>OX457119.1:6294062-7531875 GCA_949752805.1 Deilephila elpenor
AAAAAATATAATTATCTAAAAGTTTACGTGTAGATGTTATCCTCGCTAATATGATGCATAATTACGTACTTTAATGTTATTATGTAGAAATTTTAATAGGTTGTACTTTCTAAGTTTTATAAAAAAAGTTGCTTTTTAATGTGAATTGCATCGTGATATTTTTGTAAATGAATTTGACCGGTTTTACCAATTAAAATTGCATTTAAAAACATGTTTTGGCGTCACATCTCTCAGCGTAAATGTTATGTTGCCGTGTGTTAGGGCACCGAGTCCTAAGGATCGATTTCCAGGTCAGGAAATTAATTTTATTTGAGTTTTCATTCGATAACCACCATTTGCCTTCCACTAGATTTTATCGGCTAGGTTTGACACTAGGGAGACAGCAGGTGAAATAAAAACCTGTATTGATCTGTAACATACATACAATTTATTCTATCTGACCTTGCAAAAGTCTTTAGTAAGGGACTCTTAGCAGAACTTATTTTATTTTTATATTAACCATCACAATTCTCACTGTTCACGCCCTAAAGTCTCCGAGCAATTGGACAGAATTTTAATTAAGGCAATCGGGAAGTGCATGAAAAGTCAATTTACCAAAAAAACATATCAATTCGGTACAACTTGACGCGTAATGATTATTATGAAGGTCGTGTAAAGGCCAAGAATTGGTTCAATTGCGCAATCGGTTCAGGAAATGGTCGGCAATTGCATTTTTGGTAGTATTTATTACTCCGACCGGCGTATTAATGGACATGTATATAGAAAATCAGAATTATAATTTATGTGGTTTCGAATTTGGAATGCGGATTATAATTAAATAAATAACAAGTATTTATGAATATTTTATTAATATTTTTTGAGTGTAAATTATTTTTTTGTGTTTGGTTTAAAATTTGTATAACTATTGCTGGTGTAATAATTTCGTTAATGGATGTTGATTTAATTACAAATTAGCTTAACAACAAAATCGTTAGGTTATGAACTGAAAATACAACTTAATCGATATAGCAATGGGGCTATCTCGTTTCTTGGGATAAGTGTACTATCCACTTAATAATATTATAAACAAACAATATTAAAATATCGGTTATGTCCCAGGTATAAAAACCACGAGTTTTTTTAGATCCCACTAGCAAACAAAATATTTTGTGTCCCACAAAAGCTCCGAGCAGAGATCGAGCTCGCGGTCCCTCGTTTCTCGCCCGACTTAACCAACTGCGGCAAAAGTTGTCTAATTATGCATGTATGTTAATACCCACGATATTTGTCTTAGAATTAATGTGTACGTGTGTTTGCACATAATTTGAATAGAAAGTGTCGTTGGAAATACGACGGGTCTCGTAGAATTTAGGGTTGGCCGCGAAATTAGCAAAAAGTAAAAGTTTTGAGATGTAGTTTTTACTTGAAGTAATTATTGTGGTGTATGCTGTATTACGAGCTAATTAATTAATTATTTAAATATCTGTTGCATTTTTTGTATGGTATTTTATAATTGAAGTAATAGAATAATAAAATATTTAGGTAGTAAAATATTTTTATGAACGTGATCCAAAAATACAAAAGCTTAAAACTAAATTTAAGAACCTAATTGTTGATCAGGTGATGTATAACATAGAAGAATATTAAATACCATCACATACTTTTTCACTTTGTAAACAGTTTTTTACAAAAATATACATACAAGTTTCTATGAAATGCAGTTTCATATAATATTTATTCACATCTCATTGTCATACAGCTACTTACCCCAATTCTTATTTTTAACCTCAATGACGAGTTTCGACGAAGCACCGGTATGAAACTCCGTTAAACTGAAAACCGTATTTTCGTCATTAAACCAGTGACATTACAAAATGCAGAAACAAAGTCATTTAATTTTCTAACAACACTTAGGAAATGAGATTAATGCGTTTCGTCTGGAAATGGCTAAATTTCCTCTGTGACTCGACAGTGATTAGAAATTCTGAAAATTATGATGGTTTATAAAAATTACCTTGACAATTCACTTGATAAGTTCAGCACAAATGGAGTATACACTCCTTCTTCGGAAAAATTATGTCGGTTTGCTTTTTATGACCAATCTTCTACTATTTATAATTAGTACTTCGCGATTTGCAAGAATTTTTATGGTATGTAAAGTCCGCCAACCCGCACCAGGCCAGCGTGGTGGACTATATGGTTTAACCCCTCTCAATCGTACTCTCGATTTTAGAGGACGCCCGTGCCCTGCAGTGGCACGTATATGGGCTGATACACACATACGGTAGTTAGTCACTTTCCGTTGGGATTCGTTTAATTATAATTATACAATTATTTCTAAGTCAACATTTTTCTTATTTTAATTTTCTTTATTCACGAGATACACCTATTTAATCTTCAGTTACCTATACACTATTGAGTCATATTAAATGTCACTAGTGTGAAGTAACTTTTCAATGACTAACATACGGAACCCATTCACCAACATAAGTCACGCCCTTTAACCTTACCTCTGCCGTGAACGACCTTGTGTTAAAATGATTAAAATGTACGCTAGAACCTCTTAAATTGACCAATTCTGAATCATTTTGAACACGCACATTGATGATTTCGCAAAGTAAATGTATTTTTTTTAGTAGCAGGAATAATGAGAAGAGCATAACGCTCGCTTATTGGTAAGCGTCATATCCCCATAATTGGCTTGTCATACCCAGACATTGATTGTTAAGTCTCTTATGCCCAGTAATTATTTCCTACAAATAGCTTCTTCACTGCTGGTAGTAGAAATGGACAAAGTAGATATATGTACTTACCCAGATGGTCTCTCACTTGAGGACTTTTTAAAAGAATCCTCATAGAAATGCTTAAGTTTTTGAAGCAATATTAACTTCAATATTGAGGTCGATCTTTTCGGTCTAGATATAACGGTGGTTATAAACACGTAGGTTAAATTTTATGAGCTGTCCGATATACATTTACTAACATATCATCAATAAATAACTGTACGTTATTATCTAAATTGGTCCGATTTATTATATTCACACTCGTCTTTAAATACCATAGGATTTTTATATTATTCTAAAGATACGGACTATGGGCTGACCTCGTGTCATGTTTTTTATTGCGTTTCTATTCAAGTGAAAGAATGACTATGATAGGACTGGGAAAAAACTATGAATTGCAGGGAAAAAGCCTTGTATTTTCAGTGTTCATATATACCTATAAAAATATAGTACCTAAGATTTGTGTCCAATAAAAATCAAATTATAAATTATTCCATCCATATTTCATATTTTTAAATATAAATTAAATAATCATAAAACACATTTGTGAATAAATATTCAAAATTAGAATGCTACCCGTCATTGAAGATAATTAAATCCCAATAAATTAATTGTGCATTTGCTGCTATTAATAAATAAATTCTTTAGCTGTCAAATAAATTATTTCACATAAATAAACATGCAGTAATCACCATAATGTCATATTTGACATTTACGAGCCATTGTTGACCGGTTACAAGCATCCTTAGTACCGAATATTGTGAAACTTTAAAATACACATTTAAACACGAAAATAATAGTCGTTTGTAGCGACTGCTAACGTAAATACAATCTTTAATAATAAATGTTTTGTCGCTTGTATTCTAGGGAAGATATGATTTTACCACCGTCAATTATATTTTTTCATCACGATATCAAAAAGTCATTCGTAGTTTAGAAATGTTAACAATCGCAAGTGATGCTATGTTAGCAAATTATCATAAATCATAATTCACATTTGTCGAACCTCTGTTAAACACTTCTTTGAACACTTTTTTTTCTTTGCCTTTATAGTACTCCTGCATAGTGTCAGTTCACTATGTTTATTTATCTTGAAAAATATGATTTATGATTTAACAAATATATCGCATCTCGACCCTGGTCTCGAATCTTAGATCTCAACGTATGCGACCTAAGCACGCCGCTATGAAACTAATGATGCGACTTATACAGGGTATATCAAGACCGCGACCGAAAACGAAGCCAGGAGGTAGTATTAGTGATATCAAACACAATGTAAGTAAAAATTAAAAAAAAAAATCGTCAATTTTTTTTGTTATTTTTTACATATCGTCGTATTTGAGTGATTAAACATAGTTTTTCTAAAATAATGACGTACATCGCTTTATTTTTATACACGCAATGGTACGTAAGGGTTTAAATTAGTATTTTCGAAAAAACTATGTATTTACAACCTAAACACGATGATTTTTAAAAAATCTAAAAAAAATATCTGTCAATGTTTTGGCGAAATTTTTATTTGCATCGTGTTTGTAACCACTAAAACTACCACCTGGCTTCGTTTTCGGTCGCAGTCTTAATATACCCGGTATAAGGAAATATGTGCAGAATATTATGTTCGCAAACACGGCTCGAGTGAAAGTGAGCGCAGGCCCTTGTTGACTTAGAAATTGTTTATCTTTATGACGCGACGCTAAGTGGATGGACAATGTTAATTAACTTAAGGCGTGGCCTGTGTGAGATTAGAATAACTAATGTAATACGTAGGCTCACGCCTTTATACGCGATGGGGTTCGTAGAGTTAGCAATAATGTAAACGAGATTATTTCCGTTTCAAATGGGGATAAGGATATTATGTCAGACGATTGATCAAATAAAATAAATAATTGTATGTTTATTTGTAAGACTAAAGTGTATTCAATGGTTTTTGAAACGACGAAGACTTGTATCTTAATTTGTTTCCAGGATCATATTGTGACTGTTGGGTATATTAGCTAATGATTATTTGATATTGATTATTATATTAGCCTGTGAGATGACAGCCTCCGTGGCGCAGTTGGTTAGACGCCGCCTGTGAAACGAGAGGCCGCGGGTTCGATCCCCGCACCGAAACAAATATTTGTGTGATCCACAGGTATTTGTTTCGGGTCTGGGTGTTTGTGAGACCGAAAAGTCTCTTGTAGCTTTTGATACCCACGACGCACGTCACGATCTTAGTGTGGGGTCAGGATTATGTATGTGACTGTTGGGTGTATATTTTATTTATTTATATTTACAAACATGAAGAAACCAAACAAAATGTAGGTTATACACATTCCCAATCCATTAACAAAGCAATAGCCGTCAAAGTGATTACAATTATAACGCAGAAAACAAAATTGAATGGACATAACTGTGTAGAACATGATCGAGTTGCACCCGTGCGTGACTAAGTCTGGCGCACTGCGCTCCTCGTTGCGTAATATCGATTAATTTCAACAACCGATGGGGTAATGAGAGAAAGTGCATATAGAAATAGTTTTGTTGCCACTTGACACGGTATTACAAAGTTGTAGAGGCTTCTTAAACAATTGTGAGGTAGGGTCGATCGTAAATTGTGAGATAGGGTCGATCGTAAATTGTGAGGTAGGGTCGATCGTAAATTGTGAGGTAGGGTCGATCGTAAATTGTGAGGTAGCGTCGATCGTACATCCAGTAATGCTACTACCGAACTTAGTTGCCGAGATGCTAATAAATAAATAAATAAATACACCCAACAGTCACTAGATAGTCCTGACCCCACACTAAGATCGAGTCTTGTGTCGTGGGTATCAGGAACTACGAGAGACTTTTCGGTCTCACCAACACCCAGACCCGAGACAAATACTTGTGGTTCACACAAACATTTGTCTCGGTGCGGGGATCGAACCCGCACCTAAATTAAATTAATTTATCTTAAAAATGCAATTTAATAGAGAAAATAAGTTTAAATGCCTTACTGTAAGTCATAATAGGTGAAAATAAATATATCGGCGCCACCGGAAGGTATAATTATTTCAATGAAAACCGATGCAAATTTAACAAATTAGCTGTTTTCGTTTGATCAGTGAGATTGCTGGACATTCAAAGGCTTGTGTTAAGAATTAGGATATCCATATTATCTGTATGGGTTTCTTTTCCGATAGTGGGAATCTTGAGTGTCGAAGGGTTTTATTTTATTTATCTTATACGAAATCGAAGTATACTGTACATCCTATCGA
Organism: Deilephila elpenor; assembly: GCA_949752805.1. Lineage (NCBI taxonomy): Eukaryota > Metazoa > Arthropoda > Insecta > Lepidoptera > Sphingidae > Deilephila > Deilephila elpenor. Next base: position 6,300,064 of record OX457119.1, read on the forward strand.
CATCACACATAAATATTCTTTTCTATAGTCTATTCCTATCAGTTATTTATAAGAAGAAAAGAAGGGGTAGACAGAGGAACACCAGGACACCCTCGTTTCGCCTTGTGTTGCGTCCCACGATATGATAGGGGGCGAGCCCATCGCCATATCGGACACAAATTCCTGACTCCGGGCTGATAATGAATAGAAAAATCCAATATCACTTTTCCCGACCCGGGATTCGAAACCGAACCCTCAATTTTGTAATCGTACCGAAGTACAACTACGCCATTGAATACTACTAACTATTTTAATCATAAGAATATGAATAATAATTGTATTTTTACCTTTTCCAGGTAAGCTGAATTCACAACACATTGGTAAGCGAGCTCGTTGCGTCACCATCTCTCGTTCCGTTTCTCATGGAGTGATTCTTATTCTTTGTCATCGCGCAATGGACCTTGAGATCAAAATTTTACATATTTCACGCCGCGTTTGTATTATCTAGGTTAATAAATTGCAAGCGCAGAATTTTAGAGATTTTAAGTAGTGTAATCTGGAAATGGCGATTTTTTTGGGATTTTCAATTTGATCGTTATTAAAGTAGTGTTAAGGTTCTGTTGTATTGCTTTAAGTTCGAAAAATCACTTGGAATGCAGCGGATATATGCATAAAACACTCATCCTCATCTCTATAATTTTGTACGTAAGATTTTATCCCAATTCATTTTATAGACCCATTTTTGTATTGCAATATTTCCATTGATTAGATCTTGGCAACCTTTAGAGGATTAGCTTAAGTTTTAATAAGTGTTGCCGGAGTTCGAACTGTCCTAACTTTCGAGTCTTTGCGTTCCCTTCCTTCCCCAATTCCTTTCCAATATTCACTAATATTATAGCTGTTTATGGGTTCTGGTGATCATTTACTTCCAGGTCTGTAGTTCTCTCATTGCCCACCTTCTATAAAATATCGTGTGACTCACAAATTTAATAAAGGAGTGGCAGATGTCACCAATCAAGCTATTTTGGTATCTGGGTAAATGTTTGCACGAGTAACACGTTTTGCCTCGAATCTAGGCGATTTGTGATATCCTCCTACGTACTTTCTCCGTGATGGAGTAAAAATACCAGTTTCTACCAAGTCTGTTGTGTATTCATGACACTGTTTTGTATCCTTTATTTGATTTTTGACCATAAAAGTTGCGTTACAATATCCAGTGACGCAAAGAATTTTGAATTTGGATACCGCTATTTCAAAGTTAATACTAACAAAAATAAAAAAATAAATTGTCAAAGTCAATAGCGATTGATTTAATAAGATCTCGTTAATGACAAATTATTGACAAATTTTAATATATTTCAACACTAATGGAGATGCAATATTTAAAGATTTAGAATTTTGTGAAATATGCTAGGCTGTTGGTAACTGTAGATAAGCTATTAGGAAATATATTGACATTTAAAATATTTTAGTTGTTTTTCGGATATTACTGTGAATGATTAACGTAAAACTTAACATAATATTATTTATCGTATTTCATTCAGTGAGTGGAATTGCCGGCTTCTAAATACTCCCCGATTCTCATGTATTTCGTACAAGCAACACATATCTTATGTCCTAGTATTCTGAGTATTAACGGAAAGCTGTCAATTTTGGAATACAATGCTTCTGTTGGTTCAAATAGGATTTTCATGGCTAAGAGATACAATGCAATGGTGTTCGAAACCGGATAAACAGACTGAACTCAAAACTCGGGTTTACCATTACTGCTAACCGTTGTCTGGGTGGAGATGAAAATCATACCACCAACTTTAATCTCTCCATCTCACTAACCAACCGAAAGGTACCAAAGAACCCCGGTTTTCTCTGAGACAGTGGTACCACGAGCACATTTGCACTATAGCTTAACCAACAACGGCCGCACTCAGAAATGTTTAATGACAATTAAATAATTATAACCTGTCGGAAATATCTGTGAACCTAGATGGAATGCGGTTCACATTTCATTTTTTTGTGTTCCCCTGTCTTCTATGTTATTTTACATTAAAAACGTTTTGAGATGGATACGAATTCCATTTTTTATTCTTTTTTCTATTTTTATTCAATTTGTTTAACCTATATTCTGTATTTGCTGAACTTATGTTCTAATGACGTCAATTATTCAGGTCCACAGATACGTCTCTGAGTGCGGCAGGAAGGAAAGCGAATAAGCAAGCTTTATCTCTTCTAGTCATAAGGTCAACTTTATTTTTGTAGACTACATACTCAAAGATATTTAATGAGAGCAGGAAATTGTGACACGAATTTGAATGGCTATCGCAGCTTGTGATCTTTATGTTCCGGCATCCGTTTGCTTATGAGCTCTTATATACAGTTAGGTTAAGATTTTTTAAATTATTTGTATTATTCTGTATATGTATCAACCCAAATACGTCCCACTGCAGGGCACGGGTCTCCTCTACAATCTAGAGTACGATTAAGAGAGGTTAGGCCATATATTATGTATGTAGAGTGCGCCAACCCGCACTAGGCCAGCGTGGCGGACTATATGGCGTAACCCCTCTCAGTCCTAATTGATTATTATATGCTCATAAATAAGAGGATGTTTTATCACCCTCAATATTTTCTCTATTCTCTTTAGAGATCATAATTATATTATGTCAGTTTATATACTTCTATTACGGATAACGCGAACCTTCTACGATTGAGAGATCAAGATTTTTGTTCCCATTCTAGCCGAGTACGAGTCGGTGAATATCATATATTTGAAAATGTTATATTAACCAGTATTGAATTACACTGGTGCCTCGGTGGCGTAGTTGTACTACGGTACGATTATACTTTGGTCTCGGGTTCGAATCCCGGGTCAGGCAAAGTGATATTGGATTTTTCTATTTATTATCAGCCTGGAGTAAGGAATTTGTGCCCGATATGGCGATAGACTCACCCCCTATTACATCGTGGACGGAACATACCAGGTGAAATGTGGGTGTCCTTGTGGCGCTTCTGCCTACCGCTTCTGGGATAATGGCGTGATGATACATATGTCAGATTATATATATGCATGTATTGCACTACACATACCATCAGGCGCATTGCATTGACTTTGTCATACCATCATAAAATAATCGTACATTTTTTAAATTAATTTCTTTCTTCCACCCAATAGATTGAACCATCTTAATAGAGATTCGGTCCGGAATGTGAAAATGATAAAAAACACATGACACCATGGCGACAAAAACTCGGTCGTACGGCCGATTACTTTCACAGCCCGAGTGAAAGCAGTTTCGTCATCTGTCTCGTCACCTCGTGGCGTCATTACCACCTTGTATGGGAGGTGCAATTGTTTGTATCAACAGAACTATTGGCTATATATTTACACTTAAATTGCAAAGTGCAAAAAATACCGTGTTACTTATACGGCGGAGGAAACCATCGCGAGTGACATATATTTAAATTAGTATGAATAAACACATATATAGTTACTACACAGTAAGTAAGTAAACGGTCAGTTTTGTTTTGAACGCATAGATCAAAAACATTTTTCTCATTTCTACCAAAGGCATAAACTTTAAAAGAGCAACAATAAATAACCATTAGTGAATATTTATAAAGTCATTCCCCGCTTCCGTCATTCGAGATACAATATAAAACACATTCTGCAATAGTAACAATATTTGCCTCCTAGCCTACAATTACTCCGCGGCGTCGCGTCGGCACCGACCAGGCGCGACTAACACAGGTGTCTGATTCAAGTAGGCTGTGATTTATCTAATTGATGTCTTTTACCATCATTATTGTTAGGTTTAGTAGTATATATAATAGGTTTGATTTTTTATGTAGGTAGGAAGTACGTTTTTCGGGCTTAAGTAAAGTTATTCGTAAATTGTAATAGCTTATATAATTCAGAAAATGTTATTGATCATTTATCATTACATTCTATAAAACAACCCTGAAATTTTGTTTTTATTTTAGGAATTAATAATGTGCATTTAAGGAAGTATTAATTTAAATGCTTCTTTTCGTGTTTCAGTGCGAACATTACGCAATAATTCAAGTAAATAAAAAAACTAAAAAACACGCTTATTATAGAAAACCGAACTAAAAAATAGAAAATAAATTTCAATGAATATAAATTAATAATAGTGTGAATAAAAAAAAAAAAAATATTTTAAAAAAAGCGTGGGGTGCATGGTGTCAATAGTTATAAATATTTTATTGACAGATATGAGTAGAGTGATTATCATTTCGATAATATCTTAAAAAGCACCCCACGCTTTTTTAAAAATAAAATAATATTTTTTTATTCACACTATTATTAATTTATATTCATTGAAATTTTTAACACTATTTTCTTAATTTAAATTCATTAAAATTTATTTTCTATTTTTTAGTTCGGTTTTCTATAAAAAGCGTGTTTTTTAGTTTTTTTAAACTATTATTTGTTTTCTACTTTTTAGTTTGGATTATTTATAATACCTTGTTTTTTTAATTTTATGAGACTACGACTACGCCATGACTACTACATTACATGACCATCATATTTTGCAAATTGAAAAATGGAATAATTTTATCAAATTAGTGTATTGTCATCGGTCCTCAATAAATCTACAAAGTTTGAACGAAAACTGGCCGTTTAAAGTGGGTCAAAATCGCGCCCAAAGAAGTCGGTTACAAACAAACATACAAACATACAGGTGAAGCTAATAAAAAGCGTGTAAAAAAACATTTTTGTTTAGCAAGTTTTGATAAAACTTTACCCAGTACCTACCATAATAGTTTTATCTAGGCCACTAGACCGAATTCAAGTTTAATTAACAAATAGCCATTTCTCGAATGAATCAAGCCAATTGATTTTGTGGTGTTACTTCGCTCTCGATTATTATAATTGGTGTCGACCTCGTAAACTATATTTTGGTAGATAATTATTTCCTCTTCGCACAAGTTTACTAAGGTCGTGTAAAAATAACTTCGAAAAGGTTTTAACCTTGTAAGGGCTTAATGTCTATAATGATATTGTCATGTCACACTTGCATTGTGGAATGAAGTTTTTTGTCGTGCCAGGAATGTTTTTATAAAGTTATTCTTTCGTTGTTTACTTTGGGTTATCGAACGCTGTGTTTTCGGTTTTTAAATATTCAGTCTTCTTAATTTCTGTTGGCGATAGGCTCGTCTCCTATCACATGGTGGGACGGAACAGACGGATTTTTTATTGCGATTAATGGCGAGACGAGTATGCTTGCCTGATGCTCTGCGATGCGACCTTATGGACAGTACAACCAAACAACACGATGAAAGACAAAGCAATGCTTGGCATTCCACTGCGCTCGCCATCCTGACACATAAGATGTTAAGTCTCATTATGCCCAATAGTCACTTTACAATATTGATGTGTGACAACCTTGATGGGTTCTTAACCATTATATAAGATTGCTACCTTGCTAAGAATAATGTGCTACCAGTATAGATATAAAAGATAAATGTATTAAGGATATAAAAGATAAATTTATCTAAAAACTGGCTGTACAAACGCCACTTTCTGTCGGGAAACTTTCGAGCCCTTTCGCCTCATCTTCGAGCCTGTATCGGTCTGCGAGTGTAAATTGTGGAAAGTCGAGAACATCGGTTTCTATGGAACATTAAATTTTAATATGTCTATCTTGTAGCTGCTGGAGAATCTGTATTTGTATGATTTATGAGTGTAGGCATTATACAGGGTGCAGACGCTGACCGAAAACGAAACCAGGTGGTAGTATTAGTGACTAGACACAAAGCAATTAAACATTTCGCAAGAATGGCGACAATTGCTTTTTGTAATTTTTTACTTATCGTCGTATTTGGGTGGTAAATACGTAGTTTTCCTAAAATAATAATACACCTTTTTAATTTTACAGACGCAATGGTACGCAAGGGTTTCAATTAATAATTTAGCAAAACCTAGGTATTTACCACCAAAACCCGATGATATAAAAAAAAATCGTTCAATTTTACAGACGCAATGGTACGCAAGGGTTTCAATTATTATTTCAGTAAAACCTAGGTATTTACCACCAAAACACGATGATATTTATAAAATTGCAAAAAAACAAAGCTTTTTTTTACGAAAGTTTTAATTGTGTTGTGTCTATAATCGCTAATACTACCACCTGGTTTCGTTTTCGGTCTCAGTCTGGATATATCCGGTATAGTGGATATATTTTTCTAACCCTAAGAAGCAGACCACCTGCCAGGTGGTCAGATGACATCGTGAAAGTCGCAGGAAAACAGGACAGGACAGAAAAATGTGGCGTGCCGAGGAGGCCTATACCCAGCAGTGGGTTGACGTGGGCTTATATAGATTTATATTTTTTTAAATAAAGAAGCTTCAATTTATCAACTGGGTGGTTTGTTCAAAAGTATAAAGTGTGTTGGTCATACTTCTGTCATTCCTTACAAGGACAATAATTCCTTTACTAATAATGATTGATCTGGAACGCGATGAATGTCTCAGTGATTTGATGGGTGAATGACCTTCTTGCACTGTATGCTGTGCTTGCACAGCCGTTATTAATCTTCGCCAATGGTTATTATTACTCTTTATCATATTGCAGACGTGCATAAAAATAACTATTCCTCCATCTTGAATTTTCCAACATATTGGATTTAGAATGAGGTCACACATCTTATGGTGTATTGTTTTCCAAACTAAACGTGTATACAAAACAAAACAATCGGTTGAAGATATCTGCTTCAAAATTGGGTAGCAAGATTCCACCCAAACAAACATACAATCAAGTTAAATAAAAGCTTTTAAAGACAAAGAACTCGGTCATTGAAGCCATAAAACTATCAGAGCATAAATTCAAGGGTCCGTAACAAATAATAAACGGAATAAATAAAAGCCACGTTGTTATTAATTTACTACATAATGACTACAATGAACTTGATGATAAACAAATAATAAATACACCCTACAGTCACATACATAGTCCTGACCCCACGCTTAGATCGAGTCTTATGCCGTGGTTATCAGAAACTTCTAGAGATTTTTTTGGTCTCACAAACTTGAAACAAATACCTGTGGATTACAAAAATATTTGTTTCGGTGCGGGCATTGAACCCACGGCCTATCGTATCACAGTCGGCGTCTAACCAACTGCGCCACAATACAATAGGGATATGTCAGAATCGAGCAAAGTAGAGATCCAATGTCTCTGCTTACCCCTATAAATAGAAGCGTGTCGAATATGTAAATACAATATTTAATGCATATATATGCGTTAAATATTTATATTTTATGATTAAACAGCAATGCAATAACAATGTAAGACGAAGTAGTCTGAACAATGCAACATGAAATAATCTCGAAGAACCTTTAATTTCTTAGAGCTCAATTCTAAACGTACTTAAGTCTAATTATCCAATCAATTCTCGAGAGCTCGATGCTGTCAGATTAGGATAATGGCGTCTTGTTGCACTTAAAAGACAGATAGTTACTTCATTTTATAATTAGTATGACCCCCCAATCTAAATCTAAGTGGGAGATACAATTTTGTTTTTGTTAAATTCCGAATTTTAAAAAGTACAAAATATTTCTACCAACAGAATCTAGCATAAAACAGTAAAAACTATAAGACTATGAATGCTACAATAATAAACATAACTCAATGCGTTAAGAAATTCAATTGAGATACACAGCCTATTAAGGAAACGTTACAATCTGTTTTAAAAACATCCGCTTTTTTCATAAAACGTCAATGAATTCAGGCATAATGCAATATTTTTAGATGTCTTATAAATGCAGCGGGTCCAAGCCCACCCCTCAAGTGTCTAATACGGCCCAAGCCCAGTCTGTTCACCTTGGGACCGGTACAATTATCATACAGCTTTTGTTAGCCCTCTCTAAGTACAGAGAGGTGACCTTGCAAGGGCATTCCGTTTCAATTAACTAGCTTTGTTTTGATATGTAAGAACCATAAACTTATGGTACTTTACAATACAAATAATGTAACAATTGATTGTCCTGTCCATCCACCGAGTGACAGAGCGTTAAGTAGGCAGTGGACCGCAACCGGAACCGAACACGCACTACTGGTGAGGAAAGCGGCTCGTCGACCCCGTTGGAGTAATATATATCAATTAACGTACTGACCATTGACTAACTGTTGTATCGGGGTGAATAGGTAAGCCGGGGTGAATAGGCTCTCAACGGGTTATGTGTTTTTGTCGGCTTTAATATTACACTGGAAAATTCGTTATATTGACATACATGAAAGAGTCACGTTTCGGGATCAGCTTCTGTAATGTTTCGAATTTCGGGTTACTATGCAGATATTGCACCGACAACCTTTGGGGTAGATGTGTTCTCTAGTGGAGACCACTCATCGGCAAGCGTAGTGTAGGACGCCCTCCAACCAGGTGGAGCGGCGATATTCGTAGGATGGCTGGTAGCGGTTGCAGACGATGGGCTGGAGATCGCGTCCAGTGGCGTGCATTAGGAGAGGTCTATGTCCAGCAGTGAACACAGAAGCGTGACGATGATGATGCAAGTATTTGTCGGAGGCCTATGTTCAGTAGTGCACATCTTGTGTTTAAGGATGAAGATACAATCGTATTTCGGCGTGGAGATCGCATGCAGTGCCTGTTTGTTAACGCTCAATCTTCGTTATCATCTCAAAACCACATAGTTATCAGAATTTTTCTGTGCATCACTGACTTTATTTCTTCTATATTAATTCCATGGATCGGAATCATTTATTTTTAGGCGTTTTGTACAACAACTTATCTTAAAAATAAACCATGAAGCTATTAGCTAATAATAAATGAGCCATAACATATTTTCTTTACATTCCGAGTTCATCTAACACGAAATCATAAGCCATTACGTTAGATTTAGATCAATGGCACAACAAGGAAGCTTAGTATATGTATGTAGAAATATGCGCATGAACATGTAAACTTTTAGTTTCAGCGCAGGCGATACAATTACTCTTACATAAGCAAGATCACGGAGCCAGCAGCCGTGACTGCATCCGATCCGCTGGTTCATTTCACTCTTAACTTCTATACATACATAATCGTCAAGCCAGTATCGAATAGAGGTAGGCAGAGACTACGGATCTCTGCTTCGCTCGATCCTTAAACTCCTTTCGATTCGTTCGCTTTCATCAATAATAAGAATAATAAATACACCGAACAGTCACATACATAGTCCTGACCCCACACTAAGATCGAGTCTTGTGGCGTCGGTATTAAAAATTACGAGAGATTTGTCGGTCAAATACCCATAATATACCTGTGGATTACACAATTATTTATCCCGGTGCGGCCTCTCTTTTCACAATCTCTTCATGCTTTCTCGTCGTTTTAGGGCATTTCTAAACTGACCCTTGTTTAGGATACCATCGGTTTGGTTGGGGTAGATTCGATGGGGCCGACCCCTACCGACTCTTTCATCCACACTCGCCTCATGTATCTATTTCGTTAATTGCCTTTTGATTAAGGTAGGTTCGATGGGGCCGACCCCTACCGACTCTTTCGTCCACATTCGTTTCATGTATCTATTTCGTTAAATGCCCTTTATCTTCTTTGATATTGTTATTTTTATTACATTATACCAGGCATTTGGAAAAAGAGAATTTTTCTACTCGAGATTACCAATTATTAACTTTGACAAAATTTTGAAGTCTGATAAATTTGAAATGGTCTATATTTTCCATCACTTGTATGGTGAAACACATTGTAAGTGCAGAGCAAGCAAAGAATTTTAATCATTGCACCGATTAGTTTGATAAATGACTTAGCAGACCATCCTTCTAATTACTGATAAACAAGTTTGCAGCTAAAAGTTAATGTTAGCAGATGCGCAAGGCCCCTGACATTTGACATACAACACCCGTTTTATCTTCAACACTAAATATATTTCGGTATTTCATTAAAACCAGTTGGGCAAGGAAAATATTGATGCTACCTCGCGGTTTAATGTACTGTCATTTGCATATTGCAATATATAGTAGAACACGTCGTTGGAAACATTATATTTTTGTGCCATTTACTCCATGAATAAAATAGTTTGGACGCTAGAAATACTGGATTGTTTTCGTAAAAGAAGATATGGAATAATTTTGCAATTGAAGACGCAAAAATTATGCATAAGGGAGACGATATTGTTAGAAGACGAGGCTTGCACCGGTCGGAATAACGTCACGTACAATGCGCAAGATATAAGAACTGAACGTCGACAAATAAATAATAAATAAATACACCCAACAGTCACATACGTAGTCCTGACCCCACACCAAGGTCTCGTCTTTTGTCGTGGGTATCAGGAATTACTAGAGATTTTCGGTCTCACAAACACCCAGACCCGATACAAATACCTCTGGACAAACAATAAATTGAAAAATAAAGAGAAAACATTCTTTCGCGAGATGCTTATCGGCACGGCATTGTAATTATCACAAGGTCAAACGACTACTAGACACAGACCTCGCTATGCAGCTTTCAGAGCATGATCATCGGCTTCTCTCATTCATCCCCACCCAACCTCGAGATCGTTGCCTCAGGTTAGACCTAAAGACGTCCTACACCGCTTGCCGAGTTGCTGTATCCATTACAAAACCGTATTCCGTTCTGTAGATTATCCTGGTCACTTACCCACCATTAAAATTCGATTAAGCCAAACTCAACGGTGGCGCCCAATGATTTGTCACCAAGGACTGAAGCTCCACAACTCTCTTAACATGAACCCTTAACGAAATTATAAAGAAAAAATAGAAATGGGAGATGTTGAATGCATTTGTACACTAATATAAGCAAGCGAATGATTTATTGCTTGATAATATTTCTGGTGTTTAATTATTCATCTCGATCCAGGAAAAATATGTATATTGAATTGCAATTACCAATTCCATAAGGACTAATGTATTAACAAGCTGAACCACTTATGACGTTTCAACACTACGAAGCACTTGACAAACATTTAATTATATGGCGGAACTGTTATTATGGCACCGGAAAAAGAACTCTAAAAAAGGACCCTAAGGTCGAGTATGGTTTGTGGGCGCGCGTGCGACCGTGTCCGGTTGGCTAGGACTACTTTCGATTTGCGAATCAAGGTCATTTTGTAGAAATTTTACTCAAGAAGCGGTGATTGACCACGCATGGGCGACGTGATCGGGATATCCACGTATAAAATACTATAGAAAACTCTTTATTGTATTTTTAACGAGTTTACAAAAAAGCCTATCTACTTACTTTATTGCCAGCACACAAATGACCCATTGCTGGACGCAGGTTCCCATGCAGAATATATTGAGAACATTGTCACCTTACATTGTTTATAAATAATAATACAGCCTATATGTCTCACTGTAGGGCCTTTTCTACATTCGTGGGTTCGATTGAGAATTTTGACGATGTTGGCGAACGAGAGGAAGTATTGTCGACCTTTCCGCAATTTGAAGCACAAATTACGACAGTGTAGTATCTTAGTATTAATTTTATTGAAGACAGTAAAGAGAATGTGTTAAACAAAATTACATATCAAAATTCCTTCAAGGCGTTGCAGAAACTCGTTGGATGCAGTCCGCTTCTAACAATTCTATGAAAATGGAGACTTGCCGTGGCTTACCAGAAAATAACTGGTTATATTCAGCAATGACAAAAGACGTGATAAAAGAAAAAATATAATGAGAACTGATGTGAAACCAGTATAAAATATTCAAAGATAATTTACTTCGATAGATGTCTTCACACCGTAATGACCGGACAAGTTTCATCCATTGCAACAGAGATATTTAGAAAACCGATTAGCTAGATAGCAACATCGCTATTACCGGAATACTATGCACATCCTGCAACATTTAATTCCTAGTCTAGTACCATTTTAGTGCATTTCCCATCCCGTCTTTACTCAGATAGATGTCACTACCATAAGCAGCGAAAGAATCTATTAATTATTTCTAGGCATTAGGCATTGGCAAACGAATTTAGCAATGTTTAATGAAGATTAGTAATTATGTCGAAAAAGAGCCTTAATCTGGGATCTCTATCGAAATGTATTCTGTATAATGGATTCAGACATGGTAATTGTATGTAATTGTATTGCTTGACATGCTTAAAAAGAGCCTAAGTCCAAAAACACTCAAATTGTGTCTGTTTGAAGTTTCGAAAAAATCTATCCGTGTCATATCTAGAGAATTTTAATTATTTAATTGACTTTGATATAACTTTTATTAAAAACAATTAATTTTCGGATTCAATCGGATAAATTGGATATAACGTGAGATTTACATCAACCACGGCAAAATCAAGAACATCTTTACTCTTTTGTTTTTTTTATACCTTTTTTTCTTTCCGTATACTTACAAATTAAAAGAACAATTACACATTTACTATTTATACAGCTACACAAACCGTCGACCGCTACGACTAACACATAATACAAACACCATGCTTTTTGCCAGCGTTCACTTTCAAACTCTTTCTCAGCGGCCGATGACCCCAAGTGCTAACTCCTTGATTTCACTTGCGCATGTTTTGGTGTTAGACCATTTAAGATTAATAGGCTTTCTCGATATACTATGTACTATTGTTCTATTCTGACAGCCTCTGTGGTGCAGTTGGTTAGACACCAGCTGTGAAACGAGAGGCCGCAGGTTCGATCTCCGCACCAGAACAAATATTTGCGGGATCCACAGGTATTTGTTTCGAGTCTGAGCGTTTGTGAGACCGAAAAGTCTCTCGTAGTTTCTGATCGCCACGACACAAGACTCGATCTTAATGGTCTCTGGACTACGTATGTGACAGTAGAATATATTTATTTATTTACTACGATGTCTTAAAGTCCTGCGGTTATGCCTGTAATATACTTATATGTCAAAAAATTTGGAGGGGTGGCATGCTCGACTCGCCATTCATTGCAATAAAAAAGGGATATATTTTTGTGACAATTAACCCGGGCTAAAAATTGTAAGTGATGCTATTGGCAAAGCTAATTAAACCGATTTTGTTTTTCTGGGTAGGTGACTGCACTGAACCTAATGACAAATACACTGGCATCTAAATGGAATGCCTCTTGTCAATTGACATAATTATGCCGGATTTTCAGTTATATAGTATTGTACTATATCATGTTAATTGTACAAATATCCATTTGGGTGGTACAGTCTTCTGAAATTAAATTAGGAATATAACAGAAACTGGAACCCGGAAGTAAATTTCCTTCGACAGCCACTAGCCGATGTGAAATGAGTTTATATTGCCATGCATCATTAACCATTAATTGTAATATCGGAGTCCATTGTTAAGTAAAAGTATGCAATATAAGTACTCAAGAAATTAAATTATAGGCTGATTGCTTTAGACTTAATAAAATCTCTGTTGTTGCTTTAAACTGTAAACTAGTTTACAATATCAAATCTTTTATTAGTCTTGCGTTTCTTGTATTATTAATATTTTTATTTTCTCCATGTAAATATCTACATAATATATTATATGTACATACATACATGTCACAGAATTTTATCTAAAATTTAGAAATCATTGACACTTTTGTATTGTATCAGCCCAAATACGCCCCACTGGAGGTCACGGTACTCTAAAACCTGCTGATATGTCTATCAGCTATGCAAAGTCCATAGCGATCGATTGCCATAGCGATAACTGGCCATAGCGATCAATGGCAATAAGCGACAAATTAAAACCCTAATAAGAAGCATCGATGGTAGACAATAGAAAGTTCATACCGATCTATGGCCATAGCGACCGATGGCCATAGCGATCGATGGCCATAGCGATCGATGGCCATAGCGATCGATGGCCATAGCGATAACTGGCCATAGCGATCGATGACCATAGCGACCGATGGCCATAGCAGTCAGTAATGGGACGCGTCCGTCGTTTAAAACATGTTTTGCAACTAACTCAAAAGGATTTAGAAAGCGGGAACCACGAATGTCCGGTCTGGAATTTTCTAGACAATTCTAGGTTTCACTTTCCTTTCCTTTAAGTGTTTCTTTAAATATTTTAGTGTTGAGTAATGTTTGAAGGTTTTGTATATTTTTCCTCATTGTACTTAATCTATCTATATCTATATCAGCCCATATACGTCCCACTGCAGGGCACGGGCCTACTCTACAATCGAGAGAATCGATTGAGAGTGGTTAGGCCATATAGTCCACCACGCTGGCCTAGTGCGGGTTGGCTTATTGTACTTAATAATACCTATGTAATGTCAGTTGCTTCATAGTTCACTGCTGAGCAGGGTGTATAAACAGAGCGTCAAGGTTCTGTGTTTGATTCTCTGGTCAGTCACTTTGTGTATTTGAATAACTTCATATGAATAGAATTTCTTTCTGACATGGCAATAGCCTACTATTATACTTTAGTATTTAACTAAGCGAAGAGAATTCTGTTTGGTATCACCTATGCTTACTGAACATAAGTTTAATCGTATGTGTAAAATATTCATTATAATCAATATTTTACTGCTAGCTTTTAAACAAATAATTAACGGCATATTACAACACAATGAATAGAGATAACAATTTAACTAGAATAAGTATCTATTTTCTATACCTACATACTTCACACACGTCTCATTGCTACTGGTAAGGCCTTACCTCACGCAGTATGAACAGACTTCAAATTCAAATTCTTGTGGAGAAAGCTCAAGCATGCAGATTTTATCGCGATGTTTTCCTTCACCGTTAAAGTTCTTTCCGCAATTTTGAGATGTTCTTAGCTGTCACTTTGTTCCTTATCAGATTTTATATTCAACGGTGATAATAATGAATACCTGACTCGGTGGCGCAGTTGTACTACGGTACCATTACAAAGCTGAGGTCTCAACTGTCAGGTTCGAATCTCGGGTCGGGCAAAGCGATATTGGATTTTTCTATTTATTATCAAACCGAAGTCAAGAATTAGTGCCTGATGGCGATAGGCTTGCTTCCTATCACATCGTGGGACGGTACATAAAAGGCGAAATGTCCTGGTGGTGCCTCTGCCTACCTTTTCTGGGATATAGGCGTGAGTTTATGTATGTATCATAATCATTATTCTCTTAAATCAAAAATATCCTAAAAATAGTGAAATACGTTTCTCCTGTTTACATTATTTCGATACCAAGTAAGTTAGATTTGTTGTGTATTTTTCGTAATTTTGTGTTAATTTTTTAATTAACACGATTTAATGGCTTCCAAGTAATCCTTGTACCTGGATGTTTATGTCTAGAACATATATTTAAGTTGCAAAGAATTAAAAAAAATAAGATGCACCGAGTAATTAATTTCAACAAGTCCGACCTTTCTTACAATAACTTGAATGGAATGTAGCAAATAAGTTAGATACAATGTAGTCAGCTTGGCTTATTGAAGGTGACACTAATCATAAAAATCGATGACTTTGTGTATGCATAAAACGATCTACCCACGTAATACCAAATTAGTTTTAATAACCAGACGCGTAGGAAGGCTTCTAACTCCTGGAGTCGATTATTACAACGAGTTTTATAATAATATTTTCTATTAGTATGAACTGGCTGAAGTTAATGGCCTTTTTTTATTGGTTAATAATAACAAAGTCTGTTTGCAGAACTGTGACGTCAGAATACTTGCAATGTTATGGTCTTGTCTTACGCGTATCAGAAAATAATAGTGGTTTCGTTTTTATCTCAATACTAAAAAAAATACACCCAACAGTCACATACATAGTCCCGACCCCACATTAAGATCAATTAAGTCTTGAGTCGTGGGTATCAGAAACTACGAGAGACTTTTCGGTGTCACAAACACCCAGACCCGAGACAAATACTTGTGGGCCTCACAAACATTTGTCTCGGTGCGCGGATCGTACCGGCGGCCTCTCGTGTCACAGCCGGCGTCTAACCAACTGCACCACGGAGGCTGTCAAATACTTGGATCCATATTGAATATTACATGTGTGTAACTTGACGATTTCAAATAACACCATAGATTACTTATCAAAAGAAGCATTATGGCTACGCTTATCCAATTAACTTTCATGTATTAATGTCACATATTGTACATACATGGATACATAAACTCACGCCTTTATCCCCGAAGGGGTAGGCAGAGGCGCCACTTGGACACCCACATTTCGCTTTGCATGTTCCATCCCACGATGTGATAGGGGGCGAGCCTATCGCCATATCGGGCACAAATTCCTCACTCCGGGCTGATAATGAATAGAAAAATCCAATATCACTTTGCCAGACCCGGGATTCGAACCCGAGACCTCAGCTTCGTAACCGTACCGTAATACAACTACGCCACCGAGGTAGTCACCTATTGTAATGGTATGAAATTATTCTTTCTCTATAAAAACATTGCGTAGCCATACCATTTCATACCTCATAATCTCTTAAAATAGAACCTTTACGCCCGAATACTGGAACAAAATTCAAATAATAAGTTGCTCTTAACAGCGCACGGCTCATTTACCCAGTACATTTAATCGGGATTAACGTAGTTAAGCGCAAGTTATATTTAAGTTGCGTTCCAGTATTTGGGCGTTAGTCTAGTGACCTTATTTTCCTACAGGTCTAAATAATACTCCGTAATTGTTCAGAGATTGTCTTCATAGATAAACACTTCTTGGAAATCATTGGAAACCGGACGTAATACATCCTACAACTGGATCTTATGGTCTAGATTCTACACGCACCTGTTCTAGGAATAGGTCTCACTGCAATGCCTAGGATAGCTAGACATCTGGGCTAACGGGTGGGCTTTACTGTCAAGTGTTTAATTGACAAAAGAAGTAATTTAAATATTTTTTTATTCGTTCCGTATTTAACCTATGAATTTGTTTATTATTAGGGTTTTTGGAATGTAAAATTAATTATTTATTTTTTCTTTGTTTCAGGTCAGTGAAAAATGCTTTAAGTCGAACAAGTATACATTTCTTCTTGGCAAATACAAATTTTGGCGGTTATGTAGTGAGGCCTACGTTTACCTGTGGATTGATTTACTGAATTGGTACGTAGAAATAGTTTATTCCTTTCGTGCAGTATTTTAAAAATGCGCTATTTAAAGCTAGGATCAGTAGTCCTGTGTTCAGTTCCCAGGTCACACTATTTTGTGTGAGGTTGTCGATTTAAAATAAAATTTATTATCTCGGATTCCAGGATTTGAAAAAGATGGTTATTTCATACATAGAATTATTTCGGAATACGCGTAATAATATTAAATCGCTACTATTTAATGTTTTGATAAGGGCGTGGAACACAAAAAAGTGTATAAGTATGTAAAACCAATTAAATAGTGCATTATAAATTAATTTATTATTGACTTCGTGTTTAATTTGTGTACGATATTCTACAAATACGCGATTGTAACGGTGTTCCACTTGCAAACACCATATAAAACTGTTTTCATAGTGATGTGACACTACACCACTTCATAATGATATCGATAATAGTCGCTTCCGTTTCCCCTGAGAGGCATGAAACATATTTTCAATATGACAATTATTGTTATGAAAAACAGTCTTCGTACTTTTATATTATTATTAAAACATCGGTCGGACTATACTTCACTCAAATTAATGTAATTAAAATTATATACTATTTAAACACACAAACCAATATAATATTAGGAGAAATATATTTATCCGTAATAGGATTGATTTATTAAACCTGCAAAACCCAACGTAGAAAATAATCTTTCAAGTGAATACATGTTAAATCGATGACTTACAATGTAAAATCGAATGTACAATCGAGGTATAGAACTAGCAACGTATTTCAAAGTAAAAGCTCATGTCAGAACTGTAAAAAATATGAAGACCTTGATTTAAACAAGTTGTGCTTATTAAAAAGTGACATGAACGAATGTCCTTGTAACATTTCGTGACCATTATCACTTTCGTTCTTTTGTCACTGATAACAATACTAAGTGCTGGTAATAAGGAAACTGTGGAGTCGCTAAATGTGTATTTTTGGACATATTTCTTTAATCAACTTTCGAACATTCACGATAATTCTTCATTTAGACCGTACCTTTGTTTTTTTGTGTCTCATTTGAAAATTAATACAATGATGTTTTAAAAGCCGCGTCATAAGTTAATTTTACTATAGATTAGGGACACCATGGAATAGATTTTTTTTTGCTCAAAATTTATTTACAACTTTTTGTTCCATTATTCTTATTCAGCCTTCAAACAAAGTCTGTGTTATTAAAGATTCATTATTACTTATGAAGTAATCATTGTTAAACACTCATATTGCATATAAAATGATTAATAGTTAACTTATAAAATAGACATATGTCAATGACATGTACATATTTTTCTACGTATTTTATTTTTGAATAAATACATCCATAACTAATAATACTAATATACTACGACTAGTGTTGTGTCGTGGGTATCAGAAACTACAAAAGTGTTTTGTTGAAGTTATAGCGATATCGATAAAATGAGTGACATCACTAGTGCAGAACAATAGATGATCGTAAGCGCTACACCGTGGCAGATCCAAACTTGAAGCAGTGTGTTGCCCATAATTTAGTTGTAAATATAAATTTCCTTCTCAATATGGTTTCCAAGTAGTTCTGTTGGATGAGAAAAATACATTTTTGTTCAATAAAGTACATTTTTTTAATATTAAAATATGAGAAATAGAAATTATTAATTTTGTAATTTATTTTTTGGCTCATGGTTTAGATTTTCATATGTCATTGGTAAAAGTATTTTATACATATGTAAACCAAAAACATTTTAGATATTTTTTACTTCATTACAGACTACAGTCATAATATTTTGGATAGTTACGTTTTTTTTAGGGTCGAAGAGTAAATAAGTTGCATAATAAACAACTAAAACAAATAAGTGCGACCGCTGACAATATTTATTATGTACATAGCATTACGCTTTTTTTTTTTTTTTGTCCAAGAGGAAAAGCTATTAAGCTCCCCTTTCGGTACCCCGGGGGAGGCCGAAAGGGGTATGTCAGTGTCTCTGGCCTTCCAACCCGTCACATTGCGGATTGTGGTCGGGCTGGGACCCTAACAAAACCTATGCCAGCATACTGACTAAAAACCCCTCGGTGACCTTCACACGCATTTTGGGCGGCACCGGACATCCCAGGGCAACAATCGCCCCGATATACGTCCGCGTAACCGCCCAGCGCAAAACTGTTGCTGGTCCTTCCGTAGTGGGGGCCTGAATGCCCCACATTTGCTACTAGTTTGGACGCCCGTTTAGGATGTTGTGGGCGTCCACGACAGAGTTTGACCCATGCACTCTATCACACATCTCGAGGTCGTTATGAGTGAGGGCGCACCGCCCCCGCAGTTTGCCCAACGACCCCGATGGCCCCTTTAAGTCGCCTCTTACGACAGGCAGGAGGTACCGTGGCGGAATTCTTGCACCCCCGAACCACTGGGCGACATAGCATTACGCTGTGGTATTTTAAACTAGTCACATTAATTACATAAATATTTTAATACGACATTGCTTCACAGTTATGTCACTAGTTAAATAGGCCTTCTGTTGTGTTATTTAATATAACTAGAATTTGCACTTGGATTTGTCTGGTTTTAGTCAGTATTAAATCTCACACATAAAACACTTTATTTGTAATTAAATTACTGGCGACATCTTTTTAATTTTACAATATTTTTATCTGACCTTATTGAAATTTTTGAAATTTATATAGTTGTATATCTTAACATGAACGTAAGTCTAAAGGTAGATGTGAAATTGATAAATTTTAATTCCACTAATAATTTTATCTACAATTAATGGGTACAATTAAAATTACATTAAAACGAATGATATTTAAGGTGGAACCTAACGCTTATATTATTCTGAAACTATTGAACAAAAGCGACACCTATCCCACCTCTTACAAATTCATAGTCACATCACAAATAAAGACAGAAGCTCAATATGTTAGTGGGCCGTTCCCATGACCTGATGCAGGTTAAAAAACGTCCGACTGCCGCTCGCTTTAGCATTCAGTGTGTAACTCCTAAATCAGTGACACTTTCACTCACGGACAACATAGGTATTTTTCACTGTAGTATTAAGCGATATATTCTTTGCTAGTCCAGTTCATTATACTCTTATAAAGAATGCAGTTAATAAATATGATGTATGATTTTTAGTCGAATTTCAATTGTCGGATATTTACCGATCTAACTGACTGAGTAAAAGTTAGGCTCAGTTGCACAAACTAACTTTGCCCATAACTTTGACTTTGAAAATGTCAATTCTATACATTAGCAATGCTATATACGTCACAAAACAATGTCATCGCCATACAAAGTTATAGGTAAAGTTACTTTATGCAACTGAGCCTTGGGAATTAAACAAACCGCTGATAGGATAAACAGATTCAAGAGCATAACTATTATCTTTACGAACTTACGTGTCTATTCATAATTTATTATGAATATCTTCAAAATATTTACTGAAAGATTCAACTTGATACCTTAAAGTTCTCTAGAATTTGAAATGTATGTGAAACCTTTCGAGCTGAATAGAACAGAATAGAGGGCAAAAGGCGCATATTTTAATGTTGCACTTGATTAATTCGGCAAGGGAAGCATCGAAGATAGACCAATGACCCACTAAAGGTTGCAGTTGCTGGATGAAGGCCACTTCCGTCAGAACGCCATGGAATTCCTTGTGGGAGACTCATGTTCAGACCTGGACTACCTTTCGTTGAAGACTGGAAAAAGAGTGGGAAAGAGAGAATTGAAAAAGCAACATATCCTATACAGGGTATATCCAGACCCCGACTGAAAACGAAGCCAGGTGGTAGTTTTAGTGTTTACCGCTACAATGTAATTAAAAATTTCGCCAAAAAAGCGAAAGTTCTTTTTTCATTTTTTTAAATATCATCGTGTATGAATGGTAAATACCTATATTTGCTAAAATAATAATAAAATCCTCGCGTACTATTGCGCCTTCAAAAATAAATAGGTGTACATAATTATTTTAGAAAAACTATGTTTTTACCACCCAAATACGACGATAAGATAAAAAAAATACTTTGGATATTTTTTTCAAATTTATTTGTTGAATTCTGTTTTCATCACTATCACTTAGCTTCGTTTTCGGTCGCAGTCTTGATATATCCTATAAAATACTCAGTGACAATACGTGTATCAATAAATATTTCCACGTACAAACGCAACAACTGAATATAGTTAGCAACAAGTTTGCATTGAGTCGCAACTCGCCAGTGAGTAGTGACCAGTAAATATCTCGAAACATAGATATCGCTTGCATAATGCAAACGGGTTTTACAGAAGCCATGTCGCGCTGCTTGCTTACAGCGTCCATTATTTTATACAAAAACATATGGATTATTAACGATAGAATAACATACACACATAAACTCACGCCTTTATCCCAGAAGGGGTAGGCAAGCCGCCACCAGGACAACCACATTTCGCCTTGTATGTTCCGTCCCATGATAGGGGGCGAGCCTATCGCCATATCGGGCACGAATTCCTGACTCCAGGCTGATAATGAATAGAAAAACCCAATATCACTTTGCCCGACCCGGGATTCGAACCCGAGACCTCAGCTTTGTAGTCGTACCGTAGTACAACTAATCCACCGAGGCAGTCGATAGAAATATGTTATTGTATAAAACGATAAAATAAAATAAAAATAAATAAATAAAATAGCCGGGCTACCAAATCAAGGATTGTCGGGTCAAACACATCGCCCACACTACCGACTTAATCAATTACCGCTCGCTTCTTTTCTTTTATTGCAATGAATGGCACGCCATTCGCCTGATGGTAAGCGATACGACCGCTCATGGACAGTAGCAAAACCAAACAACACCATGAATTCCAAAGCAATGCTTGGAATTCTACTGCGCTCACCATCCTAAGACATAAGATGTTAAGTCTCATTATGTGCAGTAGTTACTCTGGCTACACTGTCCTTCAAACCGGAATATAACAGTGCATTTACACTGCTGTGTGGCGGGAGAAACAGACATGGCGGTGGTACCTACCCAGTTGGCCTACCATACGATTTTTTACAAATCGCTCTGGTATGCAGGTTTCCTTACGATGTTTTCCTTCACCGTTATAGAGCGTGGTGATTGACTATCAATGTACCCAATATTGTACTAATCTATTTAAAATTAATAACTCGTAACAGTTAAAAACGTTAGTCAACGCGCGGGCGTGACGCAAGGACGGACAAACTGTTATTTGTACTACATAACCATATCTTATTGGTTTTATTCACTTCGATTTGCACATGTGAATGGATTGTTCTAGAATATGTAGTTGGTTACGAGACAGTAATTTAGTAAATCTACGAATTGGCGGTGTTTGGCAGTTTTTTGAATATATAATACATATTGCGGTTTGAGAAGGCTTAAATATTATAATGTAGAATATAAGACAGTCATGTTCACTGCAACATGAACTAAAACACGAAATTTGCTCCATTCATGCTTACATTTTAAATTGAGTTTCAAAACAGTTGATCTTATCATATACCTAAACATAATATTACGTATATTAATTTTGTACTTGTTCTGCTTGTGGTAAATCACCTTATGATTGTACATAATTTTATGAAAGAAAATCGTCTCAAATTTTTAAGATGGAATTTAAAATCAACACTTTAAGTTTGTTATTTAATTCTAAATACATACACCCAACATACACATGGGTGGTGCTCTACCCTCATTAAAATACAAATTTTGTGTCGAGAGTATTTGAAACAATAAAATAATTTTCGGTCTCACCATTCAAACAGACAGACCAAATCTTTTTAGGAGTGAAACCCAAAACTTCGTGGTTTACATATTGTATTCTGAGGATTGTCATATTTCTTTTAAAATATATAGACAAAGTACTTGAATAATTGCAACTTAACTCATGCAAACCGCACTAGAATATGCTTTTAAAAGAGGTTCAAGGTTTTCGACTCTCGGTAATAGTTGATCTGCTTGTTTTAAATTAACTGTGCTGATTTGTATTGGCCTGTCAGTACAGATCTTTGTTTAAACTTATATTCATGGTTCAGTTGCAATACAAACGGCGTTTGTTCGATTTTATATTATCAATCCATATTGTATTGTATTAGCCTATATACGTCCCACTGCAAGGCACGGGCCTCCTCTACAATCGAGAGTACGATTGAAAGGGGTGAGGCCGTATATGGGATTCTTTAATCATAATAATAAAGAAAATCACAAGTAAATTACTGCATCTTCTCTAAATCCTATTTCTAAATAAGTTATCATACTTGATGAAGATATAGATACTATATAAATAATAACACCCAACAGACACATACATAGTCCTGACCCCACACTAAGATCGAGTCGTGTGTCGTGGGTATCAGTAACTACGATAGACTTTTCGGTCTCACAAATACCTAGACCTAGAACAAATACTTGTGGTTCACACAAACATTTGTTTCGGTGCGGGGATCGAACCCACGGCCTCTCGTTTCGTAGTGGGCGTCTAACCACACCACGGAGGATATCAGCAGATTAAAAAAATAGAAGGATAAATATTCTTATTTGCAACAATTGCCGAAAAACCACAAAATTATGCGAGTGCTAGAATGTCTCTGAGGCAATAGCCGGCTATTTACAAACATAATCTCGGCTAATGTGCAAATATTTGTTAGAACATATTAAATAATATGTTACAAGACGTTCTAGTAATTAAATGGAGTGTGAAGTGATTACAAAAAGCGAATAAACAAATTTCATCTTTAATATGCAAGAAGAGAGGTCATTTCGTGTTAATGTCGACTGATAGCAGATTTGTAAATACATACATACATAAACTCACGCCTTTATCCCCGAAGGGGTAGGCAGAGGCGCCACTAGGACACCCACATTTCGCCTTGCATGTTCCGTCCCACGATGTGACAGGGGGCGAGCCTATCGCCATATCGGGCACAAATTCCTGACTCCGGGCTGATAATGAATAGAAAAATCCAATGTAACTTTGCCCGATCTGGGACTCGAATCCGAGACCTCAGCGTTGTAACCGTAATACAACTACGCCAAGGAGACAGTCTTGTAAATAATAGCGATCATTGCATGTAGGGGAAAAAATATATACCCATGCTAATGTGTCTCGTTTCGGGATAAGTCTATACATGTAATTGATGGATGATGGTACATCCATCATATCCGATATTGTGTAGGTATAATTGTGTTGGTTTAATTTTGGAATCAACTTATACGGCCTTATTCATTGACAGATTTTAGTTATTGAATATCTTTATTTAATATTACCCGCACTAGGCCAGCGTGGTGGACTATATGGCCTAACCCGTTTTAATCGTACTCTCATTTGTAAAGGAGGTGCGTGCTCTGCAGTGGGACGTACATAGGCTGATACAGTTATCGAATGTTTTATCTTCTTCGCTCAAACTGATTTCTAAAGTCGTACGAAAGGGACAAAACATACGATAACTAAAGTAGGTTTTAAATCTGTTTGAGAATAAGGCAAATAGTGTGATATATTCGACTACCCGTGATATTAAATGTGCCTATTCTATATTTCATTTTTAAAAAATGACAATAATGGACTCAATTGATGTTTCCTGAGTTATTGTAAGACAGATTCTCATTCCGGTCGGGTCGACTTATTCGTGTGTAAGATATAGAATGGCTCTTACCGATTAAAAAAAGGTTGAGTAAAAAAAAGACGTATATTCGAAGTATTGGGAACAAGGTTGGTAAATAGATACTTTTCTAAATTGATTTTCTAATTAAAAACTTGCGTGTTTATTGATTGAATTTATTTCAGATCTTAAATCTGTTTTCAAGTAAACATTATTAAGGATTACGATAAAAAAAATATACTTCAAAATAATGCAGGTTAAATCATTTATCATTACTTTCGAAATCAAATTATGAAAATTTTTGCTGTAATAAGCTGCTTATATCGACGATGTTTCTAACCAAGATGAACATTATTACCTGCACAATCTACAAAAAAACGGAACTCTATAGAATCATATAATAACCAAAAAAAGCTATAACATCAAATCATAAATTAAAATACAATATTGCGGTCTTCCAAATGTTAGTACTAATACGTGTCTTCATTCTTCTACTCTATCTCATTACAATATATTTATTGTTGGGGTTAGGCTCGCCCCCTATCACATCGTGGGACGGAACATACATATTTATTTATTTATATAATTTATTGTACATTTCAGAGGTTTAACAAAAAAAACAAAAAAAATACAAAGCAGTACAAAAGGCGGTCGTGTCTCTCGAAGCAATCTCTTACCGACTACCTTGGGATGGAAATAAGAGAAGGAAAAAAGAGAGAGAAATGTGGATGTGCTGGTAGCGCCTCTGCCTACCCTTTCTGGGATAAAGGCTTGAGTTTATGTATTTATGTATATATTTATTATATAATCTATGTGCACATAGATTGCACAAATCAAGTGTAAGCGGATGCTTATGTCATACGGGTCGTTAGTTTTTGCCTAATTATCATTAACCTAGTGCTTTTTATTATTGATTTTGATTATTATTGGTATAAATATTATGTTTTAAGATTATTCTGCTATTATATAATGTCTAGGTTTAGTCTAAAGGCAGTGAAAATGAGTTTGATCCGCTTTTTATTAGTTAAATATTTTGGTAGATATTAAACAAATATGAAATCTTTTACTCACTTTTTTGTGTGATGTATTTATTATACAGTTTTTATAAGTGATATTGTAAGATTCAACCTTTTCCTGAATAACTAGTTTTGATATTAAAACAGAAGACGGCCATGACGCCATATTACTCAAGGCATCTTAAGT
The DNA here is from genome assembly GCA_949752805.1 of Deilephila elpenor. NCBI lineage: Eukaryota > Metazoa > Arthropoda > Insecta > Lepidoptera > Sphingidae > Deilephila > Deilephila elpenor. The sequence goes on from OX457119.1 coordinate 6,325,825, forward strand.
GTAGCAAAGTTCCGGAAAAAGATCTTAACAGCTTTCCTTTCGCCACAAAAAGTATCGTAAGTTTTAAAATCACAGACAAAAAGATTGGAAAATATCTTGTCTTTATAAGGAAATAAAACACCCACATGCACAAACACACACACACACGTACTACCATACATTGCTATAATTAGTTTTAATATCTAAGGTATAAAAATAACACATACATACATACATAAACTCACGCCTTTTTCCCAGAAGGGGTAGGCAGAGGTGGCCACCAGGACACCCACATTTCGCCTTATATGTTCTGTCCCATGATGTGATAGGGGGCGAGCCTATCGCCATTTCGGGCACAAATTCCTGACTCCGGGCTGATAATGATTAGAAAAATCCAATATCACTTTGCCCGACCCGGGATTCGAACCCGAGACCTCAGCTTTGTTGTCGTACCGTAGTACAACTACGCCACCGAGGCATAAAAATAACATATATTAAATAATAACATAACATTATATACCTTTATATATGCTTAAAAGGAAACACCGAATACTGTTTCACCACGAGTATACCCAGTTTTGAAATAAATATTTTTTTCATTTTCTCATAAGATCCTATCAAAGTGATATTTATTCTAAAGTTGACTACAAGTTCATCACAGACGAAAACGTGGATTCAAGAGCGCGTGTCAGTACGAAACGATTCGCGCTGTTTACGCCGCGATTAACCTACACGCGTATTTAAGGGCACTGACCGCGTTTCATAATATGAATAGAAACATATTTCGGTACTGAGTGTTATTGCGACAGATCTTCATGATCATTATATTTTAGTCTTTTTTTCTACTTAGTGTTTTTTCGGTGATTGCCTCGGTGGCGCAATTGTACGGTATGATTGCAAAGCTTCGTTCTGGGTTCGAGTCCCGGGTCGGCCAAAGTGATATTGGATTTTTTCTATTAATTATCAGCCCGGAGTAAGGAATTTATACCTGATATAGCGATAGGCTCGCCCCCTATCACATCGTGGGATTCGAACCCGAGACCTTAGCTTTGCAATACCGTAGTACAACTACGCTACCGAGGCAGTCATAGAGGCATTATTACTGTCTTCAACGTCATAATCTCTTTATGTCAATGACTGATGCTTTGTATATTATATAAAAATAAAATAATAAAATTATTCGAATAATGTATCGAGGAATGCCGAGTTGTGGCGCGTCACGCAAGAGTTAGTGAAGGGATTCTACGTGGACTTTCACTGTTTAGTAACTGCTAACAACTAGAAACTGTTAAGCCAAGTAAAAGTCTATACGTAAATATTGTATTCAATTTTTTCTTTGGAAGAATTCATATACTTACAACTCTACCTAGTTTAAACCTTGGTTTAAATGACGCTTTAGCGACGTTTATCATCATCCCACAGAAATAAATTGTTTTCTCCAGACTAAAATCAGCCTAAGCCTATAAGGCACTTTTGTTTAAATTGCTTAAATTCCTTGAGCTATTTATGACATAAATATGACAAACACATGTACACTAATTGAGAAACTTTTGTCTTATTGACATAGCTTCATGTACCTAGTTATAAGAGTAACAATTAAAAGTATTCTTACTAGTTAAACTTGAGGTGAATAATTGCCGTATATTTATAACTGAAATGCATTTGGTTTTTGCTACTAAGCTCCCGACTAAACATCTTTTAAATGTTAACTTTATTAAAATAATGTTATTGGATATGTCTGTGATCAGAAATCGTGACTAGTTCATGCTATTTGCTATTTTTAAATATATGTATCATTGCATAGGAGCTTAAGTTATAAGTTAGATGAATAAGTGGCAATGTCTTTTATTTTAAGTTTCTTTCCGAAAATGTAGTTTTCCCGTGGGATGAGAAAGGAATTCAAACATGTATATTTGGTACTCTTTCAAATTCAAAGGGTTGGTTAGTGATAGAATATAAGGCGGATAGAATGGGATATAAGAGGACAGGATTAAGTGCCTTAAGTCGTGGAACAGGTTGAGATGGGTCAGGACGGGACGGAACAGGACGGAGTAAGAGAACGAAAGCAGTATAAAGGGCAGCAGTCACTTTGAGTTTAATATAGAACAGTGCGCGAAATAGTATGTGTATGATGTGGACTGGACTCAAAAAGTGTCTGCACCCGGACGAAGCCAGGTCGGGCGGCTAGTTTGGTCCAAAATTGAAGGGTAATATCGTGATGAAACTTGCCTACTAGACTCTTCTCCATTTTGCAAAACTTTTGGGAATAATTAAGATGACAATTTATCACTAAGTATTATGATGGCTGAAGCAGATGATGAGATAACGATGCTAAAGGTAGGATCAGATGGTGCAGCATTATCGAAACTAAGATTACTCCATGTTCAGGGGATCACGCTCCTCAGGAATGAGGAAAACAATGCGAGGAGGAGATTGAAACAGATATTACCAACTGGATCCTTGAGAACGATATCTGTTTGTAAGTCACTACTATTGTTACTAAAAGACCTTACGCACTTAAGTCGGTAAACATTTACAAAAAATCATTTAAAAATCTTATTTATTCGAGCTAAAAAACGCTTTTAATGTTTCCGCAGCGATGTGTTTACGTAAAGATGTTTCGTGACTGCTCTCAATAGACATTACGAGCACAAAGGATTGGTCAACTCACTATCAAAACTATTCGCGGTTTTTGCTGCGTTTCAAAATTTCCGCTTTGTAAGTGCTTCTGTTTTTGTTTTGATTTAGTACTTTGGTTTTCAGTTTGGTGTTTTTGGGTAATTGTATCATATACTAGGCGTGTGTGAGATAAGAGTTCCAAAATAAATGTCTTCGAAATCCAAGCTCCATCTTCAAATACCGTAAAATTGGATACCGACGTCTGTCTCTTGAAGTACGGATTTTGTGGCTATCTTCTAAACTCCGCAGTTTTGCTATTATTATTATTTCATAATGACTGCCTCGGTAGCGTAGTTGTACTCCGGTACGACTACAAAGCTGAAGTCTCGGGTTCGCATCCCGGGTCGGGCAAAGTGATATTGGGTTTTTCTATTCATTATCAGCCCGGAGTCAGGAATTTGTGCCCGAAATGGCGATAGGCTCGCCCCCTATCACATCATGGGACGGAACATACTTGGCGAAATGTGGGTGTCTCCTGGTGGCGCCTCTGCCTACCCCTTCTGGGATAAAGGCGTGAGTTTATGTATGTGTATGTATTATTTCATAAATTACTGAACAAAGAAGAGTGGTTCAAAGTGATAAAGACACAATATTGTACCAATAGCACAGTATTCAATGATTCACAATAAATTTAAGACCAAATAGATTTATTGTGATAGTGTTCTTGTGTTGACTCATCTGTCTCAAGAATAAAGCAAATGACTATTTACGACGCAACTAAATGTTTAATATTGTAATATGGGGATTTTTTGTTTAGCGTTTTTGTCACAATTTACAGGCTAAGCTTTTGTTGAGCTTCAATTTGAATACGAGCATAATACTACAAAATTGTATGCTAAGTTTTATAGAAAACAGATATAAAGTTGATCTGGTATCAATTACATTTAACAATGTATTCATTTATTTATAAATCCTTAACACCACAAAATAATTAGTAATGAAAATGGAAAGCGCTCAAAATATGTATAGCAATCGGCGGTTATATGGCTATTAACTATTCTTTCAGATTTTAATAAGGAGTGTACCGAATAACTAAATAAATAAACCCAACAGTCACATACATATGACCCCACATTAATATCAATTAAGTCTTGTGTCGTGGGTATCAGAAGCTACGAAAGACTTCGGTCTCACAAACACCCAGACCCGAGACAAATACTTGTGGGCCTCACAAACATTTGTTTCGGTGCGGAGATCTAACTCGCGGCCTCTCGTCTCACAACCGGCGTCTAACCAACTGCGCCACGGAGACTGTCGAATTCCTATAGAAACAAGGAAGAATGTACTTTTTCAGTGTAAAGAAAATCTAGTTGACTATTAATGTATGGAGGTCGACAAAGCAAGAATGTTATAACGGGGTCAGGTGTTTTGTACCGGAAATCGGAAGTGACACTGTCGGGCCAGTTTCATTGCGTGCCGCGTGTCGTTAAATATCTCAAATATTTCAGAACGACCGTGACTGTTCAATTTTAATTGGATTGTGTAATTAAAGGAGGCCTTAGACTTTATAGTCTATTTTGGGAACTTACAAATAGTGAGTTTGACCTTAAAGTAAAAAAAGGGTTTACATTTTCTGAAAATATTTCTGCTTCACTTTGATGAATCTTGTGGATTTTAGGCGTCATATGAACTTATGATTTTTCAGTTGAGTTGTTCGTTTAGTCCTGGAAATATTGCACCCTTTCAGTCACCCTTGCCTTACACCCTCAAGTATTGTATGCTTCTCTGTATCTGTATAAACCCAAATACGTCCTACTACAGGGCACGGGTCTATTTTACTATCAAGAGTACGATTGACAGGGGTTAGGCCATATAGTCCGCCACGCTGGCCTAGTGCGAGTTGGCGGCCTTTACATACCGTAGAAATTCTTCAGAAAATATATTTCTTGCACCGCTTCTCTATTATGTAATAAATTTACAAAATAATAAAAAAATCAGCGTTGCTTGTCGCTTACTTTATGTAAATTCTAAAGTTGTTACTGAATCCGATCTATGTTACTTAGAAAAAAATGTATCTTTGCTCTAGGTTTAACCAGAGACCTTCGTTTTGATCCGTTTCGCCTCCAATTATAAAATATAAAACAAATCCTTTATTTAAGTTTTTTCTCATATTTATCCTATACGTTTAGTTTTAAATCCTAACAAAAAATACATCCGTATGTCGTCATGCGTCTTGAGTTTCGCTGTTGTTTTTGTATTCAACACACATTTTTAACTCTTAAGCTGCAGATAACGTCACTATTTAGGTATTTTGTTTATTTATGTGTACAAGAGATAAAATATGGGCTGGTTGATGAATTGTGTCTTAGCTTCAACGGCTGTGAGGACTGGCTTGATTCTTCGTGGAGGATAAATTCACGCCTGTTTCCCAGAAAAGGTAGGCAAAGGTGCTACCAGGACACACACGTTTCGCTTCGTGTGTTCCGTTCCACGATATGATAGGGGGTAAGCCTAGAGTCATATCAGGCACAAATTCCTGATTCTAGGCTAATAATGAATAGTTTCAATATCACTTTTGCCCAACCCTGGATTCGAACCCGAGACCTCGGTATTGAAATCGTAGTACAACTGCGCCACCGAAGCAGTTGATATTAGATTTCAAATTTGAAAAGCTTTACTTTTAGGAGCTATCCTCCACTTTTACATAATTCATCTAAAATGTAAGTATCTTAATGAACCTCTTGGGGTACCTTCCATACCAGGGCATTGACCTTCTCTATGACAAACACATCAAACGTTTTAAGATAAATTATAATATTCCTATAGTTTTAGAGGACTTCACAGTTCACATAGTTGACATTTTCGCAAGTCTCAGATATGGTATCGTCTCTCAGATGTTTTCTATTGTCACGATGTTTACCGTCACCATTATTACGTCTGATATTTTTTCAACTTGTAACTTTTTATTTTTTATTGCAATGAATAGCGAGACGAGCATGCCAATTGCCTGATGGTAAGCAACACGACCGCTCATGGACAGTAGCAAAACCAAATAACAGCATGAATTCCAAGGCAATGCTTGGCATTCTACGGCGCTCGCTATCCTGAAACATAAGATGTTAAGTCTCAATATGTCCAGTAGTTACTCTGGCTACAATGTCCTTCAAACCTAACCTAACTTTTTGATATCGACTTTATTTTGTTTACAATTTATTTGACGTTGATAAAAACATAACGTTAACGCAGTGAAAGTGCTGGGGTCTATGGTTTTGGTTGAAAGCGTGAATCTGGTTGGATTCTCTGATTTCTCTGACAATGAATAATAAATAAATAAATAAATAAATACACCCAACAGTCACATACATAGTCCTGACCCCACACTAAGATCGAGTCTTGTGTCGTGGGTATCAGAAGCTACGAGAGACTTTTCGGTCTCACAAACACCCAGACCCGAAACAAATACCTGTGGATCACACAAATATTTGTTTCGGTGCGGGGATCGAACCCGCGGCCTCTCGTTTCACAGGCGGCGTCAAACCAACTGCGCCACGGAGGCTGTCAACGAATGGTTCGATCGGACTCTCTGTGTTGTGTGAATTAGAATAATTGTGATTAATTACGCCGTGAGATAATTCTCAATGTATTCCGCGTTATTGCTAATTCATATAGAAATATTTGTAAAAACTTATGCGTTGTAGTATAACAAACTATTGCTATATTGATAGATACATCAGAGATTCATCGTATTTCGGAAAGCAGAAACCTGGTAGGACCCTTAGGATTGCAAATGTCCATGAGCGACAGTGACTACTTAACATCAGGCTGCGCGCATGCTCGTCTGCCTGCCATTTAAAAATAAATATGTTTTCTCTCAGATATATTGAAATCATCATAACTTATAAAATTAATTTCTTCATCATCTTTAACCACAAGAGTCAACTGCTAAACATGCCCCGGGGATTTCTCAGCGACCTGTTCTAGTTCTAGTGACTTTTTGCTATTTTAATAACATCTGACTTACGTGGGCGTTCGATATTACGCTTGCCTCTGGTCTCCATTTAAGAACTTTTGGGCTCCATACTCCATCAGTTCTCTACGCTATTTTAAATTGATAATACTGGGATAAGTATAAAGTTATTTCACTCTTATCTAACGTAACAATTTGTCGTGTAAAGAAGTTAATATCCATAGAGTTATAGAATGGTTGTTTTCACGCTCGGCGGTGCGCGAGGGCAGTGTTGACGGCCGATCTTTACTGTATCACCGGGATATGGTGCAAGGCATAGAAAATGGTATTTTTATATTTTATATTATTCAATTTTTATAAAGAACATAGTTTTATCTCACGTCTCTGAAAGAAGATACAAAGATAGGTGACCCCTATTGTCAGCAATAGTTGGGTGAGCTTATCTCGATCATAAGATATGATAGGGAGCGAATTTATCTTGATTGCTAGTGTGTATTAATACTGCAACCAGTTACAGATAAGACATACCTCCTGTCCTTTGTAATAATGCAGAAACGTTATTTATACATCATATATTAATAAGGAAAAAGTTTTAGCATAATAAGGAAAAGTTATATACGTCATGTAAGCATAAATATGAATCACTTGACTTTTCTTAATGCTTCTTGGTATAAATAAATATTACACGTAATATTGAAGTCATATCTGATGTTGGTTAAGTTTAAAAGTGGCTTAACCACTAATATATAGGTATATAGTTGCACTGATATTGTGTATCTGTTAGTAACAGCTGTTCGTCGAAACTACAACCGATTCAAAACTATATTGTATCAGCCCACAGACAAGAGTTGTAACCAAGAGTTCGATTAAAAGGGCTTAGGCCACAGGCACGCTGGCAAAATGTTGACGGATTTCACATACCATAGTAATCTTGTAATATATGGTATGCAGGTTTCCTCACAATGTTTTCCTTAAGACTCATCAATATAATCGCCATCGGGTATGAATTGCGCCATACATGCGTTCGTAGCGCACACGCGATCCACGTCATATGAAATAGTGTGCGAATGTTGGAAATATTTATTACGAAATACATGTAACACGATAGTTACATATCATTGCGTTGCTTGAGAATATTCTACGCATTGTATGTGTTATATTTCGGTTAAATTATGAGCCAAAGCGTTCTGTTATCTAGGCATTTTGCATCGATTCTATGTTAGTATGGGATAAGGGCAAACAGAATATTATAAGACATAGATACGTATTCGGACGTCCTCGGAGTAACAGAAAAAATTATTAACTGCCTCGGTGGCGCAGTTTTACTAGGGTATGATTGCAAAGCTGAGGTCTCGAGTTCGAATCCCGGGTCGGGCAAAGTGATATTGTATTTTTCTATTCATTATCAGTCCGGAATCAGGAATTTGTACCCGATATGGCGATAGGCTCGCCCCCTATCACATCGTGGGACGGAACATACAAGGCGAAACATGGGTGACCTGGTTGCACCTCTGCTTACCCCTTCTGGGAAAAAGGCGTGAGTTTATGTATATATGTATGTTTATTTACTGATATCTTCTCTTAAAATAAAGCGGAAGAGAATGAGTAATATATGAATGTGTATGAATTAACGAGAATCGGATTTATTATATTGGTAATGAACTACTTGATTTAATCTATTGATTTCACATTCATTTGAAATTTCTGCGCAATATTCTTGGGTATGCTCTTATCTACCCGTTGCAGTATGCGATATCAAGTATGAATACAAAATAAACATTGAGATGACAGAGGCGTGCCGTAGGTTCGTTCTTCTGAATTTCGTGTGGACACTTTTACCTTCCATAAAGACTATTGTCGACTTAAATTAACTTCTCGTTGAAATGAAAGCATTTATGATTTAGAAAAAACGTAGTGTAGGACGCCCTCCAGCCAGGTGGAGCGACGATATTCGTGGGGTGGCTGGTAGCGGTTGGCGACGATGGGCTGAAGATCGAGCCCAGTGGCGTGCTATGGGAGAGGCCTATGTCCAGCAGTGGACGCAGAAGGGCTGATGATGAGAGATGAGATGATGAGATGATTTAGAAACTTTAATCGATGGGAACATTGAAATCTATGTATTAAGTACAAATAATATACAGTCTGCATTACTACGCACGGTTTTTTTAATAATAGAAAAGGTTTTTGGCCTTACTCTGTTAGGCCTAGTGCGAGTTGATAAATGTAAATTTATTGGTAGAAATTTGGAGTATTCGTACCTAAGGATGAATAAAGCGTCTAATATTTCATATACTTACTGTATAATTCTTCACAAATATAACAAAAGAAAATCAAAGTCACCAGTAATGTATTCCGCTTTCTTCAATTTGGCCAGGACATGTTTACGCGCTTCCGTGTCGAGGTTAATGTCGCCCAGATGCCTTGGACTTTTACTCTCGGTATCATTGTGTCTAGAATGTTAATGCCGGAGAGATCCTGACCTTGTGCGGTCAAGTTTTTATTTTATGTGCACTTTCTTCTAGCTTATAGTGTATTGATTGAGGAATTTCGTCTTTAGTTAGATTATTAAATGCACCACCATTCGGCTGGAATTCATACGTCATTTTTCTGTAATACCACTTACATAAATGCGACACGGGTCCAACGACTGTCGATTAGGTAGTCGGGGATTCAAATCCCACGGCACCTTCGACTTTTCAAAGTGTGAATAGTTAGTTAATTACATACTATAATGAAATATCACGCGGAGGACTTTGTATAAGAATTTCTATTGTATGTAAAGTCCGCTAACCCGAAATACTTCGGCCTGGTAGACTATGGCTTAAGCTTTATCAATCATACTCTCAAATCTCGACAGCCTCCACGACGCAGTTGGTTAGACGCCGGCTGGAAAACGAGAGGCCAAGGGATCGATCCCCGCACCAAAGCAAATATTTGTGGGATCAACAGGTATTTGTTTCGGATCTGGGTGTTTGTGAGACCGAAAAGTCTCTCGTAGCTTCCGATACCCACGACACAAGACTCGATCTTAGCGTGGGGTCAGGACTATGTATGTGACTGTTGGGTGTATATTTTATTTATAAATAAAGAGGAGTTACTTGCTAGTTATTCAGTATAGTGTACAGCGGTCATTATCGTACGATTCCGAATGTTACCATCATTCATCTTTTCTTTTCCATTTTCTAGTAAACATTTAGAAATGAGCAACACTTTTTCTTTAATGGCGCATACAATATACAGGGTATATCAAGACCGCGACCGAAAATGAAGCCAGGAGGTAGTATCAGTGATATTAAACACAATGCAAGTAAAAATTTTACAAAAATATCGTCAAATTTTTTTTTTCATATCGTCGTATTTCAGTGATTAAACATTGTTTTTCTAAAATAATGACGTACATCGCTTAATTTTTAAACACGCAATGGTACGTAAGGGTTTAAATTACTATTTTTGCAAAAACTAGGTATTTACCCCTCAATAACGATGATTTTTAAAAAATAAAAAAAAAACCGTCGCTTATTTTGCAAATTTTTAGTTGTATTATGTCTGTAGCCGCTAAAACTACCACCTGGCTTCGTTTTCGGTCGCGGTCTTGATATACCCTGTATATGACGCACGTTACTTTCTTCGGTTATAAAAACTTATAGTCAATGATTTTATAAAGCAACTCTTATTAATAGCAATGAAATATTACTACTTGTATTATAAGTTGTAAAATTAGATAGGTTATTTAAATTCAATACTATTCATTTAATGTAATACATTTTATACAAATATATAATTTATAGAATTACAATATTTATCGCTTTATGATACTTATAATTTGAAGCCAGTTTTATCTACACGGGTGTGGTGTTACATATCTAAAAATAAGTTAATTGAAATTTGTAATAAATGTAATTACCTCGTGACATTTGGTTTTATATACTCGTTGAAGGATGTCTGGATGGGTTTTGTGAAATTTCTTGTAATACGTTTAGATGTAAATAAAAGTTCGTGTACTCTGGTGGACAGCGTGGTGGACTATATGGCCTAACCACTCTCAATCGATTCTCTTGATTGTAGTGTAGGCCCGTGCCCTGCAGTGGGATGTATATGGACTGATATTGATACTGATACTGTACTCTGTTCTCTATCCGAACGGTTACGAACATACTGCCACCAGCTTTGGTGTGTACCGACTACTTTACTCACTGAATGAAACGCGATAGCAAACGCATTACTTTACGTGGGTGATTTGCGATACATTGGTATCAACTCGATAGATCTAAACCAGGTATCAAAGCGAGGATCTAGGACTCACACAGCAGGAATATCTCTGCTCAGTAAAGTTTTAGTGCTTACTTAGTAATTTTATGCTGTAAACTAAATAAATAAATACACCCAACAGACACATACATAGTCCTGACCCCACACTAAGATCGAGTCTTGTGTCGTAGGTATCAGGAACCACGAGAGACGTTTTGGTCTCGCAAACACTTAGACCCAAAACAAATGTCAGCTGTGATTCACACAAATATTTGTCTTGGTGCGGGGATCGAACCCGCGGCCTCCGTTTCACAGACAGCGTCTAACCAACTGCGCCACGGAGGCTGTCAAATTAGGTCTTTGAGTTCATTTACTTTCTATTCTCATTTTCTTGTTAATTCACTCTTCCAGGTAAATGATTCTTTATGCTCATAATTTAATTTTTTGTTGCAGGTAAATTTTCAAACGGATAGAAAGGTTCTTAGAGGCACTTGAAGACGTAATCCGGCAAGCTTCGTGGTATGATCGTTCAGGTAAACTAGAGATTGGAACAAATTATGAATGAACTGCTCTGATTTAAACCAACTTTTAACTTTTGTAACAATCACTATATTGTAAACTGGTTTTGAAAAGAGCAACACTAGAGTTTCTTGCCCGTTCTTCTTTAGTAAAAACCGCTTTCCGAACCGGGTAGTAGATCAAAAAATGTCTGAATCTAAATAATGTTGGAAATTTTAATGGATTCAATAAGCTACTTTAATTTCATTTCATTTTCAATATCTTAAGTTACAAGATAAATGTTAATATGAGTGTATTTAATATTGTCCACACACGCGTTGCGTCAGCAGCGCAACCTTGGTATTTTAGCGTCTAGAACGTTCGATTCTCCGATCTCTGTTTTGGTGATCCGTAGATTGAGTTGTTGAATGAATATTCTAAAGAAAACATGTGTTACTTGTATGGGAACTCCTTAAATGATCACTTTATGGTATACCTAGTATTAGTTACAAGGAATCCTCCATGATATAAAATATTCTATAAATATTTCCATAGGTTATTTTTTACCTTTTAAAAGACTATATGGCCTAACCACTCTCAATCGTACTATTGAGTGTAGAGTAGGCCCGTGCCCTGCAGTGGGACGTATATGGGCTGATACAATACAAAAAAAACGACAGAGCTTTTCATGTTAAACAAATTGACAGAAATACTTACCGCTTTTGACGCAAAATAAACGATGAAGTTGTTTGTCTATGTTTTCAATCGTCTAAAGGTTACATACCTTTGAACTTAGAGAAACTTAGGTATGTCATGAATTGGAATTCATAATTTCTTCAAAATGAGAAATCCTTTGCAATAACCCTATCAAATAACAAAGAGAGAAAACTAGTGTTCTGTACTGACAGTGTCATTGTAGACGAACACAGATGATCAGACGAAACCTGTTCGAATAATTAGCAATATTAGTTACAGCAGGCCAAGTTGATAAATTGCACGTTTAACTGATCTTCTGTATAATTTACGGCGAAAATTATTTACAATGTTGTTAATGCTATTAATTATTTAAGTTCTAGGCGCATCATTTAATATAAGCTATAATTCATTATTATTATCTGTAGTTGGTTCATATTCTATGTAGTTGGCGTTGCAGTTAGCGTCTACCGGTTACATTGATGTGTTAGAGTATGATAGAAAATTGAAATATATAAAATTCTCATTATATGAGACTATTGCAGATTGACACTTTATTTGGTAATAAAATAATTTTTGGTAATTAAGGTTGTCTGGAAGAAATCGCCGTCAGCGATAAGACCGCCGATTGTTACGCATATTTATGCGCTTTACATTTTTGTATGTAATAATTTGTGTGGTGTGCAATAAAGTATTTATAAATAAAAATAAATAAATAAAATAATTATTATTTGGTGATTAAGAATTTTTCTTCGGATCTCATTTCTTAGAACATATTTTATTGCCAAAGTAAGATTTTGTTAATAATTTGACGACCAGCTGCTCTAGAGTCGGTCTTTTCGTTCACCACGTTAGCTTAATGATGGCAGACTTCACAAACCTTTAAATTTTCAGAGAACTCTTAAATATGTAGATTTCTTTACGACTATTTCTTCATTCTTAAAAACTGAGAATATGCAGTCTATATCAGCCCATATACGTCCCACTGCTGGGCACGGGCCTACTCTACAATCGAGAGAATCGATTGAGAGTGGTTAGGCCATATAGTCCACCACGCTGGCCTAGTGCGGGTTGGCGGACTCACATACCGTAGAAATTCTTTAAAATCGCTACGGTATGCAGGTTTCCTCACGATGTTTTCCTTCACCGTTAAAGTGCGTGGTGATTGACTATCAATACACACATAACTTCGAAAAGTCAGAGGTGTGCCCTGGGATTTGAACATGAATATATAATATAAGCTTAGAATATACATTTTTTTTCTCAGTGATAATAAAAACCAGAGACCTATCACCGAAAATATATGTGTCTGTAGTTTAATTTAGACTGCTAATTCATGATTTTTTCTAAACTAACCCCATTCACGGTTATTGGGTCTTTGACATTTAATTTCACGGTATTTAATTATTATTGGCAATTAGTATTGCTCAGTTATCAATATTTAAACGAGTTATTGCATTTCATGTGTTACTAAATTATATATTTGAGAATGTGTGTAAATGTTTATTTGCGTGTTAAGATTAAGGTTACGAGTATATACTGCACCATTTAAAAGTTTAACACCTTAGTATAAAATTAGGACTGTCTTATCTACATAAAAATATTGCAATATATAAAATAATAGAATAGTTAAAATGAGTGATACTGGTTGGGCATGGCAAGCATCGAAGAACATCATCATTTTTAAAAATGTTTTATTGTCTTGACCTGGTCTTAAATTATTGTATTAACATATTCGCTAAACGCAGCACACCAAATTATTTAAATCGTCATGAGAATTCGAAGATGCATAATTGGATTAATACCATCAATTATTAAATTAATTTGCCGAAAAAATCTCTTGAAGAAAATTTGTAATATTTTTTACATTTTTACCCTCAATCTCTTTCACTATATGTATTATATAAAAAGCATATTACACACACGATTTGTGTAAGAATGCTAATACAGTTGTGGGTAATGTAAAAGTGTCCGTTAGGGAAATGAGTGTATACAAACGATCTAAATGTTGTGGTGCTGTTAGCGATATGCGTCCAATGGCAGTTGTCACAACGAGCTGTAATTCGCAATGGTTAGCATAAATTGAGAGGGCAGATGGAGGATTAAAGAACAGGTGAATAGAGAAGAGATAGGTGTATAAATAGGTAGCTGAATACGTACGAAGTTGCTTGCTTATAAAAATATTAATAAGTATTATCTCAAAATTACAAATTACATTAAGCAGTTTATTTACGAATGACGAAATAAAAAAGGCTTTTTATGTTCGTATGATAAACAACATCAATTGCTAAAGAATTTATTCCCCAATTTGTCACATTGTCTCATTGCCATTTGCGACAACAACATGATGCAATGGAATGAACAAATCTCGAAATGTTGACTCTCTCGGAAGAAACAAACGCAGCGTAATTCACTCCTCCATAGAATAGGAATGCGTAGTCCTCCACGGGTGTAATAACTCAATCTAAAATCACTACAGATTGGACATAGTAAATAGCCCATTCGTTACACTACGGTGTGACAGCATCCGTGGCTATGCGCACGCGCACAACGGTACAACATATTACTGGAAACTGTGAAATCGATCATTTCGAATAAGCTTTCGCGGCGTGGAGTATGTGACATGGATGTCGCGACAGATGGATAATGAGATCGTGATGTAAGATCAATGCCACTTGGCAGTTAGTAACATGGGTATAAAAGAAAAGGCTTGAAGTAGAGTAAATAAGAGAGAAAGGACCATAAGTGAAGAGATTTGAGATCAGGCTAATTGGATGGCCTGATATAAAGGAATACATACTCACGCCTTTATCCTAGAAGTCCGTAAATATCCGCTAAACGTCAGTTTCCCTAAAGATTTCAAAGGCAACTTGTTGCATCAGCCTTCATTTAACGTCTTTTATTACATCGTCTTTCGACGTAGACTACCAATAAAAACTTACGATTGCTGTGAAGTAGTTGACATTTTAACTTATTGTAACTGTTTTGACGTGTGCTCAAGGTGGAATTGTGAATTTAACTGTTCTAATGATCGTTACAACGCCTACGTGTTTGTTAGTTTTAGGTGAGGTGAGATAAGTGGTCACTTAAATTAAATTGATAGGATATTTAATATCGATGCATGCTTGTTTGTTCCATACATGCACATTATAACATTGTGCTGTACCTAGTTTAATTTAACTTAACAATCTCACAGCAATACTTGGGTGATAGCTTAGTTGGGTTATGTCCAGACTGCTATATCGATGGTCGCAGGTTCAAATCATGGCCGCACACTTTACGTAGTGTTTTTAGTGAATATCACTTGCTTTAACAGAGAAGGAAAATAACATAAGGAAAACGTATTTGAGAGGTTTACACAAGTATTTCGAAAGTATGTGAAGTTAAACACCTACACATGGTAAACTAAAGGGCCTATTATCGAAAGAATTAATTTAATTTTTATTAAAATTATCAGCTCAATCATTCTATAATATTGCTAAAAAGCCTAATACGCCGACTGTAAATGTGGGAAAAGGGTACTTAAAGAGCTTATGTCACAATTAAGAATTAATAACTTAACCACACCTTCATCCAATATTCACAGTTAAATATTTAAAAAAGTTCTTCAAGACATTTAAATTCATCCTCATTGTGTAAAACAAAAGTTCACATCCCAAAATGGCGTCGCCAACGATAATTATCTCGTAATAAAATATAGTAATTACGCAGCTTCAATTTACAAATGTGAAGGACGGGGCGGGAAAAATTATATGCCATTTGGAACATATCGGTAATTTGACATTATTCTTATGGCATTATCACTGTGTTAAATAATCGACTCATTCATACTATAGGTAAAATAAGATGCGTATAGTGCTGCTCTACTACTAACATGATTTCAAATACATGTGTTTTATAAAAAGAAGTTTAAAACTATGATGTACTCAGCCTATGTAAGATAAAGATAGCCAAAAAATATAGTTATGTGTATGCAGAAAATTACACAATATTATATTATTTCTTGGTATTCATAAAAGTAGCTATGTCAATTTAATTCCAATCGCAAATAGAGGGCGTCTAGTTGGCAAAACAATAAAAATAGCGTTTTAAACATAACAAGCGGATATCAAACTATCTATCTATCAACTTTATTAATAAGCATGCATTAGTAAATTCTGGCCACACAACGCAATACAGCACACATTTTCGTGAACGAAAGTGTGTAATCATGATTTTAAAATCCACAATCGATTTTCGTTTCATACCTGATCGATTTCATTATTTCGCACTGGCCACACGAAACTGGCAACGCCTCGGGGAAAGAGAAAACAACCTGCGCGCCCAAATTTGAATTGAGAACCTGTTTGCCGCGCTTTTTGCTTTTACCCCGACCTACTTGCAGTAGATACGCGGACTTCGCTGTGTTTAGACGTTTTTGTCTTTCGTTTCTCCACGCACTTTCGATTTTACCGAACTGTGAAGGAATGTTTTTTATTTAACAAATAAAAAGATGCAGATGATTAGATTGTTAAAATTCACTTAGTAATGAAGTACCTTTAATAATGTCGTAAGCATTTTTTCATTTCATAGTTTGAAATCCTTTCCGGAAGCGTGCAGCCAAATTATTTTCGCTGGAGAATAAATAATCTCATGAATTTGAGGTTTTTAATAAATATATGGTTACAGGAAACGCACTATAAAGCTAGTTTAAAATACCAAAATAAAACACATTACAATTAGTCCCATACAACCTAACCCATTTGTTCATAACTTCATAAGACACCTCCATTGATCACTCCGATACACTTATACGGAAAGCTATTTATACTAAACAACCATTTATTCTTTATATTTGCAAAATAATTGCAGTAAATACTAATTTAGAAGTTCAATTCGTTCACCATTGACCCAGAATGTTCTGTCGCGTATAACATTATGGTCAAATGCTTGTAATTATAAGGTACACCCAGTGGTTTAGTGGTATCGGACAAAATGATTAAAAAACTTGCTTGTTTTGTTTTCAATGTCGTTTGATTAAATATGTTTCGTAGCCGGATTTTCTTATTATATGTATGTGTATATGTATTACGACTTATTATTAGAATTACTCAGTATTGGGCGATAGAAGAGAAGAGACATAATGGAGATGTCATAAGTGGCATGCATTTTACTGGTGGTAGGTAGGTGGAATTAAATAGCTATGCTTGGCATTACACTGCGCCCGCCATCCTGAGTCATAAGATGTTAAGTCTCAATGTGTTCATTAGTTAATCTGGCAACCACGTCCTTCAAACCGGAACATATAGTACTGTTTAGCGGGAGAAATAGACATTGCAGTGGCACATACCCAGGCGGCCTCTGATACATATACGAGAGACTTACCACCAGTAACCAAATTTTCCAAGAGCAATTTATTTTTAATTTTCTCTTGATTATTTAATGGAATATAAATAAATACACCCAACAGTCACATACCCCACACTAAGATCGAGTCTTGTGTCGTGGGTATCAGAAGCTACGAGAGAGTTTTCGGTCTCACAAACACCCAGACCCGAAACAAATACCTGTGGATCACACATATATTTGTTACGCTGCGGGGATCGAACCCGCGGCCCTTTCGTTTCACAGGCAGCGTCTAACCGATTGCGCCACGGAGGCTGTCATGTATATATGTATGTATATACACTGGGACAAATCGGTTAGATCAAATAAGCGACCATATCACTAAAGTTTACAGCGTCTGTTTTGTTTTATTGCCATCTAGTATGGGCAATTAATATTAAATTATTAGTTAGTGCACCCACTGATCTAGAATGTTCTTCGGCGCATAATATCAAATCAGAGTGGTGGAATGTTAATTATTATAAAGCTATGCGATTGCTTCAAGTGCGGTACAATTATTTTGAACTGATATTGGGGCAGAATCTGAGCGGTAAATTGCTCTGCGTTTGAGGATATTATATATTAATTATATTAATATATAATTATATTAATTATATTAATATATAATATCCGGAATATTTGAATATTATTAATACAATAATTTTAGCATAACTCATAAATATATCAAAAGATTTTCAGGTTTATTTTTGTGGAATGTTCAACTCCTTCAAAATACTATAACTGTACCTGATTTTTTTTATCTACCACCCCCTATTGATAGAGATCAATGTAGGGTCAATCAATCAAATATATAGGGATATATTTGAGAGCGGAAATTAGTAAAAGTAATTAGTGAATTTTAATGTTGTCGGAAATATCTAGCATATTTTCAACGATATTTACCTCGGCTATAAAAAAATATGTTATATAGTTTTCATCATTTGTCCATTAATCACAGAATTAAGGTGCAGTGCGTAGCAACGCCCGCGGGTCACCGTGGGTGGGTGCACAAAAAAAAAACGGTTTCACTCTCGACTCTGATCGTTGACCTCGATTCAATTTACATTACGTTAAACAGAAAAAACGCGGCCCTCATTTCACATTCTATTTCTAAATTATGCTAAAGTCCATAGACAGAGCATAGAGTAATAAGGTCTATAAAGCTGTTAAAAGGGCGCAAAAAGGTGAGTAATAAATATATAGCCAGTTGTGTTTTGGGATTGTCACTAGAATATCGGTCTTTATAAAGAGTGGTTTGTGTGATGTTCTTGTTTTCCCGTCGCTTAACAACACCTGGCTTCGCGAAAGTCTATCAGCTGTAGTGGCTGGTCAGGCGAGCCGCCAGCTCGTTTGCCTACTACATAAGTCATAAAGAGAGCTAGTGCCAACATCAATCTCTACAGGGCTCTAACGCCATAGGTCTGTTCCTAGGTCCCTGGATTAATTTCCTTAGAACATAAACGTTCATCATTGGTATTGTGTAGGTTGTATCACCTAGTTAAGAACCTGTACCAACGATTAATAATCGCTTAGATATTTAATTTAAATACACAACAGAGATATTTATGTTAATTTTCTTTCACCTAATGCCATTGGCCTCGGTTCGAAAGCGTCCGAAAATTAGCAAACCATTCTTTATAATCGATTTCATGTACTTGACATTCACGGCGTTTGGTACAATAAGAAAATATAATACATGCGATCGTGCGCCTTATATCTAAAAGCATAGAGTCTAAAGAATAAAAGTTTGTATTCCAAGGAAAATCCTCATTTATTATGCGACACAAATAGCAGACGCATGATTTTGAATTCGATCTGTATTTTTGAATTTCGAATGCGTACGATACGTGTGTTTCGATTTTTAAAGTGGTATTCTTTACGCTTTCTTTCAAACTATTCGTTTTATTTGACAGGGGACTTATTTTGTTATTTTGTTCCTTTTTTTAAAAAAAAAAATACTGCTGTAGTTCTTTTTTCTTCGAACCAAATAATATATTTTAATATCGTAGTGTTAAATAAAGGAATAATTGTTATTTGCATTATCACCTTCACACTATCTCATTAATTCGAACCTGGAAAAGATTTCTTACGAACAGGCGTCGTGCCAAGTATTTATGTGTTACATGGGTAGAGCTTATTAATTCACAATCTGATTTAAAAAAAAATCGTCGCAATGCGCCTGTACCCAGTATTATTGATTTTTGAATTAATACATAGAATTATTTGTATTTTTTTATTGTTCATTATGAATTAAAAGCTGGCAAGTATATCATCCTTGGGTTTACCTTTCCACCTCTTGGTATTGTGCAAAGTTCCATTAACTGTATTACTCAATAAAATTGTACGAACACCATTACCGTGTCTTGAGAAAAAATCAATAGAAATCATCCGCGCACGATTGAGTAAGCGAAGTTCGCTGACTAGTTACGCTCATGTCATAAACCGCACGGATGTACAAAATCAGCATACTTCGTGTATATCGAAGCGATTTATATGACGACATCAGTGTAACAAAACTTCTCGCTTAATATAACCACGAATTATCACATTAGCCGTGCGAGAACAAATGTGAAATGTTCGGATGCCGCAAACTTTCACTCGATGTCGCTTTCTGCGGGGTCAAGTGCGCTCTTGAATAACGTTCGAATTTCAAATTGATATTTTTCTCTTTTATTGTTATTGGCCATTTAGGAATTCAAATATGGAATTATGTGATTATTTACATGTTCGATCCGGTTGGCATGGCCTAGACTTTTTAAATATCGGTTACAGTTAAAAATGTCGTCGAACGTGTTACTTTATGTATTTAATCTGTGCTATTTACTATGACTAGTTTCTCTAGATAAATAGAAACAGAGTTTAATCTAGATTTTTTAATAGAATTTTATATAAACAATCTTTTAAATACAACTTCTGGGTAATAAATTTCACCATTAACCTGATACGTTAAATTAAAAAGTAACCTCTCCCCATGAAATTAACCGCATTATATGCTAATGTAAGAACGCTGCTTCCCACACTGTGCTATTGTTCACACCATGGGATACCTGTACTGACCTACAAACATAATAAACTTATTTACCTCGCACATGTGAGCCGGCGTAATCATAGCAATGGGGAAGTTCTTGTTCCCATTGGTTTATGATTAGTCTTGTCACCAGTGATGGACACTATTTCCGTATTTACCAAGTTATTTAATCATCTGTTTAAAATGCGGTCATGACATGATTTTAAGCAGTTTGATTTAAACCTAAATAAATTACGTTTTTTAAACCAATTTAGGATGGAAATGCTCTATACAGGCATTAAATACTAGATCATTCTTTTAAATCCACAATGTATCGTGCTGTGTGCACAAAAAACATATAAATAAACATTGTTCTTGTTTCTTTTTTATTTATTGCTTTAAAATCGTATAAAACTTTGTAATCGATATTTAAAATAAAATTGATCGTATTATAAAATTATGCAACGCAATTACAAGTGTATGGTTGAACGAGTTTGTTCATAAAAGTATTTCAAGCGGCTGTGTCATGTCATTGTATTTAAAAAACTGCTTTGAGATGACATAATGTTTTCGTAACCTACTTAGTAATGAAATCTCAATTTAATGATTTATTTATAGACGGTATATATTTTTTGTTTCTTACAATATGTTCACCCAACAAGCATAGCTATATCATCTTTGATAGCAATCATTAGATATTGAAGGTTAACAGTTAATTAGTAACAGCATACCATTGATGTTCTGTAAAACGTTTCTATTTTTTTTACATTACTATTCCCTTTCAACATCCATCCAACATATTTTAAAACTGACAAACATTGCCATATTTGCTTACATATTCAAAGAACCAGTAATGGACATCAAACGGTTTAACCTTATTCCCAATTGACCTACCTGCGGCCTTATATCACACCGTTGTGTAAGGTGGTGTAACAACGGTGTGTAGGAAGCGACCATTTCCGACCATTCAATGGAGCTTATCGCCGATCGAAATGGGCCTTGTTTTGTAACTAGCACGCGTGAATGGGCGAGATTCGTGCACGGTGTAATGGCGGTCACACGTTTGTCTCTACGTGTTTATGGTTGATATAAGATTTAAGTTTTTTTACCCAGTTAGAAATGCCTCGGAATGTGTGGGTTCGATTTGTGTTGTACTCATTTTAGGACATTATTTTCACTACTGTTCGTTTGATGAATAGTCAATAATGGTAAAGAGGTTTGGGTGTAAAAATATAAAACATTTATTCATATTAACAAAATTAACAGGTATACATACCTATATAATGTATAAACTTTATAGAAAAATCCAAAACACTCTGATATTGTACATTAATTATTTTTCAAATAATAATTGTTATAACGAATTATTGTGTTATAATGGTAAACGTGTTGTATCAGTAGATGCTTAGCTAATGCAGAGTTCAACATTAGAACATAAACAAGTATCATATACGTCTGGAAATGACTTTACCTCGTACGGTCTGATCGTGGTCTCTACCAGTACATCGCAGATAAATAACAACGTACCAATTAAGTTTTATGTCCCTTTTTTATCGAATACTTTACAAACGATATGTGCTCATCTTCGCTATTCGTGGAACTAGACGACCTTCAAAATATGGTTTTTATATTATGCTTTTGTTTAATATTTGCAACGACAAGACTTTTTGTAGTACCAGGAAATATTCTCTTTAAAATACGAACTGTTTAATCTATTCAAACCCCATGTTTTATATGGAATATAATTGATATCATAATTTAGTTTTATGGCGTGTTTAACAAAATAGATTGGGTTTTTAATTCAAAATCAAATTAATTGGTGTTTTGAGGTTATACCTTGTGGCGAAGGATATCTATGTGACCCTTTATTTATAGTAACATGATAAAGTAGGTTTTTAATACATTTTAGAGATGTAGACACCTGGTGTTTTATAGTTATGGAGAGAAATGTAAATTGTGTTTCATAGCCATACAAATGTATAAAATGAAAACGAAAATTAATTTGGATATATTCTCAATCTTTAGTCTAAAACCACTATAATCAAATTTGTTTTTCTAACGCACCCAGGAAATAATAACTTTAAGAAGTTAGACGTCGCTTCGCGTTGTTAAAATTGTCTATGGAAATCTAAGCTTACATACAGCACGCGTGTCGAACATGTAAACACGTCATATTTAGCAAATTATACTTTGAATTTCGAAAACGATGGAAATACAATTATCCTGCAAGATTTATGTTCAAAGCTATTTTATGCACAAATACATGTGAAATAAACATAAACTTAGCTTGTAATTAAATGCATTTTGTAATTAGTTAAGTAACTATAAAATATAAAAGTATAGATTGTTATCGAGCGACATAAGTTGCCTTTCAAGGTCGTAACAATGATATAGGCCGGTGTTCTATTGGTGAGCGTTTATGTTCTTATGGAGATTTTGGTTCAATATGAGAGTAGTGTTATTATATTAGTTCGATTACTTTATATTTCATATTTTATACAGGTATATTGTTTTGGCTATAGCTAAATTAGCTCCATCCAAATATTTGTGTTTGGTGCCAAAATAATTAATCATAAAAATAAATAATAGTTTAAAAAACTAAAATACACGCTTTAGTAAACGACCCAAGTAAAAAAGTGAAAATAATTAATAATGAGTTTAAGATAAGAAAATGGAATGAAATACGTCTATTTTATAGTTAAAAAGCTAGGGTGCTTGAGGATAAGTAATTGTTATAAGTACGCTTCGTAACCTCTCATAACATTAAAAGCTAATATGTATATCTTATTTATAAATGATATATGGATTCTCTAATAATAATCAAGAAATATGCCAAGCACTTTTAGTTTCATCTCTGGATAATCAAGACACCGCAGATGTATTTATATTTGAAACCTGTTTCGTTAAACCGCAAACACTTTCATAGCAATTTAATTTCACTTGTTTCTATTCAAAATCGAAAGCGAATATTGTTGTATGAAATAAAAAATTACAAATACATTAGAAATGTAAACAATTATATTAATGATTGCTATCAAGTTTTCTCTTTCTCTTTGACAATAGTTAAACAATATATTTACCGTGAGTTGTGACCCACTTATAGGAGTTATCACAAAGAAAAATATTATGTTTTTTTAATAGAAATACAACTTGTATTTGCAACAAGGTTTATATAAAGTAGTGACAAATTAGTCTATCTAATCGACATTATTATGGCGGCCTGTTTCAAATGGGACATATTGAAGTCCCGCGAATATATCAGGATACTGCAGGATATATCTCCGGATAAGAATCTACCGATCACACGATCTTCGATAATAATTTTTTTTTGAAAAGTTTCATGTTAATACAAGTTCACAATAATTTAGTAAATGAATAATAAACACATGAAAACCCAAAAAAATAATTAAAACAAATCGCCAAATTGAGTTGGATGACCATTCAAAAACAATATTATATTTTTTATCGTTTAGTATAATAACATGGCCATGGAAAAACAAAGATACAAAAATTAAGATTATAATATCAGTAGGGATTAAGATGGTATTATGTGCTTATTTACTCAGTTTTATTTTTTCTCAAATTTAAATAAAAACACAAATTCACGATGTTCATATTTTGGATAATTTTCGTTGAAATCAATAAATATTTTTTCATGGTGCAGAATAAAATATGTGGAACCTTTTGTATAGTGTGAGGTTTAATTATGAGTTAAATGAGATGTCCGAGATAATAAATAAAATGTTGTATATCCAAAGGCTTTATTACAAAAACTGAAATGACATTGAAAAGCGAAACAAATATTAAAACTAACATATCATAAAGAGAATGCATGCGAATGCATTACATTAAGAACTTTTTATTTTATTGAAGAAGCAGATGCACTTTTTATTTTAAGCAAGTATTAAGTATATTTTGCAGCAATTTCAAAACATTACAAAACCAAATTCATATGTTTTCCTTAATAAAACCACTCATACTAATGTAATTTTCTCGCAATCATTGTGCCTGGAAAAGTACCAGCAGTCAAACATTTATAAAGGAAATACAAACGTGTTAATAATCGTCGTTTTATACGCCAATGGAGCGCCGACCTAACACATGGCGACACGAAAGCTTATCTATTGAAAGCGCTTGTAACACCGGTTTATTTGCACAACCTAGTATTAATTTTGTAACGGTTGGCTGCCCTGGCGAGCTGCCGTAGACTGGTTGCTAAAATTTTGCACTTAATAACTTATGCCCCTGTTTTGAACAGATATTTTGGAGTATGTTGATTTGGATTTTGGACGAACATTGTCATGTGCCTTTAGTATGCATGCCTTTATGATTTTTAATTCTACATCTATTTCTTGGAGGCATTGTTGTATTGGTGATCAATGATGACTCACTTTATATCTAAAAAAACATCACAAGAACATTTGCATACCATGGGGATCTTTATGGGAATTCTTAATTTGAAGCCGTCGACGCGCAATAGGTTAGAATGTTCGATTATGGCCTAAGCTCTCTCAATCAAACTCTTGATTGTAGAGTCCTGTGTTGAACAGTGCGCGCTAATGGGCTGATATTCATTCAAGTAATATTAAATTTAAAAACTTCAAATCATGTGTTAAAAGAAATCTATATTGTTAAGTTGAAGAAGCAACAGAAAATTAAATATTGTTTGGGCGAACACGTTTTTGGGTTATGTCGTTTTTTTAATATATCACCAAGGTTATTGTGTCATCTTTAAGGTGAATCATTGAATAAGGATTTAACCTCAAGGTCACTTTGGGTGAACGTCGTAGAAAAGCAAGTTTTTTTGTGGAAACTTAGTTTTCTTAGGATAATTTTATGATCACTTTAATAATAAAGGAATTAAGATACAATACTGAATATTAAAGTAAAAGCAGTCCCATAAGCGCGGAAATGTATAGGAACCTAGTTATGAGTAAGGAGTAGATCAGTTTTAATTAGACGAAGTTTTACGCTACACATAATTATTGCACTTTGTGTAATGAAAAAAGTAATTTTGGACTAAAACCATAACATAGTCTATATTTACATAATGAATCTAATAAGTGTGTTAAATGAAGCAAATTATTTTATTTACCTATTTAAATGCCTTGACTAGAATAAAAAAATAAGAATGTGTTTACGTTTTCACGTCCATGTGTTAAAATGAAAACAGTAGATGATGTCATGTAGTAAATAAAAAATCGACAGTTTTATAAACACCATAAGGATAATATAAACAAAAAGATGTGCATCCTTTATTAGTAATCAAAGTTTTGTTAGGCTAAGGATTCAATATAGACTTAAACTGTTGATTAATTTTAAAAAGCATTCATAATACATAAACTCACGCCTATGTCCCATTGGGGTAGGTAGAGACTATTGAGCGCCAAGTGCAACAGTCACAAAACATTCAGCACCTGGATTTACCAAAAACAGATAAAAAAACGTAGTTTTACGTTTAGTTTCTTCTTCACAAGCTAAATATTAAAAATCAAGTGTTATATGAATAATGAAGGCATATTTTATTTATTACTATTATAAACTATTTATAACGGGATAATATTATTGGTATAATCAACTAGTTCGTTTCAAGTTTGAGTCTTGTGAAGTTTTGCCATAACTATTGAAAATATTATACAATCGTTAGTTGCCAAAATCAGCGCGCTAGTATAGGGGTCTCTAGTCTCTACGAAGGCTCTACAACCTCCTTAATCCGCTCCTTAAACTAAAGCATTAATAATCAGCTTCATAAAGCATAAGAGTTCTCTCATTTTCCTATTTACATATCCATCCAAAGGTTGCCTGTAAGAGATTGCCTAGTTTGATAAGGCCGCCTCTTGTACTATTATTATGCCATTTATCTAGTGTAAATGTTTCTTTTTGTGCAAAAAAGGATTAATAAATAAATAAGAGTTAGTATTACTTAACTTTATATCTACACTGCCCTCTCTTTTTCCTTCTCTTAAATCCATCCTATGGTTGTCTGTAAGACATTGCCTAGAGCGATAAGACCGCCACTTGTACTTTTATTATTTTTGTAATTTCTGTGTATTGTGTTTCATTGTTGTGTACAATAAAGACTTAATAAATAAATAAATAAATAAGAGTTATTAAGCTTTAATACACACACATAAGCATATTAAAATGTGCATAATTACGCATACGTCTCGTCTAGTCCCCAGTGTATATACAGTATACGCAAACGACCGCGGGGCAATGTCGAAATGACAATCATTAGAACAAATATGCGTTGCGAAACTCACTGCCTTATTGACTTAATCGTGCGAAGCGCTTGGGAAATATTTTTAAGAATATCTCGTTTTACGTGTATTTTATTATTTTGTTTATTAAAATTAGTGTTCTTTTGTTAGTTTAAACTGTAATTGATTAAAGTTTTCTTATCGCTTTTGGTGTTTTTTAAGACTGAGTATTTATTTCTTTTGTTAGTTTTGATTGATTAAGTATGTCCTTTAGACTTTGTTTTTGTATTGTGTGTATAAAGTTTTATGCTAGTTTTTTTGAGAATACAACGTGTTGATTGAATGCCTTTTTGACCGGTTTGTGTATTTTTCGACCGTGATTTTTACAAACATACAAAATATAATATAGTTTATAAACTGGGAAAATAACCATCGTAACATTTATTTCTTAGTTTCCAACCGTTTATAATATAAATCTAGACATTAATCTACACATTGATTTTACGAACTATCTTATACAAAATCTTAAATTATTAACATACAGCTAATGATTCGAAATATTCTGCTCATAAACGTATTAGAAGATATGAGGAAACAAGTCATTAGGTTGCAAACATACATAGTAACAAAACGGAAAAGGAAAAAGCATCTTTGAGGATGTCGTTAAGTAGACGAACGCGAACTAGATTACATGTTATTATTGTAATGTTGCCAACTTGGGTAACAGTTATGCAAGGTATTTTTGTTGTAATGGTAACATTGGCTTTAAATGTATCAAAAATAATTCAATTATGATTTTTGAATTTAGAATTGATTAGTTTATTGTAGAAATTGAGAATATATTTTTAAGCGGAATTATAACATTTACTATGAATAGATAAAGATTAACTACTATGTTACAGTTAAATAAGGTCGTAATGTGAACGGTTTGATTTTAAAATAAATTACTGTATAGTGTATAAAAATATTGCTAATGTACTATAATTAAAACGTCAAATATAAAATATATACAAATATTGCATTCCAATTTCAAATTTCGCCCTAACTACGTAAACAAACATTGGCGCAATGCTTTATTTTAGCCTTCTACACATTGCGACTGTAAGTGCATTGACTCAGGGCTCGTTTACCCACTGACATAGTTATTTGTCTCTTTCACCTTCGCACCGTGCACTATTTGCGTCCCTCTCGCACGTGCAACTTTTTACTTTTCCCGCCATAAAAGTGGAAGAGTTGTTTCGAAATGGTCAACATGCTCCACGGGAACCGTTTTTAGGTTAGACGTAAACCTTGTTTGATTTAGTGCATAAATTTACGCAAGTATTGTGGGTAATAATCCTTTATAAGAAAGTTTCTCGATTAAGCAAACCCGTAAAGGAATCTTGAACATAAAGCCTGCATTTTCATGTGATAGGTACCCAACTAATGTCGGTCAATTTGACACATACAGTCTCGAAAAACCTCAAATATTTTAATCGCAGATTTGGCCTAAAATGTAAAGTTGGACAGCTTAAAAACGTAGGTAATCTTGATTGCGTTTGCCAACGTAAATCACTTAAACATGTCTCGATAAGTATAAGGTATGAACTGACATTACAAAATTAAATGTTTCATACCGCACTTCGAAAGTACTATTTTGTAACAAAACAAGAACTGCCAAGAACTTTCGTTTAAATCGACAATGCTAAGTAAAAGTGAAACTTGTAAAAACAAACAACAAGCAGTGTTGCCAACCTAATATTTACTTATAATAATATCGTGAACCGTTCGACATACATCATTTGAAACGGCCAGTATTTTTGAATTCGAATTTAGAACAATACTATGTATCTTATGCCCGATTCTCGACCTTATCGTAAGGCAATAAAGACTTTTCAAGTTCAATGAAACGTAAATACAACCAGTTAGAAAGGAGAGCGTGCGAAATAATTGCTATTTTGACACTTCAACGCGTGCAATTAAACTCTTTCAGTGTGTACAATATTCCACGCAAGTCATGACTTGGTGTATTGTTTTGTTATACAATAATAGACTCTATTATGTTCAGCTTTAAAGTTTCTTATCGTATCTTCTAAAATATGCTAGTAGTTTTTCATTGCTGCTAGTTTTTCGGAAGTTATTAAACGTGAGAAATGCAATAATTCTGAGTCGTTATTAGCGCGTGGAATAAAAAAAATACTATTCATATTCAATGCGATATGTTGATTCATTTCTGTTGTGCTTTTGAATATTTATAAATTGTGTATTATAACAAATCGATCACATGATTGATATTAGAAAACCTTGCATAAAATTAAGAATGATTGACGTGACGACTGAGGGACAATTGAGCACTAATTAATGCAGTTTTGTTACCAACGATGGAGTTAGAGATCTTTGTAAAGCAGTGGAATTTCACTATGAAGTACTGATTAAAAAAAAACAATCGTCTAAATAAGGGGTCAGCCCCCATCACGTACAGAACGTGACAATATTCATTAGATTTCACCGAGTCCAAAAGGCGACAGGAACTAGTGTGCTCATTGACCCAAACGATTTGGAATCAATGTCAGCCATCTATATGCACGGTGCGCGGGTGAAACTTCGCTCACGATAACTGATTCCATGTGAATCGTATACAGGGTATATCAAGACGGCGAAAAAAAACGAAGCCCGGTGGTAGTATTAGTGACTTCTGACACAATGCAAGTAAAATTTCGCAAAAGAAATCGACAACTTTTTTTTTGTAATTTTTTACTTGTATGAGTGATATGTACATAGTTTTCCTAAAATAAAGATGTATACCTCTTTATTTTTAAACATGCACTGGTACAAAAGGGTTTTAATTGGTATTTTCGCAAAGACTAGGTATTTACCACCCAAACACGAAGATTTTTAAAAAATTCTAAAAAAAAATGTCACTGTTTTGGCGAAATTTTTATTTGCATCGTGATTGTAACCACTAAAACTACCACCTGGCTCCGTTTTCGGTCGTAGTCTTGCTATACCCTGTATACACATACACAGCCCATGTATGTAATTAGACTATTTAAATCCTTAGATTATATACACGTCTCTAAGATTTAAATCTAAATATTTTGATTTATTACATTTCTTTATTGCAAATTAATTGGAATTTAATCGATCTTTTGGAGTTTAAGGTTTGTCCCGTAGAAAGGGGATTTTTTTTACGAAGCCTTATTCTTACAGTATTATGATAGATAAATTAGCAATAAAATCTTGAAAATATACTGTTTTCTCCAAAACGCATAGTGGATTTTTTTTTTCTGTAAATTCTAGTTTTAAATACTGCGTAATTTACAGGCCAGTAATATTAAGGGCAACATTTTAGCAATCTAGAGAAGTACATTTCACTTACGACAGAACGTTGCGATGCGTCCCTTTGGGAAAAAGCTTATGTAAAACAACAATGGCAACATCACGACGATTGTAAAAAGTGTTGCTATTTTTTCGCACGATTATGTGAAAATTGCCCGTCATTTTAACTAGGAATGTTGTTGCATAAAGATTTTAATTATATGTATTGTGAAATGGTTTGTGTGTTGTCTCTTATTAAGTTATATTGAGTGTAAATTGAATAATTGTAAAATCGGAACTAGCAATACTACAGCCCAGGATTGTTTGTCTTTAATATCATTATCTCGCTCGCCCTCTATCACATCGTGGGATGGAACATGCAAAGCGAAATGTGGGTGTCCTGGTGACGCATCTGCCTACCCCTTCTGGGATAAAGGCGTGAGCTTATGTATGTATCTGTATCAGCCCATATAAGTCCCACTGCAGGGCACGGGCCTACTTTTGAATTGTATGACGAGACGAGCGTGTTACTTGACGGTAAGCCTAACATCTACCCATAAGCACGAGCAAATACCATTCAAAACTTATTAAGTACTGCAACCATTCAACTTCAACCATTGATTTCCCTTCCTATTCCCTTTTAAGCTTGCAATCTTTATTACGTATCGCATGTTCTAGAACAGCAATCCCTACAATATTAATTGCTACTAGAACATTCTGCGGTTTCGCAACAGATCTTTAGTTAACCCAGATGCATTGTAGAAAGTATAAGTTAGGCAAGGTTAGTCGAAGGTGATACGAATCTGTTTGCTCTATTTTTTTCATTAGATCACTATTATTTGAGTATGTATAATTATATCGAAGTTGAGAAAATTGTCAGTGCGTCATGTATCAAAATAATAAGTATATTGTGGCTGGAGCTTAAAGCAAATTTCGGAATTTTTGTATTTTAAACTTTATAAATATGTGTGGTAAAGTAAAAAATTGCAGAAAATGTAAAGCGTGCTTTGCTATTTTATTTGTAAAGTATTGGTTACACTGGGGTCGCATAATTGCCTCATATAAAACTTATGAACAAAAAGGTTTCTTTTTGCTTTCCTTCTGGTTACTTATATTGTCTGAGGGTTTCCTTTTCTTTTCTACTTAAAAGAAACAAGTCCAGAAAACTTCTAGAACTCTAGCGGTCTTATTCATAGACAGTGTTAAAACTCATATTAGTTATCGAATGTTTTGTCCTCATTGGATGACATTTGAATTCAGTTTGAGCGAAGAAGACAAAACACTCGATAGCTAAAATAGGTTTTAAAACTGTCTATGAATAATACCGTAGATGTTTATGACTGACGATTATTACCTACTGTTAATTGAAGTGTTAGGTAACATTTTGTAATAAGAAATACCTCGCCGTTTGACAATCGTACCTACTAATTGTGCTATAATTAACGCCTATCAATTTAAACGCCATTATTTCTATTTTTATGACTGCTCAATTGAAAACAATTACGTTTGAAAGTTTGATGAAATATTATTTAATTGCGTGAACAAATATATAGACAGCAATTGTTTATTTGTTGTTTGTTGCGGTTTTTGTTAGTCCCATCACCGAGAAATTGTTACAATGTGATGAAATATGTTTGTTCTCGTAATTTACTTAGTTAAATTGCCTATAGTTCTTATCAATCTTATCATTTACTTCTCTCATAGCTTCCTTCTAGTATTTTCTAAGAATAGCAATGCATCTATGATTGCTCAACTGTTATAATAGGTTTCCATTGATAGTGACAACTTCTGAATCTAACCCCCATTTTATTTTTCTATGAATGGCGAGACAAGCATTCCTTTGATGGTAAGCGATACGACCAGTCATGAACAGAAACTCAAACAATACCATGATTTACAAAGCAATAATTGACATTCCACTGCACTCGCCATCCAGAGACATTAGATGCAAAGTCTCATTATGTCCAGTAGTAACTTTGTATTAAATAGGATATTATAAATTACTGCATTAACAATTACATCTTTTATTTATCACAACAACTATCTTATTCAAATTTAACGAAGCATATTACGATTCTTTACACCGGATCTTCAGTACATTCTAGGTCAAGGCACATCGTTACAACTAACCTTACTTAAGTGCGATATTATTTAAGAATTATAATAATTGAAATCGTTGATGAGTCAGTAATGTTTAAGGAAGCAAGTTGTTAAAAAGGTGTTGCAATATTTAGATCTAAATCAAGATAGCTAATCTGAACATGTATAGGTAATTACGAGTATATTGTAGTAGATTTCGCTAACCCTTTTTTAAATTAGGTTTTGGGAGCACGTCTACATTAATATTACCTAATTACAACTATCATCTAAATTAACTAGGAGTTCCTTTGGTTCTTTCTTTTCAACCATTGGGGCAAATTTAAAATATCTCTCGAAGCTTAAACAACATAAAATTATTTTTTGGATATAATATTGACTTTTTTTAATGGCAGAAAATATTGCAATGTGTCATTTTAACTAAGGACGTTAAGGAGAATATAGAATGGAGACGGTTAGAAGTTTACAAAATTATTTTGCTTGATAATATTTACTAATGTACTTTTCTTTTGTTGCAGAAATAACCGAGGATGAACAAATAGAATCGTCAAGGATAAAACGGGAAGGAGTTCCGGATAACAGGGGTCAGTACCATAATATACTAACATTGTAAAATACGTATTGCTTGATGCCTAATCGCAAGACTGATCTTAAACTCTATGTTCTTACAATCTGTTATTATTCTTAACTTTCTCAAAATTTCTTCTATTAACTGATCTATTCAAAATTTTGTGAATATTTCCCAAAATATGGTGATGTTTATAAAAGAAGATGTTAAACTTCTTTGCGTGATTGATGTTTTCCGTGATTTACAATGTATGATATCTACTAATTCATTTTATAAACGTCATCAAACTATATCTAAAAGCCAAAATTGCTGTACAAAATTAGTGCTAACATTGGCTGCAATTCTATTATTATATTTATCTTATTGCATTATTAATTGTATGTTTTTCTTTCTCTTTCATCTAATCCCCGGGGTCTGAAAACCAAACGGACTATTGTAATATAACGCACCCCAACGATCCTATCCACTGACGATGACTTCGACTGGACAGACCTGACAGTTCTCCTGGTTAACCAGAAGAGAAACGACTATAACACCAAGGTTGGAAGGTACCACAGCGTGAAACCCCTCATCGGCCTCCTGACCTCAACAGCAAGGACGTTCATTCAAGACGGTGTCACCACGGAGTTTGCCACGCAAATCTTGGGCACCACTTTGGATAATGGACGAATATACGCCCAACTCCTCACGAAGTCTTCTCTAGTTCTCTACAATAAGCCTTCAAATGTAGAAGAACCTATTATTGTACAACCAACTCGGGTACATTCCGCTTTTGATGGACACTGGAACGTCAAGCAGGATTTAGGCTTTATAGACCCAGAGAAGTTTGTGTTAAAGAATACAGACTATCTGGCTCCTAGTAGTAGAATGGAAATAGTATACGCCAGTAAACCGGCCTCAGATGCTCAATTCTGGAGTCCTCCCTCCGCTCCCGAAAGTCAAGTTGAAAACCAAATATTTGACGAGCCAGTAGCACGTAGGGTACAACCGGTTAAAGAGATACCTCGGTATATTCAAAATGAAGCGTTTAACTTCCTTGACGGTCCAGCCATTGAAGGCGGGAAGAAATTCGAGTTTTATGTAGAACCAACTGTTTACGGAAATGCTAATAATAATTTCCATAGACAAAGTAAAGCTTATGAGCCCGTCACCGAACCCGTAAAAGTAGATATGCCTAAGGAAGACTTCCCAGAGGAAACGAATGTAGTTAAAATTAAACCTAATTACGATTTGCCGACCTTTACGATAAAGAACGAATTTTCGCCAATATTTTATTATATAGATAATGTTGAGTCCCGTAAGCCCCCACAACCTTCGGTGCAGCAAACTAAGTTACCTAAAAAACTGTTTGGTCAAAAGAGTGAACCACGTCCCAAGAAAACGTTCACGTACGCTGGCTTTGCTGATTTTACGACTGTTGTTGGTGACACTGTTATTATTTTTACTCCTAACACTGAGACTAGTCGCCCCCCTAATCCTGATGAAGTTAATGTTTACCCTTCGGCTAAACGGGCCGAAGATTTTGCAACTAAGATAACATTCCTATCCGCTGAAATTCCTGTAGCAACTTCAACGTATAAGGCACACGAAGCCGTTGAACCCACAAGACTTACCACATCCAGCAGCGTTGAAGAAGATAATAATAGGTCTGAAAAAGCTTTGCATAACGATGATGAGAGTTTAGAAAAGGTATTATATAAAGTTGATGATGAAGTACCTGATTCGGAAACTGTTCAGTACAATAAAGATTTTGGTTTGAATGTTGACGTGATACAATCTTCAGAAACGCCATTTACAACAACAGAGAGCACGCGTATCACCGATGATTTGGGAGTTATTCCCATACAAGGGTATAACGTGGAAGCAACGGAGCCTTTGGCGCCTTTATCGCCTTCCTCAACTATGTTCGAAACTTCTCAAGAAACCATCGTTACTGAGCCAAACATGGCGGAAATATTTACAAATTCCGAGGAAGAGTCCGAAAACACAGCTGCTGAAGTGACAGAGAAACCTGAAGAAGAAGAAGACGAGGAAGAGGAAGAAGAAGAGACAACAACAGAAATGCAACAAGATATCATGACTACTACAGAGAGTGGACACAGTGACGAGTCTTCTGAAGAGTTTGAGACTACTACAGAGACTAAGCATGGAACTACAGAGGAAGACACTGAAGAACATTATAATGTAGAGCATGAGACACATGAGGATGTATTCTGCACGGACGGTTTAGAAACACAATCGACCATGACTACGGCATACAAGACATTGACATACCTAACCACTTATTTCATTCCTCTGGAGAGCACAGAAACAACTACTTCAATCAAATCTGATGTAGTTGTTGAAAGCAATGTTGGATACTTTACCAATGTTGTGTGCAGAACCAACTTCAATATAGAACCTACCGCGGTAGTATCTGTCGATGTTAATTACTCAGTTCAGACTAATGTGCAAGTACCAGAAATAGTCTCAGAGGAACCAGTTAGACCTCCAACAGAGCCTGATATAACCACAGAAAATCCTAGAACTACAGCTCACGACGTTATTACGTCAGTACAAGACAGTCAAGAAGAGGAAGAAGAAACTACACGAACTTCTGTGAGCGTCAGCACCAATCAGGAGACTGAAGAACTTGTTGAAGAAAAAGAACCTACCACTACAACTACCACAACGACAACCACAGAAAGAACAACAACAACAGAAAGCCATGTTGAAATATCGGTCAGTACTGAACGCTCCACTACAACGACTGAAAAACCAACAACTGTCGAAGATAAACCAGAGGACGAAGAGAACGAAATTGATGTTATTTATAAAACTCTTTACACCACTTATACTTACTTCACAACATTCTTCGGTGACGAAACTTCTAGCGTTGCCAGTCATAAATCAGTGGTCACGAATGTTATTACATCAACAGTCGAGATAGCTAATTTAGACCCATCGCTACTCGGAGTATTCGATGAAGATGAGATCGCTCCAACTAGCGTGGGAGTCGGCCGTCCTACAGAATCAATCCAAATCAACAGTATTATAGATTTGGTTAAAAATAAGGATGTTCTTGAGTCTGTTGAAGTATTAGATATCTACAGTTCTCAAACACCTACTCCTTCTTTGGGTGATGATGTAGTGGCGAGCATCAAACCAGACGCCGTCAAGACTTACTTCACAACTTACACATTCTTTACGACAATATTTGTAGGAAGTGATGCTAATGTGTGCAGCCGAAGTGAAGTTTACACCAACTATGTTGGCCCTGATGCTTTGATACCCACGAAGAGTAATCCATTGGCTGTTGAGAGCACCAGAGCTCAGTTTGACTTCAGAAACTGCAAGCAGGTCAAAATGGCGCCAACCGCTAACACAGAACATTCGTCTATGGAAACAAGTGTAAGTATGGAGGATGCTCCCAAAGATCAATTACAGAAAGATGTTCAACCAAGCCCTATTGAAGTTGACATGTTGTTCAGTGTAGAATCGAATCCATTAGAATCTGAAAACTCATACGTAACCGATGTCAAATCATCTTCGTCGAAAGGAGAGAGACAATATTTAGACAATAATAATGTTTTAGACGACCAAATCAGTTCGGAAAGCAATATAGATGAGATATTGCCGTCACCAACTCTATTATTGCAGACTAGTTACACTACTTTTACATATTTCACTACAATGTATATTGGAAAGGATTCGAGCAAAGTCAAGAGTCATTTGGAAACAATAACAAATGTTGTGACAGAAACTATTATGCCCAATAAGGAGCCTGAGGAAGAAAGC
This sequence comes from Deilephila elpenor, assembly GCA_949752805.1. NCBI lineage: Eukaryota > Metazoa > Arthropoda > Insecta > Lepidoptera > Sphingidae > Deilephila > Deilephila elpenor. The sequence continues at coordinate 6,362,139 of OX457119.1, forward strand.
AATTTGCCAATAACATATTACACTACATTCACTTACTGGACCACGCTTTACAAGGACAAATCTACTACAATCACTAGTCGAGAAGAGATCGTTTCTAATGTTGTGACACCATCAGTATTAGCAGTTCCTACTGTGAGTCCTATTGATACTACACCAATTGAAGTGGACAGTGTCCTACCGCCCAAAGAATTGGAGGTAGAATTGAAACCTTCTCTAATTGATGATAGCTTAGAACAAGACGATGGTAAAGCAACGTTCTACACAACATACACATACTTTACCACATTCTACGCTGGAAACACATCTCAAATCAGAAGCAGTCTCGAAACAGTGACGAATATTGTTGACAATACTAAAGTTGTTGAAGATAATCAAATAGGACGTAAAGTACCAGCTGGATCGCCAGAAAAGAATCTTATTCAAGACAATGGCGAGAAACTTTATATAACACCAACAGTCGTAAAGGAAGAAATCCAACAGACCAAGCTGCCTGATATTGCATCTGCTTCACCCACAGTTCTTTTGGGTACATATATAGATAACTTATTCGCTGAAGTTAAACCAGCGACCCCAATGCCCGATGCTGAGAAGAAAATATTATTCTCCCAAGTTGCTGTGATTTCCGGTGATTCTACAGTGGTTACAAGTGACAACAAGACCTTGCCAAACGAAACAGATACTTCTAGTACTACCACGACTACAACTACCACTGAAGGGGCTATTATAAGCTCTTCTCCAGACATAATAGAAGGCACCGTGACTGAACCTGAGACTACCACAGAGTTGAGGTATGAAGAAGAGGAAGATGGAACAAACACAAGAAAGAAGTCACGCCTTACATTTAAGCCTAAGAAACCTTCTATTACTCCCGTTATAACTCCATTCTCATCAAGGAATAGGCCTACATTTATTCCGAAAAGAGTGCCATTAGCAAACAGTGCCACCACTATAACAAGATTAGATGTTACCCCTACGATTACCGCCACGCCAACACTGAAGTCTGTCAGGCAATCAGGTTTCGGTGGAAACAGAAAGCAGTCAGCTTCTCCGGGATCCTCTAGTGCTTCTAAAAGATTCTCGGGACGTAGCAGCGTAAGTAACTTATCAGCGAATGTTCCTTCTGCTTCAAGACCGGGTGGTTTCGGACGTAGTTCCATACAACCAACATCTAGAAGAGGTGGATTCAGATCTAGCACACTTCGAAGCAACAGCTTGGACTACGCAAGCAGGTCTGGAGCCCCGAGGATCATAAGGCCTACAGCAACATCCAGAATAAGCAATACCAGAGGTGGTAGGCAAACAGCTTCTATTACGTTCCCACCGGATCAAACTGATGAGACCTACGCAACCCAATTAGATGAAGCTGGTACTGAGCCATATGATGAAATTACCGAAGCCCCGGTTAAGACAACCAATAATCCACTGTTGAGATTTAGAAGACCACCCATACCAAGACAGCCTGGAACAGCTATAACCCCACGATCCACTACACAGTCTAATAGACGAGCAGTGGCACCTAGAGGAAGAGTAACATCCACGACAAGAAGATCTACTACTCGCAGTACGGCAAACCCACTTTTATCATTAAGGAGACAGAGACCTAACTCACTTTTCCCTAGAAGAAATCTATTTAAGCAACCTGAGCCTGAACCAGAAGAAGAAATTAAAGAAGAAGAGCAGAAAGTAGAAGATGACGAGGAAATCTTGGAAGAGGAAGAATTTGAAGAAGATAATGACTACGATTCATCGGACAGGAAAGAAAGACATATAGCGACTCCACCACCGACAACGTCTCGAAGGACAAACACAGTACAAATTAGGCCTTTTGCCTTTAGACGTAGGACAAAGCGTCAGGTAGACTATGGAAATCGAAAATACAATAACTTTAGACGGCCTGGAAAGAAATCTGCTTCTTCTACACGACGGCCTGATCCCGAGCCTGAGACGGAAGCACCACCAGCAACTCAAAAAGCTAGACCCGGAAGTCGGTTTAACGGAAAAGCACGACCCAGCAATACCAGAAGCACCACTGCCGCGGCACCGAAAACTCAATCTAGACAGCCATTCATTATTCGAGGTGAAAGTAGAACAACTACTACAACATCTGCCCCGGCGTACAGGAGAGGTAAAGTCAGAACATCAAGTAGGACGACGACAACTGCATCAAGGCCAAAAGCGCCGAGACTTTCAGGCAAAACGTCAACCAGATCTAGTCCTACAAGAGCTACTACTAGATCAAGAACTCGTACTACTACAAGCAAAGCATCGAGTAGACAAAGAAGTTCCTTCGAGAATTTCAGCGGAGAGCGTAAAAACTACGCCAACATATTAAATGACGGCAAAATTACAATCACGCACCAAATTCCTACTGAAGTAACAATTCCTTTCGTGAACGGTAAAATAACTGAGTACAAAAATGTTTTGTCAGCCACACCTAGCGTAGAAACGTTATTATTCAACCAGGTATCAACTTCGATTGGGCCGTTAGGTCAGCCGCAGTTGGTACTAGCAGTTGAATCTACAGAATTAGACCCAGGTACAGGAGCCACTAAGGTTATTAAGTACCTTCTTAATGAAACACCCACCTCAACAGTCATTTTCACTCCCACCACAATTAGAGGACGTAAAACATCATACTCACACATTTTACCTAGCACAGTTTATAACGTAGAGGCAGTCACACAAACAGTAGCTCCCGAAATCAATGCAAACGTACCGCTGGCGAACTTGTTGCTCTCTCAACTGTTACTTGGTAACCAACAGCCTGCGATCAACCCTCTCCTAGCGTTCCAAGGACAGGGTTTGTTACCGCAGCAACAGATAGTACAGACACCCGTTACTGAATTGAAAACGAGAACAACAACTTACGTCACAACGGTCACTGATGCTAGGGAAACTGTTTTACCCATTACGTTTAAAGGTAGAGCTATTTTGACTACCATTATAGATCCTACTACAAATGTGATCACCGCTACTGAGTTTGTAACAGAAACTGTCGTCACTACACCCACGGCTTTAGGGCCAGCGCCTCAGTTCAACTCTTTACTACTTCCTCTTCTGTTGCAACAGCAGCAACAACAACAACAACAACCCACACTGAACTTGCAGACAGCCAATCCCTTATTAGGCTTAGGTCAATCAGACTTCAACCTTAATAATCTAAACAATCTGAATAATCTGAATGCAGTACAAAACAATTTGAATAACGATATATTTAGCAACAGTCCGAAACCAAACGTCCTGTCAGATTTTAACAGTAACGAGGACTTTTCTGAAGACCAGATAGATGATAATGAAGATGATGTGCCACCTCCCCCACAACCATCAAGTCGTAGGGGTAAGCAGAGAGTTCACAAAGCACCACCACCTCCACCCGCCCCTCCTAAACTGACTAGTATAGTAACTTTGTACGTATCAGGGAAACACCCTGGCGAATTCAGCACAGTTTTATCAACAGTAGTATCAGATGACACGCAAACAGTAAGGAAACGTGAAGCAATTTACTACGAAGACGTTAAAGTATCGCCTTCGATACTTCCTTCGGTCGATGAGCTGTTCAGCTCGCAGATCGACAACAGCATGAGGGCTATAGTATCAGATACAGAAAGATTCTTAGATAACTCCTCAGTGGAGAACCAGATTGAAACGCAAAGCCTCGAAAGCGTTGTGGGGGAACTGAGCAGGCATATTAGCTATGACTCTTCGCCAACATATGTTGTCGAATTAGGAAGCCCCTCCTCAATCAGGCATATAAGACAGAGTTCAGTAGACGACATATCTTGAAGCGGCGATAATGGTTAGGTGTGTATAAAGAGTTAGTTATTTATTTACTTTGTATCATAGTAAGTTAACTATGAGTAGTGCCTTATAGTTTTAATGAATTAGTTTGTAAGAAAGAAATACTCTTTTGTACTTTGATAGTCCTTTTTTTAAGTTCACCAAAAAATTTTCCTATGTTACCATAGAGGAGGGGATGCGTCGGAAAATCTTTGTAATTGTACTCACTGCCTAAGAATAAGTTTTAATCGAACTAAGATTATGAATGTAATCATAATTGTCTGTAATATTAATACTTCCATCGCTTACATTTGTACATTGCAAATACGACTTAAATGTTAAAATAATAAAACATTTTTAAAAAATATTTTTGTGTCATTTACACCGTCAACACACAACAGGAAACATGAAATATTAAAGTAAAAAATATCAATAAAATATTAACAGAAAGTGAGTAAAATAGTATCATACAAAATTGAACACAATATTTCCGCTCCAACAACCAACACGAATTGATTGACTGACTTTGACCTTGGAACTTATGAAGAATGATGACACTGATGACCTTGATGACATGACTGATGTGACAAGGACACGGCGAGAGGAATCCCGAAGCCTCCCACTAGTGGCCGGTACCAAACCCAACTCCCGCGAACATCCCTCCGAGGTGAGTTGACTTATATTATTTCAATTATTTGAGATGTTCTTGAATCTTAAAAGTATTTCCAATTTTAAATTTATAATTTAAATAATACGAGTATTGCATTTTTATTTTTTTAATAAAGTTACTTTGTGCAAAACTTGATTTTAAATTTGTTTTGCCTAAAAAGACTCGAGTTATTTTTATCATCAGACCTTTAGTTTTGGTTTCCACTTTTCAAGGGATAATTTTTTGTGTAAAATAAAATTATGACAAAGGTTGCCTTGTGTTCTAGATAAACAAGTATTTTTTTATATTTTTATAAGTTTTAAATAAATTCAAGAACATCCACATAAAGTTGATAAGTAATTTGTACATAGATTAATATTAATAGTTTTCAGTGACCACTAAAACACGAGTATGTTGTAAGTAGTATTTTTAGTTTTATATTAGGCTTACTAACATAATTGTAGTTCTTTTGGAATTATTTATGGAAGGAAAAGAATTCTTATGTTTTTGAAACTAATGCATAAATCTCAAGTCATTAGAACAAAGAGAAAAAAACGATTAATCCAAACGTTAATATTCTTTTACGGACGTGAAAAATGTTACCGGAAAACTTAGTCAATAATGATAGGAAATGCAATAACAATATCGAATTTCGTTTAAATTAAATTCTTTACCTTCCTTATTATTTTTATCGATTGTGAATCATCATTATATTCATACGTAAGCGTATAATTTTATCATTAATTTTCTCGTTGGGACCTTAATTCGTTGTGACTTCTTAAACGTGTTCATATTATTGGACCCTGAGGTAAATTTCGAGTGCTTGACCTTCACGTTACCTTTCAATAAACTCGAACCAGCCAGTTTTCGGCAAGCTTGTACAAGAAAACATAAAAAAAAATACTCAGGTTAAAATAAGCAATAATTTTTGTTTTCCTTCTGTAATTGGTGACAGGTTAACAAAATTAACATGAACAGCTCGTGTCTCAATTTTCTTGTTTGTTGAAATATTTTTTTAACAAATTGTCAATGGATTTTATTTTTATTTTAGTTTTTATAAAATTTAATATTTACTTTATTCAGCATTTGGAATATGATTGAAAATGATGATTTGCTGTCGATTGCATAATGTAAATTAGTTACTAATTGAATATTCGTGCACATAATTTTAGTCTTAAGGATTTCGTGTAGCACCCCTTTAATCAATAATCTTATTTGAAACAACATCACAAATCTCAATACAATAATTACCGTTTAGATTTTAATAAAATCAATTCAACAATACCATTTCTTTGCCATTTCACTATTACAATTCATTTTTCCCATCACATAATTACATTCAACAATTACTTCAAAATCCCGCTTCAAATTTTCAGCATTTAACACAAACGCAATTATATACGACAATACGCCATGGAAGCCAGGAACAGACGACGTCGCACAAAGAGCTGTCACTGATGATGGAGAAAGGAAACTGAACAATTTAGCCACAAGAATCATGTCTAATGGAGTGGAAGTGTTAGTTAAGGACAAGAACACAGACGGGAAATACGAACAGGTGAGTTATCCAACGGATTTGAACGCTTTCGCAAAGTTGAAATCAATGTCTTCTTTGTCTAAATGACTGTTGGTGAATTTGTTTCGTTATTTAGCTATCAATATTACTTAAAAATACAATTTAAATAAAACGTTAGACTGTGATCTCATTGGCATACTTGAACGTTGATTTACAAAATAAGGCCGTAATGTTGTTGGATAAATAATTACAAAATTAAATAAAAATATGTTTAGGATAACCAATAATTGTGTCAACACAGTAATATAGTAAAAACATTCTAGGAACAAAAAGGACAAAATCAGTATGGTTAGTGAACAATGTTTTGTTTTTCTCAGCGAACAATTAAAGTCATGCACCAACCTTCAATGCAACCGTCGTATATCGTCAGTGCTGCGCCAAAACAGACCTTGTTATCATCAGCGGTCGCTACTGTTATAAAACATCAGCAAATAAGCGCTCTGCTTCCATTTAACAAGCTAATGAAACACAATTACATAATCAAGACGTGCATGACGACATACACATATCTGACAACGATAGTACAAAACAAAAGAAGCGCAATATCTACATTCGATACCGTTGTCTCAGTAGTGACCACTGAATCGTTAACGAATTTATATGCTACAGATGAATTGCTCGGTTTAAAACCTACAAAAGTAAGATATGGTACCCCGGTTATGCTCCCCGGAATGAGAAATTACCCTGAGATTGACCCTGCCTGAACCAAAAATGCCTTGAGCTTACATTAATTTGCTATACTGTATTATTCATACCACCCAAACATAACTGTATGATTGTACTTAAAACAAACCAAGGCCCTACCCCATTCAACTAAAACTTTGACCATAATAATGATAATATCTTTTCTATTTCAGACGAAGTATATGGAAGTAAAAACAATCCAGCCATCGTCACCTACTAAGATATACATGAGCAATTTCCCAAAAGCTGACAAAAGAATAGACAGTGACGATGATAATAGTCCTTTCGATATGATTCAGCCTTCGGAAGTAAGTCATGCACCTTGCACGACTTCTTGTTCATGCAGTAATACAAAAACCGAGAGCCTTAAGACTAAATATCCGAATAGGGATGCGTCTGCAACATCTTCCATGTATAACATGCAAAACTCTAAGTACGATGGGCCAATGCTTGATCTTCGCCCTACTAATAAAGAACAAATGGATAAAAAAACTCAGTATGGTCCATATGAATACGAAAACAATGCCCAATTAGCCCCGACCGATAGAATAGTTGAAAAATATACTGAAGTGATTAACGATTATTCAGACGAAAAAGATTCGAGTCCATTAAACGAAAGTGAACTGCTTACTGACGAAAAAGCGCCCGCGCCCCATAAAACGAATAAAATAAACAATAAATCGCCGGAAAAAAGCAAGCCTGATAAGCAAAAGCCAAATAAAAACAAATTTGTAGTAGCCGACTTGCTAAAACTTGGCACTTTGGGAATAAAAGGATTAACTCAACTGGCTCCAGTTATAGAGAAAATGACAGGAGGCTTCATTAAACGCCAAGAAGACGTCAACAAAGTAACTACTACCACAATCAAACCAGCTGTAAAATTGACGGCATACAACGTCGACAAAAGAGTGGATAGCGACCTTGAAGCCCAACATAGCAACTTTCCAATATACATACCCGTTGATGAACTAGAAACATCTGAATCACAAAATGTCTTTACTAATGCGACATTGCATCAAAACTTAGCGTGGGCAGCCGAGCACAAACAACCTAAAGCACACATCGTCCCACCTAAAATCATTCATGAAAGTCCTCTAGTTAATGGAGGCATACCTATTAGTCCAGGCGAGATCATTACAGCGAACTCTGATGTAATTGTCGGCAAGCCGGCAGTGGGTGGACCATTTACATTAGCTGCAAGCGGAATCAAATTGCAAAACCCTGTTAGTCCGCCTCCAATCGACAGTTTTTTTGCAGCTAATGAACAGTATTTAATCAACGAGAAACCTTTAAGTGATCAAGGAATGTCAGACATAAAAGTAGATGACTCCTATGATTTACGCCCACCCGATCTACCCAAGATGAAGCCTAAACCCAACAGGCCTCTGAATGCGCAAAGACCATCTATCCCAATCTATCCTCAACACAATAAAATGCCTCACAGGCTACCGCAACCAGCCCACATCGGAAATGACCAAATGATGAAAACCGAGCATATCAAATCTTCAACTATATTATTAGGCAACCATGGTAGGCCAGCCTTTTTAGATTACATCCCGTCTCTGGCTAAACCCACTAATAAACACCATCACAACTTTAAGTTCGGTAATAAAGGTAACAAAGAAGCGGAAATACCTGACAATAGCCCAAGTTCATCAGAAATTGTGAATACACAAATCAGAACAGAGGGTGATTATTCCGTAGCTTCAAACCCAGAGTCGCACAAACCTTTCTTAGTTGATATTCAACCTTCAAGAGTAGCTAATGTTTTAATACCTCATGGAAGTTCAACAGCTTTGGTATTTGCCGGAACTTCAGAACCCCACAAAACAGGAGACTACGTTGACGATCCATTGCCGTATCCTGAGCCAGGCTATTTTGGTAGTTTTAGCATCGATGCTCCACAAATGACAAATGTTCATGCGAATGTCGCGCCTAATAATAATCAACAGTTTATTGGAAAACCAAATAATAATGGCCAACACGACCACTATAAGCCTAATTTACCACCATATAAAGAACACCCAGTTAGAAATGATTTAAAGTTAAAATGGAAAGACAATAAACGGCCGGGTGACTACAACAAAATCCCACCACCAACAAGCAATCAAGAAACTCATGTGCAAGTTGGACCGCAGATAACTTCTTACAATCCTGATATATTCAGCCCGACTAATGGAGATTTTGATAAATACAATCAAGTCAAGATTAACGAAAAGCCAAAAGACGGAAAGAAAATAATAGACAAGGAATATGAGAACTACTTGGCAGTGCCACCTCCTCCGCCGAAAATGGTGTTAAATCAGGAAAATTCGTATGATAAATTAAAACCTTATCAGCAAAGGCCTATTATTCATACAAAACCAGTGCAAGACATGAAGGTCTTTCTAAATATACAACATCCAGTACCTCAAGAACAATTGCCTCCTAAAGTGACATCAGAGATATATTTTGCAGCTCCGAACAACAAACCATCACCCACATACACGATTCATATACCACCAGCAACTGACACATTTGTCAACAGTTATAATAAACCAGTAAACCACATTATTCCAAAACCTAATAACCCAAATATTGAGCATACTCAGAACAACTTTGCAATCGTACCCTCACCTAACATGGTTAACACTACGCAAATTACTCATAATAATAACGAAAAAGAAAACATTTATACCGTAACATTAAATACTGCTACGAATGTCGCTAGCAATACTGGTGATGTCAGCCAAGTGATTGGATCAAGCGTTCCAGTGCCAATAGAGTCGACCAATGTTGGCTTAAACGCTGACATACCTATTGGAACAAACTTTGCCATAAGAGTGGAAGATAATCGTCCAACATTAGAATCATATAACCTGCAAGGTCAGAGAAAACCAATAGTTTACGACGAACATGGTCGTGTGCCTAGTGAATTATCTGTAGAAGACAACAGATGGAACCAGAGCTCCATTGAAAAAGAAGAAACTGCGGTAGTGGGACACAACTACTATAATCATAATGCTAATAATCCTACACCACAAGGCTTTGGTCGTCCAATATTACCACCTTCTTTGAACAGTCACGCAAACTTCCCAATGATAAATGAAGACACAACATCTCCTACGAAGGATTCAAAAATAGCTGTAGAATATGTGGATGACGTTAAATTCACTGAGCAAAAGAGACCCGCAAAATTGATACCTGATATTCCTACCAACTCACATGGTTGGTATTCCAGCGTACTAAACGAAAATAATATTAACAATATCAAGGTTGAAGCTACAACTAGTAGAATCATACCTATACATGAATATAAAGACAAAGATAGTTTGCCTGATTTTGGTCATAAGATTGCGAGTGCTGGTAAACCTCCAACGGAAATTTGGTCTCAAAGCCATCCAATTCTACCTAACTTTAATATAGGCAAACCATTTACAAAAGCTTCAACAACAGAAAAGCCATATTCTATTGTTACACCTTTAACGACAAAATCTTATGCTAATAATTATATTCCGTCAAATCTGAATGGTATGCAACAGCCAGCGTACGATATACCCATCAGAGATAATAGTGATGAGACTACTACAAGTACACAAAAACCTAAACCCGTTTATGAAAATTCTGAGGAAGTATACGATGGTGAAGATGAACAAGAAAATACTTACGACATCGATGGAGAAGTTAGTTTAGAATCTATGAAAATACCAGTTGTTACTTCGTCAAGTGAAGTGGGTAGTACAAAATCATCAACAGAAATCACATTGCTTCAAGATGAAGTTGTAAGCCCTTCAAAAGAAAATAAGAAGACAAATGAATTCGTGAACTTTAATCCTAATACACAAACAGAAAAACCATTCGGAACATTTAATAAAACGACATTCCAGTCTAACACAATCAAACCAGTTTACGAAAATAATTATTACAATATGAAGCCGAGACCATTCACAGTGAACACAGCAATGGTCCTCGACCATCAATTGCAACAACCCCATTGGCAAATAAACCACATGATGGAGAACTCATCTAATGCTTCTTATGAAGATAACATAGATTTGAACATTGGAGAAAAAATGAACGTACCGTCCACATCAAAACCGACATCGACACAGAGACTACCCGTACCGCAGCTAGAAACTGATTCTAAATACAAAACACCTTTCAGGCCAGTGTTCAGTCGTACAAACGATACTCAAGTAATAAACGTATCTAATATAATTACATCGACAGTGCATATTAAGGACAAGAAGCCTTTGATAGTAGAAAAAGCGACTCAAAAAACTACAGCTCAAACATTCACAATAAGGAATAACATTGAACAGAACAAGACATCGGGTGAAATTATAGATTTATCTCCACCGCCTCCAACAATGGACTACAGCTTCAAACCTTCGACTAACGATGAGATGATTATGGGTATGAGTCCGCCTCCTCCTAGAAACCCGCCTGCTGTCCGCCCTCCAGCAAGAGTGCCTCTAACTCCTCGTCCTATTCCAGTAAGGACACCTCCTCCATATAGACCCAAGCCTCAAAGAACTTTACCACCTAGATTGCCAACGCAAAGACCAGTACGCAAGCCTGTTAATAGGGATGAAATGTCTACATACAGACCGATTAGAGATGAGAATCTTACCCATAGACCTATAAGGGATGAAGTCTCAACTTACAGACCACCTGTAAGAGACGAAATATCTACCTACAGGCCTGCTTTTGATATTTTACATAATATTAGAAGACCAGCCTTGAATCGCGACCAGCCGTCGTCACAGCTCTTGCCTCCACCCAGGGAAACTCCTTCTAAAGTTATGACCCCTGTAACGGAGGTATCTCCACCCAGTACCAGTCAAGCACCTGCGCCTAATTTAGTGTTCCCCACGCCTATATCTTCAGGCTGGCTTACGTCATCAGGTTTCGAATTTTCATCAAGCTTCAACTTTGCTCCCACGTCCATACAATTCCCTGAATCTCCTAAACCTTCCGCAATACCAGATTTATCCGATGTTACTTCATCCGAGAATTCATACTCATATGAAGTGGAATATTCATCCGAACGAACTGATGAAGCTTCAGAAAATCCTTCAACAGAAGATAAGTCAACAATATCTAAGGAAGTTACCGATTCGACGACTAAGACAACATCAGCAAGTACAGAGACGAATGTTAGCGATTTCATAGATTCCGTCGGTGATGAATCCGTTGAAGACGCTACTACTGATAAAATTAAAATCGTACCCATAGGATACAAAAATAGAACGCGTAAGCCTTATCCGATTCGACATGATGACAAAAAAGCTACCACTAATAGGTTTAAGTTACCGCCTAAACCAACGTCTACTATTAGACCCAATAGGACCATAATTCGTCCTGATATCGTATATCCCACACGTTCCACATCTATCAAAAAGATTGTAAGACCGATGACTTCAAGACTGCCTCCAGTTATCCCAGCCAGTGTTATCGAAAGTTCCGAAACAGCAATTGATGAAGATTTGATCAAGCCAACTGAAGTGCTTACAGATAGTGTAACACCCACGCCACAAATAGAGATATCTTCTACACTAGAACCGTCACCTACTACTATTACTCCAACATTAGAGGTCAACATTAATCCTATAATTAAACCGGTTCACCACGCCGGTAATGAAATCAAAATATCAGACGAACCACTACCAACTAAGACTGAATTTAGGACTACAGTAATCACTTTAACAAAAACATTATCCGAACCACCAACAACGATATCAAGTGTGGACTACGTCAACTTGACACACACACTAACAGTCACACATACAAAGACAAGTCTTGTCAGCCAATCGGAAGGTGCTGTAACTGAAACACTAGTTTTGACAAACACTCAAACATCAACAATCGTAGATGTAGTAACAGAAACCAGAACTCAAGTCCAACCTACAACTATAATAGAAACTGTGACTAAGCACATTCCGGTGCCTCACGTAGAACCGACACCAGTCCAGGAAATCCAGGAAAAGACTAAAGCGCCTCTAGATGACATATCAATGTCTTCGGAAGAGAACGACAATTTGATCATCAGAGATAATGAGGTTACAGAAAACGTACAAAAGATTGAATTTGAAGGCGACAATGATAATGACACATTCTTCGTAGTGATGAATAAATCCCAGAACGGTGGTCAGTCTCCACCAGTGAACACTGAGGTTGAAACTGGCGACTATGATCTAACGAGGAATGAACAAGTCAACAGTAATGGAGTGTCACAGGTCCTATTCGGTGAGATTCTTCTAGCTGGTGCGCCTTACTTGGAGACCACGAATGTTGGCAGTGCAACTGGTAAGCTATCTAATACAGTATTTTCTTTTTTTAAATATTATTATTGGGTTATACTTGTATTGTGTTTTAGGACTAGGCTATGGTAAGGAGTGCCATCCGGATTGCAAAGCGTCGAGGAATGAACGCTGTCAGAGGATTGATGGAATCATGAAGTGTGTTTGCAGACCTGGATTCGCTAGAATGTTCCCCGACAGGCCTTGTAAACGTAAGTGTTTTCATTCTAATAAAAAGTATTTATCCATCTCTTTAGTTTTAGAATTCGCCTATTTATTTTTACGCAATGTAAAACCTTTGCCAAAAAAAAAAAACCTTTTAAAGGTTGTATTAAATAATATAAAACTAAACATTGGCAGCTGTTATTAATACCATTGTGCTAATTTAATATATTTTGATTTTCATATTAACCAAGTATAATCTTGCATGATATTTTCATTTTTTAAGTCACCCTACAAATAAAAGAAAACACCACCCGATTTTATAAAGTTACTATCATTTTGTTATAAATTACAGCCGATCATAGTACGGTCTTGTTATTACCGCGGCTATGTTTACAATTTGATAAAACAAGAAGAATTATTTGCTCCTCATTTTAATTATTTTAAATACTGCCAAGGAGTATGTGTCCTCCATAAATAGTTTTTAAATACATTTCAGACCCTTTTATTGACTCAGAAATCCTTTCAAATACTAACAAAACGCCTGACGAAATCTCATTGCAATCAGGGAAATTATACACAACACAAATTTAATATATTTAATTTAATTCCAGCTACCTACACATACTCCGTGAAGCTAGCCCTAGATGCCCAAGGGAGCAAGCGTCTTCGATTCCAACAGAACCTCTCAGACAACTCGAGCAAGGAGTACCAGGCTTTAGCAGTGGCCACTCATGAAGGCATCAACCGCATGGTGATGCAGTCTGACTTGAGAGATGTCTTCCACGGCGTCCATATTACTGGTTTCCATCCTGTTGAGATGAAGGAGGCTGGAGGAGATAACTATCAGGGTGTTATGAACGACTTCTATGTGCAGGTAGATGTGATATTCGTTTTTTCCTGTTCTTATTATTGAAATTATATTTTGTATGGTATGGTTATAATGTAAACTATTATGACCGTTAACTTGATTGACATTAACTCTTTTATTTTAAACTTTCGTTAATATGAGGAAGTAAAATTTATTTTGATCAATTAGCTTTATGATGCATCACTTATTGCTTTCGAAGACAACTAGTGATTCTGAGGGCCGTATGGAATTATTTGTTTCCAATGTTTAACTCAATATTATTTGACACTATTTTTTATGTTTTCTTAGATTTACGCGAATGTTACACATTGAAATAAAATTAGTTTTTACAGATTTTATCGCGATTAGGTTTAATTTGGTTCATTTTTTTTATTGTATTTATCAACAAGTATCCATATCGTCTCAATGAAATACAGTGTGCAGGTGTGAAAGAGACCGTAAAATGTCCCCATTACGCTCCATGTTACAAGCTATTTCAATATTGTTTAGACAGAAATGTTTTATTTTATTTTTATAAAATAAAAAATCGATGATTGTCAAATACCCTATTGTGATTCGAATATGTTTAAGTGATGTTCAAAGACAAGGTTAACAAAAAAATATTTATTTTGTTGTTACCTTTGTTTTTTATTAGGATACCCACGTTTAATTTCTTCTTTAAATATAAGACATAGCAAGTTTAATTTTATTGATTCTAATCTGGCTATAAACAATACAACGGTACGACGCGTTGCTATCACAGCACAAGCAGGCGCTCAACTTCGCCATAATAATTTGATTCTTCCTGTTTTTACAAATATTTTCTTCTTTAGCTGTCCGACAACGCCCACGAGAGCAGACTGAAGGAGGTGATAGAGAAATACCTGAGGAACAATAACTACAGTCTCGGAGGCACTGATGTTCACGCCGCTGGAGAACTCGTGGATCGACTTGAAGTCAGCGGTATGATGAAATATTTTATGGGATGAACTGGTAGATTCAAAGGAAATATCAATAGAACCAACCTCAGTTCTTGGAGTTTTCGTTTCATTTCATTTCCGTCCTAAGATGTGGGAGATGCTTTTGTCCTATTACAAATTCGGATCCCCAGCAATTCATAAAAGTTTAGCAACTAACGCGAAAAGCATTGAGTCAAATTCCTAAGAATCTGTGCACAATACAACAAATCAGGTTTGATTATTGACAGCCTTGGCAAAGTTGGTTAGACGCCGCCAGTGAAACGAGAGGCCGCGGGTTCGATCCCCGCATCATAACAAATGTTTGTGTGATCCACAGGTATTTGTAACGGGTATGGGTGTTTGTGAGGCCGAGAAGTCTGTCGTAGTTTCTGATACCCAAACAAGACTCGATCTTAGTGTGGGGTCACGACTATGTATGTGACTGTTGGGTGTATTTATTTATTAATAGCGTATTATATTGTTTTCCAGACTTTGACGAGTGCTCGAGCACGCAGTTCCACGACTGCTCGGAGCATGCGCAGTGCTTCAACCTGCGCGGCACCTACACGTGCAGCTGTCTCGAGGGCTACGCCGACCTCAGCGTCAACACGCTGTATCCTGGCAGGATCTGCTCCAGTAAGTTCATCTCTTAAATGAGATATATTATGTTGTCCAAATGAAGGACTGCGGGTTTAATCTATCTCTTATTATCTTTGCTTCGAGACGAATGTTTATGCGATGTATATGTCACCGTAAAATTGTAAATACCGTTACATTACAATCTATCTCGCGAGATTGTGAACTGTCGAAAGATTGTGAACCGTAACATACTGCTTACAATTTAACGCATTATTTTTCAGTAGATTGTAATCTATCGAAGTGAAACTGTTAAATCACAATCTTAAAATTGTAAAATCTAGGTGTATTATGAGTGAAGTACCGCATTGAGTTACCGCAAAGAAACAATCGTTAGGTTAGGTTAGGTTAGTTTATTTTCATTTTAAATAAAATTAAGTCAATATGAACTCTACTTGACTTCAAACCTATCAATAGATAGCACATATAAATAATTGTATTTTATTGATATTTAAGGTATAGGTTTGCACAAGAGGTGTATTAAATTATATCTTTATTAAGTTATTTTATACTTTTTAGTAGTTGAAGTCGGTTTTTTTAAACGTAGTTTTTTTTATTTTTTACTTTTTAGTGTAAGCTAAACTCAATTTTCGTTAACAACGATCTTAAGAGCAAAACGCCTACAGTAACTTAATTTTCTCACCCTCCTCCTCACCCCCACCCTTTTATCTCTACCTTACTAAAATTAGACTTTAATACTGTTACAAAAAGAACCATTGGAAATCTACTAAATTTTGAGGAGTTCTACTCTCCAGGTCCGAAGATATTCATCAGGTCTTCACCAATTTTTTATAGAACCAAATGGCAACTATTCCGCATCAAACTAAAGAAGAATCACTAAAATCGGTTCAAAGCTGCCGAAGATATTAAGTATTTACATGCATATTAATGGAAACTTACTCAATTTCGAGGAGTTCTACTCTCCAGGTCCGAAGATATTCATCAGGTCTTCACCACTTTTTTATAGAACCAAATGGCAATTATTCCGCATCAAACTAAAGAAGAATGACTAAAATCGGTTCAAAGCTGCCGAAGATATTAAGTATTTACATGTAAATTAATGAAAACTTAACTCAATTTTGAGGAGTTCTACTCTCCAGGTCCGAAGATATTCATCAGATCTTCACCAATTTTTTATGGGACCAAATGACAACTATTCCGCATCAAACAAAAGAAAAATCACTAAAATCGGTTAAAAGCTGCCGAAGATATTAAGTATTTACATGCATGTTAATTTTCTCACCCCCTCCTCACCCCCACCCCTTTTTCTCTACCTCACTACAATTTGACTTTTATACTGAACCTATTGTATAAAAATCATCGAAAACCTGCTCAATTTCGAGGAGTTCTACTCTCTGAGTCCGAAGATATTCATCAGGTCTTCACCAAATTTTTATGGGACCAAATGGCAGCTATTTTGCATCCAACTAAAGAAGAATTACGTAAATCGAATCAGAAATCTCAGAGTAATCGGTGAACATACATAAGAAAAAAAAATTTACGAATTGATAACCTCCTCTGAAGTCGGTTAAAAATGAAGTCAATTGACAATCTTCCGTTTATTTATAATATCTCTAGTTAATTATAATATCACGGCTTTGACAATATACCGGTAACATATACATACTTTATTGGGTGTGTATGTATATCGTTACGAAAACTACACATTCTCTACAAATACTTATTCACATGGTACAAAATACCCTCGCGTTGTGGTAGTATTTAAGTTACATGATCATGTGAGATCATTAATTATTTCTCGACTGGTATCATTGATCCAATGATCACAAACATATTTCATACCTCAAGAATTGATACACAAGTAGAATATATTATTGACTGCCTCGGTGGCGTAGTTGTATTACGGTACGGTTACAAAGCTGAGGTCTCGGGTTCGAATCCCGGGTCGGGCAAAGTGATATTGGATTTTTCTATTCATTATCAGCCCGGAGTCAGGAATTTGTGCCCGATATGGCGATAGGCTCGCCCCCTATCACATCGTGGGACGGAACATGCTAGGCGAAATGTGGGTGTCCTAGTGGTGCCTCTGTCTATCCCTTCGGGGATAAAGGCGTGAGTTTATGTATGTATGTATGTAATTACAATAATGTCCTTTATTTGCAGCGGAGCCGGTGGGGTGCGAGCGCTGCAACTACCACGGCGCGTGCTACTCGCGCGACGACAGGCGAGTGCTGTGCGAGTGCTTCCAGTGGTACGCCGGCAGCACCTGCCAGATCAACTTGAAGGGTACGTTGGAGTCGGTTTTATGCTATCAGCTGTTTTTTGAATAGGAGTAAGTAGTCATATCATGTTGAAAAGCGCCAGTGCAATTAATGGGACTACAATATGTTATCAATAAACTAAATTGTAATTATGAATGAGTATAATTTAAATTTTATTAATTAAATTAGTTTGATCTGTTATTGTTACTGTGTGCCTGCTCTCTAACAGGCCTTCTCTATAATAGAGAGAGGTTAGTGTTAGTGTCAGTTTTATGAGTTTACATGTAATCGTTTTAAAGTCAGCATAATTTATTACACTGACAACGTGAGAAAGAACAAGACAAATCGGGAGATCAAATATTTTACATTAACATCTTAAATTCGTAAGCTAAATTATGCAACACGCACTAAAAGATTTACAATAAAAACTAAAAATAATGTCTATCTTTTCTTACTGATTATGCAACAGCATCATTATCCTCACCCCCAATAACTCTACCACACACACGCCTCCTAAAATAATTCCACAGTGACCTTGAATCAATATTCATAAGATTCCTTATTTTCAGTGGTCCTGATATCGCTGGTGGTGGCCGGCGCGGTACTGACGGCAGTACTGACTGCGTGCGCTGTGGTAGCGTGTCGCCGGTCCCGACCTCCGCAGAGATCTATCGTGGCGTGTATACAGAGCATGCCTGCTCTGCATCAGGTAAAGCATCTCTAAACTAGCCTTTGAAGTTGGGATAGAAAGGTATTAGGATAGCAATAAGGGCATATAACGGTGAAGGAAAACATCGTGAGGAAACCTGCATACCGTAGCGATTTTAAAGAATTTCTACGGTATGTAAGTCCGCCAACCCGCACTAGGCCAGCGTGGCGGACTATATGGCCTAACCACTCTCAATCGATTCTCTCGATTGTAGAGTAGGCCCATGCCCAGCAGTGGGACGTATATGGGCTGATATAGAAGGGCATATAAAATACACTAAATTCCGAAATAAATTCTACATAAATAGAATAAATGGGAAATATGGAAATGATAATTTGTTCGATGGAAATTGACGTGCATACATATTTCTTTTCAAGTTCCTACTAATGGCTATACTCGTCTACGTAATGACATGCTCGTCAAAAAGTGAGTTCTAAGAAAAGTCTTATATAGGTATCAGTGGCGTGCCTAGGGTTTTGGAGTAGGGCAAGCCGAATATTTTTTTACGTTTAATTAATATTGTTTTAGAAACACAAAGTTACTAAGAACGAAGAAAATTAATTTATAATACGTCGGCAAACCTACCACACAATCAATATTAAGATTAAAACAATTAATATAGATTACTTGTGAACATGTATCCGTAACTATTCATTACATTTCTATTGCCGTCACTATTCTGTGGTGCCGTGGTCGACTTCGAGGCTTACCGAAATTGCAAGCAGAATTTATTATTAACGCATTCATGTTTAAATGTTTTTCTGAATTTAAAATAATAGATTGCCTTTTGAAAGGACCACCTAATTTAATGAAAATTTAAAGCATTATAATCCAAACAATCTAACACACAAGACGTGTCGTTTAAAAACATATGAATCACGATTGTTTAATAGCTTTAAAGGGAGTATGTAGTAATAAAAGTACCTACGTAGTTTATTATACTGAACTGAAGAAATTTCTATTGTGATTTATCACGACTTACTAAATGTACAAACCCGGCATATGTTTCGCGCCGGTTTATTTTTCAATATAATTGAATGAATTTACCTTTTTACCGGCAATGAACGCTTTCACCATCGCACTCAAACCACCACAGAAAACAATACAACTCATAATAGTATCAAAAAGTTTAAATAACTTAAAAAACTAAACATTAACCTTAAACAAAACACATTCACAACTCATAAAATATCATAATTGATAATACAAATGAAGTTAGTAGAAAAATGTGCTGTATTGCCAGTAAACGTGAAATAAACAATACAAAAGATACAATTTATTAAAAGAAATATTAAAACTTCATTATTTGTTCTAAAAAAAATACTAGATATAATTTCTAAAAGGAACCAACTTAATTTATTAACAATTGATATAATTGATTTAACAAATAATCACGTGACGACCATGCAACGCACGATGTTTTTACATCACCAAGGCCGAAGCCGGGCATATCGTCTAGAGTAAACTGCTATATAACATATCTATAGCTATACATTCGTAGCGATCGAGTAATATCATTTCCCCATACAATTCACGCGTTGCTAGAAGCCCCGTAAAAGCACACGAGAGAGAAAAGGATAGATGTATGTGCTGTGTGCTCCGTCTTTTCAAGTTCAATATAGTTTTAATGAATGAATATTACGCGCATGGAATTACGCGGCGCTTCGGCGCTGGCGTCTCATTGAATCGAGGCGCGGTAAATTCAAAAAATTAAAATGTTAGATGTTTTCTAATAAATGACTGTTGTATTGAATGTAATAGTTTGTATTCAGTATGGAGTATATATGTATTATGTAGGGCAAGCCGGGCTTTTGGGCTTGTATGGAAGTACCGCCACTAATAGGTATGAATACTATAATTTTTCCAGGGAGCAATGCCATCGAAGCAGAGAGCGGACAGACGAGCACTGATCAGCGAGAGAGGAGACGCGGGTGATGCTTCTAGCATACAAAATGCTTCCCTACCCTACATGCCCGTTAAGGTAATTATTAAATGAAATCTATCCATCTAATCTATTCTCGATAGAACTGAAAGTAGTTTCAGCATTTGCTGTACGAGGACATTATATGGATCGAGTAAATTATCCAAAAAAATTTCTTGCCGCATTTATTTAAAATAATTACTTTACTACCTACTGGTTTTTATTACACGACGGATTCTTTAGATAGAAATTATGAATGCTTAAGAACACCTGTTTAGCAAAACTATCTTAAAAAAGCTATCGATTTCGTTATAGCGTCCATCATCGACCAAGAAGATAATAATGTCGGAGCCGCCGGCGCACGACCCCCCGCCTCCCCCCGCGCCCGCCGTCATGATCCCGCGCGCCAGGCTCCACCCGCACCATGGAGACAGGTACATTCCATTTTATAACACAAAAATATACCTACTATATTGTACTAAATATGTAAAGCTCGCTACAGTTATCCACGAAAATGTGTCGGGTATGGGATGAACTGCTAGAACTTGAATATTCAACTGAGTCAATTGGCAGTAATGTTTATTCTGGCTACACGTTGCTGAGAGAACGTCATAACAATACGATTCAAATTTTAGTAGATGTTTATTAATAAAACTTGATTCGTTGCAAAAAAATGTAAATGAAACTTTGTATTTCAGTCGAGAAAATATATCAAGAAAACGCAGTTTAGAATTGAGCAGTGAAGCAAAACTGATCAGTTATTTGGAATCGGGAGCCAGTGCTAATAATGAAGAGGTGAGATCATAAGAAAACATTGTTTATTTGTGGCGGTAAATAAAAATCCGGCTTTCAACCTCGCGTGACAAAAATATTTGTGAGACACCAATAATTCATGTTTTTCATACATTATACTTTTGAGTCTACAGGGTGAGTTTTTCAAGCGGGCGTGGATGGCCAAATCCGCCCATTTGAAAAATTCACCTGTATACTAGGTATTTGTGTTTCAATGTATTTTCGTATGTTGATGGTACTGTGTAAACAATTTACCGACTATTCCTTCAGATGCGCAGAAAACACAGTTTGGAATCATCATACAGCGCGAACAAAGACCGCCATAATAAACAAGGTGGGTGGTTTTAATTTAGATTTTGTTTTTGTATTTAGACAGGATAAAAATACAAGAGATATTTACAATACAGAATTTTTTAAGTTTAATTTTCTCTTTATAGCGTCGTGCTACATACACAAAGACGTTCTCGTAATACATTAATTTAACTAAGAGTTTGAAGTTACTTTTAGATTGATTCAAAAATGTAGATTTCATTCCTAATAAGTGCATAACAATTACTTTTCCATATGTCGAAAATACGTTAATTTTCACTACACCAAGATAAAGTGTATCTCTATTCTCTACATCATATATTTATCTTTTAAAGAACCTTTTGGACCTTTAGTCAAGCGTAATTATAGTTTTTGAGTATATACAATTGATTTAATGAATACAAATGTTTTTTTAGGAGCATTAGTGTCAGCTGGTTTCAAAGTATCCACCACTATCAGAGCTGATGAGCTGATGAAGGACGACAGAGATGACCTGTCATCAGTCAACAAGGAGTCAGACGGCGATATGGGACGATTTGATTCATTGAGGAAATCTTATAGGTAAAATCAGATGCCTTAGCTCCTAATTTAAGTTATTTAAGATCATATGTAGAGAAGTAACTAATGAGATATTAAAGTGTAGATTAGCTTTGGGCACGTGTAAATTATCCGCAAGAAAATTAACGAAGATCGGCGGAAAAGCGTTTATACCATGCCAATACCAAAAAGCCTCTATGGAAATCTTATGGAATTTGTATGGTCTTTCATAGCTTGTAGCAGATGTCTTGTGGTTGAATGTTCATAGAGTAGTATGTGATCCCACAATGAAAATCCCAGCACTACAGTTTGAATAATTTTGTACGCTAGTTTCGAAAGTTTCGTACAATTGCACTATTACTGTTTCAGTCAAGAAGATTTGTCCGAATGGACTGATGCAGAAAGAAGACTTGGTGAACTGTAAGTATCTTTTTCATTTTCCAAAATCTCATTTTAGGTTTTTATGTGACGCAATTGAAATCCATATGTATAAAGTTATTTTGGATTAATTTTATTAGTCTATAAATTTTGAAACTGAATTTGTCTAAGTGGGCTATAGAGGTAAGTGGTGTCCCGTTCTTCTCCCAGAAGACCCACGATAATTTAAATCTTATTTTAAAGGATCTAAAGTCTAAATTTAAACGAATTTCGTCCAGGACTCTGTCAGAAGCTCGGTCGGTTGGAGGCACCCTCCCAGCAAGCACAGGCAGAGCGGCATCATCCACGCGACTTACCCACCAGGTAAGAATTTAATTTATTGTAATACCACTTGTAAAGAATATGCAGCACAGGTTATATTTCTTCTTTTGTGATATGTAAAAATATTCCGCATCACAAAAACTTAAATAATAAAAAATCTTAGCAAAAACACCTCCAATCTTAGGTAATGTGGGTGTTTATGGTTAAGGGTGATCACTTTCCATATTAGTGGAACAATTGCAATGTCAGACTTAAAGTATAAAAAGTATCAAGTCAGGATCGACAGCATGCCTAAGAAACTTTACCCAAGTATTAACTCTGTAATTAAAATTAATCTTTTAAATTACCAACTTTGATTTTCATTTTCCACACTGAAAAAGATCTAAAATCTTCTAGATATAAACTAAATCTAAAATTCTCTCCTACACCTAAAATTGAATATTGTTTCTTAAATCAATCAAGGCATGCCCCTAGCACATACCATATTATATACTACATGTCTTCTACAACTGGTTCGTACAATCACGTCCTGTACCACGTATCTTCTACTACTGATTTAATGTAAATACACTGTGTACACTGTCCCGTTCGACGCAGGAGGCAAACACGATGGCTGAGCGTGACCTCGGCTCCACCTTCCTCCTGCCGCACGTCCACCTGTACAAACCTGACCTAGTGGGTATCACACGGATTTGCACTACTAACTTATTTGCAACTGTGGCTGTGAAGGCAGACATAGTTGGAACTTAATTTGTTGAAGAATTATTTTTTCTTCCAAAATATTATTTAATTAATGGTTCTTTTAATGACTATTTTTTTAAAATACTAATATTATAAATATTATTTGCCCAAGAAAATTCAATTCGACTTTTTTATTGTTGTTGCCTATTTAAAATCGCAAGTTAGATGGTTTTTGAATGTTATATGTACATGAAATATAATAAGAATTAGAATAGCATATGATTTACTAATACCAATCCATTGCTTCGAGATTAGCATGAAAATATTTTCTAGAATTAACCGCGATATTCACATAAATGACTGTAAAAAATGTTATAAAATTGCACATTAATTAATGCCTTCTGTATTTCAGACGAGTGACGTGTCAGAATTCGATTCCCTGTGAAGACAACGAAGACGAAATCTTTATTCCAAAAGTATTACTCAAAATATTTACTGTACTTCGTGGCTGATCATTACCACCAAAGTAAAGACTTAATTTATTAACTTATTTATTCTATTTAAATTATAAATGCTTATTAATTTATTTAAAGATTGTATGGTCTCGCTGCAAACTTTTGGTGTGGACTTATAAAAGATGCATTTCGTGTTATGGTCTCTTTGAAGCAGTTGACAAGACTTGCTTTTGATAAATCGTAAAGATTAATTAATGTTTAAGACATATTTAATGTATTTTGATTAAAAAGTACAAAAACAGATGATTTTATAAACTGAAAATGTTCAATTTAATATAGGAAACAAGGTTATTTTTAGTAATATAATTGAAATCAATCAAATGAATAGAATCATAATTTCAATATTAATACAACAAATAAGGTTCGAAAAAAATTAAGAGTACAAATCTATTTGGAAATCACTTTATATTTTCCTCCACACCGATAATATAAGCGAGTGTCGCATAACAAAAATGCCATAATAATTATAAGCATTTTTTAGATATTAAGCACAAAATGAAAATAATTTGAATGAGAAATCATTAAAATTGTAAATTATATTTATGTTCGGCACAGATTTCTTATTTGAAGAATTTTCATTTATTTTAGTTAAAATGTTTTTATATTCTGCTATTCTGACCAAACCGGGGTTTTACTTGGCACTACTGTATTTCCTCTACTACGAATAAGATAGTTAACTTTTCAAGCTTCAATATCATAAAACTAAATAAAAGTTATGGTTTTTTAATGAATTTTAATTGGACAGTGACTCCTCTATCCATAATATGCGCATTTTTTACATTCAATATTTTCGATTTATTTATTTATTCCCAAACGCCTTTGCCCAGTTTTGAATTTGACAGATCCTGCTAAAGTTTGAATGGATACATACCAAAAGCTTCATTTATACGGAGTGAGTTTCTTGCGGCGAGAATCATATGGCATTATCGCATGACATGACTGCCTTAAATTATTGTGTTCTGCCAAAAATTTACACAATGCAACTTTTACACAATGCAACTTTTTTTTATCTTCGATGCGAGAAACTCTCCCCGTATAAAGGCTTAAGCCTGATTATGGTTCATGTAGTGCTTATGAAACTTTGCAGATAACCAGGCGTTTTTATCAATTGTTTATTAATATAATCGATGTAAATATATTCCCACAGTATTTTATTGTACAATATTTTCACTTTTTGGTTATAGGTGCTTATATATTGCTGAAATATAGTTTTAAAGTGCAATAATTTAAATATAGAGGTATATTTATCTGGCAAGCGTAAAAGAGTCATGAACAACTTGTAGAAAGTGCCAATGATATTTTTTCGTACGGGGAATGTTTTCTGAAAGGTACAATGGTTGTTAATTTTATACGCATTATGAAAAAAAACTTAACGTTTTGTGATTTTTCCGTTGGTATGTTTGTACGTTTTGTTAATATATTTATTTTACTTATGTTTGTTGTTTTATTTGGTGCCCAGAAACTCAATAAAAGAGATTGCTGTAGTTAATAAAAAATTTACACTAAAATATCCACTTCAAATCAATAAAATATGCAATAATTCACTTGAATATCATCTGATTAGAGAAATAAATAAGGTCATACTCGTCAAATACAGTAATTATTCGTGTAAACAAGCTCTTGCTTGCTATTAACAATGAAATCTGTAAACTAGAAAATATTTGAGTACTTCATATGATCACATTCACTATTTAGTGCAGTGGAATTATCACGGATATAAGAAGTTTACATTTTTATATTTAATAACCCAATTTGGTGTTGAAGTTTGGTGGTCTTTTTGTCTTTTTTGTTTTATGCTTACGATTTTCCCCGAAATTTCTTGATTTTGTTAGCAATCCAATGTATAATATAGGGTAGGCGAATTATTTTTTGCACTGCATTTCTCAAAAACTGTTAAGAGGAGCGGGTAGTAGGGTTAGAAAAAAAAGTACTTTGTGTGCTCTGAGAAATATTTAGCATATTGATGAAATAGGTTTTACGAAACCTCCTTCCTTTTTCTGTTGCCCTAGTACTTTTTGTGTTGTGAGAAATATTTCGCATATTGCTAACATAGGTTAAACGAAACCTCCTTCCTTTTTCTGTTGCCCTAGTACTTTTTATGTTGTGAGAAATATTTCGCATATTGCTAACATAGGTTAAACGAAACCTCCTTCCTTTTTCTGTTGCCCTAGTACTTTTTGTGTTGTGAGAAATATTTCGCATATTGCTAACATAGGTTAAACGAAACCTCTTTCTTTCTCTGTTGTCCTAGTACTTTTTGTGCTCTGAGAAATATTTTGCATATTGCTAACATAGGTTAAACGAAACCTCCTTCCTTTTTCTGTTGCCCTAGTACCTACTTTTTGTCTTGTGAGAAATATTTCGCATATTGCTAACATAGGTTAAACGAAACCTCCTTCCTTTTTCTGTTGCCCTAGTACTTTTTGTGTTGTGAGAAATATTTCGCATATTGCTAACATAGGTTAAACGAAACCTCCTTCCTTTTTCTGTTGCGTACCTACTTTTTGTCTTGTGAGAAATATTTCGCATATTGCTAACATAGGTTAAACGCAACCTCCTTCCTTTTTCTGTTGCCCTAGTACTTTTTGTGCTCCGAGAAATATTTTGCATATTGCTAACATAGGTTTAACGAATTCTCCTTCCTTTTTCTGTTGCCCTGGTACTTTTTGTGTTGTGAGAAATATTTCGCATATGTTTAACATATTTTTAACAACGCCTCCTTCATTTATCTGTAGTCCTAGTACTTTTTGTGCTCTGAGAAATATTTTGCATATCGCTAACATAGATTTACCGGAACCTCATTCGTTTTTCTGTTGCCCCTAGTACTTTCTGTGTCGTGTCGCTTTTTTTTTCATAGATTTTTTAGATCACAAGCGTGATAGATAGGTTAAGTTCAGTTGCCATTGTTCTTTGAGCCACGGCGTCTGAGAGACATTCCCTAAACATTCTTAACTTTCAATAGTGCTAAATAACATAAGGTCACCTGAACGGTATATGATATTTGAAGATCAGCTTTGCATTTCGTTAGGAAAATGCCAAGAAAAAGGAAAAGGATGGGAATTGGCTCAGAGGTATTAGAGGTAAGGTGGTGATTGTTTGGCATTAAAGTAAGTGGAAATAAAACAACCATAATATAAATATGAGACATAGCGTTTTTATTTAATATATCAATAATATTTTTAATTTTAATCGATAGAATATCAGCAATATTACAAATACAACGTGAAACAATTGAAACATTGCAACTTAATGACCACGTTTCAAACTTAATACGACAGCGTAGCGATCAGAGACTTAGCACTTACCTTAACACTTTAAGCACACGTAGTTAAAAAATTAACTATATTTATAAATTGTTACATAAAGCGATGTACCCCTAGTGAATAAGTAATGAGAGGGGCGACTACCACGAGTTCAATATCCAAACGACTAGAGAACATTAGGTTAGGTTATACGACCGACGTCGAGAGATTACAAAATCTTCATGGAAACAACTATACGATTATTCTTTCTAGGACACAGATCTTTATATATTTGAAACAAACATTGGGGTTCTAACCTCGCACGTCCCAATTCATGGAGCAATGTGCAAAAGGATATGAATAGTTTTGCACTTACATACTTACTATTGATAATCGAATGCTATCAAAATCTAATCGGTGATCACTTAGCGCTACCTTTTACTATAGTTAACTTGGTAACTCATGGTAGGGGTACAAGGCTGATATGAGCAACATTGCTGTACCAGCTAACGCAGTGTATTTAGCTAAGCAAGTATTACTAAATTTTCACAATTTCCATCAGTCTCATCCCATCAATTTCCTCACCATCCAGGAGGCTCCCTTCTAATCCTTTCCGTTTAAATTCCTAGTCCCGTTCGAAATCTTACTTACCAAACTTATGGAGACGAACTAAATTTTAAACATCAACATCATGCTCTACCATAAGAAAATTCTTACGATATCTAAATAAAGTTACAAACATGGCCGCGCATTAAACCTAGCTTCCTATTTCCTCACAAGTAACATATTTAGTGAGCAAACCTTTCTAAACACACACCTACGACCAAAATAATCAACAAAATAAATATCTTCATTAATTAACAATATACAAGAAACAAAATAACAGAGAAAGGAAAAGTTTCAAACGTCCCACGTCTATCTCACGCCTATCCTTTCATTTCAAAACGGTGCAAATAATTCTAAACACGCCCCTGAATGCAAGAAATAGTTTGAAAGTCATTTACGTAAAATATCCAACTACTTATTCAGTACTTTTACAAAACTCTCTACTGTGTGGAAGCTTTCTGAGCTAAGCTATCTAAAGGGCCGAATGATAGTGGACCTCGTCTTTAGACGGTTGTACAAAAACATTACCAAAATACAATCCAAAAATTGAAAATACGACATCAGCGTCGCATTTAGATACTCGTAGATGAATTTATGTCAGACGTCACTGGAATCATCAATATTATTGAGAAACATTCAGATTAAACTCCAGAAAGTTAGTCGGAGTCAGTGGAGAATTATCGAGACGGAATATTTAATAAACTGTACGACGATCTATGCAAGTTACTGGATACAGAATCCATTTCTTATAAAATAGGAATCTCTACTATATCGTTATGGACGCGGTATAAGGATATAATCCCTAGTTATTCAATAGCAGCTGTTGTTGCATTTATAACATTTCCCTAAGCAATTTGATCATCACGATCTATTCCCTCAACGTAATATCCGAATTATGTTTTGGATGTTAAAACTTCATCAGAACTATCATTTATACCTTAATTACATTATTTGACTATAGGACGCATTTATCTAAGTAACAACTGTCAAATTAGCATACAGTGCATCGATTGCCAAAGCCGTTGTAGCTTCAATAGTTCTTAAGAAATAGGACAAAAATGTGAATTTGAAATTCCCGGTACGGTTTACTTCTTCACAGCATCTTCCAGGCTAGCATGTGGCGACTTCGCGATCATTGTTAAAGATCTGAAAGGACCAACGAATACTTATACAACTGTTATTTCACACATCGGTGCACTCTTAAAAGTCCTGGTAAAAGAATTTTGAAGTATCACCACAGATCATAAGACTAAATCTCGAAGCAATCTACAAATCAATCTCAATATTTTACCAGAATTTTTTGATACTCCAATCTTAACAGTCACTCAACAAGCTATGTCTCTCAATATATTTGTCAAAACAGCAATAATCCACACTTTATACGATATAAATACATTTAAAACAATAAAAAAATTACATACTATAAATATGCTCAAGCTATATCGTGATGTTTTGCTAAATATAAATGCTGTATGGATTACAAGCAAAATATTACGAACAAGCAGTACAATAAAAAGTTATGTACCTATTTGTTGAGTTTATCTTGTGAGTGACTTAAGCAATAGCAGCTGTAAGGATAATATTGCATCTTTTAGTTGGCATATTCTTTACTTTAAATTAAAGTAGGTTAAGAAATCTTATTGCGTTAAATTAATTAAAATGTGCTGGAAGTAAAGGCATGGTGACTGTTATACGAAAAAGAAAATTTTTAAAATAAATTCGCGAAGAATTTTCGTAGCTTGCAACATGTGGGCTATATTTTGGATTAGTAGCAAATCTCAAGTGTTTTTTATTTTATTTTATAATGAAGACTTTGTGAATATAAAACTACTATAGGTTTGTTTTCGGCTGGTCGTAAAATCATTAGCTGAACCATTTAATGTACATTAAAAACCAGCAACCCAGAGCCCACGTAGACGTAAAATAAGGACTGATATAAGGAGAGTTTCCCATAATTATAGAAAATCGGATAACAAATAAAATATCAGTACTATTAGGTAAAAGAAATATAGAATAAAGATAGCAGCAAAATAAAGACAGCTAATCGAAAAATATTGAAAAAGTAAAAGAATATCGATTATGCATGGTTTTAATGCTTAGCAAATTAATATTAAAGTAAGGCAAACTAAAGAATCTATTGAGAAAAAGTGTGAAGGCACAAAACAAAAAACAGCAGAGAACAAGTAAAAAATGATTATAAAACGTCTCGCTTAAAATAAATGTTACAAAGAAACAAGAAGTTAATTAATAACTGCTTGTTTTTTTGTGAAGTATTAGTAAAAGTAAATAATACTGAACAGTTAATTCATTATTTCTGTAAGTATTTAACAGGAAACTCAAATCAAATTTTATTGAAAAACTTTGAAAAAATTGAACTCTTTCTTTATCGATGACAGTGCTCAAGCTGAAGGAATATGAATTTAAAATGATATAACTCTCATTGACATAGTATATTTTTTTATAAATGAAAGCATATTGCTTTTTAAATATAGAGTATTGTATAAGATGTGTTTTACCTTCTCTGCGCAGGTACTGGTGGTGACGGTTGGGTGGCAGGCGGCAGGGAGGCAGGACAGCTACCAGAAAGCGGTTGCTGTTCAGCTTCTTCTTCACGCCTTTCACCTATTTACAGGACATTTATGAATAACCTTGACCCTTGCAAATGTATCAAATCTAGCGTTATGAATTTGTGCACGAATATAAATTGGCGGTAAAAGTAAAATTTTAGCATATTCAAAATCATGACATGAAATTGAAAATAAACACAATTAAAATCGATAAAGTTTGATATACAATTGAAATATTTTAGAACTTAAATATTACTTTACAATCTTACTGAACTTTATATGATTGACGACGACAATGATAATACTGTTCTCGAAACCAACAATAAACACTTTTAGAAAAATACCGACATTTGGTATTAATTATTATGTATAAGGCAATCAATCGTGAGTATATTTACAATTGTCCATGTATCTACCCACAAATAAACATTTGAATATGGAGACTGTCCCGCCCTCACACCCGCCACTGCAACTCCTGTAAGCCAGGATCAACAGTGGCACGCATTTTAATGACACTAAGCATTGAAGCTCAGCGCGTCTCCGGGAATGTCTAACTTGTCTTTAATCCGCAACGAAATCAATCAAAAAAGTTAAATTTATAGGAGGAGTTGGAAATAAATTATATTACATCATACATCTGAATATTAGAAAAGTCCATACCTCTCACAATAGGAGTGTCTCCGATATAGAAGGTGGCGGCGGGGGCTTCGACGGTGGCCTCTCGCACCGAGCCGTCTCCGCTCACTGCGCTCAGGGTGTCAGTACTGTCGAACATTATCGTTCGCTCCTTCGCTTTTGGTATTTTGCCGTCGAGCTCCTGTGGGAGAAAGGAAGGTTATAAGAATTATTAGGACCCATACACGGTTTTATGGACTCAAAATTAATGAATGAAGTGAAATCAAATAATACCCACGTTAGTGAAGTGCATCCGTGTCATTATTCAAAAAATAGTTTTTAAAATGTCGTTCAAGATTTCTGTTTTCATTTAAATTATTATATGTATGTCATAGGTATTCAATTTTTTTTGATTACTGTGAACACATGCTAACAATAATTAATTTATCCAGTAAGAGATTAAAGGTACAAACCATCTTTAAAGCTTTTTCCAAATAGTGATATCATAGACACCTAGTTTTATTAGGCTATTTCCACTTTGTAATTATTATCTTATTTTATTTACTACCTCCATTTAATAATTTATCCGCTCAGACCATGCTATAACCGCCGGCACGGATCTTGAGCGCTCGGCGACAGAGTGGGGATTGCTTTGCGCATCGTGAACTTAAGGACAAAATAAATGAATGAATTAAACAAACGCAATGAATGAATTAGGCATAACAACAATATGGCGTTGCGTAGTGAACCAATCACTGGCCGATGCGATAATGCCCCCGCCCGCTTACTTCATCATACCTCTAAAGAGACCCAAAAATCGACATCTGCGCAAGTAACGGCCAGCGCTCAAGATCCGTGCCGGTAGTTATACTAGATTTAAATTTTCAATCAACATCTAAACATGACTTACCAATCTCTCCGTATCAGAGTCCGGTTCCTGCACTTCAATGTGCGAGCACTGTTCGCTCGTGGACTGGTGTTCCAGGCTCTCCATCTGCACCGCCGTGATAGGGTCCAGGGTGTCCAGGGAGGAGACCATCGTGTTCGACCCTGGAGGGCGTACCGCTGTTATCTTTCTGATTAGTATCAAGCTGTGGTGAGCTAGCGATGTAAGCGGTATGAGAGCGAAGCTAATCTGACTGATTATACAGGTCATGCTAATGTTAGAGCAAGTTATATGGTTAATGCTTAGATAATATAATGACTAGTTGGACTGCTGTCACTTCAAGAACTGCCTATATTTTTGTTGGTAGCACTGCTATAAATTAATAAAAATTTAACTAATCATTTATAATTATTTAACAACAAATCGCCATCAATTCAATTGGTTCCCGGAAGTCTATTTAGTTAATATACGCTCAAAACAAGTTTGAGTGTAATTCAATAGCGCCAAACTACATTTTTTTCTTTTTCACTTAATGGTTGCGCATTCCAAGCTATTGAAGTATTGGCTAGAATAAAATGGTTGCCTCGGCACATTTTTCATCTCTGTTTTAGAAGTTCGAGAGCTCCATCCAGACATTATATTTTCTAAGGGTTATTAATAATGGAAGAGCTATAGATTTAAATGTTATGGAATATAATGTAGGTATTAGTAAAATATGAGGGGAACTAAGCATTCGGGAATTAATGTCGGATTTAATGAAATTGCCAATATAATACCCACTGATGTCAATTTTGAAGAATTTTCCTATGAATTTGGAAATATTGTTTTTTTTTCTTGTTATATCAGAGATATAAGTGGCCCTGTAGAGCTGCGTACTTAAATAACTACATATAATGTTTAAAAATAAAGTAGTGAATAAATACTCCCAATAGCCAACAGTCACATACATAGTCCTGACCCCGCACTAAGATCGAGTCTTGTGTCGTGAGTAACAGGAACTACGAGAGACTTTTCGGTCTCACAAACACCTAAACATGAAACAAATACCTGTGGATCACACAAATGACTCCGTGTGGGGATCGAACCCGCGGCCTCATGTTTTACAGCCGGCGTCTAACTAATTGCGCACTGGAGACTGTCATCAGGTGTTCACGTTCCAATTAATGAGGGACTTCTGACTGATTGCTTACGTAATACGTAAATCCGATAATATTATTTCCAGTACATATAATTAGTAACATAGTAATTCAATAAATATAGCTTAACTATAAGTAAATAATTTTGTAAATCACAAGCTGCCAGCAGTTGTAATGCCTTAGCATATTTTGTATATTAGTGGCAAGCCTATTTTCGCAATGCCGAGTGTTAGTCACATTATTCAAATACCCTGGAAAAAAATACCTAGAATTCTAACAGCCTAAGTGTTATAAAGCAAAGCTCGACACTTACCGCCAGAAGTGAGGCTTCCAGTCATCGGCGTGTCGATCTCGTAGTTGTAAGTCGCTCTTGTTGCGTTGGAGCTGGTCGCTTCGAGGCTGTCCGTACTGCCCAGCATTACGTCGGCTCGAGCGCCCCTGGGTTAATAATAATAATAATAACTTTGACTGCCTCGGTGGCGTAGTTGTATTACGGTATGACTACAAAGCTGAGGTCTCGGGTTCGAATCCCGAGTCGGGCAAAGTGATATTGGGTTTTTCTATTCATTATCAGCCCGGAGTCAGGAATTAGTGCCCGATATGGCGATAGGCTCGCCCCCTATCACATCATGGGACGGAACATACAAGGCGAAATGTGGGTGTCCTAGTGGCGCCTCTGCCTACCCCTTCTGGGATAAAGGCGTGAGATTCTGTATGTATGTATGTATGTTATTTGAAATAAAACATAAATGCTTAAATTATGGGTAATTGGTATGGTTTGATATAGTTGAAACAGTTCATATTAAACTAGACTTCGTTGTTGACTTAGTCTTTATTAACTGATCATGCTAAGTAACTTGGTTTTTTACTTAGTCTTACAGGGTCATTGAATTTATGGTAACGGATCCTTTAACTTAACATATGAAAAAGTTTTGAAATTTACATTCTATTTATTTCAATCCAACCAAAATGCATTTCTAAAATTTTAAATATAATTTGTGTTTGTGAAACTGCTCACGATGGAAGATGCTGACGGCTGTGTCACAGTTTTTACTAGTACAGTCGTCAATGTAGACTTTTTCTAAAATTTATTTGAGTTGTAATAATTTTGTAATCTGATTTATAGATTTTGTAATTATCAATTATTAGAATAAATAAATCTATTATTTATTTAAAGAATAGTAACTCGATTTATATTATTAAGTTAGACAGTGATATATTTTAAAGAAACGAAAATTTTACCTGCTAAAGCTGCCTGAAGAGCTCAACTCCTCGTCCTGGCCGCTCCACGAACCACTAGCGGGATCTGTAAAGAGTTTGCTCGAAGAGTGCACGCTGTGAGCTATCGACCTCCCGGAGGAGGGCGACAGCTCACGCACTACGCTGCCTTCGCGAGAGAACTCCAGGTCCTCTGGCTTCTCCGTCATTATGATCGTGTGCTTTGTAACCGTCACCACCTCGCCATCAGTCGTCAGCTTCTCCATTACAGTCATCAAACTGTCCATCTCTGAAGGCTGAGAAGTTATCGAAGACGACATTTCAGAGCCGTAAGACATTGCCGTTTCTTCGTACTGCTTCGGCCTTGCGGGAATGTCGACTGCAGTAGCCGGCGTATCTTTGTCTGTGCTTGTTACTGTCTCTGAGACTTTCTTTCCATCAACAAATCTTTGCTGGATCACTGTAGTGGTTTTCACTACTTCAATCACTCCGCCGTCAGTAAAAGTCCGGGTCACAGCCTGTGACGTTTTAGATCTTTCTTCTTGATCCAAAAGCTTCATCATTTCTTCACAGTCTCCAGGAATAGATTCGGCTGAGCCGTCGCTGGGCGCAGAAGAGCATATATACGACGATTTTTTGCATTCTTCAGCTACCTTTGGTTTAGGTTCAGAAGTCTCAGCTTCGGGCTCTGGTACAGGTACAAAGAAGGCACCTCGTTCATCAAACTTTTTAACAGTTACTACTTTGGGACCCTTCAGCTCCTGCAGTTTGGCTTCTACTGCCATTTGCTGGTCGATAAGTTTCCTAATCGCGGCCGAATCAGTCAACATTTTCTGTGATGGACTGCCATGACTGCTTGATTTCTGAGATGGACTTCCGCCCTTCTGGGATGGACTTCCACTTTTTTGACCTGGACTGCCGCCTTTCAGAGGAGGACTACTTTCGGAACTACCGCTGTAACTGCGTTTTTCTCGCTCCAAGAAACTGCTGCTGACTTCTTTTGGATCAGCTAATAATAAAGCCTCTTTTTGTTTAGCCAGTATTTCGGCTTTTAAAGCCTCTAAACAAGCTGACTCTAGCCCTTCAAACTCTTTCAAGCTTGAAATTGATATGTCATCTCCTTGACTTCTACTTAAAATGTAACGCCTCGGTAAAGATCCGTTCAAGGAATCCTGTGAAGAGGAAGAGTGTTGTTGGTATTGTTCCATTAACATTCTTTCGAGATTTTCAAATTCTTGCAGTGAACTTATGGAGATATCATCATTTTCACCCCTTACTCTGAATCTTATCCGAGATGCCATTTCGGATTCAGAAAGGCTACCGTAAGAATTTCTAAAGCTACCAAAGCTTCCGATCGATTCCTTTTGAGAACTTAAACTTCCAATTCTACTTGCGTCAAAATCAGTCATTTCTTCTTCTTTGATATCTTCTAGTGGTACCCTTTCATAGTCATAACGTGGGTCACCTTCAAATCTCATTTGAATCCAACGCTTTCCAGCTTCAATTTCAGCGAGCTCTTGAGCTTGTAGCCTCTTTTGCTCGATTTCGAATTGCAGCATTTCCTCATCTGATAGCGAACCAGATGTGCTACTGGTGCTCTCTTGTTTCTTAGATGCTTTTGATAAATATTCTTCAACTTCTGTGTCATGCTTTTTAACGTATTTTGTTGATGTAATTTTTATACTTTTGCCTTCTGTGTCCGTTTCTTGAGCTTCTTTAGCCACTTCTTCAATTACAACAAAGTCATCCATTTCGCTTGGTTTATCAACCATTTCGAATTCATCACTAGTAGGAGACTCCTGTTCTTTTTCGTATGTCTGTAATGATCTCTCTTTTGTTGTTACAACAAGTTCAGACCTGCTAGTTTCTGTTACTAGGTCTGATCTTAATTCTGGTGTTTCCGATATGTCATACATATCATCTAAAACGTACTCTCTTCCATTGTCTGTTGATATAGAACTTTGACTGGGTGCTGACAGTGGAGTTTGTGGAGTTTCGTGTGTTTTTAAACTAGACATTGAACTTTGTTTGCTTTCTAAATCTGATTCTGGTGTCCTTGCAACTGCCTTTTCAACTTTAGTTTTAGGCACGGAAGAATCACTCTTAGATTTCAAAATTTCTTCGTATTGTTTAGAGCCAATAGGTATTATATCATCTTCAACATCAGCAAATTCCCTTTGGCTTGGTGGCACCTCAGTTTTAGGGAAAGGAATTACACTCACTTCTGGACATACTTTTTTTTCACATACTTCCTCTATTACTGTTCCTTTTTCTCCTGGAGCACTTTGTTCAAGTTTTACTGATACCTTCGTAATAATATCACCCTCATCGGGCTTAATAGGTTTGGTAGTAATAAATCCATGCTGCTGTATTTCTTCGTACTCTATAGACCCTACAGGTATAATTTCGCTTTCAACGTCAACGAATTCTCTTTGTACCTTTTCTATTTTAGTTACACTAAATGGTATGGCTTCATCTTTTAGGGATGTCACTTTAGTAACTTGTTCTTTTACTTCATCAAGATCTAATTCAGAATGAGATTGAGATGATGGCATATCTAGTTTTGAGATGGAGGATGACAAAACTTCGTCAGTCTTAAATTGGCTTGATATAGTAGTATCAGAACCTTCTCTATCTTTAGTAGAGTCATCGTCTACGTCGATACTTTCTGAGGTTCCTTCAAGCGGAAAATTATCTGGAATTAAGTCCTTGGGTTGAAATCGCATTTCATGAGATCGTTTCATTTTACCCACTGGCTCCAAAACATCAATTTTACTCTCTTCATCGTCACCAGACACTTCCTCGTCACTTACATCCTTAATCTTCGGTGAATGGTCTTTATCTCCTTCATGTAGGAATTGCTCTACATACGTGCTGCTTTCCATTAACTCTTCTTTTAATTCGTTCGCAGATGGCACAAGTGTTTCGGACGCATCTGATATATCAATACTGGCTACGTGGCTTGACCCATCTGAGTCGAGGCTTTTCATACTGTCTCTTGAAGCGAGCGAGCTACCAGCTGTGTAGTAGTCCTTTGATGTTCTTAACGATTGAGATGAAACATCATGACTTGTCAACGCAGTTTCGAAATCAGTCCCACTTTGAGCAGTCATCATAACTTCGATATCAGAAGATAGCGGCCGACCATCAGAATGTTCAAAACTGTGGTAATGGCTCTCACCCGAACTGGACCAGCCTTCGATTTCAGATGCTGATCTCCGCTCAACAACACCTAGTTTAGATTTAATATGCTTTTGAACTCGAAGTTTTACTTCAGGGCTGTCTTTAGACGAGCTATCCCGATCTGACAGGGCAATTTCGCTTTCCGTCTCTAATATTGAGTGTGGACCACTATCTGATGATCGGATAGAAATGTCAGCTGCATCTAGAGGAGGACTTGATTCTTTCACCTGAATTGTATCCTTGTCATCATCGGATGTGGTTGTTTCTTCTTGAGAACTAATCTTTTGTGAGCTAGATTCCGAAATTTGACTGTCCAACATTTTTTCGTCTTTATCAATGACTGGAAGCGTCTTGTTAACTTCCTTGAGATCATCCATGTGTTGTGGTTCTTCTGTAATTACTTCGGGGCGATCGGGGCTGATTAATAATTTAAATTGGAACTCGGAAGGAGATTGTTTGTATTTGCTACTTCCGTCACTCTTCTCACTAATTATTTCAACTTGCGCTGCTTCAAGAGACTGTTTGACTTCATCAATAGTTTTTTCCAAAACTGACAAGTCAGCGAGTGGTTGAGCAGACATTAACGAATCGAAGTCTACTCGTTCTGATTCAAGTTTCGTCATATGAAACTCGGCAGAAGAGAAATCAGTATCGTATCCGCTACTACAGATGTCTTCGAGGCTCTTTTCTTTGAATAGTTTTACTTCTTCTTTTTTGTGATCGGTTCCAGTTAAATAGGCAGAATCAGCCTCAGTCGAGAATTCGGAGGGCTGCAACGTTTCAGCACTTACTGTAGAGTCCATGGATTTTTGTAATATTTCACCTTCATGAGATTCTAGGGATTTTATCATGCATTCGGTATCGGCGCTTTCCCCAGATTTTACCATAATGTCTTTAGATGTTGTACTTATCTCATCGGATATTTCAAAAGTAATCGGTGACATGTCAGTTTTGGATGGAGTTTTGGTAGTCTCAGTTTGCGTTTCCACTACGGTTCTAATTTCAATACCACCTTCAGTTTCTTTCGAAGTCGTACTAGATGTTTCAAAAGTAGTTTCTATCCTGGGTGGCTTTGGGGAATCATCAGCAACCTCAAAAGAATCAGCCTTTTGTAAAGAAACCTCCCAAACCTGGTCTTGTATCTGTTGTTGGGGTAATTTTATAGGTGACTTAGACGGCTTTTCTTTTTTAGGAGTTTCTCCAGTTTTATCATCATGAGGAAGTTCAGGCGCCATTTCAGACTCTGAGTGAGTATCCTGGCTTCCTGTTCGACTAAAGGTACTTTTTACTGGTGATGTTGACACCTTGATTTCCTTGATAAAATCTACTTCGTACACTTCATCGTCCTTCTTAAAAGATTTGGATTTACTCTTTGGACTTGCTTCAGAGTCCCGTTTATCGGTTGGATCACTCTTGAAACTTGGAGCATGTGAAGCATCCGAACTTAAGTCATCATGTTCTTTACTTTCAATTATCGATTCTTCCTTATGATGTTCAATCGTAGAACTAATTACTTTACCCTTTGCAGTTACTTCAACACTGGAGACAACTTCATCTTTTTCTACTATTTTCAATGCTGAATCTATAAACGCAACTTTGGTTTTACAATCTTCATCTTCGTTTATATCTTCTAATTCTCCTGGCTCAGTAAAGTATTCTTTTC
Source organism: Deilephila elpenor (assembly GCA_949752805.1). Classification (NCBI taxonomy): domain Eukaryota; kingdom Metazoa; phylum Arthropoda; class Insecta; order Lepidoptera; family Sphingidae; genus Deilephila; species Deilephila elpenor. The sequence continues at coordinate 6,401,214 of OX457119.1, forward strand.
CCCATTGTTCATGGGACATGTCACGTTCTGATATTTTCAATTCGTGTCTCTTCTTTACTGTTTCGTCTTTCAATGCAGTCATTTTTTCTTCTGATTTTGTTTGCCTACCAGTATATAGTCCTTGTTCAGAAAATTCTCTTTCAACTTTGATAATGTCAGTGTCGTCAGTACTCTTAAATACAGTTTTTGTTTCAATGTCGGATCTCTTAGCAGTAGCCTCTTGAGCTTTCTCCAATTTCTTCTGTAAAGTTTCCGTTTGGTCTCCTTCTCTACGGACAGTAGTTTTTTCTCTCATTTCATGTTCTTGTCCGCGTAATTCGTGAGTGGTTTCGGTTTTTATTACAAGCGAATCGTCATCAGATGACACTTGTTTGGTCTCGGTAAAGAACTCTTGGCCGGATATTTTTCTAGTTTCCGTTTCTTTGTGAGATAAAATAGTGCTGAATTCATCGGTGGTTCCAAATTTAGCAACCATATCGGACATGACGGCTTGAGGATCAATAGACTGGAATTTTAATTCCCCGCCTTCATATCTTTTATGGACAGATGAGGATGACGTGGAAGTTTCTATTCTAGACTCGGAAAAGAATGTATCAGTCGAGGTAGATTTTTGCATTTCTTCCATCTTTACGGCAAGTTGTTCCTTTTTGATTTGATCAATGACGTCAATGCTTTTTTCGATTGTTCGATCAACTAACTCTATAGCACCACTAGTGATCGTAGGCTGATCAACATTTACAAATGTTATATTATCGGCCAAATGTTTTACGGGAGACTTAGGTCTTGCAGCTTCTGTGAGAGCTTTAGACGCCTCCAGCAGTACTTCTGAAAATGCAAAAATATTTACGTGTATATGTTGCAGAGAGTGGATTACACTCATTATGTTTAATCAGTGCGGGTTACACAAAATTTTACAGGTGAATTGGTCAAGCTTTCTTTTCATAATGTAAAGAAAAAATATTTTTATGTACAAACACCGTCTGCTTTCTAGGATGTCAAAGAAATCTGAATTTTGGCCTTGAAGCTTCTAAAGCATGACTGTTTTGTACAATAATGTGATGAAGATCTGTTTCACGATAGCGACGGAAGCTTGTATGATGGCAAAATGTTAAAAATAAAAGAAGATTCAGAATCAAAGCGAAACTGTACTCAAAGGTGGATGAGATAGGATGAAATCGGCGAATTAATTACAAGGAAAAATAATCTGTCTTTAATAAGATAAAAAAGCGAGAATAATAAACAATAACATGAAACTTCGTTTGGCTTGTGGGTCCACTTACCTATACGCAACGTAAGGGCTCCGCAAGAAAGAAAGTAAAATTTACTGTGCTGAATATTGGCATGTGACGGTTGCAAAGTAATCACGACACCTTATATTTTCAGTTGGTAGTAACCTTCAAGGTCTTTCACATTAATATTACATGAATTAGTGTTAGTGCATTTACACATATATTTTTTTTTTAAAGTGCTATACGATTAGTTTTAACTTTGACTTCGTTACCATTTCGCTTTTGAACACTGTACCAATTTACATTTCTGGGAACAAAGTCTTTCAATGGATTTTATTGTGTTATCAAATTACAAAATATACATGCGAAAATTGGCGTTGAAATAAACTGTGTGGCAAATAAGGCTATCTAATGGTCTTTTCTACAGAAATTAAGAGTAAAGTTTCGCTATGACTCTACTTTTGCCACTACCTTACTGCAATAAGCTTGCAATATTATTCTGTTATTTTTAAGGGACATTATGGGATAGGAATATGTTATTATAAAACCTAACCTCAATTTTGACTATTCCAGGTAAACTAGAAATTATAATTTTGTATTTCATGTGTACTGACCGCTTTGATGGGCTTCTGTTTCGCTCAAAAGACTGTCTCCAGCGGAGGAAGCCCGTGGTGATTGGCGACTCGCGTCCAGGAATGAGGAGTCGGAGCCTAGTGGGAAATGCATGCAAAGTTACTTATTGGCACTGATCGCTTTGAGTCAATAAATTTGTTTCATTGTCTAGAATATCCCATAGGTGATATTAGTTTTGTAATTTTTTAATATTTGTACATATTCCGTTGTAACTTTACACGCATAGCACCTCAATTTGTGCGGTGAGCCGTGCGTGCTAATAAGTGCTTCAATGCAAAATAATCAGTTGTCATTCATTGGCCAATGATTAGCTATCTGTCATAATAATATGTTACCAATTTGCGCTGAATTATCATGCATCGCCATACCGCTGAGCATTTGCTTTCAAATTTGCATTACCATTATAATTGAAATCAATAAAATCAAAGTAAGTTTTTTAATCCCTAAATAGCGTCTTATTGCCCCATTCCCTCTATACCTGACACCGTGCTGGTTAAAATTGCTTATGACATTAAAGTGCACGATTATATGATTTCAATGGATCAGGAAGAACTGAGTGAAGTTCTACAAACTGGAATTCTAAGTCTAGAGCATTCGCTAGTACGAGTATACTTACCTCGCAATTGAAGGCCTCCGGTTTGTTTCTCAGCTTCTTCCGCTTTGGCTTTGTCCTTGAGGATTAGGTCTACGGGAGACGGCGGCGGTGTCTTTGAGAATTTCGACGCAAGATCTGAATGGGATTTTATGAACAGATTTTTGGTTAGCCTACGGGAAAACACTAACTATTTATTTGGCATTAGCAAATAAAAATACTTTATGTAAGCGACTTTGATAATAATATGGGAAATTTTCCAAGCAATTCGACGAAATACAAGAATTATAGATATTATTCAATTTTGTCTAAGCGAAGATTATAATACAGAAAGATTAAAACAAAAATGCACACAAATACTTCTAGCTTAAGCAAATTAACTCACCATGAGTAACATGACTGGAATCGATTCTAATAAGAGCTCCTTGTGATATATCTTCTAAGAGATTCGAACATCTTCGGTTAAGTTCTTTCATGTCAGTTACTTCGTCCTCTGCTTCTTTTTCAGCGTCTGCAGCTTCTTTTAAATCTTTGTCAACTTTTTCAGCTGATAGTAAAACGCTTTCTGGCAGTCTTTCATCTATAGTTACTTTTTTCTCTTCCACTTTTGGTTCGGTTACGGCTTTCTCTGTAACTTCAAGTTCAACCACTGTATCAGGGGTTTTTTCCTTCTTGTCCTCAATTACCACATCTTTACCATCTTTGACAATTGTTTCAACAAGTTTAGTCGTTAAAGACTCGCTTACTACTTCCATTGTACCATTCATATCGATTGGTAATTTCTCAATCACGATAGGTTTTTGTTTTATTTCAATAATTTCTTGAGTTTCAGCTACGATTTTGCCAGGAAGTTCTTTCTTTTTTTCTGGGATAATGTCATCAACTTTAGTTACTACTTCTGAATCTTTTGGCTTCACTAATTGGTCTTCCTTGGTATATGTAGTTTCGGAAATTTCCCCCGGTATTGCTTGTTTTACTATTATGTATTCTATTTCTTCTTTTACCAACACTTCGCCATCTTTTGTTAAGTCGTCTTTTTTGTCAGATGATGTTCCTTCTGTTTCCTTTTCTGCGTCTGTTTTGTCTGAAAATTTAGTTTTATCCAGTGATTTGTCTTCTAGATCAAACTTGCTTTCAGTCATAATGGAAGTTTCTTGAGATGAGCTCGTGGATATTCTGATGACTCGCGATATCGATCTTTCTTCTTCGATAAATTCTCTACTTATGGTCATTCCATCGGATACGTCTGAAGCTAATGTTTTTGAAACATCAAACGAGGAGTGGTCTTCAGAGAAAGTTTTCTCGTCAATGGATTTAGAAGTCTCTTTGACACTTTCTACAGATGCTTTCGAGAAATCTTTAGTTAGATCTACGGTCGAGTCCTTGGATAGTTCGTTCGTAGCAAAGTCTCTAGACGTGTCTTTGCTATCAATCGATGATTTTGAGTAATCCTTTGTCAAGTCAAGAGATTTTTTTGATAAATCAGGAGTACCTCTGTCCTCTCCTTGTTCATCAATTCTAGAGTCATCCTTAGCATCAAAAGATGTTTTTGATGGATCTTTTACTAAATCAGCGCCACTAATCTTGGAAAAATCAGCAGACGTACCATCTTCTAAGACTGATTTTTGTTCCTCGTCTGAAGATTTTGTTAGTGTCGATATAACTGTGGTTACTGATGATTCGGTGGTGGATTTTGAAACCAAGTCAGAACGTAATAAGCTATCAACAAAGTGTGTTTTTTTCTTTACAAACTTGTCCTTTGTTTTTTCATCATCTATTTCGTGTGGCAGAGGACTTGTGCTTGGACCAGAAATAGCCACACCATCAAGTTTTGTTTCAAACCTCGCTGAGAACGTTTCCGATAATTCGTCAGGGTATTTATAATCGTCTCCAAATACATCCGCCTGAAATAAAATAAGTAGATATTTAACATTAGGATCATGAAGTAATATTTCATTAATTATTTATTTATTATTTTAAGGGAATATACAGTGTTACAAGAATAAAACAGAGTAATGAAACGATACACTAATTACTGTTATGTATTGTGTTTGTGTTTTTACCTCTTTTTCTGGGAAGTCGTCAGCATCGTCTAATGAATCTGTCCTTATTTTTCTAGTGTCAAAACTGGAAACCGGTAATTTACCCTCTAAATCAGAAGTCGGTTCAATTATTTCAAGTACCTTGGCTTTATCCATATCTGTAAACATAAATTATTTTAAACATGAGAAAACAATGTATTTCAAATTATTGTAAGCTCTATAATTAATATAAATATGCAAAACCTACCAGATTCAGAATCAGTATAGATCTGCTCCTCAACTTCATCAGGTGAACTTTGAACCGAGAAAGTTCTGGGTTGTTTTTTCTTTGGCATAATTACAATTTCACCGCTGTCTTTCGATAATGATTTCATTAATCCTGGACGTTCTTTGACAAGTTTTCGTGTTTCTTCAATCACAATTTCTTTTGTTTCTTCTATCTCTTTCTCTTGGGTATCCTTAGAGGATTCTAAATAACCTTCCACAGTGGTTACAGCTTCTTCTATGATTGAATCAACTGAAACTTGTCCGGCAATATCTTGCGTATCAACAACAGCAGGTTCAATTAATTGTTCTTCAGACGATAGATCTACCTCTTCCGACGCCTGTTTTATTATGATTTCTATATTATCAGCCATCTGTTTCATGGCGGAGTCAGATTTTTTCATTTCAGGTTTAACTTCAACTATTTCACGAGTCTCTGTAACAACAGTGGTTATCACTTTAGTAGCCTCTTCTTCCGTTTCTATTTCAGATTCTGCAATTCTTTCCAATGAAATAGCTGGGCTTATACACGAATGCCTACGTTCTTCTTTTTGTGGTACTTTTGTGTCATATGACCGTTTTTCCGATTCTACCGTTTCCTTTAATTTAGCATCTTTTTCCACCACAGGACTTCTTGCAGCAGCTGCAATAGTGCCTTTCTGAAGAATATCATCTATTACGGGTTTAACTTGTTCTTTTGTAATTTCCGGCATTTCCTTTAAGTCTAAGTCTGTAGGCACAAACCTCTTAGTTTCTTTTGGTTCATCGAAATCTCCAATATCAAATTTACCTAGAGTATCCGTGCGTATTTTAGATACGTCGAACTTTCCTTCACTGGTTGTGTGAGTTCTAGTTTCAACACGTTCCTCTGAAGTAGTTCCGTCTTTGATTATAGTGGTGACTTCAGTAATCACTCTAGGTTCATCTTTCCGAGTAATAGTGTAAGTTGTCTCAGTTTGTTTTGTTGTGAATACCACTGGAGCTTTTTCACGTGATATTATTGTCTCAATAACTCTTTCCTCCTTCACTGGGAGTACAGTTTCAACTACTGTACTTGAAATTACTCTGACGCTCTCACGTTTTTGGTGTTCTTCTCGTTCTTTAATTAGGAAATCCTCAGTTATTTCTCTGTCTTGTACCGCGCTAAAAGAAAAAATAATGTAATATTTCCATGTTTTTATTTGAAATCATAATTAATTTACGCTTCAATAAATATTTTAATTAAACAAAGTCATAAATTTCTTACCCGACTTCTGAGATGTGCGGCAGTTTGTGTACATAATCATCTGGGAATCCTTCGACATCATCCAACGAATCGCCATGAGTTAATTTGGCGTGTTTGGATTGCTCAAATAATTTCCCTATAAAATAAACAGTAGGTTATTCGTCATGCCACAGGAAGTCAACTACTTAAAAAAGGCGTCTCCAAGAATTTCCACAACGATTGGTTGGAAGCGGCTTGTTACCTCGAAATACATAGATATAATTTACAGTTGTAGTACCTTTGATCTATAAATTAGTTAAAATATATTTACCACCAGATACGGTTTTCACAATTTCATATTCCACTTTCTGTTCACCCTTATGCGTGCCTTGAGTGCCAATATCGTCCTCTGATTCCTCGAAAGTATAATCTCGTGATTCAGTTAAACTATGAGCATCAGATGGCCTCTTTTCTTCCAACCTCAGTTCACTTACTGATCCCGATCCCGCAGACGTCACAGATTGGCGTTTTTTATCGTCCACTAAAATGGAGATAATAAGAAATTATTATTAAATGATTAAAGAAAAATATATGCCAGAATTTTCATTAATAATGAGTAATATTTGCCTATATCAACGGGTTCCTCCTTTGTAACTGGAGTCTTCACTTTTGTAGTTTCAATTTCTTTAGTCTCTGTAATAATTTTTCCTTGTTCTAACAAAATTTCAGCTTCCTTAACATCTTCATCAGAAGAAGTCTTTTTCTCTGTTACTGCATCTTCGGAACTTATCTTGTCTGAGATACCTTCCGATGATTTCCTTTCAGAGATTTCAATTTCTCGGCTGCTTTCAGACGATATTTTATCGGAAACTTCGTCCTTTTCAAAAGACCTGTCAATTTCTTCCGCCTCAGTGACAAACATTTGGAATTCCTGTTTTGGTTTAGGTTCAACCTCGCCAAGATCACTAAGTTTTGTGATCGATATAGACTCAGTCCTGCTATGTCGTTTTGGTGGCATTTTCTTGAAGACCACATCAGGCTCCTCAACTTTGTCTGATTCAGAATCTTGTCTCTCCGAGTCTAGTGCTTTCGCGTCTATTCTCATTGAAGTAAATCCAACACTTTCTTCAAATTTCTCGTCACCGAATCCACTGCCCGAATCGGCTGTTTCTTCGTACTCCGCCCTTTCGTCAAACTCAGATGACGATACTTTAGCCTTGACATCCGATTGGTCAGACTTCAAGGACTCGGCCTCGGAATGTCGTCTCGAGTCGGTGTGTTCAGAATCTTCTAAAGAGTCTGAGTAAATTCTCTTTGAGAAGAAGCATTCTTGTACCGAATCATCTTCTGGGACGGTTTCAATAAACTGGCGGGCTTTCGCACTGATTACCGGAGACTCTTTCGGTGTTTCCTGAAAATACATTGTCATAGTCAAGTATACATACGCTTCCATTCAAGTAAAAAAAAAACAATGCGTATGATATTATATCTTAATTAATTTAAAAATGAATGTCCTACCTTTTTCTCATCTTTAGGTTCAAGCGTGGTAGGTGCATGGACCTGCGCGCTATATTCACTTTCATACTGCAAAAACTCCAAAGTTTGATCTCTAGCTGTTCTTTCAGTCTTATCCATTACTGTAGTGACAATAGTCTTCGTTTCAGATTTTATAATAGATTCACTGACTTCCTTTTCTACGGAAGTAGTGGGTCTATGTGCAGGGCTCGAGCCAATCTGCTCTTCCAAGTCCGAAAATTGTGATGCTTCGTCAAGTGAGTCACTTCTGTGTTTTGAATCTTTCGAATAAACCTAGAAAATAGAATTGAGTCAACTAATTTTGTTAATAACTATTATAATGGATTCATAAGACGACTTGTAAGATTTTTATACAGTAAATCAATTACTGGTAATAATAATTTAAGAACGTAACATAATTATGGTATGTTAAAAAATTGAGTAGACTATAACATAATGCATATAGTTATTTAATAATACCTTGGATTCTGTTTGGGATATAAAACTGAAGTCTTTTTCCGTGCTTTGCTGTAAATCAGCAAGAGAATCTGCCTTATCGATCCCAGACTGTCCAGGGGATTCTTGGGATACCTTTCTTCCTATTAAATCTTGCATATCTGAACCTACAGAGTCTGTCTTAGTATGTTTACTCAAATCAGACTTTGTACTCGCTACTGACACTTGCGTATCGACCTGAAATATTAATAGTAGGCCATGCATAAACAGAATAATAAATATTTATCACGTAGAGTTCTTAATATATATCATACTTTGTAATATAGGCCATTTTTTAAATATTTCAGAACCATACCTTTTCTTTAACTTTTTCGCTTAATGACACATCCTTTTCTTCAAGAGCCTCTGTAATATCTTCTTCGCTGACTTTGGCTCTTAATTCTTCTGTCATCTGCTTTTCTAGTTTCTGTTCTTTAATCGTAACGCCTTGCTCATCTTTCTTGTCATCATCCGTAGGTTTCTTGAATTTGTCTTTTTGGTCGTCTTTCAAATCTTTGGAAATATCTTTCTTATCCAGTAATTCCTTATCAAGTTTCAATTTAGCCTTTTGTTCTTTGTCTATCTTAATCGTGGTTTGTGATTCAGTCTCTGTTTCAGAATCAGTCGATTTCTTCAAAAATTCACTATCTTCTTCGGAAGACACTTGGACGAGAGTTGAATCTGTTCTCATTGTTTTAGGGAAAGGTTTCTTCTCGTCGAGTTTTGTTCTTGAATCGAAATGCAGTATCGTTTCCTTAACAGATTTCACTGTCTCTATGTGTTTTTCAGTTTCAACAGATACTTTATGCGTAATATGAGTCTCCATACTAGATATTTGCTTAGATTGCTCTCTTACAAATTCTTGTGTATATTCAATTCCTTGATCTTGCTCAAGAGTATGCTTTTTCAAAGCCTCTTTTGTCAACTTGATGATCGGTTTAGGGAAGTCTATTGAAATATCTTTAGACATTTTAGATTCAAATGAGCTAATTTTATCTTTTAATGTGGCTTCAGCTATATCTTTCTCATCTTCCGTTACTAATTCAGGCGATCTATCGCCATCATCTAACTTTTCTTCTACTTTGGAAGTAGCAATTTCTTTCTGCGATATTGCTTCTTTTGTGAATGTGTCTACTTTGCTTTCAACAACTTTTACTTCTGTGCTTTCAGTCGTGATTGATTTCCTAGGAGTAATCGTGACGTTCGAGAAGTCTCCTGACGGGAACCTCATTGATTCATTTCTCATATGCCTCTGTAAGTGTTTAGGGGTAGGCTTAGCCGGTGATGACGGATCGAACTTTCTAAATTGTTCTACAGGTCTTTCCACTGGTTTTGGCTCTTCTTTCTTCACTTCAATTATTTCTTCCGTAACTTCTCTGACTTCTGTAACAACTTTGACTTCAGTTTCAGGTTCCTCTTCAACCTTTTCTGGTGAAGTTTTTGAACGAGTTCGTTCTAATTTTGGATCCTTTTCTTTCACCTTTTATAAGGGCAAAAAGTTGATTAGTATTAATTAAATAAGAAATTTTACAATATTATTGTAAACTTAAGATTAAAGATAATTTGAGATATTATATTAGATTATTAAAGATAATAAGATTGTGTACTTTTACCTGTTGCTCAATATCTTGGAATTTCTTAATATCCGGTTTAATTTGTGTTTTAATTTCAATGATCTCTTCTCGTATTTCTTTCTTTTGTTTGGAAGCGGGAATTTTACTGGAACTTAACTTCCTCGTTATTTGTTCCTTTCTTTCAGCGACACTTCGTTTCACATCTGAAATATAAAAGGTATCAAAAGATAGGCTCACTTTCAGTTATATTTGAATTTGACTCGTCATTGGTGGTATTGTTAAAATTTCCTAGAATAATGCACACCTTCATCCTCTTCGCTATCTTCACTTGGTGTGGGAGTTCTTTCAACTTCACTCTTTTCCACAATTGATTTCTCTTCCGGCGAGTATTTCGCTTCGTCTTGGTCATGTTCTGATTCTCGATGCTCCGGTATTTCCTCTTCATCGTACAGTTTGTCTTTGAGTTTATTGTCTTCTTCCGCTAAAAATATATTCAATTATTTATAAGAATTATCAAAAAAAATTTTTTTTTTGTTAAAACGTAGAAATTGCAGCAATTACACAATATAACTATAATAAATCTAAGATTCTCATCATATTATAGTTTTCTGATCATTGTATTATCTTATACCTTTATATGCCTCGATTTCTTCGGAAGCTTGTCTCTCTTGGTAGATGTTGCGTTGGATTCGCCTTTCATTAATCATATCTGACTGCGAAGCTATGATGTCGTCTCTACCGATACGACATAGTGCCAGCTCCAGTGAGTTGTCTATAAAAACATACCATATTTTTATAACTTTCATATATATTCTATAATGAGCTATACAAAACTGTGATTAGAAGACAACTTTGAAAACTTATCATCATCATCATCAGCCCGTTGCAGTCCACTGCTGGACATAGGCCTCACCCAAGTTACGCCACAGAGCCCGGTCTGCTGCTTAAAACTTATCAATTGACTTTATATTGATAGTAGTGGTTTTAAAACTGTGATAGCTTTTCTTCACACTAAATACGAGTATATAGCATTGTAGAACTTTACAATACCTTTACAACATGCTTTGACGTCTCTGTCGTTGCAACTTTCAAGAATCAACCAAATGATTTGATTGAAATTGCCTCAAATTATACCAAGATGTGTCTCTTTTAGCATAAAAATATAAAGTCCAGTGTTGATATTACCTTGTGCCTTAGTCCCGGACTGTGTCTTCCAAAGCTTGAGCATCAGCTGCGCTTGTTCAGGAGCAGTGATCCGCTTCGCCTGGATCTGGTTGACGGTGGCGACGCTCACGCCAAGTTCATAGGCCAGCGCCACCCAGTCCTTGCCCAGGAGGTTGCAGATGTCTTCCAGTCTTCAATACAAGAAGCGTAGATTTGGTTAGCATAAACACCGGGAAATTAAGTAATCCATAGATTTTCAGCAGGAATAACAAAACCCCCACAAAAGTTATGGATAATATCGAAGTTCCATTTAAAATATTTAAGTATACAAAACTACAGAATTCAGTAAAAAAAATGTGTGTGTGTATTAGTGTACACACGTAAGAAGTGAAACTTCTTTATGACATCATTTTTCGCAAAATGATCTACTATTTACAAATTTACAGAATTGGTAAAATAAAGCTAAATTAAATAAAGTTTAAGTTTAGGAGGGGGGAAATTTTTGAGGGAATTTGGGATTTCTATCGGGGCCAATTTGTAGCCCTCACCGAGACGGTTCCGAGGATACCAAGCTCGGTGGGTCCACGACCTTTATTGGCCGAGATAGGTTTAGGGGGGGTGAAGTAAAAATTTTAGGTGGGGGCAGGGGCGGGGGGGGGGGGGGGGGGTTAGGTTTCGTGGGGAGGCTATTGGGCACCTTAAAATATTTTTGAGTGGGGAAAGTTGTGAGGGGGTATTCGGGAATTCTGTTGGGGCAGGATTGTAGCCCTCACCGAGCCGGTTCCAATGAACCCAAGGTCGGTGGGTCTACGATGGATAATGCCGGAGATATGAGTAGGGGGGGTGAGGTAAAATTTTTAGGGTGGGGGTAAGCGGGGGGGGGAGGTTTCGTGGGGAGGCTATTGGGCACTGTTTTGGATTTAGGGTAGGGGAAGGCCAGAGGGGGGGTAAGGATCAAATTACAAAAAAGTGGGTGGGGCTTAAAATTTTGGGTGGGGCTTGGAAACGGTTGGGGGTGTGGCTTACTGAAGTGGGTACAGAATGTGTTCTAATGGTATACACTGTATTATGTCCAAATGTGGGATGATACACTAGTGTGGGATTCGTACTAAATACAGTTACAATACACAGGATTACTACTAAGTATTACTAATTTACTAAATAAATAAAGATGGCGCGTAACGCAAAAATGTGACGTAGAAATAAAGATGGCGCGTAACGCAAAATTTTTTCCAACCCCGATAAAGAAGTTTCACTTCAAAAATAGGTCGTAGAAAAATATTTAATCAGGAAATTTGGTTATTATAAAATGAGCAAATAAATGAAATATTTGAGTCAACTTTGTGTATTTTCAATTTGAAACATTAGTTACCTTGGATCACTAAGTCTTTGTCTCCATATTAATTCCTGTTCCTCAGTTCGTCTTGGGACGGTGTCGGTTGGTAGTGGCGATGTCCTCTCCGTGGGCTCATCGGGTACCATAATATTGAGGACAGCAATCTGAAATGCAATACCATCTCAATAATAATAGTATATATTATTTATTTTAAACATTATATTGAAGAGTAGTTTTATAAACACTTTGAAATTGTCACAATATATGTCACTATATATTGTCACAATATAATATGCTATAATCCGGCCGCTCAGAGAATGCGTTCCTGAATGGTTGTAATCGAACGGACGACGTAACTTTGAAGTGTCGTTGCAAATGCAACGACAGCAAATGTAAATACATTATCGAACAATTTTATTTATTTACCCTACTTACGAAATAAAACATCATAAAAAATTAAATAATATCGCCGCCCTCACCGAATAGTATCGTAATCGACTATTACTATAGGAGTGCTTTTATTGGGAATTATTGTTTTAGAGGGTTGATTACACCTTGTGAATTTTTTTCATTATATTCTTACGAGTACTTTTCGAGATAGTCATTTTGTAATGACTTTACCTGTACTGTTCGCCTAAAAATAAAAACACAGTTTTATGACGAATATCACCATAATAAGTTATAACTAACTTCTCAATATCTCACCTTTTGCAGCAAACTGTTATCACAATCTTATTCTGGTACAAAAAATAAGACGAATTTCGGTGATGAATATTACCATATTATTCGGGTAATATTTTAATTTATGTTTTTCATTTACATTATATTGCGATATTTACTTTATAAGTGTTCCAATCGTTATGTTGAATACTGTTAAACGCGTGGCAACGAAAATAAAGCAATCTATCTAACGATAATACTTTGCGAGGATTTCGACAAGTATTGACAGGTTGCGATGTATCGTCTATTTAATCCACCAAATACTATGCATTGCTCTCGCTTTGTCGGAATGTGAAAGAAAGTGATAGCCTTAGCCCCGCGTCCTGCACGTGCTTCAAAGGTCAAGCGATGATTGTTTACATGAATTAGTCGCAAATTTGTTTTCGTGGAGCGTGCATACATAAATTAGAAGTTGCGAATTAGAACAGTTAAATATCGCGTATTATTGTTGTGTTCATTATTATTAGTGCCTATAGTGCCTTATTATTATTCAAAGATGAAAAAATCTGTTTCAAAATATTATCCTCGCGCAAGAAGAATACTGAATTTGTTACCACCAAATCTTAGCGGTGATGTTGATGGTAAGTTTTTTTCATTAATAGATACCTAGGTATTATAATAATTAAGACTAAATCTAGCTAATTTAATAGGTAAGTACCTATTTTAATTCTAGTATGAGATTAATAAATTAATAATAGGTACCTCCCTAAGCAAATAAATGTTACCAAGATGACTGAACTTTACTTATTTTATTAAAATTTCCTGCAAATAACTGTGTTATATAAGGTATCTACGACTTTCGGTTCCGACCGGAATCGAACTCACACCTCGTGATTCCGATATAGGTTACTATGCCACTGAGCTACCATCGCAGTTTACCTATCTACTTACATAAAATTTACAATGGATTGCCTGTATGTATCGACTGTTCCGTTGGTTCTGCGGCATTAATTTGCGTGCGATCGTGTGATTGTGGTTTCGATCTAATTTAGGCAAAATTTTAGGTACCTATTGAGCTTTTCTGCCCAGGCATTGTTAGGTCTAGTACTGTGCCCTTTAAATATCTACTGGTACTCCCTCTTTATAATTTAGTTTTTCTGTGAAATGGTAAGAATTTATACTAATTAGGGTTGTATTTTAGATGACGGTTGTCCAAATCAAGAGCAAGAAAAAGAAACAGATTTAGTTGAAACTGTATCATCAATTGGTGAAGGACTTATGACAGAAGCTAGTATTGTAAAAAAATACAATACACGAGGTAAACATTTTGTACTTTTAATTTCTTTTTGTGATATTTTTGGCCATAGAAAGTAGACACTCTTTGACTATTAAGGTATTACATTAGGTACTTATTGTTATTGTTACAGAGAATTTATCAAACAAAAATTACGATGAACGTGATAACGATAATGATGATTTTTCGCCAGAATCATCAGAATATATACCAAGTCCTTGCCGTGAAATTACATCAGACACTCCTAGTGCAGCCTCCAGTATAGGAGGAGATTCCTTTATTATAGATACATTGATTAGTTCCAACAATATTCGTAGTCCGTCAACGATTTCTAATTTATCTCTAATAATCGATAATAATATAGATTTTGTAGCATCTCCGTCTGCCATTTACAAAAATTTAAAGAAAAGAGTTAACCAAGAATTTCCGCAACAACATGAAAGCGTAACTGGGGATGATCTCACTGTTCAAAACTGTTCTCTTGAACCACAAACTGTAAAACAACAAGAACAACAGTCTAGAAATCTATCTACAACTTCCTATCAAGATAATATTTTTTTAGACAATGATATAACATTAACACCAAATAGTATGAATATGACTCTGCAAGCAAATAATACAACTATAGAATATATCGAAATTATCGATGGTAGGCAAACTATGGATGCCTGTTCTGATGATTTGCATGAAACAACTAGTTTTGTAAGCAGCAGTAATGACATAGTACATGAAGCTAATCTACACAAGCTGAATACTCCATCGCCTCAAGGACTAGCACTAGTAAGATTAAACGATGCAGAAAGTATACAAGCTCCTCAATTATCCTCGTCTTCTATTTTAAATAATGATAATCATGAAGAAATTTTACAAGAATTCTATAATACTGTAGAACAAAATGAGCCTTCAACTCCAGAAAATAAAAAACTTAGCAGAAAACGAAAATGTTATAAGGACGAATGGCACGATATCAAAAACAAAAGTCTGAAAAACTCTGGCGAAGCTTATACAGGATGTCGCTCCAAGAAAAGCTATCCAGCAAAGACAATAGGTCCAGTGTGTTCATGTAAAAAGAAATGCAGCGAAAAGTTTACCACTGAGCAAAGACAAAATTTCTTTAACACTTTTTACAAGCTTCGAAGTCACGAATTGCAATGGCAATATATTGCTAGACGTATCACTTCCAAACCAATAAAAAGATTAACGTTGGAGCGCAGAAATAATAGAACCCAAACACTTCTATACAGTTTTCCTTTAGACGGGTGCAATATATCGGTATGCAAAATATATTTCCTTAATACTTTGAAGATATCAGAACAGATAGTCTACACAGCCTTAGAAAAAATAAATAAAGATCAAAGCTTGACAGATTTCAGAGGTACACATTTAAATAGGCCTCATAAAACGGATGTTACTACAAAGGAAAATATTATGAAACATATTAATCTATTTCCTGTTGTAGAATCCCATTATGTTAGGAAGGAGTCAACACGACTATATTTATCAGAGCAGCTTAATATTTCAAAAATGTATCGATTGTACCAATCTTGGTTCACAAATCAAAATTATGCTATAGAAAACTTTGCTACGAAGCGGCAGTATGGAACTATTTTTAATACGGAATTCAACTATTCTTTTTTTAAACCAAAAAAGGATTTGTGTGCAATTTGCTCTCTTTACGAACAAGCTGAAGACACCAAAAAGGTATCCTTGGAAGAAAATTATAGGGGACACCTGGAGCGTAAAAATAGAGTACGTGAAATAAAAAGAGAGGAAAAAGCTGCGGTTGATTCAACAAATACTACAGTCGCTGTTTTTGATCTAGAAAAAGTCCTCAATGTGCCTCAATCTGATGTAGGTATTTTCCACTATAAGCGCAAATATCCCATTTATAATTTTACCATTTTTAACACACTTAATAAGTCGGGATATTGTTATGTCTGGCATCTCTCCATTGCAAAAAGAGGATCAAATGAAATTGGAAGTTGTTTATTACAATTTATACAACAGGAAGCACAAAGAGGCATAAAACATATATCATTTTATTCTGATGGCTGTGCTGGGCAGAACAAAAATAGATTTATTTTTGCCATGTACCTTTATGCCTTAAAAACTTACGGGCTGGAAAGTATATCCCATCGTTTTTTTGAGACTGGCCATAGCCAAAGTGAAGGTGACAGCATGCATTCGTGCGTCGAACGCGCAATGAAGAATAAAATATTATTTACTCCTGACCAAGTCTACAGTGTTATATTGAATGCAAAAGTAAAAGGTGAGAAATATAACGTAAAAGAAATGGAGCAAAGTGACTTTTATGATTTAAAATGTCTCATCGCTGGAAAAAACTGGCTCAAGGATATACAAGGTAGAAAAATTTCGTGGTCAAAGGTTATGGACATTAGAGTTTCTCATGAAAGACCACGTGTCTTACAATTAAAATATGATTTTGGGGAAGAATATTTCGACTTGGACACTGAACCGGATCCTGCAAAATCAAAACGCGGGCGGCGGTCAAAAAATCGTGTGGAAATTACAAACGTCGATAACTTGACACAGATTTACCACCAACCTATCCCCATACCTAAACCTCTGTATGATGATTTACTTGGATTGTGTGCTAGTGAAGCTATACCTAAACATTACCATGGTTTTTACAACTCTCTTGTATGTTGCGGAAATTCGGAACAGCAAAACTCAGACGATCTTGATGGGTCAGACCTAGATGATGCCTAGATGGTACTAAAATATTAATATAAATTAATCTATGAATGTCAAATTATTAATAATTATGTTTTTTATGTTATTTTTTCATACATTGATTAAAATACCTTTAAAAAATATAAAAACATGTTTTATTTAAAGAATTTTATTAATAATTACTTTTTATTTTGCAATACGGACTATCCGGTATTATATTTTTACAATTTTAAAACTTATTTTGTTTGTCATGGAATAATAACGTTAATAAATTTTACAATTATCATCTCACTTTGTTTAATCACCGAATATTATGGTAACAATTCATTACCGAGTCAGTTAACATTTCTGCAAAACAGTGAATAAGATCGCATTCAACTATTACTGTGAAGATCACTGCCGATAATTTACTCGAATAAAATCGTATTGTTGCGTTACGGATGAAGATTCTATTTCGATTTTGGTAATATAAATTTTCGCTTATAACTTCAATCTAGTATAAACATATTTTTTCTTAATAATATCACATTAACGAAGAAAAAATCAGCTATCTTTTGGTATATAAATGATTTTTATATGTAAACCTGGTAAAAAGTTACGAACGTAAAACCGTATCTTATTTTTCCTGTAAAATTTTGATTTTTCGATTACGGTATTATTCGGTGAGGGCGGCGATATGTAAATTTAGGTTACATTTTATCACTTTGGACTAAACTTGACGGTTAATAAAAATAAAAATATTATATTTATAAGTTCATTCCACGCCGTTACAAGGTTATGTCAACTGTTCATTTCTGGAGTGATGTGGCCAAAAAATAGCAGATTATTATAACGTTATTTTCCGTTATAATATAAAATAATACATTTGTGTTTTTAATAATGTATAACGTAATAATTAAACGGATCTAACTCTTTATTTCACCTGGCAGCAATATAATATCTTTCACATTTGTGAATTTTATTTAAATTTGGCATATTTTAAATAAGAACATTTAATTTTAACTTATATTATTTTTATTTACATTTATATAAATTGTAAATATTATAATGATCTGAAAGAAGTTTGTGAGTTTTCATTTATTGATTAAATGTAACAAAACAGGATCGGCTGTCCTTGCGCAGCGTGTGACGTCACAATGTACAATTTTATTAATTTCTGCCACTAAGATCATTCACCAATTGTAAAGTGTAACGTAAATTTTAAAAAGTCACGTGACCAACCGTTTTGGTGACAATATTTTTAGTAATAAAGAAAAACATGTTTATTCGTTATAAAGATCTCTTTAAAAATATATTAACGGTTGGAAGATTTAAAGAATGATTATACCTAGATTTTAAAACACTTTATAGAAAATAGTCAAGTATCCAATTATTCTAACTTGCTACTTTTACTGGGAATAATTAAAAAGTTTAGCAAAATGATAATTATTTCCCATCACTACTCATGATCAACTGACATGTGTCAGGAACGCATTCTCTGAGCGGCCGGATTATATATGATTAGTTTCAAAGGAGATCGGTCGTTTTCCTATGAATATTGGGCCTAGTAGTGGAAACATGGTGGAGAAAAATGAGACATAGAATTAAATAATAAGGATTTTTTATCTTTCAAATATAACATAGTCTTCTTGAGCTAGGATACGGGGTTTTTAAGATTTATCCTCTTAAAGTTTTACAAAATCTACCATTTTCTGCTATCTGAATACGTAATGTTATAGTTTGCTTATATTTTAAGTTTGGGATGAGTATGAATATACATTATTATAAAGTACGTAAGCTTATCAAGGAAGACAGAAAAACACATTTGAATATTTAAAAGTATATTATTTTGATATCAGGTTTATTGTATGTAGTTAGTCACTTTGTCATGCGCTAGTTTAAAAAATATCTGAAGCTACCGTACACAATAATGAAAAAATAAAATAATGATTGAGGATGAATCCATTCAGACATTACAGATCATGTAACCCTTTGCGCCTTTACGATCGGTGTCTCGTAGTTGTTGGCTTCAGGCGCGCATCAATGATTTCCCGTAGTTTTTGCTTACATGACGATTATTAAACATTTTAACTTATTTATATGCTATAGTATTGTTGAATCGAGGTAAGCAATTGACTGCAAGGTACGCCGTAGATAATAAACACAACATCCAGCCACAAAACGAAATTATATGATTTTCAAATTAATTCAAATTTAAATACACAATAAACAATGCAATTTGACAGATAATAGTCTCGTGACAGTTGTCAACTCTATTAATGTTGCTGACAAATACAAAAATGGTAGAAATATTTCATGATATCCTCATTTTTTTGTAAATCTAATTCCAATGGTGTAGGATAAAAGTAAATAGAGAAATAAATCTAAAAAAATACGCCAAATTTTTTGGTAGTAATGAATTTCTTGTCCACAGTTGGACCAAATCGACCGATCTCCTTTATAAATAAGCCATAAATACAACTACCTTCTACTGAGTACAATTCTGTCGTTCAATTAAAATTTTGTTCATTCTCAGCAGTTTCAATTTTCAATAATAGAAATAGATCACTTTAGTTTTCATTTCAAACACCTACCATTCAATTTTAATACGCTCAACAACTCAACACCCACAAAAAATCTGGTACAAAACCCTCAACTCCACTCACCGGGGCAGGCGAAGGTTCTCCCTTGGGCACCTTCGGGTCCCTCATGAACTGGCACCTGCATATCGGCTCCAAGTCCTGGGTCTTGATCATCACAGGGAACGCCACGCGGTTCTCGCGGAACGCTCGGAACGGAATGGATAGTTGCTCTCCTGATTTAGCCACTGGTACCAGGTTACCTCCGAATTCTAGGTAGATTGATTTGCCTTCATGTACCTGTGGTGTGGAAAATTCTGTTAGCATATTATCTGTGTCATTTAATGCATCTAGTTTTTAAATGTGAAGTCAATTTTGTTACTTATTTTTAACGTCTTATTCACAGTCCTTTTTAAACCTATTTTAGTTATCGAATGCTTTATCCCTTTCGAACTTTTGAATTCGATTTGTGCGAAAAATACATACCATTGCACAATTCAAATAGGTTTAAAAACTGACTATGAAAAATTCATCGCTTAAGAAATAACAAAGATGAAATCAAAAATGAATACCTCAACATCCCGACTCTTGGCGACTTGTATGAACCGTTCGATCCGTTCTAGAGCCTTGTCCTCCTTGTCATCAGTGACGCAGAACATGCGCAACTGCGCCTGGTTCTCATCCGTCCTCTTCGCGTACACCACGAACCTCGCCATGAATGGCACGTGGATCGCTTCCCTGGAAATGTAAAATTACTTAATAGGACAGTATTAGAAACTGATATAGTGACTATTCTAAGGATTCAAATGGTGAAAATTGGTGTTTCATATTCGTTCTTCGCAATACCCTTCAGAGATTGATGTCAAAATGTACTAAAATCTCATTTTAAAATAGCAATCTTACCTGTACAACTCAGTCGCCATTTTTGTAGCATCCTCAACGTGTCGACAGTCAATCAACCAGTACCGAGCCGACACAGTCGTGGTAAAGGACACGCAGTCATTGACAAACGTGAGTGGCGTGTTCTCTGTAACGTCTTCCCAATGCGCCCGGTTCGTCCCACCTGCCACAACAAAAACTACTCAAACGACTAGAAACACATCGCCGCCATCTAAATACATGCTGTCTGCGATGTACTCTGTATCTCTACGTTGTATGCTCTCACTTTGCCAGTTTTCGTACGGAAGCTACGAAGGCAGTACTGCGGCTAAAACGCTATTTACTGCCGATGTATACGTGTATACTAACTGTTAGTAATGCATGCCAAAGCAGGCTCTTATCTCTACAGTTGTTTTGTTGTTATGAAATTTCTACTTTTAAAAATCTATTATTACTACAATGTATCTAATTGCTTCCACGTTAGAGTAATTGAAGTTATCCAGATATGTGTAGTCATAAAACAAAGAATTTAGAAAAGGTAAAAGTAAATTCTTAGATTAAGTCCTATATGTTTAGCCCAGTTTAGTAAAAACGAATGTAGAAGAAAGATTGGAAATCAGAAATACAGGTCAAGAGGAAACTAATAAGAAAACGAACATAAAATGTTTCCAAAACGGCCTATAGCAAACACACAACAAGCAAAGACAACACATCACACAAAAAAAAAAACAATAACGTACCATTTTATTATATAAATTTAGATGAAAAAGTGACTGATAATGTGGCACACTGTGTACGGTCACCTGTTGTCATTTATTGTACTTCATTGTTAAAATGAAAACAATGAATCTACTTATTCAAAAACGAATATTCAAAATTGCATAACCGGATTTTTGAAAAACAGATCTCTCGAAGGATACATACTGAAATGAACGCAAAATTCTAAAACGACATAAAACAACGGAAACGTGTTCAGTGAAATCATGACAAGAAACAGAAATGAAACGAAAATAATAGAAGATGACGTGAAGAACTGATAGGCCGTTTTGGAAAAGAACTTTGACAAGTACAAGCAAATTAACGGAAAATTTGGGAACACAGACGCTGAACAATGAGATGATGATGGCTGTGGCACCGTATATCGTTTCATTTTTACGCTTATACTAAACAAGAAAACAGGTAGTGTTAGATTCAATGTGCCAGTATTGAGGAGTAATAGTCTTGTACACCCACAACGCTCAGTGACTATCGCAGTGCATTCTTGACATCCCAAGAGTAGTTCAATGGTTATGATACAGTGAATGTGAGTTAACAAAGCGTAAAAATTTCAGCCCGTGCACAGAGGAAGAATGTATGAGAAGCAAGATATGGAAAAGCATTCAAAAAGTGATAGAGGGAACAAACAAAAGAAGATAATCACACTCCAGCGCAGACACTAGCCCGCGCAGAGTGCAAGTATCGAAATAATGAATCGTGATAAATAAAACTCAAATAAAAAGAAATTGGAATCGGACAAAACATTAGAAACTAAAATCAACGTGAAACTTAACCGGCATTTTAAATTTTTGTCTCTTTATTATTATTTGTATAGTATTTCTAATTTTTTACCTTCGAGAGATCGTTTGCGAAATACCCCTGTTGGTGCGCGCCGATACGTGGTAGCGTTTTATAGCGCCGCACACGGTGAGCGTGCAACACACACAAACACACGAGAACAAAGACAATGTAGACACGCACAAAACGCACACACAGGGATGCGCCCCTTAGCTGCTCAGTGTATTTGCTATAAGCGACTCAACACCCAAGACACTTCCCCTTCTCCCCCTCCCCCTCCCCCACTCCCCCTCCCCCACTCCCCACTCTCCTCAACATTTGTGAGTTTGTCAAAGTAAGATGAAATCTACGCTATTAATTTTCCAATGTAACATGCTCATCCCGTTGTCTATAAAAATGGGAGTTGTAATTCTAAACCTGTTGATTTGTTTACTACCAACGATTATTATTAAATAGAAAGAAATCTATAATATTAAGATATCGATCGAACTAGCAGTACACTAGTAAAACGTTTTAATATAACCAAAATACTATGAACTACCGATCTCATGGAAGATTCTATTCGCACCTATTTACCTATGATTCGATTTCGTAATGATTTTGATCTAGCTCCATTACTATTGTAAATCTACGTTGATAATGTGTTGTAATGGAATATTGGTTATTTTATGTCGAAACGGTTATCTGATAAGCGAAATTTGTCGTAAGCTGCTGTCAAATTTCGTAGGCGCACTTACCTTTTGGCGCAAAGCAATTACGTTGTCGATTTAGCAATAAGGCATACTCCATTGCAACACTTTACAATTATTCTGACTGTTACCAGAACCAAAGGATTTCAACCAGATTCTGATTGTCTATTATCAGATTTTCTTCTAACCTCGTCGGTTAACGTAATACCATTGGCGTAAGTAATAAGTGTAATTCATACTTGCAGATTGGCTCTGGTAAAATATCAGACGAAGAATAAATTAACAAGCAAACTATATTAAGTGTACCTGATATAGAACACAGGAGTCTGAGGGTCGGCGCTGACGATGTGCTGTATTGGTTAGTCATACCCTGGGTATGAGGTCTAGGTGCTGGCATACTTAGTGTGATAGCCTTGTGGAACTTCCTCCTTCGAGGCTCTACGGTCACCACCGGAGACACAGCGACTCCTCGACCGAGGAGCTTAGCCGTCAGTTCTGAATCTATTATCTGAGCCTGGAAATCAATTTGATCTCGATAGGTACCGCCTGTTCTTTCGAAATGCACTTCAGTTTCTCTAAAGACCAAACTCTGCTTCGAAAACATGCCTTCGTGAATAAATTGGTGCAGTGTGAATTGCATTTTTGATACTTACTTCTCTTTCATGATTTGTGGCTTTTCAAGATTTCTCTTTTGAATTTTCTTCATTTTGAAGCAAGGTAAGGTGGTGATTAGCAGTTGGTGCAAAAATTAAGCAAATATGAAACATTATGAAATCACATTAAAAGCGTCAAAGGAAACACACTTTGCCGTCGCTCAGACGTTCATCTATTTCTCACACATGCGCTTAAAAATATGCAACACACTTCAACAATAAAAGCTATAAATTAAATGCAAATCAAAATATATACATCATGCAGTAACGTTTGGTCTTTAGGAAACAAAGTACATAGGCACACACAATCGTCTGTTGAAGCAAGGACATTACCCAATAAATTTAGCAAACACCTTAAACATACTTATATCTACGTATGTATACGTCACTCCATATAATTAAATATATAATATCCACACACTGTATCATCGAATTACAATATTTTTCATGCTTTCTCTCGCCTAAAGACCAACTAGACTAACAACATCAGATGCGTCATATACGCAGTGTGAGAAAACCTCGAATCAGTGATTTCATACGATTCAATTTTGCTTAAACTGAAAACAATGTTCTTTTTTTGAATTTAATCTTTATTGAAAATTCTACATTCGGTTAAGTGGATTCTAAATTTATTGGGTACACCAGTCGGAGTAACGCTTGTACTTAGTCTAAGTGATAAAATAATTTCTTATAGTAGATCACAATTGAAGCGAACAATATCCATGGCATAATGATTGTTAACACTATAGCTAGATATGTGATGATACATCATAAAGCGATGATAAAATAGGAAATACAACATTCCTGGTTGGTTGGGTAGATTTCGCATTTTGTGTTTTTTTTTATTAATAACACAAAGGTTTTACTATGTTATTTTATTGATAGAGATAGTTGTTTAACATCCTCATCCATGATTATAATATCTACGCACAGCAGGATACAAGAATAAGTACCTACTTATGTTGTAAACGTGATCAAACGACTGGACAATATTAAAGGAAAAACACTTTTACATCTGGTAGCTCAGACGCAATAAAAATAATATATTTGTGAACAATGTACCATATTGTTTACAATACGACACTCCATACTTATTATATTATATCCCGCAGTGAGGCAAATGTTTGTGATGCCCAGAAATATAAATGTCTCGGGTCAGGATGTTTTTGAGCCCAGAAAGTAACTCGTAGTTTCTGATACCCACGACACAAGACTTAATTGATCTTAATGTGGGGGCAGAACTATGTATGTGACTTGGGTGTATTTATTTATTCTGTAGCCTAAGATACTGGTAGAAGAACATAATATTGACTCTACAATTTTATTAAAACATTGCTGATTTTGCTGCAGCTGACTCTCACCTTTTGTAAAGGCATAGATTCTTGTATTAATTTATAACATGGAACCGGACAACTAATAATTGGCACACCGGATTGTACCTACATGACTATCGCCGATCATGAACTTCTAGGATATTTTGTTACGTTGCCAGCCTCTGAACATAATATCGAGAAAGGGAAGAAACAGGGACGGGAGGAAGAAAAAGGTAATGGGCCTTCGGCAGTCTCATTAGACCAACGAAATACGGCAATATTACCTTAATTTAAAGTAACTATGTGATGAGCAGACCTTTGTTTTATTGCAATGAATGGCGAGACGAGCTTGCCATTCGCCTGATAGCAAAACCAAACAACACCATGAACAAGGCAATGCTTGGAATTCCACTACGTTCGCCATCCTGAGACATAAGACCTTAAGTCTCAATATGTCCAGTAGTTACTCTGGCTACAATGTCCTTCAAACCGGAACACAACAACGCATTTACACTGCTGTTTGGCGGGTAAAATAGACATTGCGGTGGTACCTACCCAGGCAGCCTCTCACATATAAGAGACCTACCACCACTACAGTGACCTGCTTTTAGTCCCAAGGAAACTACGGTAGGAGTCCACTACTTTTATGTACTAATAAATGGGGAAACCAACTCGCCACTCAGTTGTACTAATGCGAAATCTACCCAAAATACTATTCTAATACATATGTTATACACGTTATCAAATATTGGTAAGTAATCAAAAAATATTCTTCCTACATTCCTATTGCGAACTGGTAAAAAAGAACAAAAACTCCATAAAAAAATAATATACCTATATAAAAGAAATATTTGGCATTGTCATTTGTACTTTTGGTTGAATAATGTATGGATGATGCGACATCGTGAACACAAACACAATCACTTTTGGCTTATGAAAGAAAGACTACGGTGAACACTTTTTGCTAAAACTTATCTAAGATGACTTTAAAGATCTTTTTACTTGCCGTGGCTATGAAAATTAACTACTCGTTGTAATTTAAGCCCTTAAAAACTTAAATTACCTGCTTGTGCTGTAAAACAGAGTATTCTTAAATAATAAGTATATTAAGAAATCTGAGAGCCGAGACAATATACATATTGTCTAATCCTTAGTTGATCCTTTTTCGCTTCATCCTCTTTCATTATCATATTAATATTTTTTATGACTGCCTCGATGGCGTAGTTGTACTACTATACGATTACAAAGCTGAAGTCTCGGGTTCGAATCCCGGGTCGGCTAAAGTGATATTGGATTTTTCTGTTCAACATCAGCCCGGAGTCAGGAATTCGTGCCCAATATGGCGATAGGCTCGCTCCCTAGCACATCGTGTGACGGAACATACATGGCAAAATATGATACGATACGATATACAATTTTAATTTTTATTGAAGTATTTAGTGATATTTGGTGTAAATTTATCAGACAAATTGATGGCATCAAGACAATGTACGTTTTCAAAATCGGTAATATGGAATAAATCGCTGAAGAGTAAAACTTTCATAACCACGTCACACCAATTCCACTCGATCTCTACCATATTAAATTTAAAATTTTCACTAATTTATCATAATGGTAACTGCCAGTTCTAGCGTCTAACATTTCGTATTTATATTCATAAGCATTCATTATTGGCCGACCATGTCGGTGTGTAAATTCAATTCATACAACGTATAATACTACCAAATTAGCGAGAACCGTTTCTTCTTGGAGACATTGTTGACGGTGATCTTTTTTAAGTTTATATCTTTGACTCCCTTGCGTGGTTTGAAGAGGTTTACCTGGAGGCCCACTTTGATCTTCTTTGTAAGAGCGCCTTGCGGGAAAACTGCTTGTACTTGCGGCACTACCGAGCTTGACACCATTCCACCTGGGAAGATATTTAATTCAATCAAGGAGGTTTGGAAATTAAACGGTTTGCCTTCTTCTTCATCAGTTGCCTTCTACTTCAAATTACCAAAATTATAAATTATTCCATAAAGATGCTTACACTCAATTAATGCTGGTGATAATTTGGCTAGTGATTATGCAACTGGAAATCTGTTTGATGGTAAATCTTTTGAAATATAAACCAGTCCTGAGCTAATGAACCATTATTTCTTTTTTAATTAAAATTATCCAATATCTCGATGAGGCTAACCCTTCGAACAGTAAATTCACAGGATATGTAAACTTTTTTAACTCTTATGGTGATTATAATTATTTCGGACTAAGTCCTTTCCGTGGTCTCACCTTCAGGTCCGATAGCATGCACCTCCTGTCGGATGCGGGAGATGACCGCGAAGTACTGCGGGAAGTCGTGCGTCAGTATGCGCGTGACTCGGGGCGCGTCCCAACCTTTCTCCTCTTCGTTCGTTTCTGATCAATAATCGACAATATCATAAAATTGTTTTAACATATAGTTTGTTAACGTACGCCATGGAAGCTATATCTGATGCTTAAGTTAGGATTTAATAGGGTTACCAAATTGGACCAAATATTTTAATGCAACCTGACAAAACTCAGTAATATTTAAATAACTGTCTTCAAACACAATCTGTTACAATTGAAAATCAAATCAATATAACTGTACGAAAATGTAATAATAATGTTAATGTTGGTGAAACTTCAAATACCGACTAAGATAAAGTAGTAATCATTATTAATAATAACGGTGACGCTATACATGACCAATATAAATTAGTTGATGATATTAATAATGACGACAATTTCTATAATGTTAATGACAGGAAACACAATAATAATACCTTCAATCTCCAATGTCTCATGCAGTATATCCTGTACGACGTCATCAGTGGCGTCAGCGTTGTGTTCGCGCCAGCTCGTACCGTTGTCGGAGCGGAGGATGACGATCTCACGCTCCTTGCCGCGAAGCGACGCGTAGTGAGGGACTTCTAGTATCACCGGTCTAAACAGAGGAGGATATAAAAAAAATTAAGAGTAAATGGATTCTGTTATGTCTTTGAAATGGAATAGGAAAGTAAAGTTTGAAATGATAATTTTGAGATTATTCTTCAACTGGTAATCTCGTTGTATAATGATGGGATAGTTTATAAACACGTAACGGTTAGTTTGTTTTGCTATTTCTATAACAATCAATGATGGAGAATTAATAGAATACCAATATCAGTAACAGCCGTGCCTATTTACGAAATAAAGGATGCTTAAAATTATTTGTTAGATTACCCTAAGAACTTGGCAGCCACTGGTCCCATTTCCAGAACCCTGGCAGCGAGCGCCTCGCCTTCCATCAGCGGAGGCATGTGATTAATACGCGAGGGCTTCAAATATCTGCAACAAATATCATATTAGTGCAGAAAACTGATTAATCCCAGCATTTGGTGATTATATCTAGTACTAATTCTATGTATGTTAATATCTATTAATATAATCCCACGATGCTGAACTTAGGCCATTTCCAATAAAATCTACAGTTACCTGTTAGAAGCTGCCTTGAGCGTGGTTACTTGTAATGTGCTGGTTGTTATGGAACACTTCACACAGGACCATGGAGCTGGGCATGACAACCTTAAGAACTCAGATAGTTAAAAAAAACAAAATCTAAGTAGTATTTTACCTGCAAGTGATCCTGGTAGGCTGCTGTGCAGAGAGGGGAGGCACGATGACCCTCACCCCTCCACCGCGACATCCCCTCATGGCACCTCCACGGGCGTCCACCAGGAACGATACCAGGAAACTAACACACACATGGCAGCTGATTAAGTTGTCCGAATCTTACCGGCTTGCTGACATTTTATCACGATTCAATGATGAGGCTTGATGGCATTTGAAGTCCACCTAGCCTTTAAAGTAATACTTGGATTGATAAAAAAGATTTTGATATTATTATTATATTCTCCCGCTGTTTTATATTTATAGAGGAATATAAAGGATTAAATGAAGCAAATAGACTAATTAAAACTAAACATTTAAAAGTTAAACAAACGTTACAATACTTACTTTTTCCACTGCAGTTTCTTTCTGTAATCCCATCGGTAAAGTTTGCGTGAACAAGAAGACACACAGTTTACTTGACAATATTCTGAAATGAATTTGGGTTTGGTTGTCATGTGTCATCGTATAAATGAAGCTTCGAAGTTTAAGCATCTACTGCACCCTATTTCAGCTTCGTATCGTATCTATGATTATCTCCTATATTATTACGGTGTTTTTGTAATTAGAAGCCTCTGAAGACCGTAAAGAAATTATAGACGTTATGAAAATACCTTGAAAGCATTGTAGCATAACGGTTATTTTTACTAGAAATGAACAACAAGAGGTCTAAGTAAATCTGGCAATCGCCCTACAATTATATTACTCGAATCGTATTGCATCGTATCAGCCCATATACGTCCCACTGCTGGGCACGGGCCTACTCTACAACCGAGAGAATCGATTGAGAGTCGTTAGGCCATATTGTTCACCACGCTGGCCTAGTGCGGGTTGGCGGACTTACATACCGTAGAAATTATTCTAAAATCGCTACGGTATGCAGGTTTCCTCATGATGTTTTTCCTTCACCGTTAAAATATTATATTACTACTAGAAACGAATATAAGGTGGCTATGAGCCCTTGTTCCACACTTACACTCTCGTGTCCATACACTAATAGTCTACCATGTAAATGAATTGACGCTAACCAAGCTAACAAATGATACATACATAAACTCACGCCTTTATCCTCGAGGCCGAGCCTTTATCACGCCTTTGTACGGGTAGGCAGAGGCGCCACCAGGACACCCACATTTGGCCTTGTATGTTTCGTCCCACGATGTTATAGGGGGCGAAGCCTATTGCCATGTCGGGTACAAATTCCTGACTCCGGGCTGATAATGAATAGAAAAATCCAATATCACTTTGCCCGACCCGGGATTCGAACCCGAGACCTCAGCTTTGTAACCGTACCGTAATACAACTACGCCACCGAGGCAGTCAGTCGAGGCTAACAAATGACACTTTCAAAAAGGCAAGAAGTCATGATAAAAGAACATGATGGTACTGACTTGGGCTGCGTGGGGTCGACGTTGTAGCAGTAACCCTCGGGAGCGTTGGCGGTGCTGTACCGGCTGACGCTCTTCACCACCACCTCCTGCTGCGGCTGGTACGGCATGCCGTTCACTGATCCTGGTGATGAGAGAGGTCGTTACTTACCTGCCTGGGCTTTGAATGATCATTTTACTGACAATTTTCCTATAGTGAATTTAGATGGTGAAATAGGGAGACTAGATATGAAAGTATTTGATGTAAATATTTGACAACGAAAGGTAACAATGTGTTGTGACGCATAATGTTTAAGAATAATTACGAATATGACTTCTTTGTTTATAGAGGCAAATAACTTCTCACCTTGTGAAATCTCCATGATATTCTTGTGGCTCATAGCCGATTCCGTTCTCTCGTCTTTAGTGACGTCAATAGGCAAAGAGTCATCGCCGAGTGACTTCATGTCGTCTGCTGTTAGGTAACGATACGGCTGGTCGTTCAGGATTGGGTCTTCACCTGGTTTCCAATACGAACAATATAACTATAGTATTTTTGGAGGCATCTATGCTGAAATCAGTCTTGGCCTTAGCGTGTCAAATAGAAGTATCAAATTTTCTCACACTTTTCGTTTGGTCCGTACGATGGCGTGGAAATACCATTTTGGTTCTTATTATGATTGTGTATTTGGCACTTCATAGGGAATAAAAATCAATTGAATTTTTGTTTCTACTGTGCTACTGGTATCAATTACTAATTAGTAATCAATAAGATAGGTATTTGGTTTAAATGATTCCTTGTCTCTCTGCTTTTATTCTAAAATCTCGAGTACCTGGCTCGTCCGTAGTTTTGTCTCTTATTCACTAAGTTTAACAATAGCACAACTTCTTTATATATTTACATTACTTTATGTCCTAATTTTGCCTACATAATTATCACAAACCCAATTTTTTCTACAACATTAAAAATATTAAGTGCTATTCCCATACCTCCTTCCTCCTCCGAATCTGACATGAAAGTCTCCAGCATAGTCTCAGGCGCCACCACCTTGTACTTCTCCTGAGAGACCGGAGCTATCGAGGGCTCCGACACTTCCTTCAGAGTCTCCATCACTGTCACGTATCCTAGCTTCGATGCTATATCTAGTGGGGTTTGGCCGCTCTGTTGGGGAAATAAAAGTTTCGATTCTAAATAACAGCATTTTTGTAATAATCCAATTTAGTGAATTGGATTAATAAATGATGTTAAAATGCAATACAAATGTAAAGAGCCTATGTTTAGCTGTTCGTCCAACTGTTTAATACTAACTACTATCTTGTTATCTGGAATTCATCGCCAAGTTAATTATCTTCGTTTTAAGACGACCAATTCGAAATTTATTTGAAGCAAGAGTACCTACTCAAGAATACGTAAACCTACCCAATGTAGTAAAGATTTCCTGCACCACTATACGAGGTATGAAGGTATGTGCGTAAGAGTATAACTTACAGTAGTAGTAGCATTTGCATCTGCTTTATGTTCCAGCAGTATGTTGACGATGTTGATGTGGCCCTGCTGGGCAGCGTGGTGCAGAGCTGTGTAGCTGTTAACAATAAAAAGTCATGATGCTCGAGGAAAAAAAAAGAGTTTATTATTATCGGGATATCTATTGGTGAATATCGTCCTTCTGCAACGATTTCCAAGAAGATAAATGATTTAAGTATAACAGCCTACATGTATATACCACTTCGGAGTACAAACTTCCACTACACCATAACAGACTTGAAACTTAATCCATCATTCTGTATATTTATGAATTGGTGATCAAATGAATAACACTAAATTAGTAGGTCAGCAAAATTACTAAAATGAAAAATTGCGTTGTCTCTAAAGGAGATTAAACTTGGGAATACATAACATACACAATTGAAAATTATAGAACAAGTGAAGTGTTAAAGTGAATGAAGATTGAAGACTGCAAATTTCGCAATAGACCAAATAATATAGTAATTTTCCTTACCCATGTGTGGTCTGAGCCTTGACAGAGGCATCGTTCTCGAGCAGGTATCGGACCATATTGGCCTGGCCGTAGTGGCTGGCGATGTGCAGAGGAGTGTAACCACCTTTGGTGCAGATGTCCACCTAGATAAATATAATATTTAGAAGAATATACTAGAAATTAAGGAATTATTTAATCACATGTTTTGTACAATCAACTAGAATGTTTCATAAGTTAATTTTAAACGATAAAACCAGTTTTATGAATGTTGTAAATTCTGAATCAAGCATATCAAATTAACTTGGTTTCACTACATTTTATTCTAGCTTCTAATCTTTTGTGCTTCTACTCGTGTAACATAATTATTACTTTCTATTCTAATAATATACCCCTTACCTTACATACTTTTTCCATTCATCCCATATTTTCACTCAAATATTCCCACAGAGGAGACTCATACAGATAAATATGACAACATACCTCAGCGCCGTTCTTCACTAGTAACTGGGCCACAGGTACCCTGTCTTCTTGAGCTGCCAGGTGTAGTGCAGCTAAACCATTCTTAGCCTGATGATCTACCTCTGCACCATGCTCCAGGAGTAAAGAGCACATTTCTGTGTGGCCCTGTAGGAGAGATTTCATTTTCATAACCCTCACTACAAATCACCCCTTAAATTCAAAATATAAAACTCATCCAAATCAATCAGCAGCTACAGAATGACCCTTACTGAACGTAGAGCCTCCTCAAACTCAAATATTTGAATGGTGCTTCGATGGCGGTCCTGTGTTAAACTTAGTAGGGTCACCTATGCTAATATATGCTGCATTTTCTAACATGGATTTAGATGGATAACAGATATTGAAATTTAAATTATAAAATCATGTTAGGGGAATCTTTGGTGGTAGAATTGAGGTGGCGCAATAGGCGCCTGCTATGAAACGAGAGGCCGCCACCCACATTTCGCCTTGTATGTTCCGTCTCATGATGTGATAGGGGGCGAGTCTATTGCCATATCGGGCACAAATTCCTGGTTGACAATGAATAGACAAATCTAATACCACTTTTACCCCACTCGGGACCGAACCCGAGACCTCAGCTAATCATACGTACAATTACGCCACCGAGGCAGTCGGCTATTTAGCCAGTTATATCATTTACCTGCTGAGCAGCCAAGTGCAGCGGCGTGAACCCCGCCTTGGACTCGGCGTTGGCAAGCGCTCCGTACTCGAGCAGCGTGGCCGCCGTCTCCATCTGGTTCTTACGAGCTGCTATGTGGAGTGGCGTGTGACCGTTCTTGGCTACAGCCTGGGGGAGTTAGTGATTATGATTTATGACAAAACATTTTTTTTTTATATTTACATATGCAGGGTATATCAAGACTGCGACCGAAAACGAAGCAAGGTGGTATTAATAGGGACACATTTAAAATTTATTTACTGATCGTCGTATTGGGGGATAAATACATAGTTTTCCTAAAATAATATTATACACTTTTTTTAAACACGCAATGGTACGCAAGGGTTAAATTACTATTTTCGCCAAAACTAGGTATTTACCACCCAATCTCGATGATATTTAAAAAAATATAAAAAGTATATGATTGGAAATTGAAACTCTGAATGTAAGAAAATACTAAAATGTGTCCAAAAACTATTACACATTGTAGATCAAATTACAAAACAATTCCTTTATGCGAAATGTGTAAAATATGACGGCGAATTAAATAAATGATTTAAATATAATCAGAACAAAATAATATCTTAAATATTGAAATAAAACTATTTTATACGGATTTTATCGCGATTTGGTTTAATTTTTACATTTTTTAACTTCCCGACGTTTCGATTACTTTACAGCTTTCGTGGTCACGGGGCGGACTGAGTATCTTAAATATGTTTTTATTGATTGTACAAGGTTATTGATCTCCTTTTGTGTAGTCTTTAAAATTATTTTATTATTAGCCAGAATGACGAGTCAAGGAGGTCGTTCACTTGAAAGTACGCATCACGCTTATCCATAAACAGGAGCAACACCAATCAAAACTTATAATTAGCATTGCATGTCACTGCGTTAGTCACCCCGAGACATTATTCAATAACCACTAGCCTCAATTTTGCATGTAATGATTTTAGTTCCAATAATTTGGAGTTTGAGATTGTGGTCGCAGTTTCAAATCTCAGTGCACACCGACCACTTTTCACCACCACGCGCTTTAACGAGAAGGAAAATATTGAAGAAATCTTGAAATAAAAATTACATTAAATTTTTATGAAGTCTGCCTACCCGCTTTAGTCCAGCGTGGTGGACTATAGCCTGAGATTTCTCAATAAAGCTTTCTCAGTCGGCGTTTATAGGTTGATACAGTACAGTATACTTGTATGGAAAGACTACAAACCTTGGCATCAGCTCCTTTCTCGAGTAGTGTAGTGGCTACAGCTTGCTGGTCGTATTGAGCTGCCACGTGTAGTGGAGTCATGCCGTTCTTCCCGGCCTGGTCTGGTGAAGCACCGTGTGCTAGTAGGAGATTTGCCACCTACAAATAATTTAGAATTGTAGATCGAAAGGTAAAGTTAAATATTAGACATCCAAAAGTATAATTTCCTGCAAGGACTAAGCTCTGAAAATTTGAAAGATACGAGTACTTTCAAGGATATGAATTATCAAGCGTAACATGTCAAAGAAAGCTATAAGCGCATGGATGGTTCCGTTCCACACAATAAAAGAGTAATGCTTCTAACCACCAACTCTCGTAATCTTTTGCTAAGAAACCTTCATAGTTACAGATGGAACTAATTACAGAAAATATTCTCTTTTACGTACCTTCAGATTACCATATTTGGCAGCTAGATGCAATGCTGTAAATCCTTTCTTAGTAGTGGCTGTGAGTGGAGCGTTGTGTTCGATCAAAGCTGCTGCCACCTGTAACAAAATCGTCTCTTTAACCATCTGTCTTAATTCTCACAACGTCCAAATCTAAACCTGTAATCATCATAGATATGCCTAGATCATTTGTCAGCACTGCTTCTCATTTCACATTGTTTTTCATCTTTGAGTCTTATCTCTCTTTGGCCTTGTTACTAAAAGTCTTTACATTTGCATCTGCATCTGTATCATCGCATATACGTCCCACTGCAGGGCACAGGCCTCATCTATAATCGAGAGTACGATTGAGAGGGGTTAGGCCATATAGTGTCCACATATTAGTACTTACATCATGGTTGTGTTGCTTGGCGGCGATGTGCAGCGGATTGTAGTGGTCCGCCGTGATGGCTCTGACGTCAGCGCCGTGTTGCAGTAGCAGGACTGCGATGTCCACGTTGCCGAGACGAGACGCGATGTGGAGGGGAGTCTGTCTCTCTCTGGCTTTGGCCTCTACTGCAGCTCCGTTACGTAGGAGAATGCGGATGATGTCCGTCTAAAGAGATAAAATAGGGAGGTGTTGCTGAATACTGGACATTTGAGATCATAACCTAACATAAATATACTTGGTTGGGACTAAGTTTGTGATCGTCTCATTACTACCATCTTGAGCCACTAACCAATGCTGAATATAGGTCTCAAAGTCAAAATCCAACAGCCGCGACGGCCGTTTGCCATCAAACAGACCCCTAGTTCATTTGCTTGCATACGCAATAAAATACGCTTATTTTTCAAAATAGAAGCAAACAGTTTAACCTACCTAACGACAACCAGGATTATAAGAATCCAATTAACCCTTAAAACTGAAACGGCACTTGAAGAAGGTAATTAAACCACATCTCTTACCTGGTTAGCCCTAGCCGCGAGGTGGAGAGGCGTCTCTCCCCTGACAGTGGGTACGTCAGGATTGGCCTCGTGCTGTAGCAGGTAGATCACGATGTTCATGCAGCCCATGAACGCGGCCACGTGGAGTGGTGTCAACCCTGACTCCGTTGTTGCTTGTATACCTGGGGGTTGAGGGGATGGGTTAGTGTTTTGAAGGATTATTGGAATACTCAGCTACAAACTTAAGAGGTTTAGAGTTCGATTATTTGAAGAATCATCATCTTTACTGCGAGGAAGTTTACTGATGATAGGCCTTCTACAAAAAAATTGAAGAAGAATAAAACTCGATACTATGTTGATTAACTTATTGGCATTAATAATTACAGAATTCACGTTACCTGTTGGTTGTTTTAGCAAAATTATTAACACATTTTCGCAAATTCCAAGCAAAAAGTCTTTGTTACACAAACAGATTAAGTTGATATAGTGGCAGTAATTTGGCAAATTACCAATTTATTAACTGGGCCTCGCAAAATTATGTCTGGAACCGATGCTATTACGTGTCTATTAAGAAGTCTTTACATGTTAACTACATTTTCGGATAAATACTCACTTGCGCCATACTTGAGTAGTAACTCAACGACTTTGATCCTGTTCTTCTTGCAAGCGATGTGCAGCGGTGTGAACCCGTTCAGGGCTCGTGCATTGGCGTCAGCATTTCTATCGCAGGAAAACAACATATTTGTAAATAACTTACACAGTAAAGATATTTTTGTAGCAGTATAAACTGCTAGGTGACGGTAGAAAAAGATTTCCACTTCACTTGATCCTATGTTATTTTTATTTATTTTACTAATATGTGTCTCATGTGCAAAAAAAAAGGAGGCAGTTCGTCTTGCTAAGGGAGTTTCTTGCGCCGTTTCTTCTTCACAGCAACAACACGTTCCGAAGCGGTGGTAGCAGCAATTAACGATTCAAAAGATCTTGTAAAAGACTACTTGAATAAAGAATATTTTGATATTGATTTTGATTTTTGCTTTTCTTATATAAGTGAGGTTGCCTGAACCAATATATTGACTCCTCCCATCCTTTTTCCTTTTCGTATCTGTGCCTCTTTAAAGGTAACAACATCTACTATCAAATGTTGGTGTGAATGGGTTGTGGTAAAGAAATGGCTTAGGTGATGATGTAAGTGATTACATCATTACCTAAGCCATTTGCTCGACCTAAGCAATTTAAACTAGGAGATCGCAGAATAAACATGGGTCATTCTTTAGCCACACAACCCTAATTTCTTCCTAGACCATCTCTCATTACTTTCCATACTTTTAAAAATACTTACCTATCTAACAGAAGCTTGGCGACCTTCGCATGTCCGCAGTGAGCGGCGACGTGCAGCGCGGTGAGGTAGTCCACGGTGACGTCATCGACTGGCGCTCGTCTTGCCAGGAGTACGCGAGCTGCCTCCGCGTGGTCGCCTTGAGCCGCCATGTGTAAGGGGGCTAGACCGTTCTAGAAGTAGGAGTATTCGATGTTAGAAGATGGGGTTGGCAAAATGATGATTTATACTATATTGGTATTGGGTCGAATATTAAGAGTTAGGTTACCTATCAGCGTCATAAATTTGAAAATAATATCTTCTTGAGATTCATTAACAACGATGAAATCATTAAGAACATTGCACATACCTAGGTTTGATCACGATACGTGTGTGATCAAACCTCAAACCACGGGCAGACCGTCATAAATTGTGTTATTAATAACATGGTTGAATGCTTCCCCATCATTTTGACTTTATATCACCCCAAATGTTTAAAGCGCTGCTACAACACTAATCTCATCAAATCTATCTTACTCATCTAGTCTCTCATCATCCTTACCTTACTCTTACTAGTGATGGGCGCGCCTCTGTCCAACAGCGCCTCGACCACCCGCTCATGGCCGGATCGTGCTGC
Source organism: Deilephila elpenor (assembly GCA_949752805.1). NCBI lineage: Eukaryota > Metazoa > Arthropoda > Insecta > Lepidoptera > Sphingidae > Deilephila > Deilephila elpenor. Next base: position 6,438,253 of record OX457119.1, read on the forward strand.
GCAGTGCAGGGGAGTGAGCCCATCCCTAGTGCGCGCTTCTACGTTGGCGCCGTTGTCACAGAGGAGAGACACCATGTTCTCTTTGCCTGGTGGTAGGGATAATCTTATTGGTCTACTAACTTGTACTGGGTTTGTGTGGTAGTTAGGCTAAACCATCTCAAAAGCAGGCTTTTTGATAGTAAGAGCTGATAGATAAAGAGTATTCTGAGTTGAATTACATTTTAGGGTCATGTCTTTAACATCTACACTCATGATATATTTAGATCTATCAGTAAAAATTAAATATGCTGCTGCAAAATCCGAGTGAGGAAACATAAAAAATAAAACGAAGACAGAAATATTATTTTAGACCTTCGTTAGCCCTTCTGAATAATCTAAACCCGTAAATTAATAAACTTGGATAATACTTTAGTTGTTATCCTTTAACTAAACCAGCAGTTGTCAATCTGTTGCTTAAATAATCTTTCACTCTACCAAATTCTTAAATACCAAATTTATATCAACTACATGTCTACCCACCCCACTTGGCAGCAACGTGCAGCGGACATATATTGTGTTTGGCGGCGCAGTTGACGTCAGCTCCTTTAGCTAGGAGCAACCGCGCCACGGACTCGTTGCCGTAGTGTGCCGCGATGTGTAGCGGAGTGAAACCTGACTTGGAAGTCACGTCGGGGTTGTGCTCATTCTAGAAAAGATGCAAATTAGTAGGGACTATATGTCAAGCATGTTTTAACGGAGCTGTGAAGTAACATCTAACGGCCGGTCTCTATATGCTACCTATCTTTAACAAGAGCTTATAGTAGCTACAATTATTATGTCGATACAATTCTACGCTTCAATAAATAAACATTGACCTATACATTTATCTTACCTAGCTATCTGTAAATATATTTATGATATCTAAATATCTCTCTTTGTTAGCTGAAAAATAAAATGCATCGAAATATCTAATGAAATCTCTTGTTATAGATAGATAGATTATAGAAACTGGCCGTAAGTGAAACTGAGATAAAACTAAATTAAAGTGTATCTCTCGTGGTATTGACAACGCTGTTTTGACTGTTTATGTAGAATGGTCTATTTTATCAGGCTGTTTGGGTTACCTCTAAGTTTGAGATCTTTGTATAGTTGAGGATGTCATATAGATTGAAACTATCTTAAAACCGATTCTGTTCCTAAAAGCCAGGCTAGACAGTTGTACATGCTAAATGAGAAATCAAAAAGGCACGAAAGCATAGTAAGTTACTGGAAATATTAACATTGGATAAGTACTAATTTATTGTAATATAGACAAACATATGGAAGTGGCTTGCTTTAATTAACATGATTATTATACAAATGGCATGAAGTATGTGCGTAAGTTTTCACACGTCACAGAATGTATAAGGAATTAATGCAACCGAAAGTGCAGGCATCAATAAAATGAATCTTTCAACGAGCACTCATACTTGTTTTAAAATATTTTGATCCTGATTACAACGACTGAAGATATACAGGGTATCTCAAGACCGCGACCGAAAACGAACTTAGGACTTCTTATTAGGGACTTCAAACACAACGCATTTAAAATTTCGCAAATAAATTCTCTATTTTTTTTTTATTTTCGTATTGGAATGACAAATACATAATTTTATACAAAAATAATAATGTACATCGGTTTATTTTTAAAGACGCAATGGCACGCAACGCTTTAAATTACTATTTTCCAAAAAACTATGTTTTTACCACCCAAACACGATAATGTAAAAAAAAATCCAAAGAAAAAACTATCGCTTTTCTTGCGAAATTTTTAGTCAATGTGTCTGTAACCACTATAACACCACTGGCTTCGTTTTCGGTCGCAGTCTTGATATACCCGGTATATTAATGTCTTATGTTTGAGCTTTATGACATCATGTTTACGAATACTTAAATACAAACACTTTTCCTTAAGTCCGGCAATGCCAAGAGAAATAATGAAACATTTTATATGAGTCTTGATTCTTAAATTGATGTCCTATAATTTTCCTTTTTTAGTGTAGAACAATTCATAAAAAGCATAATCAGAATCAGTGCAACGTAATACTTATAATATTGCTTAACTTATTTAAGTGTGTACGGGAGGTAATAATCGGAGATATTAATGTGAAATAAGCTGCTAAATTGCCATTAAAATATTTAAAATCGTTATCATAATATATGTAAGATTTTTCCCACTCACTTCAAGTAACAAGTTAGCTGCTTTCACGTCGTCTTTCTTGGCAGCGATGTGAAGAGCTGGTAGTCGGACTCTGCCTCTGGTGTCTGCTTCTAGAAGAACAGCCACCACCTTCTCGTGTCCTTGTTGCATGGCCACTGCCAGAGGAGTGAATCCGTCCTGGTGGAAAATTATCAATTTAAATTATAGGCAAGCCACTGCCTTTGCGTTTCTAGGGGCTCGAAAGGCCCTTACCAAATATAAAATCTCATAAAATAAATTATAATTTGTAATTCAAATAAAAACGTATTCATAAGCAGTCACGTATTTAAATAACTACACCTATGATGAAAAGAGTAAATTTATATTTTACACACTGGCCTAATAAAACGTGGAAACAACATAACATCAAAACTATTACGAACATATTAATATGTCGGGTACGCAGGTTTATTTGATATTTTCCTTTAAATTAACTGAGAATGTAATTTTAAATTGTTATCCGTTAAAAACGAACTCTAAATCTATGTTTTTTTTAATTTTGCCTCGACATAGTGACTGCATTGAACCTAGTGGTAAGTGCTAATGCCGTCCAGACAGAGCATCGAATGGTATCAGATGATAGTCTCATGACGTAGTATGTCTTGTCTAGGCAGTCTATTTCAATCCAAAGTAAAAAATCGCTTGCTTTTATGATAAGATATCAATAATATTGTAGTCTAAAAACAAAATTGCGGTATTCATTCGAAAAATATTTTATTACGCATCTAAATGTGATCCAAGTGACAAAAAACTAATTAAAATCACAATTCACAATTTCTCTTACACAATACACTATAATAGACCAATAAAAATAAAAATATTCTAAGCGTACAATAATTAAAGTATGCGACAAAAGAACTGTAATCGTTGTGGTGTTGATCAAACTCCGCAATGCAGGGTTTATATCGATCCCTATAGTTGTAAAGTTATTCCGAAACAAGTTACAAGCCAGAAATATTCGCCAATTTGTATCACCTAACTTTATTCCTACATTTATGTAAAGTCAGAGTAATAACATTGATACGTCACGTTACGAAATGACTAATTCCTGTAGCTATTAGCTAATTAGAATAGCCGAGGCTTATAAATAAGCATACATTCCGATTTCCAACGCACATACACTCAGTTATTACACCTAAAACATTACCTCAACAAAGGTCTGGATTCTTAATGTTTTCTTAGATTTACGCGAATGTTACACATTGAAATAAAACTATTTTATACGGATTTTATCGCGATTTGGTTTAATTTTTACATTTTTTAACTTCCCGACGTTTCGATTACTTTACAGCTTTCGTGGTCACGGGGCGAACTGTCCGAAAATTAAACCAAATCGCGATAAAATCCGTATAAAATAGTTTTATTTCAATGTCTGGATTCTTCTTAAATCTTATCCTCAATGAGTTTGAATTATATATTTCTTAGTTATTTTTAGAGAGCAATGGTAGTGTCATGCCTTCTTATGTAAACTGAAAAAAGACTATTATATCTGTATACTCGACACATTTACGCCTGGCCACTCATTCGCTTCTACACACTAATACGAAATTACTTAGGATGACTGAAGGATAGACCATAAGGGTGAGCAGAACGTTCTACGTAGAAATTAGGACAGATGATGGAATAGAACTGAAAAATATGTGTTAAAAGCCAACTGTGTAAGTGTTCTATTTTGAAAAACTCATGTCGTGTCAGGAGAACATTGCCCTAAGCATTTACCGCCAGGTGCAGTGTAGTTTTTAACTTTTATAGGTGAAGCGTTTGACCATAATCTCACCTTATGAAAAGTGACGATATATTCACTCAAGGTTATTAAATCTAGCCTTGAAGATCCCTAAATTATAGCTTTCAGGAAACACTGATTTTACAGTTACATTATTGCGCCAATTTGTCCTTACCTCAGTGGCCAGGCTCTGATTGGCTCCATTCGCGAGGAGAAACTTGACAACACCGTCGTGGTTCTCCTGCGCAGCCATGTACAAGGGAGTGAACCCATTTTGGGACTGGATGTTGACCTGTGAAAGAAGATAGGATTAAATATGTTGAGATAAGATATTAGTGACCCGGCTTTAGGCCACCAAATATGGGTACCTCCGAGGGTGAAAATGGTTTGAAATTAGCTTTTTCAAGATGAAATTTGTACCCAGTTGCAGTTGAAAGAATATTTTACTGAGTTTTAGATTTTTCCGTAAAAACTACACAACATGTTTTTGCAAACCGCTGTATTACAAATTCATGATACTCTGTCGGAAACTTTCATAGGAATACTCAAAAACAGAATTTTATACCATGTCAGAAAGTATTCCAACATAAACGGTATTAAGTGAGTTTACATTTTTGAATTTAAAGAGCCTCGAAGCAGCCAATTTCGTCGGAACTTTAGCAATCTTTACTATTCTCCCACTTATTCCCTCCCATTTCCAATTAATTTTCAGCAGCCCAGCACCAAAATCAACACGAAAACATAAGTGTTCTATTAATGACCCTGATTTCATATCAGGTGATTCGCTTGTGAGTATGATATTTTTGCCCCTGACCAATACAGGTACGAGCCCTTTGCAAATAAAAATAAACCCACCAGTTGCGTATGACGCATAAAACGATTGTAATTCAGTCGATAACATTTCAGTATTCGTCGACAGATCGTTTCGATACAAAGTGCTTTTCCAAAACTTATTTGTTATGACCGCTGTCATTGTTATTTGGGTCAATGACGCCATACCAATCGCTTCCATTAAGGATTTATTAGCGAACCTATTTATGATCCTATTGTTTCATCTTGCATGTTTAGATTTAATTCGACAGCCTTATTTCCTGTAAGTGGTTTAGATAATCTTATTAACGAATGTGAAAGTTTGTGGTGAAGGATCGATTTATGGATGTTTGTCTTTTACGCAAACACTGCTGGATTGGTTTTGATGAAATTCTAGAGAATTATAGCTAATAGATCAGAATGAAACATACCTATTTAAGTTATATATATTACAACGGTGTTTATTCTTCTACGGAACATCCGAACCATATTATTATTATACAAAGTTCGTGGCAATGACAGTAAACTACGGTACTGTCTATTATCGAAAAATTGCACGGTTTCTGTGAACCCATTCAAAGTAGAATTCTACGCTGGCGAGATCATTGGTAAAATAAGGATTTATTAAAACATGTATTCTTATATTTCATCTCGTATTGCTGGCGGAGTTTCTTAATTTCCTACTTCACTGATTCAACACGGTTAAAAATTTTACGTATCTTACTAAAAATGCAAAATAAAGGAAGAGATCAAAGTACTAATGAAACGAATCAACGTAAATAGCCATTTCCCAAAACCGTTTTGCAGTGCTTACCGATTTAATGGGTCGTTAACATTACGCAGGACGCCTGTGTGGTTTACTGGTGTTTGAACAGTCGCTCTTAAAACGCTTGGAGATTTTATTGTGCCTAATTATTGCTGTGGCTTTGATATTTTTGAAAATTTTCGATGCATGGTTAAGAAACTTTACGCGATGCTTTTGTGAAAGTTCTTTGTTCTTGGTGTGCACAATGTTCACAATCTTCTTTCTTAATTTAGAACCTTGTAGAGAGTTCACATAAATATTTTTGATTACTACCAAAATCATATAATTCTTTCATAAAACCAATACACAATCACAAACAAATTAAAAAACATTTCTTTTACTGCTGGCATTACCCACCTGAGCTCCATTCTGGACCAGCAGCTTGACGACAGCCTCCTGTCCAGCCAGGGAGGCGATGTGCAGCGCTGTGTTGCCCTTCTTGGTGGCCGCGTCGATGGCCGCGCCACGCTCCAGGAGCTCTCGAACAACCTCGACGTGTCCATCCTTGGACGCTAGGTGGATCGCATTCAAACCGTTCTGGGGACAAACAGAATGATTTATTAAAGCTGCTGCTCCCAACTTAATTGGAGCGTTATCAATAAAACATTGGTAACAAATAATGTTGGATGTATAAGTGGTGGAGTCATTCTGTAGTCAATGTTTGCTGCAGTTGAATATAACCTGGGTCTCTTGAAAGAAATGCCTCGCATAGGCATGCTTGCTGCGGTGTCGGACACGGCCATGTATAAAATACGATAACATATTTTTTTTGTTCTAGCTGAATTAGGGCAGCACCACTGTTTCATAACGTCTATGGCTGATCAAATCAAATTAAGTACTTGCGACTGGCGCATTTCCCGTTTAAATGGTTTTAAATATAAAATATCTAGGCTAAAGCGGCTCTTTCAGCTTATTACTATTTTGGTGTATTATTTTTACATTAATAATTATTTCGCCATGATTGAACATAAAAAATAATTTAATAGATTTTAATAATAATCCATTTAAATGTACATTATAATACGGTATTGTAACTGACTTGGCATAATTTTCCCAGTTTGAATCGTCAGTGACATCATTGGCATGCGATAGACGACTTTAATGCCAAGAAGCTAATGCCAATGTAGTTAGTGGAATGATGAAAGTTCACGGTTCATAGAATGCGTTGAAACTAATTTAAGATATATAAAATTTAATTAAATTTTATTGGGTGCTGCTAGGATGTTTCTACCGTCCAGGTAAACCACGCTATGGACCATCTTAATCACCACGAAGACGTGTCACCTTCAGGTTTGTCCTGTAAACACACATTCTAATGAGGCCGACATAAGTGAGTCTACCTATTGGAAATGGCCATCTGACTTGTAGTTATTTTGTCTAGCCAGTGTACAAATACAGCACATCCAATATAAGACAGTTATACCCTAAATTCACCACGATTAGATTTCTAACAGATGCCATCATGTTATTACATCAGTGCCCAGCCTTGTGCTAGAATTAAGGGAATCGATAAGTGTCTCTAGCAACTGCTTATAAGTTATAACCGAATAGGTACATATAACCTACTATTAAAAACATCAAAAAGTACCTCTTAACAACTATACCGGGTATCTCAAGACCGCGACCGAAAACGAAGCCAGGTGATAGTTTTAGTGGTTACAGACACGATGCAAATAAAAATTTCACCAAAACAGCGACAGATATATTTTTAGAATTTTTTAAAAATCATTTTGTTTGGGTGGTAAAAACCTAGTTTTTGCGAAAATAATAATTTAAACCCTTACGTACCATTGAGTGTTGAAAAATAAAGAGGCCTGCATCATCCCCTTCCCTCCGCACCTTTGGAGAGTAAAGACGTGTTTCAAGTTACAACGACGTTTTAAGTTTTATTATTGTGAAATAATATATTAAATTAAATTAAATAAAGAAAATAATCAACACAAAGTATTAGGAGTGCATAAATTGAAGGAGATTTGCTGCATCGCATCCAATCACCACCTCTATTGCGTATACCTGTGAGTGCCTTTCTACATAATATACTCCCAACCAAAGTTAAAACTGTAACCAAAAGGAGACACCTATATTAATCTCTGTATGAGTAAACGTGACAACTGCAACTAATTGCTTCATACTAGTACGGGGATCTACTTGAACTGGACGGAAAGACGATTTGTACTAAGGCATCGCTGACCGACCAAACAACAAGAGCTCTTGACTTACCAAGTGTTACTGTTGTATTGGGCGCCTGGTATTTGTAATATCTGCTATGCCACTAAAGAGAACACCTCCTCGACAGTCGAGAACTTTTTCCAACTCACCGCAAAACTCAACCGCTCCAGTGCGCAAAATGCAACGTTCTTTTGACCACAGCGAATCTGAATGTAGCGAGAGTGATATAAACGCAGCTCCAAATATTAGTAATGTTACATTACGTTCCAAACAGAGGGGCACATTGCGCATTGATGATGAAATCTTAAACTTTATGGCTGATATGAAAGAAATGTTTAAAGAGTTTCAAAACCAGCAATGTAAAAGACTGGAAGATTTCATTAAAGAAGTAAAATCACAAATATTAGACGTTGAAACTTCGGTTGAATTTATCTCAAAGCAACAAGATACTGTGAATTCTGAAATAAAAAAGATTCAAAAAGAATACCAAGATATTTGCCAACAACTTCAGACAATAAACGAGAAGTGTGAAAAACTGGAGAGAGGAAATAGGGCTACTTGCCTGGAAATTAGAAACTTCCCAGCCTTACCGTCCGAGAACAAGGGACGTCTCATTGAAATTGTCATGAATATAGCAAATACCCTAAACACTCCAATTCAATCGCACCATATCAAGGATGTATATCGGATTAATTCACAACATTCCCCCTCATCGGCAAAGACTATAATTGTTGACCTCACAACAATACCTGCTAAAGAAAACATTATCAACATGTATAGAAAATATAATAAAGAAAATCTGCAAAACAAACTCTCAACAGACAAATTAAAAATCAGTGGTCCATCTCAGCCAGTTTTCATATCAGAAAATCTTACACCTAAAATGAAGAGAATTTTCTATCTTGCTAGAGACTATGCCAAGTCAAATGAATACTCCTTTTGTTGGGTTACGGGTGGGAAAGTTTTTCTTCGCAAAAAGGAAGGCGATTCCTTGATTCGCATCACAACCGAAGCTCAGTTACTCGACATGGCGCCAAGAAAATGACTAAAAGGGTCGGAACAGGAAGTAATGAAGCAATTTACTAATTTAGTTTTAATTATAAAAGTTTGTATTAATTTTAATTTATCTACTAAAAACATTTCTCACATTCTCGTTAATTTATTCAAACACACACATCATTCACTCATACTATTCTTAACACATGCGGCATTTATTAGTATGCTTAATAAGCTGAGACTGGTCATTCGCTTAAATATTGCTTTAGAAGTATCCATAAGAAAAACTGTCCTAAACAGTCTATACTCACTTGTGTTGTACAATAAACTTATACCTCGCGAACAATCGTTGTTTTACAACTATTTAACTAATGGCTAAAAATCAAAACTTAGTGGACGATATTGATAATATTACCAATTGTGAAGCTCATGTCTCGTCTCCTGAGGACTGTAACTTACATTTAAAAACGGGTACTTATAGCCTTAAAGTGCTTCACGTTAATATACGAAGTATTAATTGTAATTTTAATAATTTATTAGTCTTGCTCGAGAGGTGTCATTTTAAATTTGAAGTAATTATCTTGTCCGAGTGCTGGCTTAGCAAGTGCCTTAATATCCCGACTTTGGATGGTTACCGATCTCATATCTCTAATAATAGAAACCAAAATGATGGGGTGGTTATATATGTACAAAAAGATCTTAATTATTCAGTTTTTGTTCCTGACTATGATTCCTGTAACTGTATTGTTGTAAAACTGTCCAATGATGTTGCCATTGCAGGTATATACCGCTCACCCGCAAACAGAAATTTAAATAATTTTCTTAGAGACCTTGACCTAATCTTAACTTCTCATAAATCTTTTAAAACCATTGCAGTTATTGGCGACATAAACATCAACATTGCTAGTGACAATAGTGATCCCGATTCTGATATGTATCTTAATTTAATGGCATCCCACGCTCTCTTACCCGCCCATAAGTTTCCAACCAGGCTTGACAACTGCCTTGACCACATTCTATTAAAAACAAGTGTTTCAGCTTCTGCAGTTGTCCTGGATTGTTTTATCAATCAAAATCAAAAAAAAATCAAAATATTCTTTATTCAAGTAGTCTTTTACAAGATCTTTTGAATCGTTAATTTCTGCTACCACCGCTTCGGAACGTGTTGTAGCTGTGAAGAAGAAACGGCGCAAGAAACTCCCTCAGCAACACGAACTGTCTTCATTTTTTTTTTTGCTTGTCTTTTCTTTCTTTTTCTTTTTTTTTTAAAGGCCAGTTTAAATTACAATGGTTGATTTATCTAAATATCACAGTATCGTCTGTATATATATATTATTATCATGTCAATAATTGTTCTAATTTCATAGAAATTGAGCAATTTATTCCCAAGCAGTTTTGTCTTCCATATAGTCAGAGATACTATAATATGCCTTTTTACACAGCTTTACTTTAATTATATTTTTAAACTTGTTAATTGGAAGTTCTCTAATACCATTGGGAAGTTTGTTAAAGAAGCGTACACTTTGACCCATAAAAGAACTATTTATCTTGTGGAGACGAGTAACATGGGAGGCAAGATTAAGTTTGTTCCTAGTGTTCTTACTATGAAAGTCACAATTACGCTTAAAATGAGTTATATTTTTACGAACATACAGTAAATTTTCATAAATATATTGAGATGTTACAGTAAGAATATCTACCTCTTTAAACTTTTCTCTTAGGGAAACTCTGGGACCAAGTTTATAAATGGCTCTAACAGCTCTTTTTTGTAAAATAAAGATACTATTAATGTCCGCAGCATTTCCCCACAGAAGAATCCCATAAGACATTATACTATGAAAATAACTGAAGTAAACAATTCTTGCTGTTACCTCATCCGTTAAACGCCTAATGGTTTTAACTGCATATGCCGCTGAACTTAATCTACCAGATAATTTATTAATATGCGGTCCCCACTGGAGTTTTGCGTCTACCGTAATGCCTAGAAACGTCGTAGACGCAACAGGATCCAATTCCTCGCCGTTAATTTGTAAAGTGGTAGATAATTGCTTAACATTGGGCAATGTGAATTTAATACATTTAGTTTTATTAGCATTAAGCAATAAATTATTAATATTAAACCAGTGTACAACTTCACGAAGAGCACTGTTTACTTCATCAAAATTTAATTGTTGTCTTTTAATTTTAAATGTCAATGACGTATCATCCGCAAACAATACAACTTCGTGTCTATTCCCGACGTGATAAGGTAAATCATTTATGTAGACGAGAAACAGAAAAGGTCCCAGAATTGAACCCTGCGGTACTCCCATAGTGACCGCAGATCCTCGAGAAAGTTTTCCATTAATATCAACCCTCTGTACTCTATTGTTCAAATAGGAGGACAAAAGATTGAGAGCCTCGTTCCTGATACCGTAGTGGTGTAATTTCCTGACAGGGTATAACTGACCATGCGCCTGTGGTTCTCTCTTGTGACCTTAATTTTAAGCCATATTCACATCATCGTGTAGCAAAATTACTGAATGTCCCTGAAGTTGTAAAAAAGTTGGAAATTGCTGATTTTAGTCCAGTTCTAAACAGTCTCGATGCCAATGATGCGGCAGAAAAACTAGTGACAACTATCTCAACCATAGTTGCTGAACACAAACAGGCCAAGAAAGTACGCTCTAAACTCAGAATAAAAAAGTCATGGATTACACCCGGTCTCCTTAGATGCATTCGTCATAGGGATAAACTTCATCTAAAATATAGAAAAAATCGTAATAATGATATTTTGAAAACCATATATTGTCGATACAGAAATTTCTGTAATAATTTATTGAAAAAAGTTAAGCGAATCTACGACCAAAATGAATTACTAAAAGCTAATGGCAACCCCAAGGCCACCTGGGAAGTTATTAAAAAACTTACATTTTTAGATAAACCTAAGGATACATCCACTCGTTTACTCTCTACCACGTCAAACCCGATAGCCTGCGTTAATTCTGTTAATAATTTCTTTGCCAACATTGGGAAAAATTTAGCTATCAAAATAAATCCAATAATAAACCCAAGCCTAGGAATATCCCCCAAATCGCCATCTCTGTTACAATCTAATTCAATAGTTTTAACAAGCACTGATAATGTTGAAATTCATAATATAATTATGTCTTTGAGAAACAGTTGTGCCGTGGGTTGGGACAGTATCTCAACTGCACTAGTCAAAGCGTCAAAACATGTACTTGTTCCCATTCTAGAACATGTTTACAATCTCTGCTTATCAACCGGTGTATTTCCTAGAGTATTTAAACAGGCTATAGTTCACCCTATTTTTAAGACTGGAGATAGAGACAATGTTAATAATTATAGGCCTATATCGGTACTTACGGTCTTCTCAAAAATCCTAGAAAAAATTATTAACACTAGAATAACTAATTTTCTGGAAAAATTTAATATTTTATCTAGTAATCAATTTGGCTTTCGTAGAAATAGATCAACAGAAGACGCTGTTATGACTCTTACTGAAATTATAACCAAAAATTCTGAAAACTCCTTAAAAACAATTGGTATATTTCTAGATCTAAGTAAGGCTTTTGACACTGTCTCAATTCCATTACTTCTCGATAAACTAAACTCTGTTGGGGTGCGCGGTGCCTGTTTTGACATTCTCTACGATTACTTACATGACCGCACTCAACGTGTTCTTATAGATCACTATCTGAGTGATGAGGAATCCATAAAGTTTGGTGTGCCACAAGGTAGTGTTCTTGGACCTACTCTATTTTTGATTTATGTCAATGACCTATGCAATTTCCCTCTTCCTAACTGTACCGTATTATCATATGCTGATGATACTGTTCTTATTGTTCATGGTAAAAATTGGTCTGAAGCAAAATCTTCCGCTGAGCTGGCTTTGAGAGAGGTGACCGGATGGCTCTCGCGCAATCTACTCACTCTGAACTTAGGAAAGACTGGATTTATTACATTCGGCCCCCAAAAATCATCAAAACCTTCATCTAATTACTCTATAATTGGGCACACATGCCGTAATCCTACCATTACATCATGCGATTGTCACAAAATTTTACGTTTAGACTTTATAAAATATTTAGGTGTAATGGTAGACAGTTGTTTGTCATGGAAGAAACATATTGACGTAGTTGTCCCCCGTATTAGAAAGCTTATATTTGTTTTTAAAATACTAAGGGACATCATGACCCTCTCATTATTAAAGAACGTTTATTATGCCCTAGTTGAATCAATTTGCACTTACTGTGTTACTGTTTGGGGAAACTGCTCAAAAAGCATGATTATCCGACTCGAGAGAGCTCAAAGAGCTGTTCTAAAAGTAATGACCCGTAAACCTATTTTATTCCCCACAAGTGAACTATACTGTAATTGTAAAGTCCTGACTATTCGACAGCTCTTTATTCTCCGTACAATACTACGTAAACACTCACAAACTACATTTGATCCAAAACATTTCAAAAAGAAACGTCGAACAGACAAAGTCTGCCGAGTTGAGTATAGAAGGACAACATTTGCTAGCCGACATTTTTATTTAATGAGTCCCATGCTGTATAACAATATTAATAAAGTCCTTAATATTTATCCTATGACGTATATGAAATGCAAAGTGACCATCTCAAATTGGCTAATGACTCTTTCTTACGACGCCACAGAAAACCTTATATTAACTCGCACCCATTAATGTTTTTGTGTAAGATAGTTGGATATTGTGTAACACATGCCCAGACTCACACACATACACACACACACACGCACACAAACACACTCTCGCACACACACACACACACACTCGCGCACACTCACACACACACTCACGCACACACACTTTCATATACATACACTCACACGTTTCATATTATTATTATTATATATTTTTTTTTTATTTTTATTTTTTATTTTATCTTTTTTTTTTTATTTTTGTTTTCAATTTCACTACCTTGCTTTTATTGTTTCATTGTAATTCCTTGTAGGTTGTAACTATGTTTATAATACGTGGAGGTGGGCGCTGCTAACTGCAACACAGTTACACCAGTAACTACTGCAGTTAGCACCTTACAATTGTACTCTAGTTTCTTGTAATGTTTTTGTTCCAAATAAATAATTTATTATTTATTTATTTATTATTTTAGGAAAACTATGTATTTATCACCCAAATACAACGATAAGTAAAAAAAAAAAAAAAAGTTATCGATTTTTTTTTTCGAAATTTTTACTTGCATTGTATCTGAAGTCACTAGTACTACCACCTGGCTTCATTTTCGGTCGCAGTCTTGATATACCCTGTATAATTATACACATGTAGGTAAAAAAAAAACTTAGAACTCGCAGACAAACCAAGTATTTGGTTTTGCGGGGCTAATTATAAACATTCTGTACTTGTTTAAATATAACAATAAATTAAAAAAAAAAATATCTTGCTCTCCGAGACTCGGAGATACTCGTGTTAAGTAATCGAATAACCAAATTTTGCCGCATTATTTCGTTTCTTAGGGGCAAACACAATAATTTCTATCCTTCCCCGTCATTCTCTCAATACTGTCTAGATGCCAATGGCAGTAGGAAATTATAACGGAAGCTTAAAGAATGGATTCTTTAAACCACATCAAGAAAATCGTGGCTCCATAGTTTCATATTCTGTGTTTCAAGCTACCGATTATGCCTTTCTATGAAAAATCCCTGAACTACACAGTCAGGAACTAATTTATATTTTTAAAACTATTCTTCTTCGTTCGAGTCAATGGCTCAAAATTACTAGACCGTTAAACCTTTACAATTTCCCGGCCCAGTAGGTCGCTAAAGTTATGGCAGCGTCAGTAGCCTCCATTATGTCTTTTCTTGTGCAGGTGGTAGGACACAGTGGACACATCAGTAAGTGTGACAGAAACAAAACTATTTATTTATATCCTTTATTGCACGCCAAATAAAACTAAACAACAATAACAGTTGAATGAATAGCAGTGCTAACGCGGACGTGTCGCTCGAGGCAATCTCTCACCGACTACTTTGGGATTGACATAAGAGAAGGATGAAGAAAGTGCAGTCTATAGTGTACCTATAGGATAAAACTATCTGTAGTTTTCATTCACAACTTACATTCAATTGAAAGTATATATATTCAAATCTATGCCTTTAAAAATTACTAGTATTAGATGGAAAAGCCTTTTAGAGTTTGCAGTGCATACATAAAGCACAATTATTTTGTGTTCACGTGACTATCGTTTCATTTCATACCGTTCCAGTAACACGATTCGGGCGGGGTTCAAATGGAACTCAATTGAAAATTAATTATTGGTTAATTCTGAAACAGGAAGGAAATTGATACTAAACACGTTTAGTTTATCAGCAACAACGTTTGAAACAATATTATAAATCATTTTTCTGTATCAACACGACGGAGTAACTAGAATTCATGTACTCGTGAATAAATGTCGTTTAGAAGCTTCCACCGGAGAATGATAGAACCTACCTCCGGTTCACAGAATTATGTCGGCCGCTCACAACCGGATATACACAAGTTGATCCTAAAACACGATATACTTGTGCGGGTTGTGTGTGGAGGCCACTATCCGGACACGAATATCTAAGCACTAGAAAAAAGTATGACTAGTGACTGAGTAGACTGCCTCGGTGGCGTAGTTGTATTACGGTACGGTTACAAAGCTGAGGTCTCGGGTTCGAATCCCGGGTCGGGCAAAGTAATATTGGATTTTTCTATTCATTATCAGCCCGGAGTCAGGAATTTGTGCCCGACATAGCAATAGGCTTCGCCCCCTATCACATCATGGGACGGAACATGCAAGGCGAAATGTGGGTGTCCTAGTGGCGCCTCTGCCTACCCCTTCGGGGATAAAGGCGTGAGTTTATGTATGTATGTATGTAGAAAAAAGTATTTCTTTTTAATTTAAAATATTTGAAGCTATCGCCCAATGGTCACGATTGGTCATTGACATTGAGTCAGTTGGTCATTGGACTTGGAGTTTCCACGATGTAAGTTGGGAAGGACGCTCGTTGAACATTTGCACCTAATTGGTAATATCATGAATACACAAACAAGATCCGACTGTATAATAAAACTTTATAAAGCCTACAAAAATTTCATTGAATATCGATTTCCAAATATATCTCGGCAACGAAAGAACTTTCGCAATTTTCAAAAGAAATTCGACTCGACGCCAAAGCAATTCTCTTTTTAAATTGAGTCATCTTTGCAAGTCGCGCGGTATTACGTAACTTTTCTTTTATACATTTGTCCCTTTTACCAGCCAGTTCGTGACTACATTGCGTGTTCCTAGCATATCTAAATACCTTTCGGTTGATACAGATACGGTGTACCAAAAAGGCCTTTGCTACAAACAAAATAGAGGATATAATTGCCTGTAAGTTAAAACCTTGGTAGAAATATTCGCAAATTAATACGTGTTTATTACTTTATTTATAAATTTAACGCGGGGTCGTGTAAGGTCGGAATTGTTTAAAGGAAATTATTTTGTTTCAACGCTTTTATGGTGTAAATTGTAAAGGAATGAAAGGTCGCAAGATTTTAATTATGTTGAGCAGCTTTCTTTATTAATATTTTCGTTTATTAATTACGTTATTATAAAGTTGTATTAGTAATTTGAATATGTAAATCGTATTATCCAAGAGAATGAAAGCGCTAAAATTATACTTATAAGTAATATTTTTTCTTGTTAACTTACAATATTACTTTATCTTATATTATAAAATTTTATCATAAATTCACACGCTCAATAGCTCGGTCATCTGTAATTCATAGAAATCCGTGCAAAGAACTGGCAAAGTCTATGGTAGAAAAACCGACTCTGGTTACCGACCTATTTTCAACTTTATGAAAAAAGCAGCCTGTAATCATATTTAAAACCCAATTTCTATTTTTCATCCATCCATCCATCAGCTGCTGAACATGGGTCTCTCCTAATGATTTCCATAGTACGGAAAGCGCAGCGCAGGACGTCCACCCACAAGGTGGTCAGACGACCTAGTAAAGGTCGCGAGACGTCGCTGGATGCAGGCTGCCTCCAACAGGTCATTTCTATTTTTACGTCAACATAATTGTGCCCAATTACAAGTGACTTTTGTCTACCACTGGTTGGCACTCGACATAATATGTACATTGCTCATTCCTAAAAAATATCTATTTAACACAAAATATCATTTTTATGAAGTCATAATTTTTTGATATTTCACTTTTCAATACTTGCTACCCACCCACCCAGGCTAAAGGATTGAAGATACTCACAGCATTGCTAACGTTGATGTCGACTCCTTGCTCGAGAAGGCTAATGATCTTCTCGATCTGTCCCGCGCGCGCCGCACGAAGGAACGCGGTGCTGGCGTCCGCCTGCGAACAAACGAGGACTTTACTGCATAGGTGGTAGAGTCTAGTTTTGTGTTCTGGTGGGTGTGGTTGTAACACCTTATTGTAAGGATTATTGACTATAATACGTCTCATCAAAAAATATAAAATAATTCATATTTTGAGTAAATTATTAAGTTAAAAAACGCATTAAAAATACCATTTCCTTTGGCATTGCATTATTTCGAATTCAAGCAAACATTTCAAGGTGCGTTGGGTTTTGGAGAGTACGTTAAGGCAACAATGGTACCAATCTGTATGGATGGCTAGAAATCACTAACTTTACACTGGACGCTGTTTGTCTCAGTACTCGGCAAGTGTTTCTCTTCCAAGATCCTTACTCAATTAACATAAGAGAATAATGTAACAAAAGGTGAATGCCCATTCATGGTATCGGTAAAAAATATCGTTCACCCCGATACCGATACTGCTTATTATTTATTATAGCATTTTTATGGTTACCCTTAAACGTTTTCCTATTTTATCCTGGGCGAGAGATTTTCATAAAACAAAGTAATTATCATCACATTTTACGATACGTCAGCCATTACTACAAACGGGGCTACCAGAGTGACCGGACTTCAAGTCCATTTCTCCAAGAACTCCAGGCCTGGGTCGCAATTATGTTTATTTTTATTGAAAATGTATATTTTTCTCTACACATAAAGTAGGTTTCATCGAGGGACAAAAATCTTCGCACCGATACCAAGTTTCATAGTAAAATGGGCATTCTCCTTTCATTACAAAACATAATACAGATTGCTTAAACCAACAAAAACTATAAACAACCCTTAAAACCTACGAAATACTGCATATTCACGCAAAACTCCACTCAGACATCGCGAAAGCTGAAAATCGATATTTCCTGTAATAAACTTCGCTCCGACCTCAAAGACTGATGTACTCGTAAATATGCCTCACTGTGCCTAGACAACAGCATAAAACTAGGATAATGCGTACAGAACACGCTCTAGACTTCTTATAAATTAGTTTTTAGAATCATTTCTATCATATATCATTATTTTGTTATAGATAGGTTCCTCCTCCGACTGCCTCGGTGGCGCCGTTGTACTACGGTATTATTGCAAAGCTGAGGTCTCGGGTTCGATTCCCGGGTCGGGCAAAGTGATATTGGATTTTTGTATTCATTATCAGCCCGGAATCATTTGTGCCCGATATGGCGATTGGCTCGCCCCCTATCAAATCGTGGGAAGGAAAATACAAGGTGAAATGTGGGTGTCCTGGTGGCGCCTCTGCCTACCTCTTCTGGGATAAAGGCGTGAGTTTATGTATGTATGTATGTATATCATTTTATTTCTTATAGATAGCTACCTATTATTAGGCATTTATCCCTTTATGGCAAAAACAGCGAAATTACAATTAAGTTGGTTGTTTATTGCAATCTTTGGTAATAAAGGACCTTGCAAAAACCATTGTTACTCACATATTATGTACCTACAAACATTCACGCATGTATCTCCGAAGGGGATAGGTAGAGATAACATTAGTGTCACATTTGCCGAGCTTTATTTCGTATTAAATGTGATATGGGAGAGCATATCGTTATGTCGGGTATAAATTTCATGCAACTTGAATGAGATTTTTCTTACCTAAAGACACAGTCAAAGCGAGTTGTCTAACCTGGGAATAAACACTTGGACCTCACGGTTTATAGCCCTTACATGCCTAATAATTACAAATTATTATTATTCAAATGTTTACCTTTTAGGTCAAACACAACATTTTTCGAGTGGTATTTTACAGCTAACATGAATCCAGCAGATAATATTGACATACAATTTATTTGAAACTTATCGGAATGTTTTAAAAACTTATTAAATCTTAACAACACTAGACTGCTTATTACTTGAATGGTAAATCGATTAATACAATAATTTTATTTTATCAATAGGTACAATATAAAAAAATAATTGCGTGTTTTTCACACAAGATTGTATTTATACACATACCTATATTATGTATCCAGTTAAACTTTACATCTAACTCAACACATATCTATGAGTAACAAATAATTATAATAAAAAAAATTAATTACAGTTCACCTAAGCTAAAATTTGAAATATATGTATGCACTACTTAAAAGACGATCAAATTATTAGAATAATGTACAATTATAGTTATTTTTGGAGTCGGTGTCAGCCAAGTTTTATGAGTTAGTAACTACATAAACGTCAGATATTATATTTTATTGAATTAAGGTTAATAAACAATAAATCAAAACTAACCGCGCCTCTACGCGGCCCACATAATAGTACAAGAGGATATTCGTATAAAATAGATTTCATAAAGTTGTTGTCATTTAATATTGTCAGGTATCTTTGGCTGACACCGACTCCAAAAATAACTATAATTGTACATTATTCTAATAATTTGATCGTCTTTTAAGTAGTGCATACATATATTTCAAATTTTAGCTTAGGTGAACTGTAATTAATTTTTTTTATTATAATTATTTGTTACTCATAGATATGTGTTGAGTTAGATGTAAAGTTTAACTGGATACATAATATAGGTATGTGTATAAATACAATCTTGTGTGAAAAACACGCAATTATTTTTTTACTTTTTAGTGCATTTTTAGTTTGTCATAAGTCAGATTTTTTTTCTTTTTTTAGAATTTTATTTTTAATATGATTTTTTGTCAGTTTTTTGAAGTCGGTTATTTTTTTTTGTTAAAATTTTGGTTTATTTTTTCATTTTTAGTGACTTAAATGTTCGATAGTCAAATTTTTACGTACACAGCTTTTGGTAGCTTAAATAAATTAATCTTAGGTTCTCATAAGAAACAATAGACCGTATTTTTTTTTTACATCATGGTACTTTTTTTCTCAATCGGCAGCAAGAAAATACTGTGTAGCGTTTTGCCAAAAGTTTGACGAGCAGCAACCCCGGTTAGCGACTGGACTTCCACAAATTTAGGCTTCGTTAGGTATATCTATTGTTGGTGCGTAACAACGTTTGATATGCTCCGCGATTAATTTTAGCAGAAATGATTTACCATTACCTGCACCACCCGTGACAAACTAACAGCTGACTTTCTCGTCCTTTCAAATTGAGTTTGATTGCCGTTAAGACTTTCTGAAACACATTCTTTTGTTGGATATTTAATCCTCGAATGCTTCTTAGGAACAATTCATCCGACATGACGGCTCGTTCTTCCATGTTTTCACAAAAGTTATCATCGTCATGTACAATTTATTCACCAACACATAACAATCGGCAATGCAATTGCCGATATCTGTTTCATTACGGAATGGTATATGGCATACTATTAAACTGTAATAATATGATTCTTTGTCACTATTACAATTTACAACAGATCTTCATGATTTATTGGTATAGTCGCCGAAGATATTGACTATTTACATGTTTGTTCTTTTTATCAACCGCCCCCTCGCCCCTACCCCTACTTTCATCCACCACTGTAACTTTACTTTTATACTGAATCCAATGCAAAAAGAACCATTGGAATCGTACTCAATTTTGAGGAGTTCTACTCTCCAGATCTGAAGATATTCATCAGATTTTCATAACTTATTGGTGAGATCAAAGTATTAATACGTTCTTTCTGATGCAAAAAAAATTACTAAAATCGGTCAAAAGCTGCCGAAGATATTGACTATTTACATATTTCTTAATTTTCTCACCCCCCCCTTGCCCCTACCCCTACTTTCCTCCACCACTGTAATTTTGGTTTTATACTTAATTCAATGCAAGAAGAACCATTGGAATCCTACTTTATTTTAAGGAGTTCCCCTCTCCAGGTCCGAAGATATTCATCAGATCGTCACCATATTTTTATGGGACCAAATGACAAGCACCAGCTTTCAATTAAAGAAAGAATTATCGAAATCGGTTTACCCAGTACAGAGAAATGAGGTAACAAACATAAAAAAAAAAAAGCAACATACAGTCGAATTGAGAACCTCCTCCTTTTTTTGAAGTCGGTTAAAAAGTGATTTTCCCGCTAAAACCAAGCGCAAATTATCTGCTCTAATAAAAATTTAAAATTCGAATTTCGAATATTTATTACTAGCCAGTGCGTGGTGACTGATGACTAATTATAATCTCCTTTTCGTTTCTTGCCGACATTAAAACCTTCTTGCTTATCTATTTTAGTTTTATAGATCTAAAAAAACTCCATGTCGCGAATATATCTACACGACAGCAATAATCGTTAAAAACCTAGCAACAGTGTCTTGGGCCGTAAAGAGAGTTTCGTTTACTTTTATTACGACATTCATTATGTTTTATTCGTGTTCTTACATGCAGGAACTATAAAAATATCCTGTGGGTTGTTGATTCATGTGACTAGACGGTTCAAGAATGTTCTAGATTAAAGGTCGTCTGCCGCTTTAATTATGAAAATCGCGCGAGAAATTAAAAGTCATGATTTTGTCTGGGTGTTGACCCGTTTTAATTATGAAAGAATATTAAGTGAGTCTTTGCTGCAAATTTTCACTTACATACATACATACATAAACTCACGCCTTTATCCCAGAAGGGGTAGGCAGAGGCGCCACTAGGACACCCACATTTCGCCTCATATGTTCCACCCCATGATGTGATATGGCGTGCCTATCGCCATATCAGGCACAAATTCCTTTTTCCCTTAACGGGTGTAATGAGGAAGACAAATATCAAAGCCTTTCTATGTTTTTAAATCGGTGTAGCATACGTAGGGATAAAACATCCATGGTACGAGATATCGTTGAATCGCTTCTAGAATAGCTTTTCTGTTGAGTTCCAATAGAATTCCATAGATTGCCGGAGCCTAAGCTTGTGGTAGGATGTTCGTGTCCGCCCGGATACCATTACAGCCGTTCATGATATGAAAAGCCGCTAGATTCACACAAACAAGTGTTCCGCATTTCGGATTCAAAGGTCAAACTATGTATTTCTGGTTTAAGGAGATCGGCCTTTTTGATCTACCGGCGAGAGATAACTATCATTCGTCGGCGAATTCACTATACATATACATTTTACTACCATACAAATACAATGAATTTTTTTTTTATAGTACCTACCTTGAAATCCCTTTTTAATTAAAACCAAATTATCGCGACACCGTTTCTAAATAAGGTTGTCAGCGGATTTCAAACCATGTCGCGTAGTAAATTATTAATAAAACTTCTTTACATGCCCGCTGGCGACCTCGATACAACGTGTTTTATATCTGGCAACCCTACGCAAAATGGCGGCGGTGACGTCATCGCACACGTCTGCGAAAATGGTATTTACTATGCGTATCTAGTGTTTGGGTAAGGCAAATAGTGAGCCTTATGATGTCACGGTTTATGTCTATTGGCTGTTAGTCTAGTGGGATTCAAGGCAACTCCTATGAAAGCTTGTTTCGAATTTCAGAACACGTCAATATTTTCTTACAGCTTGTCGAGCTCATTTAGGAAAAATCTTGGCAATATTTGTTTTTCTAAGCATAGCAGCTGTTCATTGTCATGCAATTTCACCGTTTTGTTAAGGTACCAGTGCATTGCTGGTTCCTCGGAAGCTGTTATTGCCTTTCTGCAGCATCATTAAACATTTTTCATATTATCGCGATAAGGTGTTATTAAAAGTCAGATGGCCTTTTCTGTCTCTCCTACGCACTGTTCAATAATTCAGGTTGTGACTTGTGATGGCGGCAAGATAATTATGGTACTTGACATCTATCTTCTCTAAGCACGGTGCAACGACCCAGAAGTCCCATCCCTTACCAGACCACTCCAAGACTTAAAGATATGCACATATTATTAGAATTATTTTAATAATATTTATGTGTATTCCTACCCTTAGCTTTGGTGACTCATATACCCCAAGGCACCGAGGGATCCAAAAGATTTCTCCAATTCACACGATTATGAAATCAAAGTGGTGTTCATTACTGGCCCCTCGGAAGCTGTGAAGTGATCTACGGGGGTCCATTACTTGTTGCTTGACGAGTTGCCGAGTGGATGGTGTAATTGTTGCTTCAAGTACTCTTATGCTGGTAGCCGACTTGTTTTGCACTTCAAAGGAATTGAGGAATCATTAAAATTTTAAATCTCTGGCTGAAGTAATGGGAGTCGTGGTGTTCTTTATTCGGATGGATAAATAAAACTATTTATAATCAGTGCGACAAAAATAAGTAATAGTTATAGAAATAAATAGTGGAATACACCCAACAGTGACACGCATTATCCTGATCCAGAACCAAAATAAAAATTACACCCTACGAGACACTATTGGTGAAGGAAAACATCGTAAGGAAACCTGCATACCATAGCGATTTTGAAGAATTTCTACGGTATGTAAAGTCCGCCAATCCGCACTAGACCAGCGTGGCGGACTGTATGGCCTAACCCATCTCAATCGTACTGTCGATTGTAGAAGAGGTCCGTCCCCTGCAGTGGGAGTGGGAGGTGTTTTTTTTTTATTGCGATGAATGGCGAGACGAGCCTGCCATTGGTCTAATGGTAAACGATACGACCGCCCATCGAGAGTAGCAAAACCAAGCAACACCATGAATTGCAAAGCAATGCTTGGCATTACACTGCGCTCGCCATCCTGAGACATAATATGTCAAGTGTATTTATGTTCAGTAGTTACTCTGGCTTCAATCTGCAACACAAAAGTGCATTTACACTGCTGTTTGGTTGGAGAAATAGACATTGCGGTGGTACCTACCCGGGCGGCCTCCCAAAACTAAAACTAGTTACCTAAAACTCAATGTAAGTTTTCACGCATATACCTAAGCGCTCTCAGTTGTATATAACGAAATAATAGATGAATGGCAAAATAGATGGGATGTATCTTTGAAGGGTCGGCATCTATACCAATATTTTCCATGCGTGCGTGATCGGTTGGCAAAGACTTGGCTAGATATCGATTATTACGTATCACAGTTTCTTACGGGCCATGGTAACTTTAAGTCTAAACTGTACTCATTTAAGCTCGTTGATTCGCCTGCGTGTTCATGTTCAACACCTTATTGCGAATATGAGCAGGCCGCGCATCATATACTTTGGGAGTGTAGTCTTTGGCAGAATGAGCGTAAAACCATGCTAGATACTATGCAAATAACATCTGGAGTTGTATACTACATGGACCTTGTGGAGACTAGGAAGAATTTCCGTGCTTTCCGACGATTTTGCCATACCTATTATTGGAATCAAGTATAACAGCTTACATATTAGGTCCCACTTAAATGTAATAATCACTATTCCGTGGTGCTTTACAGCTGGCTTCTCTGGCTGTAAATGTCTTTATGCGAGGTTATTTACCTCTTTAGTTCATTGTTTTGTCACCCGCTTTATTAGGGAGGGAAGTGGACAATCATTTATTTCCAACTCCTCCTATTAATTTAACTTTTTGATTGATTTCGTTGCGGGTTAAAGACAAGTTAGACATTCCCGGAGACGCGCTGAGCTTCAATGTTCAGTGTCATTAAAATGCGTGCCACTGTTGATCCTGGCTTACAGGAGTTGCAGTGGCGGGTGTGAGGGCGGGACAGTCTCCTAATATACCTAAGCGGGGACGTTTAAACGCAAGCGAAGCAAATAATTTAAAAATACACAGTGTATAATAATTATATTTTCTGCCCATAAACATTATTAGAATTTGTCAACACTTGTTTCATTTAAAATGGGGTGGTGTGTATACAAAGGTACAATTTTATACGGATCGATATTATTCTGATGGTAATGTCGGTACAAAAGCACTGCTTATTGTAATAACCAGGCATGTAGCACGCGGCTTTTATCTCCCCTGTTTTTAAGTTTTTGCTATTATAGACATGAATGAAATAACATGAAAAAAAAAATTCCAAATATTGGTTCAAGAATTATTGAAAAGAAATAGATAATTTTATTTCCGAATTGATATAGAAGTTAAGTTAATGTCTATAATATAATAATCTATTTCTATAATAACGATGATAAAAAAAGATTGCAGGTTCGATAACTGCACAATTTTTTTTGCTCTCAAATATTCGTTTTTATATTTTAGACAGTTCAAAATATAGAAATAGTTGGTCTGGATACGTATCAAGAGTATTATTAAACGTTAACTGCCATCGTTCATATTTAGCACAAGTATTTTTTCCTCCACTTTTATTTAACCATACTTTTAACACAATTCAATAATATTTTGGAGATAACAAAGACATTTTAAAGTCTCTTGTGCAGAAGTAGGTACCTAAATAAAAAATACCTTCCAAAATACCGCACATAAAACTCGCAAAAACTCAGCTGTTGAAATGATTACTGAAATATATGTGCTAATAAAGGCATTTTACCAAGGCATAATCCAAGGCTCGTGGCGCGTGACGGGAATACTGCGTACATCCCTGACGCAAATCCCTCGAGAGATACCTATTACCTTATAAATGTACTACAATATTATATCTTTTATGTTTTAAGGATTTGCATTGTCTTGATTTTTTAGCAACAAAAGAAACATCGTACATAAGACAATATTTGTTTGTTATTCAAGCGTATACGATATTATTTGAATACAACTAAAGAAATTTTTATGTTTTTACTACAATTATGTCACCATAATTGTGTTGTTACATTCGATACTCTATCTGGACGGCATTAGCACTTACCATCAGGTGCAATGCAGTCACTATGCCGAGCCAGTTTAAAAAAAAAAAAATGTTATGAATACAAAGATTTATGTTCTTGCATCTCTTTCTACCTTTTTTTTATTTAGTGCAATGAATATCAAGACGAGCATGACATTCGCGTAATGGTAAGCGATAGGACCCCTCATGGAGAGTAGTAAAACCAAACACCATGAATTACAAAGCAATGCTTGGCATTCCACTGCGCTCGCCATTTTGAGGCATAACATGTCAAGTCTCATTATATCCAGTAGTTACTCTGGGTACAATGTCCTTCAAACTAGAACACAAAGCATTTACACTGCTGTTTGGCGGGACAAATAAACCTGGTAGCTTACTTCTTGTAAACTTCAAAACTTATTGTAAATAACACAGTCTGCTTTTAATCTAATAAAACATGGCTGTTCCTATACTACGTTAACTAACTTCTCCGACACATAGGACGTTACTAAGAGTAATAAACAAATTTAAGAACAGCAAATCAGAGTTGACCCGTTGACTGCTAATTAATATCCTAAACGTTAATGTACGAACTATTTATATTATTAATTTCGAAAAGTATTTTGAAAGTTAAAATCATTGCCAACTAAACAAAAAATTTACTAATGCAATTTCCAAATCCAATAAATACTAACAAAATGTTGGAGCCACTTGCCATGTTTCCACACTCGGTCACAGGCAGTTACTATGCACGCGAGCAATTATTTCACACCCCTACGAGGGTGACTACCCTCCGCAAGGGTACATTCGTGGTGATTTGTGAATAGACAAACAACTAGATTTCGTTTGATTTTGGCTTAAAAGCTGGAAAAAACCTAAATTGCACTTTGCTTTTTATTTTTAATTTCCCCTCACATTAAATAGAAGACCGATTTTAGACTAGTCTTTCATGTTAAAAAATATGGTGAGGATTTTTTTTAATATAACCTGGTGTAGTGTATTTTTGATAAGTATTGAAGCAGTAATTACTTTGGTGACGAACTGAAACTTTTTTTTTAATATTTTGAACATCATCGGCACTAATGTCCATTATTTAATAGTCAGTAGTTAATAATAAGATCATTTACTTACTATTTTTGTTGTATTTTTGGTTTAATTTCATTTTTGTTTTTCTTTCCATAGTTTAATTTTATTTGTTTTTATCTTACATAACTTTTAATAAGCTAAATATGTTTGTTCTGAACACAAACGCATTGGTTGAACTGTAAGTTTGTGCTGAAAAATATATATAAATAAATAATTACTTTAAGCTCTTTAACAAACACAACCACTCCCAAATAAAAGCTATTCATTTTTACGTAAATTCGCAACAAAAATTTCCTATTTTCTATGTCAATGTTCTAAGCTTGTTCATGTTAGTACGTTTATTAATGCAGGGTCACACGTCTACGAAGGGGTTTGCCCTAAACAACGTGAACAAAACAGCCCCTGAGGGATTTGACCGTTGTCGTGGGTCAGACAGTATTTATTCGGGGTAGAACGACTGTCATGACTGACATGACAGACATAATACTAAATTTTGAAATTAGTACTTAATACATACACCCAACAGTCACACTCATAGTCGTTATCAAAGTAAAATACCAAGTGTTGTATCGTCGGTAACAAAAACTACGAGAGAATTTCTGATATCATAACACAGACCCAAAAAAAATCGGGGCCGGGATCGAACTCATGACCACTCGTTTCGCAACCGACTTCCAACTAGCTACGTCACGGAGGCCGTCAAAATAAAAATTGTCGGACACACATTTAAGTCCAAACTTTTCGGAAGCTTTTCTCAAGTAATAAGTTAGAAAGTCATTCGGTAAGTGCAAGTCGGTCGATCCGTCATGCTCGGTGACGTCACCGCGATGACGGAGCGATAGGAGCGAGGGTGGTCGATGCACCCCAACTACGCACCCTTATCGCAATGTTTATACTATGGATACTTGCGTCTCATTGCTTATTTACCGCGGTCAATGTTTCGCAAGTTTTTCTTGCCGTATTTTATTAAGACAATATTTACAATATACTCTTTAAATAAACGTGGTTGCTTTAGATTTGTTATGTCCTTGTTTAATAGCAGGTCCGGTATGCAATCCATATTATGACGGTAATTAAATTATGATTTCTAACCATAAATAGATGATACCGGAGAATCCATCAAACGATTTCTTTTGTAGATGGAGTCTAACTTATAATACATTTCATACACCAACTAACCCATGCAAAACAAAAAGTCGTGTAGCATTAAAGAGAACCTAATGAACACACTTTTTCTTTTATAAGTGAGATTAAAGCATTACAGCATTATTCATAGACATATTTAAAACCTATTTTAGTTATCGAATGTTTTATCCCTTTCGAACGACTTCAGAATTCAGTTTGAGCGAAGAAAGCAAAACATTCAATACCTAAAATTGGTTCTAATCTGTTTAATAATAAGGCCGTTAGTCAATAATATAAACCTAAAATATTAGGTAACATCTCAGACAAACATCACTTCTAATAAAGTCGATCTTATGAGATGGCTATAAGACGACACCTTAGCTGGCGAGTCTGCGATCAATAAAAGCGTGGGTGGTCCCAGACGTGTTATAGACGATATTATATTCTAGGCGATCACACTCTCATCTCAAGTAGGTATTTATTGAAGCTTGGATATGAAAGGCTTTTTGATAACCTCCTGGGATGTGACGGCAAAAACCCGGCTGTACTTTTTGAGTACAAGAATTTGTCTTTTAACTCTTTTACGAGTAATCGGTTACAATAAAAATTCTACAAATATAACCAGTCAGATTTGGAACAAATATTTGTAGGCCGGAGATCTACTCAAATTAATTAACACTTTAGAACGGATTTCAAAGCCTTTATATCAAATCAACATTATATTTATTTGGATTGTAAATGTTAATGCACCAAAATCTCTCCTATTTTCTACTTGCGACTTAAAGTAAAAACCCTACACTAAAATCACAATTTTATTTAAAAATAAACAATGATGATACAATTAGAATTCACAATACAAGCCAAGCTAGCCACTCCACCAAGACTAATATAATTTGTCCTCCTAACTTAAAGCGTCTAGTCTGTTAGATAAATTGTAAAGCTTCATCAAGGAGGGCCCAGCGTAATATCCGGCGCAGACGCCAGCCGGTGTGGTGGTATTGTGGCTAATACAACAGGAAATTTGGTAGACGTTGCCAAACGTCAGCGAGGCTATTGACTTGCTGGTTAATCGTTTAGGATGGTTTTTGTATCACTTTGTTGATTATTATTAAATCAATCTGTTGTGTGATGCCTACAGAGTCTGCTCTTAGCAGTAATTATGATATGAAGTAGTATATTAGGTAATTTAACTATTATTTTTTTTGTAATCTGCTATATTGTAGAATATGAAGTATATTAGGTAATTTAACTATTTCTTTGTAAACTGCTATATTGGAGAATATAGTGAGGCTCACGGTGCATTCTAGATGCAAAATCTATTGGGTAGATATTAAAGTCTTTCGTGACCGTACACAATAACGTCAGCCTACTAAGTTTTTTGTTCACTATCGCTTGATAAACCTATAAGTTATGTACGTTGGAACATTGTAAAAGGCAATTTATTCGACTACTTTGTAATACAACAGTAAAAGGAACTAGATTACATGTCCTCACACCTCTACAGCAAGTCTTGTAAGGGATTAACAATAGCAAGCATTTAAAGTCACCGAACAATGAAACTCAGCAAGTCCGATTGCATAATACAACTTATTTCCCAAAACAATTACTTAAATTAGAAAATAAAGATAATGTAGAATTAGAAATATAAAACCAAACTTTCTTAATACATCCAAATTCTCCAAGACGGATAATTACGAAGTGCAAACTCAACCTCATTCCGCAGCCAATCCCGTAAAGAAACCCGATACACCGAACAAAAGCACGTCAAATATTAGCGCAGTAAATACAGCCACGGTAGACAAATGCACATGGACAAAGCGACGCGACGACGCAGACGCTTTTGTGCGACGCCGTGCGACGACAAACACCACTTGTGAAGCTCCCTTCTTCTTAAGTGGGGGATCGCGGAAAAACTCTTGTAAAATGTTTTCTTTAACGTTTTGGAATTAGAATGTACTTGTGGAATGAGCTGGGAGCTGTTGTAGATCTAGTGCAATTTGATGCATGTTGTGTTTTGCGAAACTTTTGTTGAAATTATCTGTTACTGCAACTTTTGACTTTGACGCATTTCAACTAAATTTAAAGTTTTAATCTTTGAATATGTTGGTCCGCCTATTAAATTGCTTCTTACTTTCAAATTACCTAAAGGATCGAATGTCTTTAGACGGAGGACACATAAACCAACTATTAAGTTGTATAATTACAATCTTCCAGAAGCGATTCTTGGCAGCAGACCAAAATTCGGCGAAGTTTTCTCATATCTTATGTCAGTGGACGTTTGGATGGGAATTTGTTATGAATGGGCTTTCAATTTACAGCCTGTTCTTGTTATTGTATGTAACAATTACACCCACAGGCAAGAAAGATTCGAATGTCGACCCTACAGTAAAATAGATTGTGTCACGAGTACAGTAAAATAAGAAGATAGTAGCTGTCCCTAAGCATTTCCTATTGATTGGATTATTTCCTATTTACAGCCCTTTCTTACTTGTCTTTCAAATAACTAACTCATGGCACCAGACCCTAACACTTTGTCGGTTAATTCACCCTACATGCACACTCAGAGCACTCCTCAACGATACAATATAGCCATAGCAATATTTGTGTGAACCACAGGTATTTGTTTCGGGTCTGGGTGTTTGTACGACCGAAAAGTCTCTCGTAGTGTCTGATACTTACGACAGAAGACTCGATCTTATTGTGGGGTCACGACTATGTATGTGACTGTTGGGTGTATTTATTTATTATTATCATTGCAAGAGAGAACACACGAGAAACAAAACTTGTACCACCAAACACCATATTTTCCAGGACCTTCCATGATCTTCCAATATTAAAACTTTAGCCGCTATTTCATTTGCCGATCCTATCCCATAAAAAGGTAATAAAAATATGAAATTACCTTATAATTTAACCTGATAAATATGATGTGGCCTAATTATATCCACGTAATTAATTAGGCGACCTTGGCTCGCCGCGCCTTGGTGGCACCGAAACGTTCGTGTCACCGCATTCTATTAACGGGTTATATCAGGTTATAAGTACTAACAATGTGTGTGGTAATAAATAACATGTTATTGTAAAAATATGGATATGAGCTAAAGAAAGTCCGTTACTTCATGGTGTTCCTACTTTGTACTTATGAAAATTTACATACGGTTCACGCAAGGTAAAGAAAATAAATGAACAATCGAAGCAAGACAGCAAAGGGAGCGATCGAGCTGTACCACTTCTGAATCATCATCATCATCAGCCCGTTGCAGACCACTTCTGAATACCTTAATGTATTGGATAAATTATAATGGTTTCTTAGATTTACGTGAATGTTACACATTGAAATAAAACTATTTTTTACGGATTTTATCACGATTTGGTTAAATTTTTACATGTTTAACTTCCCGACATTTAGACGGCTCGTCCGCCCCGTGACCATGAAAGCTGTAAAGCAATCGAAACGACGGGAAGTTAAAAATGTAAAAATTAAACCAAATCGCGATAAAATTCGTAAAAACTAGTTTTATTTCAATATTGGATAAATTCCCGATATGATTGACATCAACACATTCTCTATCCTTTCTTTTATGTCCATTCTAAGGTTGCATGGAAGAGATTGCTTGGGCAATAAGGCCGCCGATTATACTTATTCTAAATTTAGTTATAATCGCTGTTTTTATCCTGATGTACAATAAAGAATATAAAAAAATTGAATCAACAAGACAGCTGAACGTGAATTTATAAACCATTTCTTGTAACACAAATTTCATAATTAATTGTAGTATAAT
Organism: Deilephila elpenor; assembly: GCA_949752805.1. Taxonomy (NCBI): domain Eukaryota; kingdom Metazoa; phylum Arthropoda; class Insecta; order Lepidoptera; family Sphingidae; genus Deilephila; species Deilephila elpenor. The sequence continues at coordinate 6,469,913 of OX457119.1, forward strand.
TTATATAGAATATAATTATTTTATGCCATAACTACTATTCTATAAATAAGCATTGACATCAATGGAGTGACAATGATTTGGGGAAACGCTGAGCTCGCAACACATGGCACGGAGCGGTCTCTACGACCACTCACAACGTGGAGGCTCACCACTTATAGTCAACAAGATTAATAATAGACTCATTAAATATAGTAGATCTTATTTAAATACTGGTGGTAGGTCTCTCATATAATGTTAGGCCGCCTGGGTAGGTACCACCGCAATGTCTATTTCTCCCGACAAACAGCAGTGTAAAACTGTAAATGCACTGTGGTGTTCCGGTTTGAAGGACATTGTAGCCAGAGTAACTACTGGACATAATGAGACTTAACATCTTATGTTTTGTAAGCGGTCGTATCGCTTACCATCAAGCGAATGGCATGCTCGTCTTGCCATTCACCGCAATAAAAAAAAATATACTGTGAGTGGGGTGGAAAAACATTAATTGGCATTTTAATATGCCTCAGTGCCAGGTTTTATTATTAAAACTGTATCTGCATTAGCCCAATTATACGTCCCACGGCAGAGCACGAGACTCCTCTACAATAAAAAGTATGATAGACAGTGGTTAGGCCATATGGTCAACCACGCTGGCCAGGGCGGGTTGTCGTATCAAATAGCGAGACCCTACCCCTTTGCCGGTTAAGCTACCCCACTTGCTCACTCACAACACTTGGCAGCGACAGTCATCACTCCCTCACATAATAAAACACAGGAGAAACCACGCTGGCCTAGTGCGGGTTGACGGACTTTACATACCATAGAAATTCTTATAAATCGTCATGGTATGCATGGTTTCCTCATGGTCTTTTTCTTCATCGTTATAATTCGTGGTTATTGAATATCAATACACTGTACTCCGAACAGTCAGAAGTGTGCCCTGGGATCTGAACCCGCAATCACCGTGAGTGGTCATCGGTTTGCCTTTTTCTTCAGCGGTACTCGTTACGACACATCTTCCGAATCATCTTCATCACCTAAGATCTATATTTCGGATTATGGACTTGTGATAAATGATTAACTGTCGAAAACTTAAAACACACTGATCTTAGAACGCGACGGTGAGTTGCCATTTGTACATCACATCGTCATTGCTGTCAGGGCTGATCCAAAAATGCATTTAATTTTCCAATTTACGTCGAAATACTATGATAATTCCCCAACACTCCTTGGCAGTTGCCATATGTCATTAGCAATGAAATTGCTATTTTAAATAACAGAGCATTATTGAGTAAGCATTCGGCGGTCCGCGGGGAAATTAAGCGGTTAGACGCTTCACGGATCTGCGCTTTTAAATTAAACATGGAGGTCGGAGTGTAGATTGTAGTCTTTGGCACTTTCATTTTAATGAATATGAGTTACAGTGTAGGTACTGCTGGTAGGTCATATTTTCACGATATTGATTGCTTTTTATTCAGTACGTGGAAGAAAACATTTGGAGGTCAATACTTGGGAAGGGAATTCCAGCTGTAATGGCTGCCAAGTAACTGTGCAAGTCTGAGTTTTTACCAGGATACGTGTGTGGGCAAATAACTGCGCAAACATCGTACCAAATTTCGATTCGAGACTGCTGCAAACTCGCGTTTGCGCAAACGCACTTGAAGATGCTTCTATTTGTCATACCTCAATGTTACTTGGAGTTTTTAAGTACAACACCGTCAATACTTGTTGTAATTGGAGATACTGTTTTACAATTAGCAGCCCGCCATTCGTAAGTTCTAAAAAAACTTTCGCTATCACTAAAGCGATAAAACGCCAGAGACCGAAAAGATAAAGATAAATATGATTTATGTATATAATATGTTTATTTATTTATTTATTTATTTATATACACTTTATTGCACACACACAAAAAATACAAATAAAAAGAAAATCACATACATAAAAAGTACAATTGGCGGTCTTATCGCTCAAAGGCAATATCTTACAGACAACCATAGGATGGATTTTGGAAAAGGATTAACAGAGGGCAGTTTAAAGTGTAAGAGATAGAAGCTAACACTGAATAATAAATCAAATAGAAATAATCTAATAACTACAAGTAATAAATATATATATACATATATACATATATATACATAATATATATAAAATAAAGCATAAATACACATACATACATAATATAAATATAATATAATACAAGTACATACAAGTAGGAAAAGTTATCCTCATCAATGTGACAATTCAGGGAGAAAGGTAGTGATCCTTCACCAGCTTTTTGAAAGAAGTTAGTGATCGTGCCCGTCTCACCGCAACTGGTAGTGCGTTCCACAATCGGACAGCTTCCACGGTGAACGACTTATCCATAAAGGTGGTGGAGTGCACGGGCATTCTCAACTCCAGGCTCTCTGATGACCTCAGGGATCTTGTATGTGAGTCATGGAGAAATACAAATCGATCTTTAAGATAAGAGGGGGTGAGAGGATTAAACAATATGTTGTACAGAAGAGAAAGAATGTGAGCATTCCGACGAAGCCGTATGGGCAACCACTTGAGCTTAGTACGAAACTCGGAAATATGATCATATTTGCGTAATCCAAATATGAATCTAATAATAAAGTTTTGAAGACGCTCAAGTTTATTAAGTTGGTCCTCGGTGAGATCTGGATAGCTGACATCGGCATAATCAAGGATAGAGAGAAGGAGAGTTTGCGCTGGTTTGTGTTGGTTAATAAAACATAACTATTGTTAGCTGCAATAGAAACTTTATAAGTTATTCGAAAACTTCTTACAAAGTCAAAGAAATTATACAGCTTCGTTGACATCTACAACAAAGTTAGGTATATCAAAGATTAGAATTACTTATTATTTGTTATCGAATAAAAATGTACAGCAACTTTGAAACGTTTTTTCTTATTCTATTTTGATCGAGCACATATATTACAAGAATATAATAGAATTGCCTCCGTGGCGCAGTTGGTTAGACGCCGGCTGTGCAACGACGGGCCGCGGGTTCGATCCCCGAATCGAGACAAATGTTTGTGCGGCCCACAAATATTTATCTCGGGTCTGGGTGTTTGTGTGTAATTGACATAAAATAGACTTTGACTGTACATTTATTACGAAAATTACGCGTCACTTCATCTTTATTTATTAATTTTTAAAAAAACGCTCTAATGCAAAGCCCATAAAATTCTCCGCGACGAAAATTCTATTTTGCATAAAATTCACACTAAATAGAATCACATATTAGTAATGCCTACAAATTTATCTAATATCATCAAAGCGTATATTTATTTCAATGCATGACCGATCATTGCGAAATGAATTGGACTGGAATAATATATTATTTTATCTATATCTGGGGTTGATTCGCCCCAAAGCAGGGTGCATAATAAGTTGTCATACGGGGTATTGTTCATTCAGTTTTATTTTGTTATATTTGAAACTGGGCCTTGGAAACCAATTTGAATTATGGAGCCATTGTACTAATGCTAGAACAAATCTCTCTCCAGATTAAAAAATGAATAGGTACACCCAAAAGTCACATACATAGACCTGACCCCACACTAAGATAGAAAGAGCTGTCATGGCTATCAGAAACTACCTGATATTTTATGTAACCTTCTTTTAACCTGGTAATTTAAGAAACTCTTCCTTTCTTTTTATCTTCTTTCTTTCATTCTATGGTCTAGATCGTTATAGTTCCTCAATTCACAATACACCTTACAACAATTCATCACAAGCAAATTGAATTCTAATAGCTTACAATAGCTAGTACCGCGGCACCGATGCATATCCTCTGGAAATAACTGCGTCCCGGACGTCTGACCTACTTGCATCGCTGATATCAATCTCCATATTACATGTACTATTCAGGCTTCTGCTATTGTGGAAGTTACCGATATAAGTATAGGCAAGGAGCAGTGAGGGAAGAGGTTTGCTGACTTTTCGTTTGGTGAATGAGGTTCTACTTATTTCATCTGTTCTTAACCTACACTTAAATTAACTGGTAAAATATGACGCTTTAGCTATGGTGCAGAATGCTTAAAATTACTACCGACTGCGGGGTGTCTGTCTGATAAAAAATATTTTAGAATTAGACCTAAGATTGGTAGAATTCAGATACATTCAAATTCAGACCCAAAGTTGAAATATCTCTTCTAAAAAATCACAAAGTTCAACTTCATGGCGATTAGCTTTCCAAATCTTTCGACGAAGACAAGTTTGACAAAACGTAGTTGCCACTAGTGATATCACTGCCTATCCCCTCGGGAATACGAGCATCCGAGTAAGCGTGTGTGCGCCCAAAATCCAAACCTAATACACGAACAACACCGCTATTGTTAACAGTACTACCTTACTCAAATATAGCAGAACAAATGCCTATAAATAAATAAATAAATAAAACCCAACAGCCATATACATAGTCCTGACCTCACACTAAGATCGAGTCTTGAGGGTATCAGAAACTAAGCGAGACTTTTCGGTCTCACAAACACCCAGACCAACAAATAGAGACAAACAAATACCCGTGGATCACACAATCATTTGTTTCTGTGCGGGGATCGAACCCGCGGCTTCTCATTGCACAGCCGGCGTCTAACCAACTGCGCCACGGAGTCATAAGCTTATTAACCGTAAAATATTAAATAATTTCCTATAAGAGAACAGTAGGGTAAACAAGAATCCGTAGAGCTACCCCCAGTCAAGGTCGCAGGTAATGAAACGATATATTGTGCCCGACAACCTCCCTGTAATCACATTACACAAGATTGGATTACGTGGAAAGGAATGTGGAGATTTCATGAAGGTTTGGTGTGTTGTCCTTGTTGGGTGTAAGTTTAGGAAATTCGTGTATAAACTCGCAGACGTTGAAGGGGTAGTTAGAGGTTATTAAAGCTACTCACTGTTCTCTGAAATTATTGTTGTCTGAATATAACAACGAGCCTACAGTCATGCCGAGCATAAATTAAAGTCCCAAATAACTCATAAAAGATTTTTAATTTCCAAAAATGTAGAATCGATCCCTATAGTTCATGATTCATCACCCATAAATACATTACTACACATACATAGGATTCATATAAACTGGGTTTTGTGTCATAGGCCTCAGAAATAAGCAATCTTATTGGGAAGTAAACAAATTTAAAACCAATTTAAGATCGTAGACTTGAATACTTGAAATATAAATGTTTGAAGAAGTGTGGACGAAGAGAACAAAGAAGAGAACCGAAGGTTAGACTACTATGAATGTCTATTACCAGCAAAATATTATTTCCCATCGGTAATCTTTCACTTAATACTGTCGAGAGATGGTTATAATATGAGAGTTTTCACTTTACCCACTTACCTAAATGAGGACCCAAATTTAGGCCCTAACGAATTTCAGTGCACACTAATAAAATATGGTTAAACAATACTTCAACTATTTGTGATTACCTCATTTAAGTCTTGTATTCATCAACTATAAACTACTGCAAACTTGCACGATTTAAATAACTTGGCCATAGCCGATTCACTTGAATATAGATTTTTACACTTTCTAAGTGTTCTTATTGGTGACATTCCATCCCTGTAAAGGGTGGGCTCATGGGTGAGCCCCAGTTTGTATGGGAATTGGGGATGTCCCTTCAGTCACTTTGCAGTATCAATACTTTTTTTTAATTATTCATACTTTATTCATTCAAACCAACAGGATGTCTCTATTCTTTTGACAAATTGACTTTTTTTACAGCCTCCGTGGCGCATTTGGTTAGACACCGGCTGTGAAACGAGATGCCGTGGGTTCGATCCCCGCACCAAACAAATGTTTGTGTGATCCACAGGTATTTGTTTCGGGTCAGGGCGTTTGTGAGACCGAAATGTCTCTCGTAGCTTCTGATATCCACGACACAAGACTCAATCTTAGTGTGGGGTCAGAACTATGTTTGTGGCTGTTGGGTGTATTTATTTATTTAATACCTTATTAATTCTATCCAACAGGACATCTCTATTCTTTTGGGACATAAAGTAGCCTATGTCACGTAGATAACTTGGACATAAAGAGAGTTAATGGCATGAGAGTGCTTTGGTCCATAAACTATTTTTACGCAAAAAGCCATGTCAGTCATTTGCCGTGCGAAAGAAGGCCAACCACATGTTCAGATTTATAACATTAATAGGTGTATGTGAGTTATGTATCGCGAAAAACAGATCCGAAAGAAATGTTTAAAGGTGTTGCAAAGTATCATTTAGTTTTATTTTTATATTCAAACTAATTTTTAATCTGATATGTCGTGTAAACAAGAAAAGTAAGAAATTCGATTGAATAAAGTTTGTATATGAATATCAGCCCGTATACGTCCCACTGCAGGGCACGGGCCTACTCAACAATCGAGAGAATCGATTGAGAGTGGTTAGGCCATATAGTCCACCACGCTGGCCTAGTGCGGGTTGGCGGACTTACATACCGTAGAAATTCTTTAAAATCGCTACGGTATGCAGGTTTCCTCACGATGTTTTCCTTCACCGTTAAAGTGCGTGGTGATTGACTATCAATACACAGATGACTCCGATAAGTAAGAGGTGTGATAGTCAGAGATATAATATAGCTAAAAAAAATTGCACTTACCTCACCCCGTAGTTTTTTAACTACTAATTATGAAACAGTATATTCGAAATAAATGTTTTTTTTAGTGTAAATATCTATAATGGTTTTAAAACTATTTTTTGCGGATTATATATCAGTCCGCCCCGTGACCACGAAAGCTAAAAAGCAATCGAAACGACAAGAAGTTAAAAAATGTAAAAATTAAACCAAGTCGCGATAAAATCCGTAAAAAATAGTTTTATTTCAATTTAAATATCTAAATCACTTGTGTTTTCAAATCTGCTTTTCTCGTTTTAAAATATCTATCTTTTGACATTGACCGACCTTTGTGATTCCAGACGAGCCCAATGGAACCGAAATAGTAACTATGTCAAGGACAGTTCAAGGAGGTATGGTCCCGGGGAGAGCTACTGCAGGGAACACGGGAAATTTCCCGGGATTGGCTGTTATCTGGTAAAATCGATATCTTCACTGAATTTGTGACTATGTTTATGATATATCGTAAGATAATTTATTTTTCAAACTCCAATCCGGGGTTGGGCAAAGAAGTATTGGATTTTTCTATTCATTATCCGCCCAGAGTCAGGAATTTGAGCCCGATATGGCGACAGGCTCACCCCCTATCACATCGTGAAACGGAACACAGAAGGCGAAACGTTTGTGTCCTGGTAGAACCTCTGCCTACCGTCTCCGGGAAAAAGGCATGTGTTTATGTATGTAACTTATTTTTTATTATCTTTTACTGCTACGATAAAATGACTACAATACACTTGATATGTCTAGTGTAATAAAAACATAATTTCCACCAGCGAAAGATGTCTAAATCTCTTTCCTCTCGACACGATTAAGCCGACAAGCCCAAAAGTGGATATACATAGACTGAACTCGAAACACAACACATTTCAGCAGGATGGTAAAGATTATATAGGTGTACCACCGCAGGGCACGGTGATGACTATCCGGGTGAGTACGGATGTCCTGTACAGAGCTTAGCTCATAAACTGTTTTAAAAATTATTTTAGTTATCGAATGTTTTGTCCCTTTCGAACTGTTGAATTCAGTTTGAGTGAAGAAGACAAAACATGCGATGACTAAAATAGGTTTTAAAACTATGAATAAAGCCGTATGACTTTTATAGTGTGTAAATGAAGAGCATTGAGATTTGTACTCGGCGCGACTCTACAATATGAAGCGGAAATAAGTTTGGCGAACTTCAAGTGCTACTAGTAATAGCTGCCTATCTCCTCGGGAATACTAGCGTGAGCATAAACTTACATATAAAGTAAATAAACATAGTATTTTATATGATAAGACTTATGATGAGCAGAATAGTGCTCCTCTGACAACAAGAATACACTAGGAAGACATGACGGCTGACTAGGGTTGTTTTAGTGTTTCGATGAACATCATGTTTTTGATTGTGAAAAAAAAACCGTATTTCGTATTGATTGTCAGTATTAGACTCTAAGCGTTATAATTGTAAAACAGGTAAAAATATTCAATACCTTGAGAGCATGATCACCGGGTATTTCTGTCACTGTAACTTGCGACTAGTTTTAAATTGTATTGTTTTAGACAATAAACTAGACTAATAACATAAAATAAAATTTCGATTCTATCTACATATCTATCTATTCAGCCACAGGAAGTTCACTCCAATTTCGATTATAACCACATTTCAAACTTCTACTTTTATATTGCCTTTCATACTGAACCTTAGTGAAGTTTATGCTAATCCCCATAGTCCTTATAATTTGTCCTTAATGCAAAGTGCGAAATGCCGGCGTAATGTTTGTGTGGACAAATATTTGTTTGAACTTTAGGGTCAAAACTATTTAATAGCTCCCGAAACTCACGAAACAGGATACTAAACTGACTCTACTAGTTAAAGATTAGTTAAGATTATGCATGAAGAGATTGATGAAAGTGGGTGATGCGAAAATAATATATCAGATAGAGCAAAGTGCGATCCATAGTCTCTGCCTACCCCTATGGGATACAGGCGTGACGATTATGTATGTATGTAAGTTTATTTATGTATGTTATACCAACCCTTAGCACGCCATGTTGGGCCCAAGTATCCCACTTCATATTCAATATGTTAGTCAATAATCCAAATCAATGTACTGATGAATTGAATACAAATATCACTCGAAGATTAGAAAATGAATTTTTCATTGATTTTCAATGCGTTCTCCGGGCGGCTTTGTTCGCGTGGTCAAAAGGGTCTGTGCCGACGCCCGGAACTCAAATCGATATAAATAACACTGTCTATGGAAATACCAATATAACTGAAAATAACATATGTCTAGAAAATAACAATAAGCTGATTAAAAAGAAAGCTATATATTCGTTCGCTTTATTTCACGGAATTGAAAGCATAATTACATCCTTTCAGTAATATTCAATTTAGTCTAGTGCCACGAAAAGTTATTTATGGATAAATGGATGCAATATTTTATGCAAACTACTTACAATAATTATAAAATAAAATAAATAACATGTTTTTAAAAGGAAAATACTAAAATAAAAAAATCTTTTAAATTAATTCGTATTTCAAAATTTAGAATCAAACATTATGAGCACATTTAAATAAAATTCCAAAAAATATATATATATTCGCTAGACATTATGTAACTGGCAGGCATCTAATTCCGGATAAGGCCGTTGTCCTTGACACTACAATAAAACCTCGATGCGGCAAATGATTCGGACTTACCTGGTTAGGCGTCGCCGTCTCGGTCGTCATGTCGTCCGGGAGCGCTAGTCTACCCTTCTTTCTTCTCGTACATGTACAACAGTCTTTGAACGTGTTCAGCGTAAAACCGGGTCGTATTACCCGATTATCGATCTCAACATGTCGCCACACTAAAATCTACCACCACGAAAAGTCCTCGGCAACATCGTCCGCTGATCTCCGCGAAATAATGGCTGGATCGAATCAATTCGGCAGCCGATCCGCCATTTTCCTCGCGAATGGTACCGATGTTGTGTCTAACACTAAATCTAAAAGCAAAAAAGCCGTACACTGCGTTGCGTATTTAAAGATATTTTTAAACGTTTAATAATCACTAGAGTTTGGGATAGTTGTTGCGTTTCGTTCACCGCGGGGGTGTAGAAGAATTTTGCCGGCTTTGGACGACAAGTGAGCTGGGTGGGGTGGGCTTAGTGCGACTGCGCGGAACCCTGCTATTGTGTGCGTGATTTGCGTGAACATTGCCAGGGTAGTGAGACCCGCGCCTCCCCCCTAGCCCTGCGGGGTGTTACATCGCTGGGGGTCGGATTTCCCGGTACCGGAGGTCAGGCTACGCTGGCACTGTTGCATGTATTAATACAATCGATAATGTAGAGGGCTGTGTTAGGAAATGTCAGACTCGGCGGGGCCTACAAAGAGCGTTTGATACAGAATCGCACGGGCACACAATGCTTTCGTATCTGGGGGCTTTTTGATATGTTTAAATAATAAATAATATTTTACTTGGTAAATACACTCCTTATAATAAAATAGATATTAGTCCTTGAATAAAATCATATGTTGGCATGGGTAACAAACAAAAACAGTAAATTTGTCTGATTTGTAATTATCGATTGATTTGAATAACTCAATGATTAAATATTCTACTAAATATTATTTCACCAAATTAAAATAAGATTCAGCTTTTCATGTAGTAGTTAGTTGCGCCCTCTGCCGTCACACAATGGTAACCAAAAATAAATTTCACTTGAATATTATTTAGCATTAACTAACCTACAATCTCACGATTAGGATTTATTTGTTCTAATAATACAAGAATACAATTGGGTACTTTTTTTACTGCAATGAATTACTTTTTTTTAATGCGAGAAGAGCATGCATTTTAGCTGATATGATGGTAAGCGATACAACCGCTCATGGACAGTTGCAAAACCAAACAACATGAAATACAAAGCAATGCTTGGCATTCCACTGCGCTCGCCATTCTGAGACATAAGATAAAAGTCTCATTATGTCCAGTAGTTACTCTGGCTACAATGTCCTTCAAACCGGAACACACCAGTGCATTTACACTGCTGTTTGGCGGAAGAAATAGACATTGCGGTGGTATCTACCCGGGCGGCCTCTCACATATGATAGACCTACCACCAATATTTAAATAAGATCTACTATATGCAATGAGCCACCACCAGTAAATGTACGTCTGTTAATGAAATAAAAATATCCTTACAGATAATAACCGCCTGGGTAGATACCGCCGCAATGTCGATTTTGATTACACTGCTTTTACCATCAAGTGCACTGTACTACCAATATATATAAAAATACTAAAATCCGCAATAGAAAAGCTCGGTGTATAAAACGTAAGCGGAACAATACTCCCACGGCACAATCTAAAGTAGTTATTGGTGTAAGCTCCATTCTTCGCAATAGGGAATGGTATTCTACCGTATTTCATATCTTTATCCGTATTGAAAACTTATTTCTTTTATTATTGATGTAGCCGATGTATTTACATCTTTGTGTTTCGTATCTTTTAGTTTTTTATTTTTATGTTTTTTTTAAATAAATAATAATTAAATAAATTCACCCAACAGCCACATACATATTCCTGACCCCACATTAAGATCAATTATGTCTTGTGTCGTGGGTATCAGAAACTATGAGAGACTTTTCGGTCTCACAAACATCCAGACCCGAGACAAATATTTGTGGGACCCACAAACATTTGTCTCAATGCTGGGATCGAACCCGCAGCCTCTCGTTTCACAAAAAAAAGGCTGGCAAATGGCACGACGAATTGAATTTTAAGCACCTAAGTGTATTGCAAACAGAAAAGAGGAATGGCTATTCTATTGCTATCGTTGGATATGGTGGTTCACACAATGCCCGAATGCGAAGGAAAGGATGAACACTAGCTGCACCCAAAACCACTGCCTCGGTGGGCAGTTGTATTACGGTATGATTGCAAAGCTGAGGTCTCGGGTTCGAGTCACGGATGGGGCAAAGTGATATTGGATTTTTCTATTGATTATCAGCCCGGAGTCAGGAATTTGTGCCTGATATGGCGATAGGCTCGCCCCCTATCCCACTGTGGGACGGAAAATACAAAGCGAAACGTGTCATGGTTGCACCTCTGCCTACCCCTTCTGGGAAGAAGGCGTGAGTTTATCTATATATGTATGAACCCAAAACGTGACATCTTGTGTGAGCCGCTGCCCGAGCAATCGGATTATTCATTATCCTGCCATGATCTATAAGACCTCAGGCAATATCAAGACCTAAAATAAACATCTAATAATTTATTTGAAGAAAATATTTAAAGGTTCAGGTTAGTCTATCAAAGGGACAAAATACACAAGCATTTCACCTGGGTCTGGGTGGTTATGTGACTTAGAACCTCTGTAAGATTCTGATATCCATAAATCTTTGATCCTAATGCGGAGTCAGGATTTTGTTTAACTGTTGGATGAATTTATGTCGTCAAGGGTCCTACAACTAAGGACGCTGAAGAACAACCGATGTGGTGAAATTGTGAGAAGGCGAACCCTGGCTAGGACAACACCAGGCAGTACCACGGAAAACCCTGTGACTCACGACTGTTATTAGAGTACTTAATAAAAATAAACAGTAAAATTATAATGTAAACAATACCGCGTATTCTTATCTTCATTCACAAGAATTAGAGTTCCGCGTTCCACTACAAAATTTTGGCGGTCGGTCACGATCAAGGCCTTTCGATTTTTGAGTTCCGTATGTTATTGGAAATTATGGTAACTTTAAAAATATTGTGTTGCTGTAATTAATTAAGTTTGAGCAATCGGTAATTATTATAAGTATTTTTGCAAACTGTAATCTGAAGTGTAAGCTAGTCAAATGCAATAAATTTAAATGAAAGTCATAAGTTTCATGGTGGAAGGATTCGTACAAATCCACGCAAGTTTCCTGCTTTATGGGATCATTAGAATATTAATTTATTTGGGAATATTCAGAATCTGCCGTAAAAACAAATAAACCAATATGTTTTCAATAGGTGGGTAAAGTTAACTAAATATATTTGGTAATTTTTCGATTGCCTAAGAACGGTTTGCCGGTATAATTATGTGAACCAGCAAGACATAATAGAACCCCACTAAGAAGATGATCTATTTGGACAGGGCAGCAAAACTAACATATACAGTCAGCATTCAGCAGTGTTACATAGTTTGTTTTACTAGTAGAAAAAAGCTTAGAAGTGGGGAACAATAATACGATCATTGGGCCTCTAACAACCAACTCAAATAAAACTTGGTCACAAAATTGATAACGCAGTGGTTTTTTTTTTTTTTTTTTTTTATTTTTTTTTTCGCAACACCAACATCGACGTGTTAATCTTTCGAGACGATTCCATTATTTATGGAACCCTGAAAGATCGTAAACACCATAATGACCGTAGATTTTTTTAAAGCAGATGCTTTTGTATAAATTTAGCCGATGCTTTCATGTTTTGTAATAAATCACGGAGTCGCTCGGATTATAACAAGGTTGAAATTTATATTCCATTTATTATGGTTCAAATTCAATAATTAAACATTTGGCGAACACGGAACACTCATTAATGAGATTAATGGGAGGGTTCGGGAAACTTGTCTGGTTATCGCTAAATATATTTCGTGAAAATATACTTAAGGTCACAAAGTACTGGTTTTTAGATAGGTAATAAATTTACCCAGTCACACACTTAGTCCTGGCCCAATGATATATTTTGTATCGTGACAGAAATTTCAAGAACAGCCGAGGCCAACGACATGAAAATCTGAATCATATATTTGTTTGTTTGTCCACTAACATTTACTTAGTTGCGGATATCGAAATACACTTGTATAGCCTGCCTGGTAGCCTACCATTTCTTTCAAATTCACCTTATTCAGCAATATCCTCAAGTTATAAATAAATAAATACACCCAATAGTCACATACATAGTCCTGACCGAACACTAAGATCGAGTCTTGTGTCGTGGGTATCAGGAACTACGAGAGACTTTTTCGGTCGCACAAACACCCAGACCCGAAACAAATACCTGTAGATCACACAAATATTTGTTTCGGTGCGGGGATCGAATCCGCGGCCTCTCGTTTCACAGCCAGCGTCTAACCAACTGCGCCACGGAGGCTGTCAATTGCAGTATTCATCCCTACAATTCTCTACATCCATCTCTTTGGTTTACAATAAAGAGTATTGTATTGTATTGTACATCTACGACATAATGCTTGATCACTTGATAACAACTAATTACTCTTCAAACAATTTTATAAATACGAACAATAGTCGTAGACATAGTCTTCAATCCCATGTAGTGGCCAACTTTAATGTACTCATAATTCCTTACACACAATAACGGCATACATTTCTGTACTATTTTATTAAATCTTTAATTAAACCACAAGTCACTGACCCTCATAATTAATTTAACCCAACACTATTTCATCAAGTCATGTCAATATACTCCAGACGTCGCCAGGAATTTCTACAGTCCACAGAAGTTAATTAACATATGCGCCTTTGGTTCGGGAAACTTATTCCCCTACCAGTAACTCAATTATGGACTTTCCTTATGCCTACACAGATGGCCTAAATGAGACGTTGAACACGTTGAACTAGATATATTTGTTTGTTTTTTGTCATCCAATTCCTTAGGAATATTGTTAATGCGAAAGTAAATTTGACTTTTATGTATACAACGGCAGAAAGGAGGTGTTTAAAACAAACGAAATTATAAAGAAATCACAATACCTTTGAGTTCTTTGCTAGAATTTGTAAGATGTCCAAAATATACTAAAAGACTTTGGGGCAACGTCGTGAACTGAAGTACTTGTACCAATTAAAACCTTGTGTTATATTTCGTAACTTTCAAAATCTACAAGGCCGGGGGGGTCGATGGCCGATAGGGCTGAAAGATTCTTGAGTGGAGGCCAAATATCTCACTCTTAAGATAGACGTACGAATTAATAAACGTTGCAGGAAACTGCATCCAGCTCGCTCACACGATGATGTGGAAATCTTTTAGGCAGACGTGTCTGTCGCAGACTTCTTAGCTAAATTACTTTTTGACTGCTTTTATTTTTTAAATTTCCCTACATATAACACATACACACACTATAAAACATCACGCTTTTTTCCTAAATGGGTTAGATAGAGGTGTAACCAGGACACTCACATTTTGATTTGTGTGTTCCATCCCACGATGCGATAGGGGGCGAGCCTACTGCAATATCCGAGCTGATATTGAAACAAAAATTAAATATCACTAGACACGACCTGGGATACGAACCCCTCTCTTCGTTGTTATCGTATTGTAGTACAACTGCGCCACCGAAGTAGATCTACATATAACAAAACCATTTAACATAACCTAAAATAAACATTGTACCCGTTAATTTCCAAGAATGCAACACAATTACGTCCGAAGATTGTTAAAATCACTCATCATACAGCGGAGTGCATATTAATAGCCCCCATGACGTGGGAGGTGCAGACGATCAAGCTATTGGTTTTATTTACCGCCTATAAATATTTGGGGTAAGTCTGCCTTGTGGGACCGACGCAATGTCGAGCATACATGATTTAGTACATTGAATCAGGTGATTTGTGGTGAAAAGTTTGTATCCGTCACATGAGACGTTCGGGAGACTGTCCCGCCCTCACACCCGCCACTGCAACTCCTGTAAGCCAGGATCAACAGTGGCACACATTTTAATGACACTGAGCCTTGAAGCTCAACGCGTCTCCGGGAATGTCTAACTTGTCTTTAACCCACAACGAAATCAATCACAAAATTTAAATTAATAGGAGTTGGAAATAAATTATTGTCCATTATGTTCGGGAGTGAAAGTGGCCGAAATGGTCTTTGCTTCAAGGATTTAGACGTGAATTTATGAGCGTGTGTGTGTTGTGATAGCGATCACCGAACAAAATAGTGGAAAACCTTTTCTAGTGACCCATGCAAGTGTATGACGCATTTCAAGTTTACTTTGTGTTCAGTCGCAACAAGACAAGCATAAGTATTGGGTCATAAATTCTATGTAGACTTCAATGTCCATAAACTGCAATGTAGCGACTTTTAAATTTTAAAAAATCATTAAATTAACATTGGCAGTCTTCGTGGCGCAGTTGGTTAGACGCCGGCTGTGCAATGTGAGGCCCCGGGTTCTTTCCTCGCACCGGAACCAATATTTGTGTAATCCACAGATATTTGTTCCGGGTCTGTGAGTTTGTGACACCAAAAAGTCTCTCATAGCTCTTGATACCCACGACGCAAGACTCGATCTTAGTGTGAAATCAAGAATATGTATGTGACTATTGTGTGTACTTACTTATAAATAAAACGATAAACTAAACTATTACAAAAGATTTCTCCATACCTGATCTGAACAGTATAGTTTAGCTTGGTACCTTTTCAAATATCGTGAGTAACTTGTGCATGATGCTTCATATTAGTAAACATGATATGTCACTAATATTTACCACTAAAGATGCTTTCATCACTATAAAACATTATTACTAACGCAATGATTAAAACAACATGAATAATGAATGTTGACAAATAATTAAACAATTTTATTAATCATTCAGTTGTCGCAGTCATCACTGACCCTTGCCAAAAATCTTATTAAGATTGATTATTGTTTAGTGACAGAATAAAGGTCTGTGCCCATTACAACGTAGCATCCATGACCGTGCCATGAACTTAGAAACCATTCAAATATCCTTGTACAAACTACTATGGTACGTTGCCCACTAGCGCCCGGTCTCTATAATAAATCTATCTTTAACAAGAGATTTCGTTAGATATTTCTATGCATGTTATGTTTTAGTAAACAAAGATTTTTATTTTTTATTTTATTTTTTTTTATTCTTTCACCTTAAATATAATGACATGACAACTTTTAATACTAAGGCGGCATTATATTAAACAAAGAGAGATATATACGTATATATTGTTTATTTATTTGTATATAGCTAAGTAAGATAGAATATAAATGACTATCTTTGTCCATTGAAGTATATAATTGCATCGACATAGTAATAGTAGCTATGTTAAGCTTTATTTAAAGATAGATAAGATATAGAGATCGACCGATGCCACTCCGTCACCGTGACAATCCATAGATATTCACACAAATAGTTTTCATGTAGCGTCAAGCATAGCATCAGACATCCAGACGCAAGCTGGACAGACTACCTAGTAAAGACTATGAGAAGGTACTGACTGAAAGACTAGGAAATCCTTGCGGTCCATAAGTTTATAAGTCCGCCAACCCGCACTAGGCCAGCGTTGACAATATGGCCTAAGCCCTCTCAAGAGTACTCTCGATTGTGGAGCAAACCCGTGCAGTGGTACGTATATGTGTTGATACAGACAAATACAGTCGGCGGATACGATCACAGTACGCTACGCTGTACGAGGCCTTGATCTGATTATTACGATGTCAGCAAGCGTTAGCATCAAGAGTCTTACTCCGCTATCCATTATTGAGACGTCAGCACAACTTAATACGATGGTCTTGACTTAAATTTCTTTGACAGCCTCCGTGGCGCGGTTGGTTAGACGCCGGCTGTGGAACGAGAGACCGCGAGTATGATCCCTGCACGGAGACTATTTTTTGTGTAAAGAAATATTTTTTCGGATCTGATCAATTAGTCATTGTTACCCACGAGATATGAATTGGCATCTTAATGTGTGGACAATCATGTTTTTTTTTTAATTATCTGACTCATCACGACCGAACGCATGCCAAACTTCCCCTTTCCAGGAATTTTCGATGTCACTATTGATTTTGAGATAAAGTCAGTAAGGTTGTGATTCATGGAGGCCTAGGTTCGAATGTATTTTGGACAATCGCTTTTCTGTAAGTTTTACATTTGAAAATCAACCAACAAGTAGCCTAGGACTGGAAATTGTGTCTTGCATGGCGACAGACTCGCCTATATTATTTGAATATGGTCAGTCTGTATACCCCTTTAGGGATATAGGCTTGAGTCTATACTAAGTGCAAAAACTCTCCTATCGAATTAGTTTTCGGATTGAAAACTCACATAGAGACTCCGTGAACTGTAGGAATCGAAACCTCTACCCTCACGATTCACAGTTCACACTCCGTGCTACAACGCCGACACAGGCCAAGAATTAGCCAATATAAATCAATAAAGCATATTTATAAATCAGTTATTATTATAGGTCGAGCACTTTTATAAGAGCAATGGATGACCACGGCGCATTGCTAACGATCAATCGAGATCGTTTCGTAACGATACGCCGATGCAGCTGATTCTGCTCGGATAGGGATGAGTGGGGATGCGGATATCCGCGGCGATATAAAAAAATACTTCGGACGGATATGTAAAGTGATAAAAAAATTGCGTCAGGAAGTCGGTTAGGCATACAAAAAATTAAAAAATATATTTTTAATAAGAAATTTTTGCAAAAAAAACCTGTTGGAATCAATAGAAATAATGCAACAGTGTTTTGAATTTAAGACAGGAAGTTAACAAGTGTTATTAATAAATCTAAAGTAAGTCAGTCTCAGAGAATACTACCAAACGTTGATGACTACGACGCATCACTAACGATCAATCGTGATAAGCTGATGCTGCTTCGATAGGCATGTGCGGATATCCGCAGGTTTTCGCGGATACTTTGCTTAATATTATAATAAGTGTGACAATAACAATTCTTAAATAGAAATTGGGTTAAGCAAATTTTAATTTATGAAATAAAACCATAATAGTGTATTATGGTTTTATTTCATGAAAGCAATGCAAATATAAGATTTCAATTAAGAACTCAAAGTCACCTAGTGTGGTGACAAAACGAGAATCCACAATGCCTCTAACAAGTTCATAAGGCAATGATTAATGCACTACATCGAAATGTCGGCAATCGTTAAGCCTCGTCAGAAATACAGTAGTTTGTTTGACAGCTCTGAATTATTTCCACCATTTTTCCATACACGGCCACTGACTAGCGTAGCAGCGCACTAGACTAGGCTCAGACCGTAGGTTCCATTCAATTTACGCAGAAGGCCTTATCTAGAAATAGTATACATTTCAATATCTCGGGGGTCAAAGGACGAACAGCATATTCTGTCTTTACGCGATTTATATGCTACAATTACATAAAATTACGTAAAAATTACAGAAAGTCAAACACTGATGGTATAAAAGAACAAAATAAAATTAAACAACTGAAACGCACAACTGCTTTTTGTGACGTCACAATCTCAATAAAAATGCGCACCAAGATCGTATTTAAAGAAACTCTACATTACTAATTACACAGGAAAAACAAAACCGTCAAATTGAAATAGCGAAGCAAAACAGATACAAATAAGCCGGCCTTCGGAGTAACGGTAATGTTGACTTTTATAGTATAAGCAAGCTGGTTTTATGAGTTCCATAATAGTTCCGTACTGCTGCCTAATCAAAAAACTTCGAAGCAAAAGTAACTAGTAGTTGATGAAAGTACTTCCCTTTATCGCCGATAGTAAGGATATTTGACAGCCTCCGTGGCGCAGTTGGTTAGACGCCGCCTGTGAAACGAGAGGCCGCGGGTTCGATCCCCGCACTGAAACAAATATTTGTGTGATCCACAGGTATTTGTTTCGGGTCTGGGTGTTTGTGAGACCGAAAAGTCTCTCGTAGCTCTTGATACCCACCACGCAAGACTCGATCTTAGTGTGAAATCAGGACTATGTATGTGACTGTTGGGTGTATTTATTTATTTATTTATTTAAATACCGGTACTAGGTATGTTGATAGTTTCTTTTTGTTTTCAGAAGAAGTTTGCAGTGAAATAGATTCAATGTTTTTTTTTTCACAAACATCCAAAACTTTGGAAATCATCTGCATTGTCGTACCAAGACAAGCCCAGAAAAAACTAGTTGGAATGAATAATTCATTAAAAATGCGAGAAGCTATACTAAAACTTTAGTCTTCCAAAATATCGGCCAAATTATTAAAAAATATTTACATCAAGCGGATAAGCTGTCACATCACTGGCATTTTTAATTTACGCGAATCCAAACCGTTAAAATTTGTTGCTTTAAAACACGCTTCTCAGTTTGCAGTTGTAAACTGCATATTACACCGATTAACATTAATCATAATATGAGAATGTGTGCCACATTTTCAGCACCGCGACATGAATCACATTTTTACTTCACAAAGTTGCATTCAGCCCACATGCGGATAAGGTGGGCCATCACTAGCATCTTCGGTTAAATTTAGCCAGTCGAAATCGCGGTGTCAAAGATGCCGTACGATGAACGCAGCTCTGTTTACATTAATACAAGGAATGCTATGTTTTTCATCAAAGTTTACGCGGTGTTATTTTTATGAGTGAACCGGCCTCTTCTGCGAGTACGTTCGGCGCCGTGAGTGCGGTTAGTGGTTTGTGAGACGTTTCACTCGGTTTTTAAACGATGTCTTTGCGTTCCGTTTCACATTTCTTTTAAAGTGTTGTGTTTTGTGTTGGATTGAACACACCGCGTCGGATTGCAACAATTCAGGTATTGTTTTAGTTTTAATTTGTGTTAATGGTTTAAAATTTTGAGTGAAAAGGAACGTGTTAGTTTTTAAAAAGTTTCGCTCTGAATACGTCGGATAAAAATTTTGGAATTAGATTTTTTTTAATACAGGAGTCGTTGGCTTATATTATAATTCTTATGTTAAAATTAGCACGTATTTAGGAATAGGTAATTATCTTTTAAATTATTTTACAGTACATAATGTAAACGGTTAAATAGTGGATAGTAATACGTACTTCACTAAACTCATGACTGAAAATTATAATATAAACTTTTAATACCCGTGCATTATTCAAGGTTACAAAATGTTAAATCTGTAAACATTAGAAAAGTTTCCGTAAAAAAATCAATTCGATATTTACAACGATATTTTAATGGCGCCAGTTCAAAATTTAATTGAACCTTGATACTATTACGATGCAATAAACAAAACTATAAAGTTAACTTTTGATGTAGCTATAAAATGGCGATTTGTACGTTTCGCGTATTGAACTTTCGATCCATTATGCAGATGATCTACTATTAAATGCAACGTTTTTTATGGTATTTTGCGAAAGCAAGGAAAATTAAAATACATATACATATACGTATTAAATTATACATAATGAATCTAATAATATGAAACTAAGTTAAATTCATAAGACTAAATTTTTATTAACATTTTCAATAATGTATTGAATGTCATTATTTGTATTGTCTTCACTAATTAATATTCTCTTCCTTAATATTCGTTTCAATTTAAATATAAAATTTAATTACATGTAAATATTTAGCGATTTTGAATACTTTTTGTCAAATTCTTGAATATTTTACATCGATTTTTTAAACTTTTTATTGTACATGCTTACGCTGAATTCATTTAAAATTATCGAAGGTCACTTTCGCCCCTCCCTCCATTCACTATACTACAGTAATAAAAGTATCTAGGTCTATTTCGCGCTTCGACTTTGAACCGTAAAGTCCTAGTTTCAATTCATAAATCGGCTGATCCACTTACTGTAAGATTAAAATAACATAAACACAATTTACTTTAAGTTTTTCCATCGCGAAAACACGATTCGTACGGAACGAAGGAATTTCTAGAAATAATTTCAGGCGGCCTTACCTATGTATGTATGTATGTATGTACTACATTTTCTTACTTCTACATTCTCTGGGGGTGGACAGAAGTGATACTAATGCTATTCGCAGATGCCTGAGCTTATTACCATTCCGTGTCATACACATGTGTCCTAACACCACACACTTTTCGACCGATTAAATGTGTTCAGTAGTTCGTATTAATTTTAAGAACAAAACATTTACTGAGAATCAATTTAATTGACGTAAGATATCATTGAAGGTGGCAGTAAGAAGCCAGCATGATTTTTTACGGGAGAAAATAAATACAAGCTAACAGCCTCCGTGGCGCAGTTAATAGAGAGCCGGACGTGAAAAAAAGTCGCAGGTTCATACATACATACATACATAAACTCACGCCTATGTCCCATTGGGGTAGGCAGAGACTATTGAGCGCCAGGTGCTACGGTCCATACATACCTCTTTCGCTTCATCCACTGTCATTAATCTTTGCATACACGCTCGTCGGTTTCGAGGACTCCGTATTTTCCCTTTAGGTTCAATGGACATCAATATTTTAATGAGTGTGGAAACTCAACTATATTTATTTCGAAATCGGGTGTTGTGAAATCGAATAAATTCTCTTGTAGTTTCTGATACGTAAGACACGATTAATAAATTAATTTTCTTGGAATGCAGACAAGACTATAAGTGAATTCATAGTGCCCATTACTGAGTACGGCACTCCTCTCCAGCAGAGAGTTCGAATGTGAGGAGTTAGGCCAATCCACCACTCTGGCCTAATGTTGTATTTAGTGTTTACACATCCAATTTATTAATTTCATTTAACAAGAATATCTGATAATATCCGTAAAAATGAGTTTTATTTCAAGAATATGCGTTATCAATGGCGCAATGTAACACATCAGTGAGTCAAATGCAAAATGGTTCTAAGTAGCGACTCTGTTAAAATTAGTAGCACGCCAATAGCTCGAACTCGATGTAAACAAATGAATACTGCATGCAGTTTATTGTACACCATTGTCTTAAAACATGTATCGTTGAGTCACTGAAGATAAATATACCTACTATATAGGAATTTCTAAGTCTATAAGTTTGGTTGTAAAAGTTTTTTCTTATATTTTATTTATTTACATAAAATCCACAGCCCTTATTCCTGGTATGCTTATCTTACGGCCAATAACGGATTTATATATAAACGCAAAATTTTATATAAACCCTACCAAAATTTAATTAAAGGATTATTTTCGTATCGACAAACAGACTTGCAACGTTACAGCAAGATGTTATTTGTTTATTAATTGGCATTAAATATTTTTGAGTTAGGAAGTTAGTGGAAAAAACGTCCGCCACGTGACCACGAAAGCTGTAAAGTAATCGAAACGTCGGGAAGTAAAAAAATGTAAAAGTTAAACAAAATCCGCGATACAATTTGTAAAAATTTGTTTTATTTCAATGTGTAACATTCGCGTAAATACGAGTATATTAAACCAGAAGAAATTTAATACTGCCTCGGTGGCGTAGTTGTACTACGGTACGACTACAAAGCCGAGGTCTCGGGTTCGAATCCCGGGTCGGGCAAAGTGATATTGGGTTTTTCTATTCATTATCAGCCCGGAGTCAGGAATTTGTGCCCGATATGGCGATAGGCTCGCCCCCTATCACATCATGGGACGGAGCATACAAGGCGAAATGTGGGTGTCCTGGTGACGCCTCTGCCTAACCCTTCTGGGATAAAGACGTGGGTTTATGTATGTATGTATATGATGATGAAAATGGTGTCTGTGTCTCCCGCCAAATAGGAGTGTAAATGCACTGTTGTGTTCCGGATATTGCAGCCAGAGTAACGGCTGCACATATTGAGACTTAACATCTTATGTCTCAGGATGGCGACCGCAGTGGAATGCCAAGTAAAGCTATGTAATTCATGGTGTTTGGTTTTCTACTCTCCATGAGTGGTCGTATCGCTTTCCATCAGGCGAATGGCATGCTCGTCTCACCATTAACCATAATAAAAAAACCGTCGTGGTTATGACGGGTTATTTTGCGTGGTTACGCAAAGGTATCATTTTCGCGTTCACTCTGTGAATTAGCACTGATACATTCATAATACCCAACACCCTCATCCCTTCCCCCTCAGATATACGTGATCAAGTAAACAAATAGGGTATTTGACCAAGTTTTGCTGTCAAGCACATGTCTAGATTTTTCTCGTAAAATTATTGTTGAATTACAAAATTATATTTGTATTGCTTAAAAAATGACAATAATTGGGTATTTGACTATCATCGAATTTTTGAATTATTTTGCAGATGCACATGTGCCATTAAAACAAAACATTTTTGTGAAAACAGTATTAAAGTAGCTTGTAACATGAGGCAAATATTAGTATTTTAAATGAAAGAGTGGGGACGCAGTGGGGACATCTTACCCTCTCTTTCACACCCCCACACTATAAAGCATATTAAGATTAGTGACGTCTCTAATTTTGTTTTGCATCCCTTTTCTTTTACCCCCACTACAAGATTTAAAACGTTTCTAACTTGTTTAATTCTGAATGGATTTACAAAATTACTTGTTTGCTAGATTTTGGATATGGATACATTTTGATGAATGCAATAAAAATAATGAATCGAGTACCGTATTGCAAAACCCACTCCCAAAAAGCATAGGAGTGATGGATGACGCAGCACTACGTCTAGTCTGCCCGTTGCGTGTCGCAACAAGTCAAGGGCGACCCAAATAGACATCACGACGTGACAACACGCGCTGTAGGCAATGATACTGTAACTGTAGGGTAGGGAAAATTGTAGTTAGAAAACTGACTAGAAAATGAAATGGGACCAACTTGGACCTAATCTGAGCTACACGAAAAAAGACTCATCATATCATCGTCATTTCCAGATATTTTTTTATCTGGAAATGACGATGATATCCGCGAATACAAAATGATTAATTGAATAATCTTCGTTTTTTAAGTTGTCTAAAAACTTATTGTAAATCGTTGACTTTATTAAATAGCGTTGGCCCAGCACATGAGCAAAAGGCTGCAGTAGCATTAGTAGTTACCTTGGACTACCTACTGCAGCTGCTCTACCACTTTCATATTGACTTTCTGCTCGAACACTGAATGGCGTAATCTTTAAAACACCTATTTCCTGCAGTGGGTGATTACACGACTGATTTTGTTGGTTTAACATGAAACAGTAACCGCATAGAAACCTATTGGTATATATAATTCAGTCAAAGTAGAGTATCCGAGAAAGTACCGAGAAATTAGGACTAACTCACCAATGGACACAATTGATATCAAAGCATGGCGTTTATGATAACACTCTACTGTACTGTATCAGCCCATATACATCCCACTGCAGGGCACAAGCCTCCTCTACAATCGAGAGTACGATTGAGAGGGGTTAGGCCATATAGTTCACCACGCTAGTGCGGATTGGCAGAATTACATAGAAATGATTACAAATCGCTATGGTATGCAGGTTTCCTCACGATGTTTTCGTTCACATGATAATACATAAGCTCAATAATTTTACACTTATACCGCTGATTTAGGCAGTTCTTGTAGGTTATTTGATGACGTCAACGCCTAATGATTGCCAACTGATTTCCGTACAATCAGTTTTATTTGGCTATTCAAAACGCGTAACTGTTTTACGGTCGGCTCATTGCGAACATTTCATAACTGCTTTAGAATTAACATTCGTATATATGATGGCATTGCTATTATGTAATAGAGCATTGTTCCAAGGTTCTGGAAGTCCCACGCAATATCTATCTTTTCTTTTGTAACATATTTTCCCGGAAAAGTGTCTTTAACACGCACAAAAATCTTAACTTGTCTTAATGAAAAAATGGAATATCGATTCGATTTTCTGTTGTTGCGTGAATGAAGAACAAACTGATAAACTTACCTCTGCATTTACTTAAGAAGAAGTTAATAGGAGTAACATGTTGTATCCTTAACAAGACAGATTTAATAGTTTAAAAAATACTTACTAACAATAATAATATTTGCACAAACAAACCATATAGATAGATATAGTTTAAATAACAGAAAGTAATTACCGTAGCCTACGAAAACACACAAAATTTAGAAAATCCTATATGCGTAGTTTAGCTTTATGCCTCAAGGGAAATAGGAGTAAAAACGAAGACAAATATAAATCAGAAGAAACTAATGGAGAAATGCTACAACATAGCTTCAACATATTACTTGCTAATGAAAACCTAGCATTCAGTAAAATAAGCGTAGTCATGCTATCGAAAACATACCTATATATACACTTATTAAAAACAAATTACATTGAGGGCAACCTGTAAACAAACATTCAACGACCCAATCACAAGTAAACAATAACACACGTCAATATCAAAAGAATACATCAAAGTGGAAAAATAATTTAATATTTAACATAAAACAAACCACAGGTTAAAGATTTTGAAAAGGTCGTAACCTACACGTTTCTTGTTTCAAATCTGCTGTTTTATTTTAGGTTATTTTGCACTTAAACAGGGTGTAGACTGTAGTGTGAGTAGGTGTATTAAGATTTTATACGAGATGTAGTAATGGTAGAATTATAATTCTTGTAGTAGTTTGCGGCGACTTCCAGAACCCAAATGACGAAATAATTTTCACACCAGAGGCCCGAATTCATATCCTACGTCAAGACCTGTTCCGTCCGAAAATATTTATTTTAGAGTCCAGACTGAATATAATGAGACCGGAAAGTTCCTTGAAGTGTCTAATATCGATGACAGATTACATTAATTTTGTCAATGTTGGTGTTGGATG
Source organism: Deilephila elpenor (assembly GCA_949752805.1). Taxonomy (NCBI): domain Eukaryota; kingdom Metazoa; phylum Arthropoda; class Insecta; order Lepidoptera; family Sphingidae; genus Deilephila; species Deilephila elpenor. The sequence goes on from OX457119.1 coordinate 6,495,910, forward strand.
TATTTATTTATTTAAAAGTAGCGGGCGGATATGTATAGCAAAATGTATGGGCTATGAACCGTAGCGTTTTGGGTTTGATTTCCAGATCGGAATATTCATATAAGTATGTTTCAATTTTTTTAATGTATAAATTAGGTAGTCTTGGCGATAGACTCACTTATTACATTTTAACACAAAAACATAATCGACCAACTGTAAAAGTCGCTATTGACACTTCTGCCTACCATTTCGAAAACTTGTCAATATAAATTCACATAGAATTACGAACAGTATTTCAGATTCTAAGACAGTTTAGGAAATAAGTTATCACCAGTTTTTCTATAACCGTCGAAAAATACCGTATGAGTAATCCATTTATATGTTTCTGATTTGTGCCGTTTTCGAAAATATACGAGTAGTTATTGCTACAATTTATTACAGGCGTATTTTACTGTAACAATATATTATACTCTCAGAATATACTATTTTAAAACATTACTGGATATTGATCGCCAACTCTCATAGTTTACTTTATCAAAAATATGTTTGAATTAATTGTAGTTTCATATACAAAAAATAATTATCATCATCTCTTTTAGGAGTCGGGTAAAAATATGAGAATACAGCTAACAGCTATTATTGGAATATAATTTATGTCCATTAAATTTATAAAAATCATAATTTTTCAGTGAAGATAATCATTATTTTTATTGGTGATGTCGTACTTGTAATTTTACTTCTACATATATTACTAATCTTTTACCCATCTTTATTTGCGAAAAATTAGTTTATTGTATACCAAAGTTCTAGAATTTTCCATCAAAAATCTATTTTTGGCGTTGTAAAAAGTAATCTAAACTGCCTCGGTGGCGTAGTTGTACTACGGTACGAATACAAAGCTGAGATCTCGGGTTCGAATCCCGAGTCGGGCAAAGTGATATTGGGTTTTTCTATTAATTATCAGCCCGGAGTAAGGAATTTGTGCCCGATATGGCGATAGGCTCGCCCCGTATCACATCATGGGACGGAACAAGCAAGGCGAAATGTGGGTGTCCTGGTGGCGCCTCTGCCTACCCCTTCGGGGATAAAGGCGTGAGTTTGGACAGTAGCAAAAACTAACAACACCAATAATTATTGTACAAAGCAATGCTTGGCATTCCACTCGCCATCAACGCCATCATGTATTTGTGTCAGATTCATCTTTTTCGGGAACAAAATTTTCCCTGTAGTTTCTTATACTCAACACAAACTTGATAATGTGTCCTCATCGTAAATCCTGTTGGGCATCGCCAACTCGTCCTGCTCGTAGAAATAGATAAATACATAGCTTTACGTTAATTTTCCAATGTTGGGATTAACGTTTGCCAACGTTCTGATCTCTCAACACTATATCAACCACAGTGTAATGTGGGTATCTATAAATAAATAAATAAATACACCCAACAGTCACATACATAGTCCTGACCCCACATTAAGATCAATTAAGTCTTGTGTCGCAGGTATCAGAACTACGAGAGACTTTTCGGTCTCACAAACACCCAGGCCCGAAAGAAATATTTGTGGGTCGCACAAACATTTCTCTTGGTGCGGGATCGAACCCGCGGCCTCTCGTTTCACAGCCGGCGTCTAACCAACTGCGCCAAGGAGGCTTGAGAGTGGTACGGCGTACTCTAGTATATATTTATTTAATAATTGAATTTGTATCGGGCCTCGCTGAGAATAGCTGCTAGTTTTATTATAAAATAGGAACCATTAAAATTGGCATGAAATATAGCAAGATCATTAATTCATAACCACAAAGGAACAGATATAGAAGTTATGTAACGGAGAGCTTTTTTATTACCTATAATTTCATTCTTATATTTATCAGGTACGAATTCAGTTGTTAAGAATAGTTAAAAATAATTGTTATGCTTTTAATTGCATCGTTCATTAAATATGGAATTACCGTATTGGCTAGGACAAGAAGCACTTTTTCTTAATTAGCCATTCATTTTCTTTCTTAAGTGAAGTTGTTGGGTTACAAAATCACATTTAACTTTGACATAAAGCATTACAGAAAATTAATTAGTTTCGAGTAAATTAAATTCCTTACTTTGAAACTCTTAGTAGATTACCCCGTATGGAAATTGAACACAATTTTTTCAGTAAACTGCAGACACTACACCACAATCAGCGAGGCGCCTACCTCGCCTCTGTTAACGGCTGCTAAAATGTGGGTGAAACGGCGTTTTTTATTTGTAATTTATTTTGATAGAAACGTTCGCGGAAGATTTATTATTATAATTATCTGAATGCGCGCCTGTTACTCGGCTAGCCAAACAAACAGAGCATAATTTATACTGGCGTGGAAGTTGGTGATGGGCCGCGCGGTGCCAAGGGTAACTAACGGATTATATATTTTTACTATGTTTCCTGTGTTATATTTACATTTATATTTGGATAAGTGAGCAATCGGACAAGTTGGTATAAGCCAGGCGTGTCAATCCAACTTTTAAACGTAGAGAAGTTCTATATCCCTTTTTTTAAACTTATGTATATCAGGGCTGTGTTAGCCCTATAATTATTATGTATAAGTGTTACGCTGACAATCCATAAAAGATTCTACTGTATTCCGCCACTGAACCTGACCCATTTTGAGTTCATATTGACGCCTGCGAATCGTAAAATCCACGCCGATGATCCAGCTTTTTTATGGCTTGCATAAAAACCCAAAAATCTGGACATAACATAGCCAATTAGAAATAACAAAATATGCTGAGCACTGAGAGGGATATAGTATCTACATCTCACTTGGTCATCTGTATCCGAAATTACTCTTCAATACCCGATCATCAGCTCACGAACTTGCAAGAACTATTAAAAATGTTACTAACCCATTTCCATAAAGCAGATGCGGTATAAAACTCCTCACACTGAGTACACGGTGTACCGTAAAACTTATGGCCAATAAAAATAGCACGGTCACCGCTTTCCACACATTTTATTGTAACATAACAATCGTAATGCTGGACGTCCATTGCAAAATGTAAAAAGACAAATTACACACACAAAAGAAAAGGGAAGTTTTGCCATTACAAAAACACGTTATGGATTAAATATTTGAAATCAGATTTAAATTCAGCACATTAAAATACAATCAAAAAACCGGGAAAAAGAATTTGTATAAATTGAGCATGTATTACACAAGTTGTAGCTAAATGTATGCATTTTCAGTTCCGCTGTCCGTTCTGTTTCGTGATCTCCAACTTAAGATTTACTCTCATGAGTTCTTTAATACATTAATACCCAATTAAATTACCATCTGAAATAATAGGAAAGTTGCATGCATCGAAAAGCTTCAGGTTCGATCTGTCCGCCAAGATATATTTTTCTGAGATCATGAAATATTGTCCGCAAAGTGGGGACTTTTACACACGCGACAGAAAACTCGCATCAACTGCGCACTTTTTAATAAAAGTAAGCCACTATATAGCAATTGAATAATTATTTGTTCAGACGCATCGCAACTATTTAGCTACAGTAAACTGGTTAACATTGAGAATGTTTTATTTGTGCTGCATAAGTCTATCCCGTAACATACACACGCCAATCTACTGTCTACGAGTATATGTTGCAAAATCAGTATTTAAAAACAAATTTATCCACTTTTTCACCAACCATAGGAGTGGTGCAAATGCATACATACATAAACTCCCGCCTTTTCCCGGAAGGGGTAGGCAGAGCTTCCCCTGGTACCAGGACACCCACGTTCCGCCTTGTATTTTCTGTCCCATGATGTGATGCGAGCGTATGGCCATATCGGGCACAAATTCCTGACTGCGGGCTGATAATGAATAGAAAATTCAAATATAACTTTGCCCGACTTGGGATTCGAATCCGAGACCTCAGCTTTGCAATCATACCGTTGTACAACTGAAGCAGTCAGTGGTGCAAATGAAATGCTCTATAATTAATCTCTAAGCAGAAAATCTGTATGTAAATCATAGAGCTAGTGTATAGTGAGGAAACCTGTACACCATCAATATCTTTATGAGAATTTCTATGGTTTGTGAAGGGCGCCGATATGTTATTCACCAGGGTGACAGACTATGCCGATTTAATTGACCTCTCGATTGCAAAGGATTTCCGTACTCAGTATTTGAGGACGTATGTTATAAGCGGTAGAGCCGTTTATATAATTACATGAGTGTATAATAAAGTACCAATACGCTTTGAAACAAAAAAAAATATCCAAATCAGTCCAGGCGTCTTCAAATAATCGGTGAACATACATAAAGAAAAGATTTCGACGAATGGAGAACCTCCTTTTTTGAAGTCTAGAAACGTTGAACTATTGTCCCATACAAAGCTGCCATGAAGTAACAAGTGTACGATTACGTTTCGTCCGTACAGAAGCTTATTGGTAGGCCTAATAGTGCATTAATTAAGAATTGTTAATATGCACTTCATTTAATTCTTCTAGTGCAAAATATCAGACTTTAGTAAAGTATCTTTAGCCATTTAAGATGTCTATTGCTGAACCTAAGTCTTCCTCTACAAATTCCACAATTAATACATATTTTACAATTATTCGGTGATCCGTTGTTGTAAAATGGTAATTATTATTATGTGTTTTTTTTGTATTTATATTATAGTACATGTTTATATAATATACGTATATTCATAAATAAATATCTAATCAAATAAGCATAGGGGTACATATGCTTCTGTCATCTCTGCACCATCTCAAGGTAGACTGGAAGAGAATGCCTTTGGCATTAAGTCCGCCTATGTACAATATGTTTGTATGTGAAGTTAAATAAATAAATAAATTATTCAACACCGCTTCGCTTTGCTACAAGTGGAAGCGTAGCCTTAAACAGTAGCGCGGAAACGAATAGTGTTCGTTGTAAAATATCTTTTAATCAGAGGAAGGTGACTAAAAGTAAAAACCCATGGGTAATAAAAAAATATTTTTAGAACCTAGTACTTATCGTAAAAAAATACTCAGTGGGATTTAAAAGATTTAAGGAGTACAGGAAGTAGTAGACCTTGATACAGCTATTTATGTAGGTAGTAGGTACGTTACATTTCCGTAGACAAATTTAAGACAATGGCGAATAGCTAGTCTTTAATATCAAGCGCGGATCATACACCCCTGAAATAATGAATGAAAACATGAAATTTGCATAAATTCTGTAACTTCTAATAGGTTGGGATTTTTCTAAAAAAAAGTTGGTTAAGAAATTAAAAAAGTATCCATTCAAAATCACACATAGCGACAAATTCTTAATCTCGAAGTAAAATCCGACCCCAAATCACTAAATAAACACGCGATATGCAATAAAAAAATACACAAAGATCAACACACACAGAACATTTTCCATTTATTAAAAAGTTTTAAGGTCACACGCACGCGTAATAAAATAACAGATCATTTGAACGATAAATCTGCGTATAATTACATTACGCGACATTAACAAGTTTTTCTCTGGACCACGTCGCAGTGTACCGTACAGAATGATTTACGATGTGTTTTACATTCGCGATAATTGTAAATTGAGCTCAGGAATAAAATATTCTAGTGCACGCCGTTTTGAATAGTGATACGCAGTTTTAAAGATCGTTTTGCGTAGTTTTTGTTAATGAATACAAGAAAAATATGGTTTCATGTTGTTCTACAGGAAGTCTTGCGTAAACTATTAATGCGCTGCTTTTTAATACAGTGGTAGGCAATTTTGAAGACCGTTTTGTTTTGCGTAGTTTTTGCTAATGAATCGAAGATATAATGTTTTCTTTATTGTAGTCGAAAGTACTTCGTAAAAAAAATATACTGCTGTGATTTTACTCGTACTCAGCGTTTCAAATATTTCAAAAATTTCAAATATGAAGACACAAAAAGATAATACAACGATGAAGACGGTTTTACAAATATGCGAAGTGTGTTTTTTAGTGTTGTATTAATGAATGAAAGAATTATTCTCAATGTTTGATGAAAACTTTGATATTTAGTTTTAAAACCCGTTCATTTTACAAAATTATGCGTAATTGTTGCGTTTTGAATACGAAATTCTGTAGACCGTTTATTTAATGAAGACGCGTATTTTCAACTCGTTCTTTTGATATGTGAATGAAATTGATTTGACATAGACTTGTTAATACAATACAGACAGTTTATTTGCGAAACCAGCCCTCGTTTCTAACTACAGAGTTTAATTAATGAATCGTTGGTATTACACGTGTTTTTGTTATATACTACGGTATTTCAAGAGTGAATGATACCCAGAAATATTTTATTTTCGTATGTATTTACGCCTTTTCAATACGCCATAGATATACGTTTTGAATACTGTTTATATTAAATAAATGTGCGTAGCGTCCGTGGTATTTCTTTAAATAATTAATGGTTAAGATATCCCTAGTTTTTATTACTGTGTCTACGTCATTTGTATACATCGGGTTTTGGTTGTAGCTATTTAATTTTGCCGTGTTGTTACGCCGCGGTTGAAAACGCCAGTAATATGTAGTTTTGAAGATGATCTACATACATACGAACACAAACTCACGCCTTTATCCCAGATGGGGTAGGCAGAGGCGTCACCAGGACACCCACATTTCGCCTTGTATGTTCCGTCCCATGATACGATAAGGGGCGAGCCTATCGCCATATCGGGCACAAATTCCTGACTCCGGGCTGATAATGAATAGAAAAACCCAATATCACTTTGCCCGACCTCGAACCCGAAACCTCAGCTTTGTAGGCGTACCGTAGTACAAATACGCCACCGAGGCAGTCAGAAGAAGAAGACGATCTATCTGTTGAAAGTGCATAGTGTCTCCGGTTTCCGTTTTATCTGTAATCTGTAATTTGTATCAGCCCATATACGTCCCACTGCAGGGCAGAAGCCTCCTCTACAATCGAGAGTACGATTGATTGGGGCTAGGCCATATAGTCCACCACACTGGCCTAGTGCGGGTTGGCTGACTTTACATACCATAGAAATTCTTGCAAATCGCTATGGTATGTAGGTTTCCTCACGATGTTTTCCTTCACCGTTATAGTACGTGGTGATTGACTATCAATTCACACATGACTCCGAAAAGTCAGAGGTGTGCCCTGGGATTTGAACCCGCGACCACCATGAACATGTTGGCCACCATGTCTGGTCCGTTACCAATAGGCCACCACGCACTCTCTTCTTTCCGTTTTATGAATTAATACTAAAATCTACCTCGTTTTTACATTGCTTTGCGTCAAAAACAAATAGATTTGCATGTTATTGGACTGGTTCTTGCCTGGGCGAGAATAAGCGATTTCAAAGACAATCGTTTATGCAACAGACACAGACATACTGCGAGTAATGGTGACTGCTCGTGGAGTAAGCAAACAGAACTGAAGTTTTGCAGCTGTTTCATACAAACTGACGAGAAGCATCAGCTTCTTTATTGCATTTTGTCTGTTAGTGGTGAGTGAGATTGCCCAAAATTTTCAAAGAAAGGTATTTTGCCTGAAGTTGTCGATTATAATGGGTATCGTCAATGAGTACGGTAGGATTTATGTCAATAGTAATCTAAATAAGATCTTTATGATTTCCCATCCTTTGGCGATTTAAAATTAATTGAGTCTAAAGAAGAAGACTTAACAATTACAGTTTCCATTTTTCTTCTATGTTAGTTTGGAAGAGATTACTGATGTGAATGTGACCGCCAAGTGCTTACTTATTAAGAAGGTTACCTGTATTATTTTGTTATGTTAAGACTAACAATATTAGACTGTCGCCTATCTAAAAATGAATGCAAAACTTTTACCCAATGATAAAATAATGTTTTAGTCCAATGATAAAATAATATGTTTGTAAAACCTGCCGCCCACTAAATACGCTAAGGAGATACGTTGCAATGCTTCATTAAACAATCGGTATGAATGTGTTAGAAAACAGTTGATTGACGGACGGAGCGACTCGTAAACATTCATTAAAATAGATGTTGAATTTTTGTGTTGTAATCGTTTTCCTGGTCTGCATTCCGTTTCGTCAGGAATAGATCTGCGAAGTTAATGAATGTATTAGAGACTGTCCCGTCAACACAGCCACCACTGCAACTCCTTTCAGCCAGGATCAACAACGGCACGCGAAGAATTGGCGAGCTCCGGAGCTCAGTGAGTCTCTTACACACTAGCTCGTCTTTAACCCGCATTGAAACTAATCAGAAAGAAAAAACATAAAGGAGTTGAAAACAAATAATTGTCCACTTCCCTCCGCAGCAAAGCAGGTGACTAATAATGTATTATAATGAATGTATTGTACAACTTGAAGGAGAACTGAAGGAGAGATTATTAGCGACTATTAATATTTATCGTACAGTTATGACATTTTCGAAGCCACAAACCCCAGTATATTTCATGTGACTGTCTTATCTTCTGTGACAGTCAGCTGGTAAGAGGTTCACTTCCAGGAGACCAAAAAGGTTCTCGTATTTCCTGATAGCCAGGACGCAAGATCGATCTTAGTGTGAGGGTAGGACTATGTATGTGACTGTTGGATGTATTTATTTATTTAACAATACAAAATCTCCGTTGGAACTCTAGAAACCAAGGTTTGATAAAACAACTATGTTGCTTCCATAGACAAAGACGATGTATCCTACTAATATAATGTGTAAGTACTTGGGTAGAAATGAAACAAAAACTAGACGAATATTATGATAAAGCTTTACAGTATTATAGTTTTTGAATCACTTTAACACATAGGGCATTACCAGGTTAACCCAGGATACACCAACACGCTAGTCCCATAATAAAAAGCGGTAAACCTTATGGCTGTCATAAGATGAAAAGCTTCATAGAAAATGTTTAGCTGGGTTCATTAAATGGCAGTGACCGGGTGCATAGTTGCGCGTAGAATGCGGTATTTTAATGACAGTACCATTGACAAACGTGTAGTGCGTTTTCAATGTACGTGAATGGATGGGAAAACGGAAAGTGTACGCGAGATGAATGGATCGTAAACAACTACGGCTAATGAACTGGGCTTCTTATGATCACTGTTAGTATTTTGTGAATATACAAAATACATAACAAGGGTCGTATGTTCTAATATACTTTTGGTTACACTTTTGGTTTTTTTTTTTTTTTTTTTTTATTTATTTATATAAGACATAAAACAGAATACAATCAGACACAAAAACAAGCATTCATGGAAAGTTCAAATATGGGAATTGCATGGTACCATCGCTCCATATATTATAGAGTTCCTAATCTATGGAACAGATAACAAACAAATAACGATAGAAAGAGCAAAATTTATGCAATACATATAAATGTTACTTCAATAAGGTATCTAAATCCCACAGCTGGTATTTGAGCTTGTGAACGCATAATAATAAAGTGACGTGGCCTTCCTTTGGCAGCAATAAGGGATCCACATATCTGAGAATTGTACATGTTATGTCAAACTATAAAACGGATATGTGAGGATACGAGATGCGCATTATTGGGTCTCTGAAATTCTCATCAACTGAAGTAAAAGCAATAGTTCGCTCTGAAGATTTCACGCTCAGTAGTAGATATTCTGAAGCTGGGATCATTAATTAAAATTCGTACGATTAAGTTACTACAAATGTTACCTATTGGTTAATAGGCAAATTTAGTGCATGCCAGATAGAAAGAATAAAGATAAAAACCCACCAATTTCTCGCTAAACGACATAATTATGTCGACTTGCTCAAAACAAATATGAAGACATAACGTGGAAAATTTTCTCAATGTGGCGGTACACGTCCTATGGTACTACGCCACTCAGATACATTCCAGCAAATGATGATTAATGCTAAATACTAGAATCCACTCAGCATTATGTCACGAAGTAATGCGTTCGTGAACAGCTCGTGGTGCTATTTTCTAAGCCACTAGAATAGAATGCACTGGAGTGACCCCGTACACACTGAGCGCGCTGGTTCGTGTTGTCTTTTGTCACATAATATATTTTATTTTGATAGTTCGGCTGGTTCTACCTGTATATAACGCAAAAGACAAACCCATAATACAATATAACTATCGTTAACCTAAGTTTTGCATACATAAACTCACGCCTTTATCCCAGACGGGGTAGGCAGAGGAGCCACCAGAACACCCACATTTCGCCTTGTATATTCCGTCCCATGATGTGATAGGGGGCGAGCCTACCGCCATATCAGGCACAAATTCCTGACTCCGGGCTGATAACGAACTGAAAAATCCAATATCACTTTGCCCGACCCGGGATTCGAACCTGAGACCTCAGCTTTGTAGTCGTACCGTAGTACAACTACGCCACCGAGGCAATCGCCTAAGTTTTAGATGAGAAGAAATCAAACTGTTACCAGAAATATTGAGTTCTTCGAGGTAAGATTTAGAATGATGAATCACTACAAAATTACCCTATACATTAGATTATTACATGTTTTCTTTGATCGTTTAATGGACAATTTAATCAATGAATTATTAAATGTCAATTTAAAATCAACGTCTTTCCTGTTAACTAAGTGATAATTATGTTATCTTATCACTGATATTATATCGGTCAGTTATTGAAAAACTATGTGAATTTCATTTTGAATTATTGCAAAGTCACACACGCTCCCAAGACACAAAACCATTCTTAGCCTCTTTGTTTTATATTTGACTGCAATGATGAGTCACCTGTTAATTTCCACGAGTTATAAAACTCACGAGCTAAATATACGATCCATTCACATCTAAAATAAAAATCCAGGTGCTACGCTTCCGTATTTCAGTACAGAACATTAATAAGCGGAATATTTCACGCTGTCACACACGCGTACTAAAATATTAGCCGAAATGTTTCACAAATGTATCTTTTATATTCGCCATTGAGATAATGTTTTTATAGCGACAGCGCAAATAGACGCGGACCTATTCTGTATTTTAAAGATTGGACGATGTGCTTTCAAATGGAAAAGATTATTTAAAATTATTATACTTTAATATTATAAATATACTAAATTTTTCCGTGGGATTGTGTGTGTTAATGTACGTTTTTTCCATCAATTTGTTTGTCAGTCTCTCTTTTGTGGACATGACCAACCGTGTGACGGATTACGAACCATGGTTATGATGACACATATCTGGTTACACAACACATAACATGCAGCCGTCTTATGGTACTTAAGAATAAAGTACATCTTGGATACATTTATAACATAAGCTTAAATGAAGACCAGATAATATCCTCATTGCCCCAGGAAATCTGCTTACTACTCAAATTCTAACTTTGCCACTTTCATTATTTGTCCACTAAAACCTGTACAAATTATTAAGTTCTGTACAAAAGCTTTATAATGAAAAAGCTTAAACAAAGCTCGGAGGTACTCGCAGTCCGCGCGGAACAAGCAAACACAACGCGCTTACAAAGCTCTTTTAAAAGCTACAACATTTTTCATCCCAGGGAAAGTTTCCCTTTGTAAAGCTTCGTATTTTATAGAAGCACAAGTTAATTTACTTATGTGTGTAGTTAAATTATTCATGTTAAACAGTGTTAGCTTTATGAATTTTCATTAAGTTGAACTTAAATTTGAGTACTTGAAGTGTATTTTTTTATTCGTAACTAAGGAAACCATGACAGATAATAGGCCTTAGAATCTAGATAGGTACAAGTCAAATTGAAACGAAACAGGAAAACGGATAATTTTAATCCTGAAACAGAGGGAAGATCAACTGTATTGATGATGCAGAAACTTAATACAATGACGTATAAAAATCCAATATTTATGGATTTAATAAATACATGCAACTCAACAATACTGATACAGCAATAAGCGACGTAACAGAAGCTACGACAATTTAAATATCAGACACTCAGACCCGAAACCGCTATTTGTTGACAGCACAATAAAAATATTTAGCGAATCGAACATCGAATCATTGTAGCCAAAGTAACTACTGTACAAATTGAGACTTAACATCTTATGACTCAGGATGGCGAGCGCGGTGGACTTCTACGCAATGCTTTGTAATTCATGGTGTTGTTTGGTTACTCTCCGTGAACGGTCGTATCGCTCACCATCAGGCGAATGGCAAGTTCGTCTCGCCATTCAACGCTATAAAAAAAAATTAACTCAACTCCCTCCAGTTAAACAAATCACCACTTATCTTCACTGAGGTTACATAAATACGTGCAAATTTACAAGAAAATAATTTTCTTCAACAGAATCCACGATTCGAAGCGAAAATAGAAATGTCGACGCCGAGTGGCATCTTATTAGCCGCTACAGCCGTTTTTTAGGTTATGAAGAACATATGTACGAATGTAAACGTATCTCCGGTACTGAGTCACCGCTCATCGGGATTCAAATCTAGCGCAGGCAATTTTCATTACCTTACATTAGTAAAAAACCAAGTTTCACGGTTAAGCACATGTCTAGATTTTTCTCGTAAAATTATTGTTGAATTATAAAATTATATTTGTACTGCTTCTAAAATGACAATAATTTGGCATTAATTTTTATTTATTTCTTGTTTAGAATAAGAAGAGTAATCGCTTCCTTAAAGCATCATAGTAAATAGCCTTACAAAATATTTTAAAATACAATTCAGGACTGCAGTTATAATACCTTTTACTGTCTTCTTGAAAATAGGGACTTATTTCTTGTAGCAAAGATTACAACGATTTTTATAACTAAGATATTCGTAGCCACACAGATATCGACCTTAGTATATAGAAGTAAAATCGAGTTTCGAACATTCCAGCACAACTGCGAATGAGAAAAAGATCGTTAGCTGCGCTTATCAACTTCACGTTCATTTTCGTCACTTTACTGCATAAAAAAGATTAATTGCGATGCATCCTGAACGCATGCGTCATAACACTCATCATCTTAGTTTACCGTCGAGTTAAGTGTTTACGTGTAAGTGTGGGAAGGATGTTACATTATATAATCAATGAATACATAATGTTTATGGCCACAATCAACTACAGTTTTAATATAACGTAATAACTCGGTAGAGACAATTGTTTACTAAACAGTGTCCGGTTATGAGTTACGTATGGTGGGCAAGGTCATCGGACTAGGATGAGCCGGATTTGAGCTGTGTCGGTGGGGGATATGACTGCCTAGTTTAAATAATGTAATGTAGCATGCACAAATTTTCAGAAATAATGAATTGTACTTAGATTTATTATTTTATTAATGCCAGGTCCTAAATCAATCTAACCAGAAACATAATTTTTCACATCAACTATTTTACAAAAATGAAAATATAAAAATTTGTAAAAACAGTATTCTTAATTTGTCATTTTTATTTAGTTAAAGTATAACTAAATAAACTCAGTCTTTTACAAGATTTTTTGAATCGTAAATAGCCCGCCTAAGAAACGGCGCGAATAGCTATCATAACATCGTCGACTATCTTCATTATCTTTGCTTTGTTTTCGTTGTTTCATCTTCTAGTTCTTTTTTAACATCCATCTTTTAAAAATTGAAATTTATAATTAATTTGTTACCATCCTACAACTAAATTCTGTCCCTGCCCTCGTCTGATCGCCTTTAATGTGTTTATGGACGGACGTGCCGCTTTGATTTGTGGCCTATGGTACTGGGCCACGAGGTCAGGGTTGACACACGTAAATACACCAGCTGAACACTTTCACAAGGATTCTGTGGTATTTTCAATGTTATTTGGATTTGTGGACGTAGAAACAGCGTGTTGAAATATATTTATATAAGGTTCTGACGTCTATAAGTCTTGAATGAATGACTGGCTGGTTACAAAACCACTATCTTACAGAAAATTGTCATGGAATAATTGCTTTCCTTACGTTTTTTGCGTCAGCTATATTCTTGAACAACAAGTAGTTTTTTGATTTGTCAATAGCTGTTTTATTTTTGAGTATTATATAGAATAAATAAATAAACCTCTACTCTCTTTACAAGCTCATTCCATTATCTTCATTCCTTGCAAACTTCTCTATGATTTCCAAATATGGTGGTTAAAGTAGTGACAATTTTGCGTCAGATGCACCCCTTCCTATTATAAATAAGTACACTAAAATTAATAGCAATCCTTGTTCATGGTATCTTGTCATATTAACGCTTGTTTTTTTATTATAATTGGTCCGGTAAACGAAGTAACGGCTCATACCATGGCAAATGCAACACTTGTATCGTATGTCCTATTAGTTTCCAAAAAAACATATAGGAAAATAGAAGCGAGGTGGAGATATATTAAATCTGCCACAATCTCACGGACCGAAAGAAACACGACAGCAAAGTCGTTGCTTTAGGTTGGTTTTCTGCAAGGCAGTGACACAGAATCACTCGAGCCGGCTCTTGCCTGGCAACAGTCAAATTACCTGCTGGCTCTTGCACTTTTTGCTGTTTCTTTTTCAGTAATTGTGTGACTTAGCGATTCAATCGATCTTTCAAAAAGTACTAGAATATAGAATATTTCGTTTTAATACCTACTGTTCACTCTTTTATTGTATAATAGTGCACGTATAATTCAGATAACTATTTCCACTCCCAACATGAGAAAGCAGTATAAAAAGGCCGATAGCAGAATATCGATTTATTTTTAATCTCAAAAACTACAATATAAAACCCGTCTGATTCATACCACTATACCAGATTCGCGAGTTTTCATAATTCACCTATTTTAAGATATTTTCGTATATTTTAACGTGAAAATGTTGCATATTTTACGGCGTTTTATTAAGATAAACTGTGCGAAGTATTTCGACGCCATATAAATAATTGATGCATCTTCCTTGTTTTTATGCTTCATTCATAGTATTAATATTTTAAAACAACGCGAAGGTCTAATGAAAGAGATATTATCAAACATTAGTAGCGTACCCGGCAGTCGTAAAAAAACACAAAAATAAACATGGTATTAAATATAGTGAATTACAAGAATAGCGCGAAAAAACATTAAAACAAAATATTGTGGAATTATTATATAAAAACTGCTGTGTAAAGCAGGCGTAATTTTATTATGTATGTACAAGTAGTTTAAAATTAGTAAAGTTATAGGTTATTCTACTTATGTGACAACTCGACTAGAACATTTCTGCTTTTCAAAATCTATATCTATATCAGCCCATATACGTCCCACTGCAGGGCACGGGCCTACTCTACATGGTTAGGCCATATAGTCCACCTCGCTGGCCTAGTGCGGGTTGGCGGACTTACATACCGTAGAAATTCTTTGAAATCGCTATGGTATGCAGGTTTCCTCACGATGTTATCCTTCACTGTTAAAGTGCGTGGTGATTGACTATCAATACACACATAACTCCGAAAAGTCAGAGGTGTGCCCTGGGATTTGAACCCGCGACCACCGTGAACATGTAGGCAGCCGCGTCTGGTCCGTTACCAACAGGCCACCACGCACTTTTTAAAATACTGATATGAAATTCGTAATTGTGGAGAACTCTCATCTCATGCTTCCTTTTACCATTGCGAACACAACAGTTTAATATAGCCGATTTAATTTGACATCTGATAATTCCTTTACTAATTTTCATCATTCCAAAAAATATCATTCAATAAAAGCTATTAATAGACTAAAATATATAGTACAAATCTAATTCCGAATATCACTATTAAAAAAAACGGTACAATAACTCATTACTCATTGAAACGTAGCCAAAATGAGGGTCATAAAACGATCAAAGGCCTGTTGTAACTGTACGTACAAACACTCGGCCGATAATAAATCATAATGTATTCGATATTGAGACTTCTTGCATTTCCTTGATGCACATAAATACTGGTTGTTAAATTAACGACATGCTTGGAGCAAATGTACGTTATGCTTCAGTATTATTCAGTATTTCGCATTACTTATTATCACTGGTAAGGTTCTCGAGTGGAAGCCACGTATCGGCAAGCAAAGCATTGGTGTCTGCCTATAAGATACGACCCGACTAAGGTTGCAAGAAGTCCCTAGATGCAGGCAGTATTCAATAGGTCGGTATGGAAATTCTTTGGAAAATTCTGGGTCCAACAGTGGACTTTCTGTGGCTGAAGACAGAGAGAGATTATAGAGTGGACTAGAAGGGCTATGATCTCTACATATTATCCTTTCGATACTCCTGAAAGATAGGAAAGGATTCGCTACTCATAGAAATATTCACCCTTATGGCCGTCACATACGGAACGATTTATGCAAGTCTTGAAACGATTTATGAAAATTTTCCTTTTCCGTAGTATTTTTTGCTGTAGTCTTGACTATGAGAATAAACGGTGATCTAGATTACTTTCTTATTTCTTGTAAATTCGTTCCGCGATAAAAACCTTGAATATTATATTAATCACTTGCTAGTGGGTCAAGTTCGTAGTTTGAATTAACCATTATTTATGTAAGGGAATCTTCTGACGCAGTTTTCACAAACTTAAAGCACCTGATTGAAATGAAAAATAGGTTTTAATAGCCGTTGGTAACACAGTAATTACAACTTTGGCTTGGACGAACAAGGACACCAAAGAATATCATAAATGGATTCTAAATAAGTCTTATGGCCCACTATTCGATGTAAAACCGTCTCTTTATGAGTATTTTGGGCTTTATTCCCTACGCTGACGTAATTCCTAACTGGTCCTTAGGCGATACACGTGACGTCGTGTCACGCTAAACATAACAATGCGTTGGTAGCACACTAGCAACTACAATCCGTGTGAATTTTTATACTAACACGGCAAAATGACCTCACTGACGACTGTTGGTAAATATAATAATTATAAAATCCACTGATTAGTCAGCCTCCGTGGCGCAATTAGACGCCGGCTGTGAAACAAGAGGCCGCGGGATCGATCCCCGCACTGAGATAAATATTTGTGAGGCCCACAAGTGTTTGTCTTGGGTCTGGGTGTTTGTGAGACCGAAAAGTCCCTCGTAACTGACACCCACTACACAAGACTTAATTGATCTTAATATGGGGTCAGGACTATGTATGTGACTGTTAGATATAAGAAACGCTTAAGATTGTTTCTACAATCGATACAATTACGCCCACTTTATACACAGACTGATCCCACAATGCGACTCTTGCGTGGGTCACTATAACTGCACACCCTGTATGCAATGCTATGCAAATTCAGCTTTAAAATAAATGAACGAGGTGAATGACTTGCGCATTCAGTGCATCGATTGCCATTGCGGGCTGTACATGTTTAAACCACTTCAATGGTTGAGTGTGATAAAAATAAATATTTAAAATCTAATATATATATATAGACCATATATGTATGGTATGTATCATAAACTGCGGGTAACTATAAAATAGTTAATAAATATCATAAATATGGTACTGACTCTGCAGTAAGATGTCTTGTGTTTTAACCGACTTCAAATAAGGAGGAGGTTCTCAATTCGTCGGAATCTTTTTTATGTCTATTCACCGATTACTCAAAGACTTGGAAGATTTGGAAAATTATTTTTTTGTTTCAAAGCGTATATTTCATAGATATTACAAACTTCGATAAGCTTCTACGAACAATTCGACGATGCTTAGAACCGAACCTGATTACTCTGTTCCTACCAGGCTCAGCTCATTGCTAAGCTATCGCCTATTGCTATTGCAATAAAACTTATTTTAACAAAAATCTAAATATGTGCGAATTGGTCGTAATAAAACCGATTGTTTCCATACAAACTTTGTCTTAAGTAATAGAAAATGATACAACTAAATACAATTAAACACATGAGTACATTACACGGCAATATAAATAAAAAAAATCAAGATAATTACCAACACGAGTGACAACTGCATGCTCTTCTGCACAATGCGTCGGCTGAAGAGTTTGTTCATGACTCAATAATTTAATAGACGTCGCGTGGCCTAAGCCCAGCGCACTACTAACCTACAAAAACATATTACCCGCCTTTTTTAATCGATTTGCAAGGCGACCACCGCATTTTTAATTGTATGTATAATACATTGTTCAACAGTATTGTAGGCTGTACAGTGTACACATTCCTTCAAAATACTCTGAAATTTTAATGATAATGTGAATTGTTTTCGTAGACTCTGTGGTTGTAAATAGAATGTTATAGGAGAATAGCAAATAGGTACTTGATAGAAAGAGATAAACATTATTTATAAGTTGCCTTTAATAACTATGCTAGGCATAGCTGTCCCACTGCAGGGCGCAGGCCTCGTCGAGAGCTCGACTGAGAGCGGATAGGCTGTAGTTCAAAGCGCTGGCATGGATGGCACCACGTGGGTTGGCTGACTTTAGGTTCCGTAGAAATTCTTGATATCTCTATAATACGCAGATTTCCTCGAGATGTGTTCATTCAGCATTGATGCATCGAAATTCGCTACTAATACATATTACATACATGACTCCGAAATTCAGAGGTGTACTCTGGGATTTAAACCTGTGACCATCTTGCAGGCAGCCTCACGGGGTGCGATAATATAGTGAATATAGCTACACACAAGGACTTTTAGAAGAGGGAGATGAAGGGAAAAGAGGTAAAGATTCTTGGGCTTTTAGTAATCGCATTCATCTAGCTAAAAACGACAGAGAAACTATGAGTCAACGTACGATGTTGTGAAAGCAACTTTCCTCTGCGGTTTTTTCGATGTAATTTTTCTTACGAATACAATGCACCTTATGGTGAGTACTTTCTAGTAGTAGTAAGTTTAATCTAAAGTATTTATCAGCGATGTATAGTCATCTTACATTATTTTGTCGGCATAATGACATCAGTGTGTTCCAAACTAGATATAAACATGCTAAACAGGACGCTTTGACGGATTTTGCACTATTATGTATTGGGTCCATTTTTCGAACTGTAATATTTGGATATCATTGATGAAAGAGCGTTCTTATCATATTTCTTCACAGTTATTAATTTAGAGTAGGTACTATCTAACTGTGGGTATTCAAGGTCGTTGAACACTGACTACTGAATAAGCATCCTCATTTACAACTTCAGGTGTAAAATAAAACCGAGCAACTTGCATAATCGCTAAAACCAAACCAGAACCGAATATAAACTGGCTGACTGATAGCCGTGGGATGGAATGGTGCCGCTGTCGTCGCTTCGAACCCGGCGTAATTGTGTAACTAGAGATAAATATTAACAAAAAATAAATAGAGATACGCAAACGGAATCGTTCGAATCTCTCACCGTCGCAATTCTGTTGGTGTTATTTGTAAGCGCAGTTCGACTGGCTAATTTAATGTGTCGGTTCGCATCCCTTGGGATTTTTCTGTTTTACGTCATTGTATAAAAATAGTAGGTTTTGACGGATATGTTAATGCGTTTTCAAGGGATGGAGGGGAAGAAAATAAGGTTGTACATTTTACCTTTCATTTTAGTCTTGATAATATAATTAATATCAGTTTATGAAACTAAGTGGTAGGCAAATACGACAATGATGTTCATGTGTCGTGCGATGATAGCATTTATTATATTTATTTATTTAGTCTTTATTGTACACAGCTATGAAACACAATATAGAGAAATAACATTGAATGGTAAAATCAAATATTTATTTATCAAAATAGTTTTTTAGTGCATATTTAGAATTGTTAAGTTACACAACCACTTTGGAACGTTATGCAACTTTTAAGAAGAAACAGGGTAAGGAACTCCTTTAGCAAAACTCACTGTCAATTTCTGTATTATAACCATTAAAAAAAAATACACCCGATAGTCACATAGATAGTCCTGACCCCACGCTAAGATCGCGTCTCGTGTCGTAGGTATCAGAAACTCCGAGCAACTTTTCGACCTCACAAACACTCAGACCCGAAATAAATACCTGTGGATCACACACATATGTCTGTGTCGGCTGTCATAATATATCATCACATTATGTAAAATATTTTAGGGATGGTAAATGATTCTAAAAGATTGACGGGCCACCCAGCCGAACATGTTTAACAATTAGTAGCGTTCGCCAGCGCAGTTGCAAATCGCAATGTTAGTGTTGTCAGCCTGCCAAAGATGTATTTTAAGCGACGAAGGATAAGGAACATTTACGAGGAATATTATGTTATTGCCTTTATTCTATTGATTATTACGATTGGCAAGAGGAATGTAAATAATAAACGTGTAAGCGCTCCACTTATTCTTATGTCGTAAGAACTGTATGAGATTATATTTAAAATAATATTAATACACACCCAACGGTCACATACATAGTCCTGACCCCACACTAAGATCGAGTCTTGTGCCGTGGGTATCGGAAACTACGAGAGACTTTTCGGTCTCACAAACACCCAGACCCGAAACAAATGCCTGTGGATCACACAAACATTTGTTTCGGTGCGGGGATCGAACCCGCGGCCTCTCGTTTCACAGCCGGCGTTTAACCAACTGCGCCACGGAGGCTGTAAATATAAAATCATGCTCCATATTTCTTAAGACTCCAAAACGAATTAACTTCATTCGTTATCTTCTTCAAACACACATCTTAACACAAGTTAGAATTTAACTCTACGATGTTAGTAAGATATTCTTTACTTACCCTAGAATATTAAACATCAAAAAAATCCTTCAAGCCCTAAATCTTTTATTAATTTTAGAAAAAAATTAAAATATTTCCTCCCGATTTTACAATTTTTATATGAGTAGGGTGCGGTGGGGTAAAACCGTAATACAAAAATGGAAGGGGTAAACTCTTGTAAAATGTAGGGGTTTACGTTCTTACCCCTTCCATCCTTGTATTACGGTGTTACCCCAACGCACTAAAACGTTTATATTTTCTTGTCCTTTAAAATCTGTCTAAATTATCCCCTTATATTAAATAAATAAATAAATACACCCAACAGTCACATACACAGTTGAACCCACACTAAGATCGAATCTTGTGTCGTGGGTATCAGAAACTACGAGAGACTTTTCGGTCTCACAAACACCCAGACCCGAAATTACACGTGGAACACACAAATATTTGTTTCGGTGTGGGGATCCAACTCGCGGCCTCTCGTTTCACAGGCGGCGTCTAACCAACTGCGCCACGGAAGCTGTCCATATTCCACAAGTCGATACAAAACCCACAGGTAAATTCATCGGATTTCGCCCACGCGATCGGATCACGGATGATTTAAATGTTTGCATTACACCGCCGCTCGGTACTTCATACGTGGAACTGGCTTAATGTCCTACACTTCAGCTCTTGTTTGTTCGAACGTCTTGCTTATGTATATAGTGTTATATACGGGTTTTATTGTTACTTGCACTATATATATTTTTACTGGTAAAGTGACCAAAATGCCATAAAATGCTAGATATATGCAGCGCTGATGTCTCTCGCCATTTAGGCATTGTAATTGTCTCTCAATTTTAACCGACTTCAAAAAAGCAGCAAGTTCTGAATTCGGCGGAATCTTTTTTGTGATGTCATGTTTTCACCCTGGTGCGATAAAATGATGGTAAGTGTTACAGTGCAGTTCAAAAAAAATTCACCGATATGTGATGGATGATCTTCCGACGGTCGACAATCCAACCGAATTGTATATGTGACAAAAAGAACAAAAAGCCAACATCACGCGGTGTTCCCAGGCGGTCACCCATCCAAGTACTGACCGCGCCCGACGTTGCTTGACTTCGGTGATCGGACGAGAACCGGTGTATTCAACGTGGTATGGACGTTGGCGATAACTTTGTCGAATTTATCGTACTGGTTTTCCAATGAGTAACGTCCTTTTCAATTCATACTTTGGATAACATTGTCCTCAACACTAGATGCAATTTTGATACTACGACTCAGCATTCAAAAAAAGTTTATATTAGAACGATTTGACTAACGATTGAAAATTAAAAATATTCAAATCTCAAAAAAAAATATGTTAGTTTACGAAATCGAATCCCAGACCTAACGGCTCTCAAGCAGACTAATACACTCGATTAGCTTGTAAACATTTGTTATAGCGAGCCTGTGTATCAATATTTGTGCGTAGAATCAACGCGAGCATTACTCATAGTGGCGGCGCGAAGCCGATGTTTCCGCGCCTCCGTCGACAAATCATAAACAGGAAGAGTTTTCGTAACAGGGTATTATGGGTATATAGATTAGTTCTTAGTCAGTATGCTGGCGTAGGTTTTGTTAGGGACCCGGCTCGGCCACAACAGCCGCAGCGTGCTGGGATGGAAGGCCAGTGACACTGACATACTCCTTTCGGCCTCCCCGGGAGGGAGAGCTTAGTAGCTTTTCCTCTTGCACATAAAAATAAATAGTATTATTTATTTGAGCTTTCATTGTCTTTATTATACTCTGATATCCTATGACCAGTTTCAATATATGGTAAATATATCTGTAAAATACACAGAGTTCAAACCCCTGTTAAGAAAACTAAACAATTTAAAATCCACAGTCTATCCTTAGACGTAATAAACTAGTTTCTAATTTAGAGATTTGTAAAATAATAAACTTATTGGCGCCTAGATTTCACAATATTTTGTTTGATAGATCACTCAAAGGTATTCACGAATATAATATATTCTTTAGCGACAGCCGAGGTCAACCGTAAAGTCGAAACAATATTTTCAGATTTGACTCCAAAATCTACACCCCTCTTTTCAAAGGTACTGATAGTACAAGGAAATCAATTATATGTCTCCCACTGTTCTTTTGAAGCTATACCTATTTGGGGCGTTTGGAAAAATTATGAGAGACAAATTTTTACGAAGCGCGCGCACCCAGTCTTTCAAAAACACGACATGATTAAGTTTTAAAGTACCAGGATCGCATAATGTTAGTGGAGATATTTTTTGCTAGTGTCCTTCAGTGCTCAATGTCTATTCTTTGCGTGCTTGATCTTTGCTTACAGATGTTGCAGTGGGCGTATAAACGGTATAGTCATTAATATAATAATCGGTAGCGATGACTTCAACAATAACAAAATGATTGTTCCGCTCATAGCAATAATAATGAGCTAAACACAGATGTATTTGGGTCGCCCAATAACGGTACAACAATATTTTGTCAATACGCGGATGTTTTCGTCCGGTCGGAAATTGATTTACATCTCTGGAACATTACCAACTTATCGACGCATTCATCTGAAGAAATAAGCAAAGGAAACGTTACCGTACGGGCTTATCTTTTGTTATAATTCATTATTTTAGAACTTCACGACTTATCGCTGAAAAGGCTGGCAGTGGTGCGGCAATAGCAAAGCTGTTACATCACGTTGGTTTTCTGTGAGATAGTGTTATACATTGATTGAGCTGACACATTTGTATTGAACTTTACTTACTACAAGCAAGGCTCTACTACTAATTTAAAAGTTAGGAATCAATTTTTCATTGAATTTTGTGTTACATACATAACCCACTCGTCTTTTTGCAGAAGTGGTAGATAGAGGTGCAATCTAGACACCCACGTTTCTCCTTATATGGTCCGTGTAGGAGTAAGCCTATCGGGCCCAAAATCCTGACTCCGGGCTGATAACGAATAGAAAAATTCAATTTACCCGAACCGGTATTCGAACCAGACACCTCAGCTTTGTAATCGTACTATAGTGCAGATGCGCCAGAGGCAGTCAACTTTTATGTTTATAGACATAAATAGCTTCGCTAAATATATTGCTGAAAATACACTATACCTGATAAAGATACCCGCTATTCATAGACAAAGCCATAAACAATGGTTCCTTTCAACCCAACGTTCGCGTATTAACACATCTTCAACTAATGTTAATTTTTATGAATGTTTGTGGTTTCTGTAAACATCGCGTTAAATGTTAATAATGTCAGTTTTAATGTTTATTAGTTTTGGTGCAGTTGTATAATCATATCGAAGATGTGCAGTGAATGTGTTATTGACGGATAGGAAATATTTTGATTAGAATTATATTTAGAGTAATGTATTTGTGTTGTGGGTTTTTGATATGAATCCAATTTGTATGAAGATGTAGATATTTAACATTACCCGATGAGAAAATAAGATTCCTGTAATATGCATATATTCCCACAACCAATGTCCCTGAGGGGTTAATTAATCAGAGGCACCCACGAAGTTTGACATCCTCTGTGGCGCAGTTGGTTAGATGCCGGCTGTGAAACGAGAGACCGCGGCTTCGATCCCCGCACCGATACAAATATTTGTACAGGTGTTTGTTTCGGGTCTGGGTGTTTTTGAGACCGAAAAAGTCTCTCGTAGTTTCTGATACCCACGCCACAAGACTCGATGTTATTGTGGGGTCAGGACTATCTATGTGACTGTTGGGCGTAATGTGTATTATGTATTTATTTATTTAAAGGTACTTCCCAAAAATCAAACCTAAGACTTTGAATTTTATAGCCCACAATACCACTCAACATATCAAGACTGCCTATGGCAACCTTGCGTTAATAATTTACGTATCCACGCTAATTCCAAATAAACTTAATTATTACGTATCGATTGGTATGTTTGTAATATTTTAAACTCAATTTGTATCTTAACTCTTAATTCGTTTTCATTAAACACATTATTACGCGCAAACGGCTTTCATTATACGCATTATTTCAAGAAGTTTATAAAACACTGCAATTAATGGCTGCATTTTCAATGGATAAGTAAATTAGGTGAGAAGAAACAATAACAGATTATTTTTCGTCCTCTACAGTAAGGTGGGTCTGGATTAATGACTTTTTTTCTTTATCAGATACTAACCGCGTGTTTATCCCGATAATAATTGAGATGTTGAAAAGAATGCGTAGGTCGTGTGTTTTTACCAAACAATATTTCAGATACATACCAAAGCCCACGCTTGTAATCCTGAATGAGTAGGTAGTGGCGCCACTTGTGCCACTTTATTGAATTTATTTAAATCAAGATGTGATAGAGGGCGGCACTATTCCTATTCTAATTATAAATCTGAGTCCCAGGCAATTAATGTGAAATCGTATAGTTGAAAATCTCGTACAAATTGAATTGACTGACCTGCAAATGTAGCCGGAATTTAGGGTTTACAACCGTAAATATTCTGAGACCTAGGCCAGTTTGACGACGCGATTAATTTGAATACTCTTTTATGGTTTTGGGGTTTAAATCGCGAATACTTATATAGAACTATTAAGATTCACATCCCATAAACCGCACATAATGATATTGTTTAGTTAACGTTAATTGCTACTCTATCTATTACCTTATTTAACTCTGTAGTGTATAGCTTTACTTGTTAATTACTTTTTGGAACACATGTTTTGGGTTATAATTATTATTGTCCAATAATATGTATTATATTACGTATGAAGCTTACATGATTGTAACCTTTTTTGTGTTTAATAAAATAAAATAAAATAAGAACTCTCTTCTTGCCGCTGCGTAGTGGAAACTGTCAAAATTATTCTGATAAAGACCCCAAGATTAAAATTATAAAAAAGACAGGGATAGGGTAATTATACGCTTATGCAATTATTGCAAATTACTTTTGTATTTTCTCTTTTATTTTGCGGGTAATAAAACATATTTTCTATATTACAGATGTTTAATTGTAATCATACGAATATATTATTATCTACATACTTATGTTTAGTAATTGGGCAGATACATTACTATAAATACTAGCTTTTGAAATATTTCTAACGATGAATAATCAAACCATCTAGTTTTCTTCGATAGGTATATTATTTGCAACTATATATGTAGCAGTCGTTATAAGATTGCTTGGGTATGGTAGGGTAACTATTTCAGATTTTTTTTTAAATGTGAAACCATGTTCAAAATATTTTATTAGACAATCGAAATTTTACCGCGTAAGTATTGTGTGTTTTCATTTCTACATTTTTCTATTTCGTGTTCAAGGTAAATAATATAATGAATGTATAGAGAATGAGTGAGTGGCTCATTGTTATTGACGCCCATGAACAACCACAAGGTACAGGATGTGCTTTGCCAGTTATTAAGAATTGAAAGGAAGGACCGACCGACCGATAATTAATAGAAAAATCCAATGCCACTTTTGCCCGACCCGGGATGCGAACTAGAGACCTCAGCTTTGTAATCGTACCCTTATACAACTACACCACCAAGGTAATCGAAGCATTGTGTAATTTATTACGTGTTGAAAAAATACTTCAAATTAGCTACAATATTATTAATAGAAATATTAAAATTGTTTAATTTATCGGAGTGTGTTATGGTCAGATTTACATTTTTTTATTGAACTATTTTAATTTATCACAGTGACAGGACTACTCTAAGCTTTAACAATCTCTTTATGCTTAATAGTATTTTTATAAAACGTACTATTTGAAACTTTATGTCTGTTACAGGTAGGGACATTATTGAATAAACGTTTCTATTTCTTATTGTGTCATGTTTTAACATAATGCAAGAAAAAGTCTGATTAACCAGTTATCTAATAGTTAAATATCACGAACATTAACGGTAAAGGAAAACATAGTGAAGAAACCTGTATCTTATAAATATTTGTGAATAAAAAAATAAGGCGGATGTAATATCTAAATAGATTAAACTATAGTATCTCGTAAAGTCTGATTTGCTTTTCTGATAGCAAATAGGCAAATAACGTCTTTACTCTGCAAATATAGAGAAAAACATGTCCTTTAATTACATAATATATTTAAAAATCTTCGCTTACGAAGCGATTTAACAGTTATAGTATAACAACGCATATGAAATCCTGATTAAAACTATTGCTGAAATCAGATTACAAATTCTATAATTTAAATCTAAAAGTTTGTGTAGATTGATAACGTAAAAGTGATGTTACATAAGTGGCGAAACGAGTTCCAGCAGTCCAATTAACTTCAGACAATTATCACTTTTAATCAAATTACAATAAAAACTATATTAACTTTTCTCCTAATCGTGTCTACATCACTGCAATAACTATTACTGTGTTTAAAATATTACTTTATACATTTAAATGGTGAAAAATTATTAAAATTTACCAAATAATGGCAAATGATTTTGTTATCAGCGCTTACTCAACGTACAGCTTTTTGATAAATAATCCAATTAATATAAGATTTCAATATGGCCTACGATGCTTAAGATACAATATGTACTTTTCCACAAAAGTAATAACGGAATATTACGAAAAATTAAAATAAACATAAACTTCAGTCTCTATAAGTTCTTAGAATTATTTATTATCACAAAAAATATTTTAAAGTAACAAGTATAATGTTTACGAAAACACGAAACCTTTTCAACTCAAGTTGGTACAAATATTAATAAAAACATCGTGAATTATATTTTGTTTGTGATATTTCAACAAATTCTTACAACAAATGTCATCAAATCGACTTAATCTTCTGAAACCGTTACACAATTCAACTGCACTGTGTCCTTCGTAGTTTCTTTCTTGACGTGACATACTGAATAATTCCCCTTATTCACATCACTAGCTAAACCCTAGGTCTCATTATATACAGTATTATACACCAGTTCTTGAATCTTCATCCTTAACATCAGCTTCTTGGCAGGACCTAGCTTCTTGACATGTGGTAGAAGGCTGTTGAAGAACCCTATGTCTTCATCTTTCGCCGGTTCACCATTCTCCCCACTGCCTATTGCGCTTTTCTGTGCCTCGTCATCATCATCATAGAAATCAGCTTCCATGATAATGGGTTTTGTGTCAAATTCGTCAAAATCATCCTCTTTAACGCTCACATCAGGTGGTGGTTCTATATTGTAGTAACTTGTTCCGGGATCAGGCTCATAATCTTGGGTGTCGTTGAAATGATCCTCGGATATCTCGTTGCCTTCGTAATCGTTGAATTGGTTGGTAAGGAACTGTAATTTTGGAAGGTAGTCCCATTCGGAATCCTGTTTCCTGACTTCCTTTCTCGCTTGGTCACGAAGGTATTTCCATTTTAATCTCGCCTCATCACCTGTAATTAACATTGTCAGGGATCAATTATCTAAATTATTTGGACAGCCTCCGTGACGCATTTGGTTAGACGTTGCCTGTGAAACGAGAGGGCGTGGGTTCGATTACGAACCGAAACAAATATTTGTGTGATCCACAGGGGTTTGTATCGGCTATAAATGACTATGAAAAAAACTGTAAATGGGTCATACACAAAAACCGAAAAAAAACTGTTCGCATACGTTTAAAATTAGATTAGTAATAATTTTCATACCTACTTTTTTCCGTCTATTTAAACTGTTCATAAATTTATGTCTATCATATAAATAATTAATTTATGCTTTTATTTTAATTTAATTTATATTCTTTTTATATGAAAAAGTCTCGTTCTGTAGACTGTTCGGATGAGGAGTAGTAAACTTTGAGCGGTATTTAAAAATATTAACATGATAATTAATGAACAAAATATTCGATAAAATTAATCTTAAATAACACGTAAATATATCGATTTACATATTGAAGTAAAAACTGTACTCATTTTTAAATAAATATAAATAAACATGTTGTTCTAAATTTGTACGTCTATACCTGTAGACACATAAAACAAGTATAAATCAGCGTGTATCCAAACTCCCTTTTAGAGTTTGATTTTATGTGCTGGCAACATTTAGTCATTTGTCACTGTACGATCAAAATCCGAAGACTAACGGGTAAAAAATTTTATAAATTATTTTTTTATGTTAATACACAAGTTTTTTTTTTTTTTTTTTTAATTTATTAAAGAAACCAACGGCGTTTACAATTTGTATCTTATTATACAAGCTATTACAATAAATAAGGCTAATAAAAGGTTTCCAACTAGAACTTGTTAGTATGTTGATATGCGCAGACAGAGAATTTATTAATAAGTAACTTAAATACTTCCATCCTCAAATCTAAACAAAGGCTACTATAGTAAATGTGGGAAATCAGTGTCAGTAATAAACATTTTGGTAAAGAAAATTTGAAATGACAGCACACGTATATTCATAAAATTTCAGAACTAATAAAAGAAAAAAAAAAAAACATAGACCGTACTATCAGTAAAAAATAAATAAAAATAATAATACATAAATAGTGTTTTGTATATTTTGGCATTTGTAATGTAGGAGTTGGCCTATAGCGACATGAACCCCGACTATTTAGCCATCAGTCATATCAAGAAAAGACTTGACAATGTGTTTTTTGAAGGTATCTTTATTTTTAAAAAAGAATAAATCTGCATCAGTGAATTCAACGTTATATGTTCGTGGCATTCGTATCAATGGTGAGTTAGTTGCGAACTTTGCCGAACGGCGTGGTACATGTAGCAAAGGCGTATGTCGAGTGCGGCGCGAAGGCGTGCAGAATGCAACTCCCGCCACCAGCTCCTCACAGTCTAATTTACTATTTATAACATCGTAAAGAAAACACATGTCCAATACTTTACGTCTTTCTTCTAAAGTTAAAATTCCATACCGACGACAGTCCTCCAAATATGATTTGGCCGGTGTGCGTAACCGATAATTTAAGTGTTTAATGAACTTTTTTTGGAGACGTTCTATACGATCTATGTAAATTGAGTATTGTGGTGACCATACTGGACTAACATACTCTAAGACGCTGCGTACATACGTATAGTAAACAGTTTTAAGAGCTCCAACATCTTTAAAAAGTTTACAACACCTGATAACAAATCCCAGACTTCCGAACGCTTTAGAGGTTATATTGTCTACATGATTTTTAAATAACATTTTGTTATCAAAGTACACACCTAGATCACGAACCACGTTAACTCTGTCAATAATAGCACCATCAAAATTATACTTATATAAAATCGGATTTTTTCTTCGTGTGAAGCTGATGCATTGGCATTTTTGTACATTAACCGTTATTAGATTATCTGCATAGTATTTGCTTAAGCTTATTAAATCGTTTTGTAAATTAATGCAGTCTGATAGTGAGTTTATTTTACAAAATATTTTCTTATCGTCTGCATACATAAGATGTCGAGCAAATTTAATATGATTTGATATGTCGAATAGATATGCGTTATATAGCAAGGGACCTAAATGAGATCCCTGTGGGACTCCGGTGGGAATTCTAATAAAATTTGATCGATATCCTCCAACTACAACAGCCTGGGATCGATTTGTAAGATAAGATGCTAACCATCTTAATAGGTCTCCGTGAATTCCTAGTGCGTATAGTTTTCTTAACAGAATACTGTGGTCAACACGGTCAAAAGCTTTTTCGAAGTCCGTGTAGACTACATCTACTTGCCCGCCGCCACACATATTTGTCAAAACAAAATCCGAGAAAATCACTAAGTTAGTTGCTGTGGACCGCTTTTTTAGAAACCCGTGCTGGGAAGCGCTGATACCTTTAGTAATTATAGGATAAATTGCGTTATAAACAATTTTTTCAAATACTTTACTGATCGTATTTAAAATTGAGATACCTCTATAGTTTTCAATATTTATTCTAGACCCCTTTTTGTGAATCGGTATTATGTGTGCTTTTTTCCATATTGATGGAAATACGCCACTTTTTAGTGATTTATTGAAAATGTATGCAATAGGTATTGCCAATGAAGAAGCACAAGAAGACCAAAATAAGGGAGGGATGTCATCACTGCCAGGGCCTTTATTGAAGTTCAGGGACTTTAAATGTTTCACTACAGATGAGTCTGTAATATGTAAATTGGAAACACTTTCGTTATTGTCACTGTCCATGATGTCATTAATAGAAAATCTAGATATAGATGGAATTCCAAATACGCTTTGAAAGAAAGCGTTAAAAGCTTCGCATATTTGTTTGCCGTCAGTGTATTTGGAGTTGCCGGAGACGAACACTTTTGGATGGTTAGAACCACCCCGCGTTTTTTTTATAAAAGACCAAAAATATTTAGGGTTCGTTTTTATGTTATTTTGGACATCCGTAGTGTATTTATTATAGAGGGTTGCTTGGACCTTTCGTTGTCTATTGCGTAAAAGAGCAAATTCATCATAATAACGTCTATTGCCACTAGTTTTCCATTGTTTGTGAGCTTTCATCTTTTCTTTTATTATTTTAATGAGAGCTCGATTATACCAAATCGGATATGAGGAGTTCCGTTTACAGGACATTGGGATATATTTATCTATCGCATCATAAATTATTTTATATAGGACTGTAACCGAATCCTCGATGTTTTCAAGACACAATAATGAGTGCCAATCAGTTTTGCGAAAGTATTCATTTAATGCAACATATTCTCCTCTTCGGAAATTTCGTTTAGGAGAAATATGCTCTTTAAGTGGGGAAAGCGAAAGGTCATGTATTTCCATGGAAAAAGAAGGGTGAGCAGGATCGTGTCTGACTAGAGGAAAACTAGAGGGAGTTATGCAAAGTGGTAGGTTACAAAATGCGAGATCCAAAGTATTGCCCGCATAATTTTTCAAGGTATTGTATTGTGTTAAACCCAAAAGACTTAGTTCCTCTACCAGTTTCATGCCAGTATTTTGTAGATCCGTGGATCCATATTTAATATGCCTCAGTCCTTCTGATGTCCAAGATATGCAAGGTAAGTTAAAATCACCAACTAATAAATAATATTGTAGCGGATTGCGTTGGTTGATTGTAGTTTCAATTTCGTTTATTATAAGATTAATCTCCGAAGGTAAGTTCGCAGAGTTTACATACACAGCACTCACAAGTAAATCCGCGGAACTAACTCCGTATTGAGAGACAAGATTACGAGCTGGAATTAATACAGTTATCATTTCTATAGATGCACTACACTCCACTGGCACCGCACAAAATTCGCGACGTGTTAGTATCATCACACCACCTCCAGATACTTTCTTACTTATGGTTAAATCACGATCTCGGCGAAATACGTCATATCTGTCGTCACATAATTCCCGGTCGAAAAAACCGTCATGTAACCACGTTTCGGTGATAATAATTACGTCGTATTCGCAACTTAGAACCGATTGTTTGAAAACGGAACTTTTTGTTCGCAGGCCCCGGACATTTTGATAGAAAATATTTATGTTAGAATTAGCCATTATACATTCGTAATAAAAATAAAACACAAGCTGAAATCATTTTAAAGAATAAATGGTCATGCTTATCAAAGACATACGAACCAAGCTTATGAATTGTCAATAATATTATAGAGGTATAGTCCGGGTAACGCCTTACAATACAACAACTAACAGTATTATTTCCAGTACTCATTAAGATAACAGAATATTCTGCTATTATATTGGCTAGTGTAAATATGAGGATAATATCGATGATATTCACTAGGCACACAGACACAGTCCGTTTACGGGGGTATGATATTTTACAATACCGACACTTCTTTATGACATTGTTGTGTGCGAGTGTAATCAAATTAGATAAACTAGATGTGACATTTAAATGTTTTACGATTTCCACATTTACTTTACAAAGATAAGGATTGAAAATTATTAGATATAAATTTGAAACAATTAAAGAAGAAATTGATTTTGACAAAATAATATGGGTTAAACAACTTTGGTTTTTAAATCTATTTCGTCGGAAATATGAATCATGGGGCTGGTATCGCACTTTCTCATATATATCCTTCCGTTTTTTGTCCAAACGTATTGATATTCTTTCGTCATGGCTACTTCTTTAGATCTCTTGAGGAGTTGTTTGTTGTATGGAGTCAAATTATCGTTAACGAAGATTGGTTTTATTTCACCCGTTATACCTAAATCTTTGGTAGTCAAGCGTTGCTTTCTTGCTCCAGATATAATGTTGTCCTTGAGAAGTCGTGATGATATTTTTGCAATTATTATTCTAGGACGACCTTGGAGTTTATTTCTTGGTGTAATTCTATTTGCATAGACTATATGAGATGGCTCAATCACTATGTTTACAAGTTCAGCTACTTTCATAACAATATCAACAGGTTTTTCGTCGTTTTTTTCTGGGATACCAATAATTTCAAGATTCATCAACCTATCTCTTTGATCATTCATATTTAATTGGAGTGTTAGCAATCTGTTTTGGGTTTGCACATCAATTAGTTTAGATTCTAGAGATTTGATTTTCTTAATATCTTCGGACACCAACTTCATCTTTTCATTGAATTCATCATTTTTGTCTGATTGGAATTGCACTGAATTTTTAAGAGAATCTAAATCCGTATTGATCTTATTGTGTTCATTCATTATATCCTGAGTCATTTTTTTTATTTCCATGTAATCATTTCTAATGCCATTAAATTCGGTTTTTAGTTCCTGCGATGCCTCTTTTAGTTTTAGAAGATCATCTTTCAAACTGGTTAAATTATCCGTTATCTTGGATACCTCATCAGATACTTCTGATTTCCATGCGGCTAGTTTATTTGTAATATTTTCAGTAAATTCTGCAAAAAGTTTGTAAAACTCGTCGCCATGTTTCCGTTTTCTTTGCGAGACATACATTTCACTCAAATTTGGGTCTGAATCGGATCTTCCAGGTGGTGAGCGCATCATTCTATGTCCTTTCCGTAGATCTATAGATCTTCGACGTTGATTATGAAGTGCCGAGTGCGCAAGCGGCGGCAGGTAAGAAAGAGGTGAAAATAAGGAGCTGCGATGCGTACTTACTGCGTGTGTGAGAGAGATGTACGAATGACAGCACAGGCGACTGCAGTAGTGTACTACCAACGTAACGGCAGACTGTTGCCAATTAATCTTCTCAGTTAATAATGAACACTGTGTTATTCGTTTTTATGGTTGAGATTTGAACAAAGGTAGATTTAATTTATTAAACAAAATTGATTTCGAAAGTAACACGTCCGTCTGCTACAAGCGCAAGTGTGTTGCTAGTTTTTCGCAAGTTTTTGTAAAACTACAGTGCGTCTTTTCTTGGTGACTTGTAGAAAAGTAAGTATGATCATTTAAAATGTTTGGTTACGCTGTAGTTTTGTGTTTCGAGTACCAGTATCCAAGTACTGTATTGTTGATTTTCTAACCTCAAAATATCCGTAGGCATATTTTTTTAACCGTTGGTACTTCTCTCCTGTAGAAATCTTTCCTGTAGACACAGTGTCTACAGGAGAGTTTAAGTCTACAGAAATGAAATTATTACTGCAAATACTATGTCTACAGAAGAGTTAAGATCTACAGAAATCCTGTGATTATATTTTTAGGACTTTATGTATTACATATAGTAATCTTAACTAATATTATGTTTGTAAATAAGTTTATTGCCTTTAACCTCGCCTTTACCGCTTGTAAGTTGTAACCTGACTGCACGATATCGTGTAGTCAGATTTGTACCTGTCATCTACCAGATACACGATATTGTATGGCCGTGTAACATGCGAATTGTTGCGTTATTATATAGAATAAGGTAAATAAGCTTGAATTGTTTCATTTTAGGATTTAGAATGCCGCGAAATAGTAGATCTACGTCTCAATTATCGGCAGAAGAAAAACTTAGACGAAGACGTGAACAAAAAAGACAAAGTATAGGACGTGCACGGGCTAAAATGACTGAAGCAGATCTTGAAGAAAGAAGAAGGAAAGATAGAGAAAGGTATCGGCAGAAAAAAGAACAAGGTCTTCTTAAAACTATCAAAGATTTAACTCCTAGAGAACAAAGAAAAATGAGGAAAATTTGGAGAGAAAAAGCTAAAAATAAAAGAGAAAAGGAAAAAGCTAGAAAAGCTGCACATAGATTTGTTGAAATAAATACTCCACCTTCAACTCCCACCCGATCACGTGCAAGTGTTGGCAGAGCAATATCAAAACGCAATAAAAGGCTTCTTAAAACAGAAAATGTTTATTTGAAAAAAAAGATACACGAGTTAGAGAGTCTTGTTTGGCTGAGAACTGTAAAGGAGTCAAAGTTTACAGAATTAACGAATTGCTTATAACTCGCATTCAACAAATTCTAGATAATAGTGTATTACAGACATTTAAGGGTACCCGAGAGATTCACCAATTAACCTGGAATATTGAGGATCCTAATACCATACATGTCAGACGTTTAAGTTGCCTGCTTTGTGGGACACGTGTTAAATGTCCTCACTATGAGATTGGAACAATAGATATCAAGTATAAAGCTATTGACTGCACAAATTCTCCAGATAACTTAGAAGCTCCTGATAGCCCAGCAGATCCAACAACTCCTAATCCTGATTATTCGACTGATACCTCAATGCCTTCAGATAATCTAGAAGCCCCTAATAGGCCGGAAGGCCCAAACACTCCGGATGCTCCTACTGCCTCTATATCAACTGGATTTAGTGACAGGTTGACACCTATAGAGTTAACTGACGCACATCTACAGGCTGTTAGACCTACTAAAAGACGTATCCAAATAATTGATTCAGAAGACTCTGATTCATCTATGGAAATATTTCCCACAAATAGGCGAATATTACGTCGGGTATGGAATGATTCCGATAATGATTCCATATGTTAATTTATTCTACAGAAGTTATATCCATTCTGTAGACATTTTTTGATTATTTTTTTAAGAGTTCCTATTGATATTTTTTCATGAAGATTTGATATAATTATGAGAAGATAAGTAAAAATGATGATTATAAAAGTTGATTTAAAATGATTGATAAGTTAAGATATGAAAAAAGTATATTTTGTTATTTTCTGTAGACGAAACGATCTCCCCTGAAGACGGGTTAAACATAAAAATGCTGTTTTTTTCAAAAATAATGAAGACTGACCTATGACACACTGTGACTCTATGACTGACCTATGATATATTGTCACCTTGATGTTTTATTTTTTTCTAAGACCCTGTTTTATGTATGACCCAAATTCATTTCAAAAGACGCCAAACTAAACAGTTAAATACATCTACTAACAGGATACCTAGAGTACCACAGAATAGTCTACTTATATTTTCATAATAAAACTATGATAAATAACTAAGATCAACTTACGAGTAACACCCAATTCCTGAGAAATCTCCTTCCAACATTCATCTAACTTATACCAATTGTGATGTCCTTTCAACTGCCTGTTCCATATAATCTCCTTGGCTTGCACCAACTCTATCAGCTTGTTCATATCAACATCGATAGTCCTACGTTTATTCATCAGCAACTTCTTCCGCATAGTATACCCCAGTTTGGGTCTTTTTATGGAATCATCAAGGGCATTAAATACTTCATCTGTCGTATCCTCGTCTCCTTCTTCGTCTTCTGCTAAAAATTGGTGGTGGATGAACTTCAATTTCTGGAAATGCGGCCATTCTGATTCGCCGGGAATCTTTTTCATCTCTTTCCGACATTGGTCTTTTAGGTTCTTCCATCTCTTTCTGCAGTTGAGACCTGAAATTTCATTTCAGTTTTGTTAGATTTTAAACAAAAAAACATTTAATTATTGTGCACATGAAAATGAACGATAAAGGTTAAATGGTTAAGACAGAGTGGCCTCTGTCTTGTTTTTGCGAGGTCTCTAAACAAGGCTAGCTATTTTCCCAAAACTTCGTTATATTGTGATTTTAGACTATTTTCTTAATTCATCTACTGGATAGTGTTAAGTAAATTATGTATAGAAAACGCTTTAAGGCATTTTAATTAACTAACCGAAGCTATAAAGCCGACCATACCCAAGATATCAAAATTGTATACCTCAAAATGAGCTCCGCTTAAGTGAGCAAGTAGTTTATGGTTATCCCGGGAGATTAAAATGCACCCCGGTAAAGCTACTAACCAACTAAGCCTCTACCTCTAAAACTAATACGTAGAGACTCATTGAAGTTAACGCATGTGAAGCTGAGACTCTTTCTAAACTTTATAAAAATACTCCGTCTCTACGTCATTTGTTTAGACAGTTAAATAAATAAAAAACTCAATAACCTGATTAATTCAATGTAAAATCGTACGGGAATTAGTAAATCGTGCAAATTATATATAGAGTATTACTATATTGTTTATTTACATTCGTGTCGGGCTGATATATGTGCTTGGATCGATTTTAACGAAGAATTTCCTCTAAGAAATAATCTTTACTGTGTTTATAATGTAAGAACAGTATATTTGTTTTGTAAATGTGATGACGTTTGTATAGTAGACACGAGACAGGAAATGAATAAAAGTGTAACGAAAGATATTCTTTTGCTGGCTCTTTTATTCGTAAGCTTTTGTAAACTGTGACCTGCATTTCCTTTTCCTTTATATGAGGAGAGTAAAACTAAAAATCTGTCCTTTTCGATAATCCAGGAAGCCGGGGTACGCTGTTATTGCCGGGCCGGAGACCTTTACAAATCCCACACCAGCATACCAACTTAAAGAGCTGCACTACCTGATTCTAATTCTACAATATTTCTTTAGTAAAATACCGTGAACAATTCGGTCGGTAAAACCATACATCTATACTCTATACATATAATAAAAATGTAAATGGTCGATGTCTGTACATGGAAGATATTTAAGAAATTTCAACGCGGGGGGTCTTTATAACAGCAACAGAATCCAAAACAATTTTTTTTAGAATTTTTGTCTGTCTGTCTGTCTGTCTGTCTGTCTGTATGTTTGCTTGCGCATCACGCAAAAACTACTGCACCAAATGAGATGCGGTTTTCACAGTTGTATTGCTGTAGGTTCAACTTAAAAACTGGTATATGTTGCATTTGCATACAGGGTGTTTCTTGTTGTTTGCTTGCACATTACTCATAAACTACCGTACCAAATGAGATGCGGTTTTCACAGCTATATTGCTACAGGTTCAACTTAAAAACTGGTATATGTTGCATTGACATACAGGGTCTTTCTTTTTGTTTGCTTGCACTTTACTCAAAAACTACCGCACCAAATGAGATGCAGTTTTCACAATTACAATGGTGCAGATCCAACTTAAAAACTGGTATATATTTCATTTACGTACAGGATGTTTCTTTTTGTTTGCTTGCACATTACTCAAAAACTACCATACGAAATGAGATGCAGTTTTCACAGTAATATTGGTGCACGTCCAATTTGAAAACTGGTATATATTTTATTTATAGACAGGGTGTTTCTTTTTATTTGCTTGCGCATAACGCAAAAACTACAAGACGAAATGAGATGCGGTTTCACAGTTATATGGGTACAAGTCGAACTTAAAAACTGGTAAATGTCTTATTTACATACAGGGTGTTTCTTTGTATTATGGAAGATAAATGAGAAAAACGAATATTCCCCATATTAACACTGGATTAACACTTAGGCTACATTTTATCCAGATAAATTAAGTGTTCCCGTGGGATGAGGACGGAAATCCGATATATTTGTTACTTTTTATACTCAAAGGGATGTGATGGGCGTGGATTACATACCTTGAGTAAGAATGAGATAGGACGGGCGGGATATAACGGGACGGGACGGGACGGGATGAGAAATACCAAATAATCTATACATGTATATTTTTTAAACAAAGTTAATCACGCAGACGAAGTTAGCGGGCAGAAGCTAGTCTTACAAATAAATGCATACATCTTTTATTAGAATTTACTTTTAACTAGATAGAGTCCGCAGGTTCGTATCCCCGGCTGAGATGTATTATACCAAGCTTTTAAGACATTATGATCAAGGTGCAAATATTATTATGTACTTTATATTTTTATTTGTAAACCCTCGCGAAGCGTCATAACAAATTCGCTTTACATTAAACGAGTGTAACTTTTTGAGGATAATGGTTTCTTAGATTTACGCGAATGTTACACATTGAAATAAAACTATTTTATACGGATTTTATCGCGATTTGGTTTAATTTTTACATTTTTTAAC
Organism: Deilephila elpenor; assembly: GCA_949752805.1. NCBI lineage: Eukaryota > Metazoa > Arthropoda > Insecta > Lepidoptera > Sphingidae > Deilephila > Deilephila elpenor. Next base: position 6,534,419 of record OX457119.1, read on the forward strand.
TTCCCGACGTTTCGATTACTTTACAGCTTTCATGGTCACGGGGCAGACTGTTTTTTGAGGATTCTACTTATATTTATTACGTTCCGTAATATCTCGTAATCTATATTCCTATATCTATCGATCTACCTAATATTTTATTATTTAAAAATTCTCGTCGTCTTCAAATGCATTTATTTAAAGGCTTTTAAATGTACTAAGTTCTCAAATACTTCGTGGAAATTTACATTTTATTACCAATTTCAATGAGTTTTTATCTAATATGCATTTACTGTCGAAAGACTATCTTTTGCTAGACGCTCGTACGTAAGTAATATTAACATCCTGTACCAGCCTCGACCTGTATAAGTTTACTTAAGATTTGTTTACTAAATCCTACGTGTAGTATATACAAAAACACACATCGACTGTAGGCTGTAGGGCGAAAACAATATAATAAAAATTACAACTGTACAAAACGGAGTAACATCACTTCACGAGCCGATCCATTTCCTATATACTTACTAGGTATGTTTATTCGGAGTTTACCAAAACTTAATCTACACACGTTCCGATAAACACGCTCATCCGCTATTCACTAAATAAGAATGCCATAAAATCGTCAGACAAATGCTCGGTGGTAGTGCAAACAAACTTATTGCGCGGCGCACGGACGTTAACCTTCGGCAAGCGGTGAAATCAACTCGTACTTACTAGACGTGCCCACCTCGGCGGCAACCTCGTTCCAATACCGCTCTAACTTGAAGCGATTCCTGTGTCCGCGGTAGCTTTTGTCCCAGAGACACTCCCTGGCTTGGACAGCGGCGATGAGCTTGTCCATGTTCTTGGCTCGGGCGCCTTTGAGCTTGGTCTTCATTGCGGGCGGGGGCGAGCGCGGAAGAGGGAGCGGAGACGGGTGCCACGAGCGACGCGCGGCGCGATACTGGCGAGAGAGCGCCCCGCCCCGCCCCCGCGTCCGCTGCTTCGCTCGCTGCCGCTCCCGCTGCGTTAGATTATGATAGCGCAGAGGGAACACGCCTCCGATAGAGCTTTTATGCGCATAGCATTTACGTTCTCTACCTAGTCTATACGTTGCCTTTTTGGTAGAATAAATATTTGTATAGTTTAGTTTTATCTACATAATAAATAATATCGATATACGAGTATAAGCATACAAGTACTAAAATAAGATCGTAAAAATTATAAACAAAAATCAAGGGCTATCACAGAATTACCCTTTCAATTTGAAATTTTAAAAATCGGTGGATATGTTTTTGTCACACAAATATATATTTAAAACAAAATGTTTTTTTATACTACAATTCAGCGTTAAAAACTATAGAAGTCTTTTTACTCATCTTTTTTCAAAGTCATTAAGTACATAATCAAATATTATTTTTAATATTCTAAGAACAAAATATATGTAACGGTTGATTCCATGTATTATAAATAGCAGCTCTACAAAATACAAATTTGCATCAACGAATAATAGGTAAAATCCCATATGTAATACATACCTTAACATACGCCATTAAGTACAAATCCAAAACTCAAACAATTTACTAAACTCTAGGTAAGACCAAAATCTTAACAATTTGTTTAGGCATATATCAATAAATCAACTGAACGTACCTTCTCCTTTATTTATTCTATTGTCCGCTGGCGTTATCGCTGTCCTGTTCGCTCGCCGCGCCGCTCCCCTCTTGGCGCGCATCGACTATTCCGCTCCTCTTATCCACTATCGCAGACACGACCGTCTCCTTCACTTCGCTATCCATTACTTTATCACACCACCCACTTTATTACACCACTGTAGTTACCGCGCAATGTACGTTTGATAAATCGATGAGTTAGTTGTAGTAAGGGCGTGGTTGGATATTGGTAGCGGTATTAGAACATTGGTTGTAGTGATAGCGATTTGCAACGCAACTCGCAGTGGTACCACAAATTGATCTTTTTCGTTCCTTTTCATATATGAACGTGTTGTAAGTAAAGTGCGTGCGTAGATAATGTTTCTAAGCTGGTAGATTGTCTGTATAGGTAGAGTAAAGTTGAAGGATATTTCTAATTATAATTTCCATTTACGTGAATTGGTTTTGTAGGTGTTTAAGTAATTGTTTTTACTGTTATTCTAGGTGAAGCAATGTCTGTAATGCTTTTGAAAATAATAAATTATCAAAATACTTACTGCTTATTGGAGTGATAATATTTTGGTAGTAAAATAAGTGATAAGTATTTTAAGCCTAACTTAATTCTATGATGGTACATTAAGACATTAATTAAATATTTTTTATCAAAGGTCTCAATATGCTCTACTTTCTGTAATACGTTTGGTCAACTTAAACTTAACTTATTTATTAATTTAAACACTCGCGCCATCACTTAAGTTTAGTGGTCATACATTATGGAAAGCGAGGTAATGAATTCAACCCCCAAATCATTGAATTAGTAACCGCGGGCCGTCAACCGTAAGATACTGGAATCGATTCCCAATTCGGGCAGTAGACTCTGTGCCAAGTCTTTAATTTGTTTATGAAGGTAAATCATAATTATTTTCTAAATATCCTATTGTTAATAATATTACTATGATAAGTAAAGACTACCATGTTTTAATAAAGATACATAATATTATGTCCTCCAAAGACTCCTGGAGGTATTAGAATTAGTAACATAGGCTACTTTTTATCCCGAAAAGTTTAGTGTTCCCGTGGGATGAAGAAGGAATTCTGGTATATTTGCCACTTTTTTATACGCAAAAGGATGGGATTGGACTGGATTACATTCCATTAGTGAGAATGAGACGGGGTGGGCGGGATATAATGGGACGGGATGGGAGATTTCAAATAAATTTAACCACGCAGACAAGTTTGCGGGAAGAAGCTAGTAACGTAATATTTACAAAGGTCCGATTAAAAATAGCTTTTACTACGCATGATCGTAATAATTAATACCGGTGACACCCGCGCTGAGTACGTCAAGGCTCTTGCAGATATTAATAATCGAATGAGAATTATTAGTTAAGATATAACTACCGGCACGGATCTTGAGCGCTGGCCGTTACTTGCGCAGATGTCGATTTTTGGGTCTTTTTAGAGGTGTGATGAAGTAAGCAGGCGGGGGCATTATCGCATCGGCCAGTGATTGGTTCACTACGCAACGCCATATTGTTGCTATGCCTAATTCATTCATTGCGTTTGTTTAATTCATTCATTTATTTTGTCCTTAAGTTCACGATGCGCAAAGCAATCCCCACTCTGTCGCCGAGCGCTCAAGATCCGTGCCGGCGGTTATACCTAAATACAGACCAACCCTAGGTGCAACTATTTTTGAAATTATACTCGTTTATATACAGTGGAGGGTTTAACTTTTTCTGCACTTTACCATAACATTTTTGTCATAATGTCATAAAGTGCGTATTGGCCTATTGATAACGAACTGTACACGGCTGCTGACACGATGGCCGCTGATTCAAATCCTAGGGCACACCTGTGAATTTTCGGAGTCATGCGTGAATTGATAGCAACGCACTTAACGGAGAAGCAAAACATCGTGAGGAAACCTGCGTAACTACAAATATTAAAAAAAAGTATGTGGTTTGTGAAATCCGCTAAATCGCACTTGGCCGGTGTTGGGCTAAGGCCTAACCTCTCGCAAACGCAGAGTAGATCCGTGCTCACTTAAGATCCCGTTATACTGATCCACATAAAACGAAATTTTTCGGGTTAATTTAAAATACCATAATACAATCATTATGCCAGTAAGTTATTGAAGTTTGTGTTATCTTGGAGGAAAATCTAATATCAAGATAAACCATAACTCCCGAGCTATCTTAAGCAAAATCTAGTATTAAATAGCTACTACTCACCCGGTGTCGCAAGCTAGTAAACTTGCTGATGAGCAGCCCAGCTCCGATGAATATGCTCATGTCTAACACCATTCTATTCACCACTGCACTCACAATCTATTCTCTATCACAGACAACTAAACTGTCTTCTTCTGATAAGAACTCTTTAAAATATGGTGTCTATACGCCGCGTCTGATTCGAAAACTTGGTGTTCTAAATTTGAAAAAGGGTATTTCTAAATAATTTTTCTTCTTCACGAAGTAGGTATTTTTGTTTTGTATTGCTTTTTAAAATAAAAAGCCAGTGGAGTTGTTTTAATGTAAAATGTTTTAAGACTATTTTGTTGAATTCGACATTTTAATTTACACGTTAATTCATATTAAATTTACAAAATCTTTACATTTGAAACATTTTAGTTTTAAATAAGTAAGTAATTAAAATACTTAAGGTAAAATTAAGTTGGTTCATGTTTTCTTTACTTAACTATGGAGCTAAGTTTTATAAAGAAAAGACGAAAATCCCCAAATGGCAAATTTGAGCATTTCAAATCCGTGACAGACTAACCAAATAACAAAACCATTTAATTTTTATTTCATTTAATTATTTCATATTTTTTTGGAATCACTGTTTCTTTAACCGAATGTAACATGAATATTATTTTATCAATCCTTGCAAATACTTTAAATTATTTTTGTAGTATGTATTTTGTTTGTATATTTAGGTGAAGTTACCCCAGGTATTGACTATTGTTATGCGCGTTGTCGGGCGTACGGAATGCGTTACTAGTGCAGCGCGGCGGTGCCCCCGTGACACGCGCACCTTGCACATTGACATAGAAACCGCGCTTAGAAGTAGGAAAACCATTATTTACGGAAAAACATACAATTCCCATAGGCTGGTTTTGTCAGATTTTTACTGGTGGTGGGTCTCTGATGTGTGAGAGGCCGCCTCTTTTTTTGTTGCCGCGGGCAAACCGGGTTACCCGAACATCTCGGGGTCGCATTGTGTCAAACGGGCGCCACCAGTCCCCAACTGCGCGCCCGCGACCTCCAGTTGCCCCATTTGTCGCCTCTTACGACATGCAGGGGATAACGTGGCGGGATTCTCGTAACTACAGGGCGAGTGAGAGGCCGCCTGGGTAGGTACCACCCCAAAGTCGATTTCTCACGCCAAGCAGCAGCGTAAATGTACTGTTGTGTTTCGATTTGTAGCCAGAGTAACTACTGGACATAATGAGACTTAACTTCTTATGTCCCAGGAAAGCGAGCGCAGTGGAATCCGAGCATTGCTTTAGAACTCATGGTGTTGTTTGGTTCGAGCGGTCGCATCGCTTACCATCAGGCGAATGACATTCTCGTCTCGCCATTCATGGCTATAAAAAAATCTATAATGTTATCTAAAGAGCAATGGGCTTAAGGTTTTTTGAACATTATATACGTGGTTTAGGCCTTAGCGCAATAAACTACCATTTTAAACACAATAAAATTATCATACCAAAAACAAATCGTAAATAAACGTTCCCCTTTTTAATCCCATGAAAAATTCAAGCAAGGGTGAAACTTGGTCACCCTCCAACCCTTTATTGCATTAAGTGATTACCGAGTCTTCGCCAACATTACGTAAAACATGCTACAGCGCATTTGGAACTCGTAGAAACCTCTGGAATTGCTGATCTCTATTACGTATGTGTTTTGAGATGTTTTCACAGCTATTGCATAACAGCTGGTAAGAATTATCAAGTAATAGTTAACGACTAATTCGACTCCTATTTAAATAAATACACCCAACAGTCATATACGTAGTCCTAACCCACATTAAGATCAAATTAGATCTTGTGTCGTGGGCATAAGAATACGTAATGTAGACTGCATTTACTATTAGGTGCACTGCAGTCACTTTCTCGTGCCAGTGTGTAAAATAATTTAATACATACATACATAAACTCACGCCTTTTTCCCAGAAGGGGTAGGCAGAGTTGCAACCAGGACACGTTTCGCCTTGTAATTTTCGTTCCACGATGTGAGCCTATCGCCATATCGGGCGTAAATTCCTGACACCGGGCTGATAATGAAAATAATTTAATTAATGTCACTAAAATAATTTAACATTTAGAATCCCGGTATGGAAAACTAACACATAGTAAACAGAATTGGCAGATGCTTAATAAGTTTTTTCCCTGTTGTATCCTGAAAAGTTATCTACGAATTTAGAATGATCCGAAAGCCTCTGCGACGCACTTGATTATGACGTTGGATGTGGAATGTGAAGTCACCTTTCAATTCTCGCACTTATACAAATTTTACGTGACCTACAAACATATCTTTTGGATCTGGAGACGAAAAAACCCCTCATGGTTTTTTATATTAACTACACACGACTTGTCACTTAGCGTGCGGGTTCAATCCTCGCACCGAGACAAATGTTTGTATGATCCACAGATATGCTTCGGAATTCGGGTCTGGATGGTCAAAAAGAACATCTTAGTATGGGGTCCGACTTTTTATGTCACTGTTTGATGTATTTTGGCATACCAACCGGGGATCGAAGCCGCTGTCTCTCGTTTCACAGTCGTACCTATAGAACCAATAAAGCTGCCCAAAATATATTGGCTAAATGCTGTACTAAACACTCAACCGTCAGCTGAACTACGACCTACCCAAGCTACAGCTAGCCAGATCATCGGTCCAGCTTATAAAATAGCTGAAATAGCTAAAATAGCTTTCCTTACGACAGCTTTGCTTTGACAGCCTCCGTGGCGCAGTTGGTTGGACGCCGCCTGTGAAACGAGAGGCCGTGGGTTCGGTCCCCGCACCGAAACAAATATTTGTGTGATCCACAGGTATTTGTTTCGAGTCTGGGTGTTTGTGAGACCGAAAAGTCTCTCGTAGTTTCTGATACCCACTACACAAGACTCGATCTTAGTGTGGGGTCAGGATTATGATATGTGACTGTTAGGTGTATTTATTTATTTACGAGAAGCAGGCCCAACTTAGTATTTATGTCAGTCATCGTCCAGCTTATTAGATCAGGCTAGTTTCGGCCGCGTCAGCTGTGCGGCGCGCATGAGCAGCGTCGAGCGCTCCTCAATACGATAGACACTTACGTATCAACTGCCTGAGTAATCCCATTACTTGAGGGTAGGCACGAGTGAAAGTTGTGAGTTGTGAGTAAACTTTTGAAAGTAGATTTGGCTAGTTCTAGAGTTATGCTATTTTAAAATAATTATTGTGTTTTTAGTGTTAGATTTTGGTAATTGCTAGTAAATAAGATACGATATTTCGTGCCCAATGTGAATTTACTTCTGAATTAAGTATTATGTTAAGGTCTAAAAGCTACTCATCTATGTTAGTAGTCTTTAGAATGTCTTTATTCAAAAACAAAAATAACAAGCAAAAATACATAGTTTATAATTACTTTGTACAATAGTCCCGATTATGAAGAAAAGTAAGAAGATTGAAATGGACCCATCTCTTCCATATTTGCAGGAGAGGTGTACTTGGACATCCGGTATTTTCACTCATCGAATTTTAAAAGTGGACAATAATTTATTTCCAACTCCTCCTATTAATTTAACTTTGTGATTGATTTCGTTGCGGGTTAAAGACAAGTTGCACATTCCCGGAGACTCGCTAAGCTTCAATGCTCAGTGTCAAAATCCGTGCCACTATTGATCCTGGCTTTCAGGAGTTGCAGTGGCGGGTGTGAGGGCGGGACAATCACATCGAATTTTTAAAACACTTTTTTTTCAAACACTCAGGGCCGCTTTGGTGAAGACATCCCATCACACTTCAGTCCAACCCTAGCTAATTGGGGTCTAGTTGTTATTATGTGAAGTAACATTCAAAGTACGAATTTTCCCCTTTCGACTTCGTGAATTTTCACGAATTGTCTCATTTAATATCAGGAGCTAAATCTCAATCAATTATGCAGTCGCCCTGTATTAACATGTCATCGTGCCCATTGTCAATATATTCGTACCAATAAAATAATGTAATAGGATTATAGGCTCGCAAAAGTGTAGACTCAGTTCTGTGTTCATGGCGGAAACGGGTTAAACCCGGCTTGACTCCAAACGTTTTCTGTGTGATAGCTTAGACAGTATGGATTTTGAAACAGATAATCCAATTGTAATCCGTAACACGTAAAAATCTTAAAACCAACAAGATTTGTTGTATAGTCATCAACATCCTCCAACCTCCAGGTTTTTGTGCCTTCCGGACACACTAGCTTTCTATCAGACTTGAGATTTGACTTTAGAGAACGTAGATTGTGCATATTCCATTTCCCATGTATAAAATTAGTTTAACATCTATAGTTTAACAGCTTTTTTATCCATCATAATAAAATGAGATACTCTATCAAAACAACCGAAATTAAAATAGAGTAGTAATATGTAAAATTACGTAGGCTATGTACGCCTTATAAGAGACTTTTCCGCCGATTTAATCAACTGTTTTGTGATTCCGCCGATACCCACCACAGTAGAGATTTACATATCTTCAAGTACCTGTATTAATCATGATATAGATGTTGCTGATAATAAAACATTGTTCGCAGGTTCTAATCGACGCATGGCTCGCGAGTATCAAGATGTCCGGCATGACTGGCGCGAGCATGCTGCGAACGCGGCGCAAGGATGTGAATGTCAAGCCGAACCGCAAGTATGTGGAACTACGACTGTAGCATGTATTATTGTATATGTCGCGTTTCCGATTATACAGGGTATATCAAGACTGCGACCGAAAACGAAGCCAGGTGGTATTAGTGACTTCAGACACAATGCAAATAAAAACATCGCAAAAAAAATCGATAACTTTTTTTGTAATTTTTACTTATCGTCGTATTTGGCCGATAAATTCATATTTTTCCTAAGATAATGATGTGCACCTTTTTATTTTTTAAGACGCAATGGAACGTAAGGGTGTAAATTTAAATTTTCACAAAAACTAGGTATTTACCACCCACTGTCGCCGTTTTGGTGAATTTTTTATTTGTATCGTGTCTGCAACCACTAAAACTACCACCTGGCTTCGTTTTCGGTCGCCGTCTTGATATACCCGGTATATACATACCTATTACCCGTCGGAAATATCTGTGGACCTTCAAAATATAGGTTAAACAAATATAATTAAATTAGAAAAAAGAATAAAAAATTGAATTCGCATCCATCTCAAAACGTTTTTAATGTAAAATAGCATAGTAGGTAGAGGAACACAAAAAATTGAAATGTGAACCGCATTCCAGCTAGGTTCACAGATATTTCCGAAGAGTTATACATCTGCTGATCTACTCTTGACACTGATTTTATTTTGTTCTATAAATCTTACTACTGCTGCTTTCAATAGTCCCAAAATGAAAGGTTGTCGAAGCTAATATATTAGATCGAGTGTCGAGAGTAGAACATCTTGTCGAAAGCAGACGAGAGTAACCTCTCGACGATGCATACTCAGTACTACACCGCGCTTACCTTCAGGTGCATTGTGGTCGCTTTGTCCAGCCACTGTAATAAAAATTGTATATACACTTTTACTATTCGCACCTTTGCCTGCCTTAGTAATAAAGGCTATTATTTAATCAAGTACAAAGCCACAAGATATTCTTCTACGTAGCCCTCTCACACCTGGTCGAGCAACAACTATTTATCCATCTTGTAGAATCATTTAGTTAATGATTTTACGACTGACCATCCGACTGACGTCAATACTTTCGGATCAACATGTGATTGTATAAAAATACTCAACAGCTAGGTACGTTGTGATCCCGTACCATACGTGTTTTTTACTGCCCGTTCCGTGGGTAAACCAGGTGGTATCATGACGACATTAATTGAAACCACATTCAGAGCGTAGCGTCAGCAGTTTGTACATTAGATTTCGTTAAATTATATGAAGCGGTATAGCTACGGGATAATTTTTACCAGATGGTTCATAGGTTCGTTTATTTTCTTATTTATTTTATTTGATAATATTGATTAATGAATCTTATAATTACAAACCATTTTGAATGATCGTGTGATGTTTTGTAACTTGAAATAATGTTGTCATGTCTCCACTACTTTATTATTTTGACTTTAAAGCCTTTTATTGTACATCCTGTACACATACTGCTTTAGTCTGAGCCTAATCAGCTCGTGACGTCATATTGTAAAATCTATTGCTGTATAATCGTGTATAAAGATTTCAGAAAAGCACTCGATGTCTGCCTGGTCGCACACCCACTCTCAGTTCTATCGCTGGCTTCCGGGACTCCGAGATGAAGACTGAAGAACACCTAAAATTCTAAACAATTGCATGCTATAAATACATTAATGGAACTAAATTTCTGCACATAGCACCTCCTTGATGGTAGCGTTAAGGTCAATTTAAGTGATTTATGTTTGATACTGAACGATTTTAGATTGGATCGAAAGTCGTCACGGGGTATGCTCTACGAGAATGAGGAGTTAAGGCTGCGGACGATCAATATTAATGCTGAAGTTGAAAGAGGTAAATGTTATTTCTTATCTTATTATGTTTCAGATGAAGTAGAAATTGATAGAGCTTCCCCAACAGTACTAAGAGATTGTGATCAATCGCGGCAGCACAAAGTTCTTATTGAAAATCTATATGTACTAACGATTTTCGACACGAATCTCTTTGTCCGCTTATAACATAATATTCTTCGGAGGTGAAATTATTATTAAAAGTTCCAACGACGCGTTAGTTTCCTGATGAACAACGGTTCCAGACTAATGATGTTCACCGAGGATTAAGAGCAGCTTTTTTAGTCTTAGCTAATAATAATTTTAGGGACCACGGTCAAAAGCCATCCTTGAATCAGACTTATAAATACCGAAGAAACTGCAGATATTGCAGGTCAGTCCAACATAAATCGCTTAAGAAACAACTGCAGATAATATAATTCGCAGGTCAGTCGGACATAAAGAAGCTGAAACGGGAGAACGAGCAGCTGAAGCGCGAGATATCTGCGCTGCGCTACGAGTACGACCGGCTGGACAGCATGCTGCGGGAGCGGCGCTCCTCGCCCGAGCACTCGGACGTATGGCACTTACTAACAAACATAAGATAGATGCACATCCATGGGACAGCAACAGGCATTCTTTGAAAATTGTCATCATAGCAGGATGGTTAACTAGGGGATTTAGTTGGTATGCTAGTTTAGGTTATATCAGAGTTAGCGATCCAACTAGGCCCAGCCATCGGTGTGGAATAGATAGAGTACATGCGCACCAAACTGAAAGCTCTGAAACCCAACAGGACCTGTCTACCAACTCTTGGTGGTAGGTCACTCATATGTGAGAGAGCGCCTGGGTAGGTACCAGCGCAATGTCTATTTCTCCCAGTCCCCCAAAACAGCAGTGTAAATGCACTGTTGTGTTTCGTTTTATAGAACATTGTAGCCAGAGTAACTACTGGACATATTGAGACTTAACATCTTACATCTCAGGATGGCGAGCGCAGTGGAATGCCAAGCATTGCTAGGAAATTCGTGGTGTTTGGTTTTGCTACTCTTCATGAGCTGTCGTATCGCTTACCATCAGGCGAATTGCATGCTCGTCTCGTTATGCAAAGGCATGCATGATGAATACTACTATCCGAAAAAAAGGAGAGTAGATAGAGAATACTAAAATTAAGCGCCATCTCCAATTAGATTCATTAAATTATAATCATTATTTCCACACTATTAAGTACGAACCTCAATTCGTGTCATGAATTCTCACCCAGAATGAGCTATACAAATTAACTCTCTCCACCGAATGAAACAATAAAGTTCCCAATTTCACAATAATTGACACTGATTCCAATGAGTCCGTAAAATGTGCTCATTAGACGAAAATACCTTTGTTTAACGTTCGGCGTTGACTCAGAGCTGGTAATTAATTCTTTGCTCTCGAGTCTAAATTAATAGTCTTCCAAGAACATTCGTTACAGTATATATACATTATGTGAGTATAATTATATATTTTCCAATATCTACGTCTAGGTTTGACCGAACTATGAGCGAACTTTAACACACAGTAGATAAATATTTACGGCAGTTTGATGAATAGTAGATTAATAGCCGAAATAATTCACGCTATACCATTATATACCATCGGATGCGAATTCTGTTACTTTACGGTTCCAAAAATATTCTGCATTGATTTTATGTTTGGGGCCGTAGCTTTTTAATCAACTTCAATTAAATGCATTATCTAGTATCATAGTAAGCTTAACTTAACCTTCTACAATTACTTATAGGACCTTTAAATTTAATATCATCATCATCACCACCATTACTAGATCAACTACTAGATACTCTCTCTTCCTAGATCATGCATAATCTAGTCTAGGGACATTTTGCATGTAAAATATATTTTTCTACCTAGTATTATCACCAAAGTCTACTTACCGCCTTAGTACAGTATGTGTAGTCATCCACCCCTTATCAGCCACTCTTTAGATCATCACATCTATTCCCAGAGCATTCTCAAACACAATATGTGCAGTAAATAAACACGTACTCTATTGGCAGGACAGCGTGTCGATGTGCAGCGCGTGCCCAGAGTGCGCGAGCGTGGACGGTTCTTCACGGGCTGTGGCGTTTCATGACCTGAGTGTGGTGCCGGAGGAGGGAGAACAGGAGGGGAATAAGGTAAATAGTCACTCTTGTATGTGTGTGGATGGGGGAGTAGGGGTAGAAAATTTTCTGCTGCTAAATATGTATGAAAGAGTAAGAGTACTAGACTAAACTGAAATATTTCAGCATCTGTAATAAACAAGGGAAATGCCAGGAGTATCAGGTAAATAGATTGGTAAAGAGGTCGAATCGAGTGCTATAAGTCTTGAACGAGTAAACTAGAGATAGATTTTTACTAGAATCAGCATATTATATAGTCAGCATGTGATATTAAGCTCCTATAGTATGTAATGTGAAGTCAGATCAGCGATTTGCGGCAAAGGAAAGGTAAACACTTGTATAAAGTCATTTAGTAGGTACAGTTAAAGGTGTCAAGGCAAACGTTGTGGTTGTGTTCTTTAATATTGGTAAGTGAAACTAGTTGATGACATTAAACATACAGATAATACAGATAGCCACCTCAATCACCTATTACATATCAAATGTTAAGTTATTTTCCATTTGCATCGTTAATTCAAATAGAAACTAGAAAAGCTTACAATCACCTACTTGTTGCCATAAAAAATAGTCTTTAGTATTACAATTCCCTTACACTTTGATCATTTGAAATCAAAAGATGCTAAATCACCTAATGCCACGTGCAAAATCTTCATGAAAACCAATTGGATTGTTTGACGTATAAATTCGCATCGGCTTCCGTCAGCCAGACCATAACACGTCAAAAATAGCCCATCAACAATGCTAAGGCGGATTCACATGGAACGGTCAGTTGATCGCGAAGTAAATCGGCATGTTATATAACATCGATATGTATCTCCTCTTAACATAATACTAGAATACTCACGTGATTGAAAGTAATCAATACTACGAATGCTCACAATAATAGAAAAATCCAAGTGCGTTTTAGTAATGTGGTGAGCAATAAACAGATAGAGTATTGACCGTTGAATACTTTTGAAACAAAAGATGAACGAAGTAGTGAATGGATGAAAGATTGAGTTTCATTAATCTAAGCCAACCTTCATCATGACTTCCATTTACTATAGTTGAAATGAGTGTGAAATAGTCTCTCGTCATTAGCTTCATTAGAGAAACGCTTCTTATATTCTTATAGATCTTCGATCACTCCAGTTCATCAAATTTAACAAGAAAATGGACCGCATGCTCTGAACCCTTTAGAAGTTCCTCACTTATCTGAATTGTTATCATGTAGTGAAAATCACTAGTGTTCAACAGATTCCTCTGGCTATATATATACACTTATTACTGTTTTGTTCAATGGATACACAAAAATCAAGGTTACTTCAAGATCAGCTATGCAATTTGGAATGTAGCACACTTTAGAGCAGCAACGACCTTGAACTTTTCCCATAATAACAGAAAGCTGAATTATTAGCTCATTTACAGACTAATGTGGAGTCAAACACAATCCATATACTAGATATTTTTAGAACACAACAGTGTGAATCGAGCTTAGATTTTAGATTCTCCCGTCCAAATGTTCGTAGTGTTAGAGATCTTTTGGATTTATTCGGCAGTATATGAGTCAAGGGCGGGCACATTTGATGTGTAAGAAAATATTGTTACACCTAATGTCGTATTTATAAACGCAGTGTTCGCCGTCACCGCGCCTCCGTCGGACTTGCCTGACATGTGTCCGCTTTTATTTTGATAATCAGTGATAGTGCTGTGTTTATTGGATTGCAGTTTACGATTGCTGGTGGTATTGTTTTTGTTTATTTTGGATTTCGATTTTTTGTTTTTATTTATGATGCGTTTCGAGTAAGCAGTGGCTGTTGAAGTAGTTAAATTGTGATTCAATTTGTTTTTAGTTTATTTAAACTTCTACGTGAAAGAAAGTAAAGCTCATTGTTTGCTCAGATCTTTTTTGGGTAACGCTTATTACAATTCAAATTATTTTTATGATTCATTGCGAATGTTTGAAGATATTGCTATTGGCGTCAGCTGAACTCAGTTTCATGAGAGGAATGTTAAATTTGTGACACCGGCCGGATGACGCTCGTCCAGTCTAAATATCGACGCCAGACGGAAAATGTGCTATTAGTCGCCTTTAATTGTCTACGAGTCTGTGATTTCGTTCCAGAAAGTTTTCAGATGTTCCAAAATGAACCGTTAATGCTTCCAATAAAATAAATTATAGGAATATAAAAAGATTTGGGCGTTGTCTATTTTACACTAACATTATTTTTTATTAATCAATTAATTATTAGCTATGTAGATCGTCGAGTTGTTTTCATTTCTTATGTTGCTAGTAATATTTTTGGAAATAAAAAAGCAATCGAAATAAATACCTATTCGAGGAAATGTATGTGATTGTTCGGTGGATAATATATTTTCCTTATATACGAATATTTCATATAGATTATAATATCTAACAGGAATTCGCTGCGTGGCGTTTTGAATATTATATGAAAATTCAAAAATTACATTCAATTAAGTGTTAACTAATACACGCAACAGCATTGTATACAATAAAAGTGATTTAACAAAATACAATGGAGTAAATACTACGATCTAATTGGATGTGTTGAACGTTCCAGAGCGGCGACGAATCACCGTGCACATGCGAAGAGTGTCAGCAAGAAGCGACCGCCAAGTCCAGAGACAAAAAACAACCAATGTCGCACGCAAACGATGCGAACAATGCCCCGCGACCAAGTGTGGATGACAATGTGCACGAGCGAGTCGTCGACGTCCTGGTACACGATGCGCCGTCAGATATACCAAGATTCTTCCAATCTGTCACAACACCGCCTTACCATGTCGTCACCCCACCACCGCCAGGCTTTGTTGTAGCTCCGTACCAAACGCCCAGGTTCCACACGGGAGGGAACGTTGAGGACCTCCTAGGAGATGTCCAAGCCACGCCGACGATACAAACAACGTTCATCCAACAAAACTCTGTATTCATGTGCAATACCAGACGCATCACGCAGAAACAATGCTGCTGCCAAAAACGAGAACCAATCGAAGTTACTGCTCAAAATGGAGACCAAACAATAGAACCACCCAAATGCTATGTGACGGAAAAGAATATAGAACTGACTTATGACTACCCAAGGTCTACGCCCGTACCAAGTCCGACACCAAAATCAGGCGAAGACTTAACAACGACGACAGAAGTCGCGAGCACTGTCGTGTTTGTCGAAAGACGGATACCGGTGAAACCAAAGAAATTCGATTTCTTCTTCCGATCTCGCTCAGCGCCAGTCGGGGAGAACGAAGAACCAATATATGCGACAGTCAATAAACTGCCGAAAAGACTGCGGCGGATGGAACTAGCTAATTTAGAGAAAGAAGTAGCTTATAGAACAGGCGAGCCCGACTCTTCCATACGAACAGAAATGACACTCAAAACAGATTCAGAATCACAAGTTCCACCACCAGACGACGACACGAGTCGATCTGAAAGGGAAAAATCAACTGCCCCGCAAAGACCCGAGTCACCTAAAGCCAAAAAACGAAAAAGGTTCTCTTTGACATTCAAAAAGAGGGAGAGGAAAAGGAGGGATAAAAAGAAAGATGGAAAAAGTTGTACAGCGAAGAATGGGGCGCCGAAGAATGGCGCGCCTTTGCAGGGGGAGAGCGATAATGAGAGGCTGATAGAGGGAGAGGTGCAGGAGATAACGAAGCCAAAGCACTGCACCAGGCACAGGCCGAGGAATACCTTGTCGTCATCGAGTTCTGGCCCGCGGTACAAGCGGGATAGCTATCAGGTAATATACTAAAATAAATGTTGCAGCGTTATTAAAAAAAATATCCTTTGATGCTAAAATTATAGTTGCTCGGATTACAAATCGATGCTAATTTATCGACATCGGAAACTACAAAACTGTTGCTTCGTGACGTATTCGATGTTATAAAACAATGGAGGATATTATTATGCAACCAACAATCACATACATAACCGATTCCAAACATGGATATCCGTATACGAGTCAAGTGCAGGATGTGTTATCATATTCAAAATCGAATCAAACATTATTCCAATGGCCCACACACATATTAGTCATATTGAAATTTTCCTTCGTATATAGATTTAGAATATTATGTAATTTTACCTATATGGCCTGACAGCTTCCCACCCGATAGGATATCGTTTTATGTTGGTGCATACGTGCATCGGTACTAAATGCATTCATACATTCCTAATGGAATATGTGACTGACAACAAAAAGATTTACTTCAGCAAATCTGGACATTTCAGTATACATAGCTTGTTTCTATTCAACTTATAAAACCAAATATTCAATAAACAAACTCCAGCATAGCATTCGCTAGTGCAGGAATCAATTTCTAGTTCAACACTAATTTTTAACCAATCATAAATTTCCATAACCTTCATGGCTTTTTTAAGCGAAAATACATGTCTTTTTCACGACAGCCTCCGTGGCGCAGTTGGTTAGACACCGCCTGTGAAACGAGAGGCCGCGGGTTCGATCCCCGCACCGAGAGAAATGTGTTGGTCTGGGTGTTTGTGAGACCGAAAAGTCCCTCGTAGTTCCTGATACCCACGACACAAGACTCGATCTTAGTGTGGGTCAGGACTATGTATGTGACTGTTGGGTGTATTTATTTATTATTATTTATTTCTTTCCAGGAAATGACGACATCCCACTCGGAGCACGAGCGCACCAACAGCATGTGTTCCTCAGTGAACTCCATAGGGTCAGCGTGCACCCACAAGTCCAGGAAATTCTCAGAACCAACCAACGACGCCTCCATACCCTGGTGCGGTTGCTGGGGCGCGGGATGCGTGTAACCCTTCCTTTATAAAGTGATATATCTATGTGGACTTTAATGGACATTGTAGTGTGTAGTAATAAAATATGTAGTTAATTATCTCAATCAGTTGAACAATGTATCGAGATCGTCCAATTTGTTGGAACAATTTGTAGATTGGAGTCCAATTTGTAGATGGTGTGGATGCACTATATCAGACCAATTTTAGATCAATGTTACACAGTTTTATTCTAAACTTGCTGACTAAGAGGAATACATATTTTTATAAAACAAATAAAACAAAACTAGAAAGTGTACAAAATGTGTAGAAATAAATAAAATCTTAAGTATTGTACCAAAAAACGTAACGTATTAGATTTGATGACTTACTGACTGTTGTACAATATAAGTAAAATGCATAAAGTGATGTTTTAATCTACTATTGGCATATTCCAACTGAAAATATTTGTTTACTATTATTAGTGTTACAAAACGGATCAATCAAATTCGATGGACCCTGTAGGTGGTCGGTGAATGGATCACATTCCTCTCTACATTTAAATACAACAATTTTTTCATAACAAAGGCAGAAATTGTATAGTTCTAAACAACAAATTCAATTACCTAGCACTTATTGTCCCAATTGTATAAATATTTTTTTCAATAACCATTGATTGTTCAGACGCCAAAAAACTTCACAATCACAATTGCTCGCAGTTTTTGTCCAAACAAAACTATTGTATTTCTCTAGTCTAGTGCAAAGAAAAATGGAACCATTTTGTAAACATTGTTGTATAGTTTATTTCTTTACAAATCTATCGACCGTGATAGTATTGTAGATCATAAGTCTAGAGAAAAAGGGGTTAAGGTTTTATAGATGTAAAGGACCCCTAATTCCTGGATGTATCTGTCTGTAATACTTTATAACCAATTGGAGTTCGTAATAAATGTAAATATTTAGATTAATGCGATGGTTTATTTATTTATGTATGTTATTTTATCATATTTAATTTTTAGTTGTTTCTGGGCCTGCAATTACCCTAATGTACTACAAGTATTTTTATTATTTGTTTCGGATTAACCACCGTGCATCCAGTTTCGAATACACCAACGTAATCACAAGTTACACTTGACCTTCAATCGAGGCAATTCTTTCCATTGACACAATTCGATACACAATCAGTATATCAAGTCGTTACATATAAATCAGACGTAATTTGTCAAAATAATGGGTAAATAAATAAAAACTCCAAATCATTACATAGATGGTTATTTATTATAAAATATGACACATTCCTTTGAACTGTGTTTTACATTAATTGAGACGCATAGCAAAATTGTTTTGCCGGCCGGAGCGGCGTCGCTTGCCGGCGCACCTCGCCGTATATTATCACAACATTCATCACTCTACTATATTACACGGCCGCGGTCTGTTGCGAAATCAAACTTTAGTAAATCTTAAAGGGTTTTCATTAAAATTCCTTTACAAAACTGTTGTATAATAGTTGTTTCTGCTTTATATTGTGTAAAGATATCGTCATTCGTACACGCCGAAAAAAAATCGTGGATTCAAAGAAATAGTTGATCGTGTTTAAACCCTTACATCACATTACATTAAGCTGTGTTAGCCTGACACTGACCTGAATAACACCAAGCAACAATAATGAACGCATTGAATGTTATTACTGCATCCAAGTAAATATCAATATTTTATTTCTTCGCATCGTGCATTCTAGAATCAATGGGATCGGTCCCTCATGTACGCAAAATTACAGTCGTAGAATCGTCGCTAGAATTTACAAATATACTGCTGGCTGTCAAAATATTCCTGTATGTTTGATCCACGTTTTAATGGGAAGATAAATAAAAATATTTGTTAATATAAACTAGATATCGGGAGGGCAAATTATTTCCAATGCCGGTTTAAGATTTTCTTTATTTCGCGATCACCTATGATGAATGTTACAATTCATACGACTAGTGTTCTTGTGGTGATTAATTGGACAGATTTGTGATAGCGGAAATATAATTTCACAAAACCACTATCTAATGTCACATATACAAAAACTTTTTGGAGGAGTGACATCTTAACAATTTAATGGACTAGACACTCACACAGACCGCGACCAAACAACACCTTCCAACACGAATACCCTACGATAAAGGCCAAAATACGCGAACACATAACCGCAATACCAGATCACGTTTACCTAAGCAGATACTTCACAACACCCCATAGCTAATAACATTAAGAAACTGCGGCGACACACGACCCCGCGCCGCCCGGCCAAGCGTACACCGATTCTACTTTAGAACATTCGAGAACCTACAAGAAAGAATTTCGAATGAAAAAATTATAAAAAAATAAACGCAACGTTTCGAAAAATACAATTTTTAGGAATCACCGAAATCACCGTACGTTTCCAACACAAATGGCACATCGATTAAGTAAAACGAGAATATAATGTGCATACAAAAAATAATCATTAATAAAACACTCGACAAAAATTATATTGCATACAGTAACAAAAATATGGCTTTAAAACTCTTCGATAAAAAAATATATCAATAAATAAATTAGGTAAGCGAAATAAATGAATTAATGTACAATATTTACATCGAATATGTATATAGAAATTGCATTTTCGAAAAACATTAGGGGAAGGTATTCGGACTAAAACAAAATAATTACACACACCCGTGAGATCGTTAAGAAAAGCGAATATTAATAGAAAAATAAAATTCAAACACAGGTAGGCTCTATGTCTTTTTCGATTCATAGTAAAATATAAAAAATTCCATCACATCATTCCCCTAATGGACTTGATATTTGCATCTCTTTCACGCATGCACGCCGGCGGTACAAGCGGAGCGGTTGCGTGAAAGGGACAATGATATAATGACATTATCATATCGATAAAAACTTAATAAATACCTTACAGCCTACGCTTAATGGAAACACCTAATATATTAAATATACTTATGAAATAGTTACACAGATTTCATTACTTGCAATGCTTAGAGAAACTCGCGTTCTGATACTATCGTGTGAAATTATGGAAATATCGGTGATAACAGGATCATAACATTGCACGATTTTTGGCAAAAAAATAAAGCACTACAATGTACTTATACTCCCGATATTTAGGTATAACTATCGTTAAAATTATATGTATAAAAAAATATAAACTCGTGCGATTTTCACCTCGGCATCTCGTCAAACCGTTCCGAATTAAATAGCGCTTCTAAATGTCCACGCTTAGCGTGATATAGTCGGTAGAACTCGCGTACAATAATACCCCGAGATACCAAAAGTATTTAAAGAGTATCGATAAACGGATGAGTCGTTTCACGACTAAAAACCTTTATTAAGGAAAAAAGTGAAGATTACATGAGATTAGATATTTTTGATCCCTTGTAATGAATCGTGGACATTTTTAATTTTATTTAGGGTCTTCAAATGCATAAGCGGATTATATAATCGACATCATAACTTTCGGTAACAATTTTACTAAATAATGTAAAATTTTCGGGATATTACCATACCTCACATCCGCTACTGAACAGATGGCCGCTGAACCTTTCCGTACGTAGCCGAGGGAAACAATCGATTTGGTTAATAAAATCATAGCTATTAGTAAGAATTGTGAGAGGAAACGATATCATACGTACACACTACATCAGTCTACCCATAAACATTTAAATATACAAAATAGGCCATTGGCAATGCGGTTCGGTTACTTTTGTTCGAACAGAAACGTGCATATTTCGCCCAGTTGCATTATTACAAGAGAGATTTGTTTTAAAAGTGACGCCGCTGCTGTCGAAAGCCATCCTAATCACGTCGCAACATAATTATTTATCGGTATAGAAATTACTTTTATAAAAGCTTGAAATGTACTAAATTAATGAAATAATCGATATTCGATAAATACATTTCATAAATGAACAAGGCAAATAGCTTAGTACACATAATATGTGTGTTTATTTAAGTACTGATTTATTAATAAAACTACATATTTTATAAAGATTACTTTAAATGGGACGATTCACAATAGTTTTACATTATTTAATAAAACGCAGCAGCTGAGCAGACTACACTGGTCTGAAGAGAAAGCACATTGCATACATATCGACTGACGAAGCATAATAATTATCTTGCGACGATGCTTGGATGGAAAACGATGGACACGTGCTTTTTTATCGCAATGGCAACACTTTCATAATAAATCTAAATTGAAAGAACGCTGTAAGCCTTTAAAATTCAAATAAAAATGGAATGGAAACGTATCGATAGTTCAGTGAGTAAAAGTAACCGAATCGTATTGAAATTGTTTTTGCGTGCGTATTTGGATTAAGAAGCGTCAATAAACGAACGAATCGAGGAACTAAAAGTGTAATCAGTCTCGCGCTGAACACAGCTGCCATATTCGTGTCGACAGTCGAAACCAATTATAACGAATTGAATTATTATGAAAATGCTTTGAAAGGATCGTCAAAAGACTTATAATAAGGAAAAATATGTTGTCGATAAAGAAAACATAAATAATAAATACGACTGTGATGTTATATCGACTATAGTTATCGATAAAGTGAGGTGAGGAGTGAGGATCACCACAAAATTGCTTTTTCATCGACACTTCAGAAATAGGTTAACTACTGTATTTCAAAATAAATCCTTTTATAATACGCAATTATGTGTTCGATGTTTGTTTATCTACATCTCTATAGAGATAAACAAAATCGATACAACCGACTTCGACTGTCATCTGAATAATTTGGGCAATACTGACTTAATACAAAACGTAAAAAACTTGTTAGCACAAATCATAAGATCATACGGCAAGATCAAACAACTTAAACGCCAACGCGCTAATGGAACATAATCAGTCAATTTTGCACCCTATTGCCTAATAAAAAGGGTAAAAGGAATAAAAACGCACGCAAGCATTTTATAACATCGAACCCTTAACTAGACTTGTCGGCTTGAAGCGGCTCGCTTTCTGTCTCATTCATTCCGTAGTGTAAATAAGGGACAGCATTATTCGATGTTACAATATTTTTGTTAAATGTCAACAAGAATGAGAAATAGGCAATAAACAATGAGATTTGCAAGTGGCGATTTTAGTGACCCAAAAGGTCACACATGACCACTGAAACTCTTGTGATTTAGTATTAAGAGTGGTACGTATTGAAAACACTAAGCAGAAGCTCAGCAATTCTCTATATAAATTTTTCTAACACATAAACCCAATAAAAATTAAACAAAAAAGGGTATTCAAAAACTCTGAATAAACAATAAATCATGATAATTTGAATTGAAATAGCAAAAAAAGCATTTATAATGTTTTCTTTTTTGTACTGGTTTCGCTTTAGAAAATGCTCAAAGGCGGATTAAATAACTAGGTAGAAAAATATTTTAAATGGACAATTATTTTGAAATACGAAGAAATTATTAAAAGTCATTGTCCGCTGCTTTTATGAAGTTTTTATAGGTGTTTCTTTAGTTTCGTTGTTCTCAATAATGATTATTTAAGATATCTTTTTGGGGAGCAATTCTAATATAAAATAATATGGAAGCAATGTAGGTATTTGATATGGATAGTATATTCTTAATGTCTACAATAATAAATATAATACAACAGATAATATAATCGATTAAATGCGTTAATGGACTTTAGTTGTAAAATAACTGATGTTAAGTTTACAATAAGTCTTGTTTTTCTAAAAACATACTTTTATCGAAGCCGTTGTGGTAAAAAAAAGCAGTTTACACAATCGATATTTCAATTACAAGTAAATATGGACACATTCTCTTCCCGCTTCAAGCCGACTCATCGATTCAAACGAATCGATCAATTCAATGATTTCACATACATCACTATTTTAAACATTATTATTTAACAATTATTTCATAATTACTTTCGACTGAACGGAATGTGCTCATTACGTGGTGTTGCCAATAACTTGATTAATACAAATATAAACGTTATCGTCATATACCCGATAATACTTAATTTTAAAAAACCTTTTGTTGCTTCCGTTAAATATTTTTGTGCACGAATTTCCAACCTTAACACTATTACAAATGCGATATAACTTCGAATGGCGATTTCCAAATCGATTATTCATATAAATACGATCACTCGTAATCGATTAAAAAACCACTAATTTTATATAACACCTAGATAAATACTGACTCGAAAATTTTAAAACATCGAATAAATAAAATAAAAAAAATAATACAAAAAAAATTAAATATCAATGAAAAAAAGCTTTGAAACCATCAAAATGCAAGCATACCGTAACAATAGCGTTACACTAAGCATATTGATATGAAAAAACGCATGTAAAAATAAAACTCGTCCGTCACAAACGTTACCGAAATACCGACAATGTATTTTTATATTAAAAATCCTACATTAGAACAACAATAGCTTGCCGATACGTGGCGACGAAAGTGTAACGACACTTGTGCGTTTATCGACAAATATCGTTATAGTTTGATCGAGTGTCGATAGCGTAGTCGATATTAGTGAGGTGATCCTACCGGCTGGTGGCTAGTGACGTCGCGGCGGCGGGGGAGCGCACGCGCCGCCCGGTGACGTCACCACTAGTAGCTGACGTCAAACGTCATCCATCACGAATGCAACCTGCATTGTGGGTTCCTGCGATACACACATATAGATATATCTAATCCTTATTTACTAGACGATATTGGTGAATGAAATAGTCGATGCGTGCAAAACAATAGTAAATATGACCAATACAATGAGTTATGAAACAAAAATATATGCATGAACAGTAAGACATTGAGATGGTAATGCGTAATATTTACATGTGAAAAAAATATGAAAACGTCTACCACTAATATGAATGATTTTGTTACCTATCACTGTATCGAATAAAAAACTATCGATAAAAAGGTATAATCAATTAACCGAAAAAAAATCTTACTAACCAAATATAAAAAGGGATAAATAATTAAACCAACACAAAACCCTATCCTGCTTTAAAAACATACCTCATCCTTGGTCTGACGTAAGAAATAATAATTAAAAAAAACAAAAATGCCTATGTTAATACATACACACTGCCCTCACACCATGACAAACGCCTCCTGGCCCCTGAAGAGGAAGGGGTGTTGGTCGATCATGGTCTGCACGATGTCCTCGAGGTACGGCCGCGTCATCTCGAACCGGCCCATGTCCGAGAACTGCACGGGGAGGAGCGTCGGCCACCAGCATATCGCCAAATTCTTGCTGTCCATCGAGTTCAGCTTTGAGTTGTCCGCCACTCTGTGGAATGGTAAAAAATATTTTTATATTGTTGTATTTAAGCTAATCTGTGTCAGAATGGAATTTTTGCTTTAGTTCTAACTGTTCCGAATTTTAAAAAAAATGATTCTAAAATTACATTATTATTGAGGAAGATTTGTGAGGAAATGTGTAGGAATCAACTAACCGTTAGTTGGCGTAAGTTGAAATCCAGTCTATATTTCGATTTAATGAGTCATAGCGAAGTAGACAAGAAATGTATTAAATTGTATTGTCATGGCATGGGAGGTGTAGACTGGAACACAGAGGCTGGGTAATGTCGAACAGCGTGGTTTGCCTTTAGTCGTATCATTTTGAGCTATAACAGCTCGGCTTATTTTTACCATAACGAAAATGTGGAAAATCCTAATTCTATGGACTGCTACAGACTGTTGATGATCAGTATGATCACGTGAAAATGTGTATAATATGTGATATAGGTGGACGGACGATCTGGTTAAGTTTTGCAGGATGTCGCTGAATGCAAGCCGCTTGCAGCAGGTCGATGTGGATCCTTGGAGGAGACCTATGTTCAGCGGTGGAGTTCCAATGGCTGGAGAGAGAGGGAGAGAGAGTATGTGTACCGTGCGAAGTGGTGCAGCAGGTAGTCGAGCGTGGCGCGCGCGAGCGGCGTGAGCGCGGAGTTGAGCAGCGCGCGCAGCGCCAGCAGCCGCCAGCTGCGGTCCTTCAGCTCCACGCCGCCCGCCATGCAGCCGCGCATCGCTGCCACACACACACGCGCGCACAATCAAAAACATGGCAACAGTCACATACACAGTCCTCACCACACAGTAAAGTCGAGTCTTGTGACTCGACACAAACCTCCAAAAAATTGTCGGCATATTTAGGTATTTTAGATTTATTAAAAGATTCGTTTTATTTCTCTTTTTTTATTACAATTTTGAAGCCGTTCTAATTTTTTCAATATTTTTTTATTAATCTTTTCAAATACTTTTTCCTGAGTGGTGCCAATTTATACCGACTAAAAAGTAAACAGAAAATAATGATTTTAAAATATTCATTTTAAACTATCACCTATACTCCATCTACGACACCTATACTTTCATTATTTTAATTGGGTAAATAAAACAAATATTGTTGAACTTACTTGCGATATCTTCCAACTGCGCCATGCTAGCCTCGTCGAGCAGTGGCGGCAGTTTCTTTGAGAAGAAGTCTTTGAGCGCGGTCGCCACCGCGTTCACGGGGATATCTAGCGAGTCTAAATCTAGATTCGGATCTGCAAATATTCATTACAGTTACTTATCTACTCGATATAAGTTGGTATAGGCTATTGATGCTGATAACAATCATTGCCGCAATCGATAAACCAGTTAAGAAGATAATTATCGAATGTCAGGTTGGAATTTGGTGTCGATTTAAATGTAAGTACATTAATGCCAACTTTCCTTCATTATAAGTTGATTATGCGGAGCTCACACTCAGCATTTATGCAGCTGTGTTGAAAACTGTTCAATACGTTATCGCGTAACACATGTACGGCCATTACACACCAAGTGTGTTATTTCTTAACACATGTTGTTACTAGATAGTTAACTATTATGTCGCAGCGGTAAATAAAATATGACCTTCATAGAACTTGGTGAACAGCATATCGACATGCGCTCGGTTGCCGGGAACACGGTAAAGCCCCTCTGAACCCAGGCCTTCGCGCTCGATGAACTCGATGCACTTCTCCACGAAGAGAGGCACGCCGTGGGACCCCTGACAATAGGAAAATACTTCATCATACATTCATTATAAACATACCCTTCCAATCATAGCTTTGTCACCGGCTTTGCTTACTCACGGAGGAACTACACTAGTTGTCAGTACATTACCTGCGGCCCCCAGTTCTGATGTGACTGCGTGTTTTGCATTTGCGATGAATTCTTTTTGGAGTCCTTGCTTTTGGTAAAATCCTGGAACGAAACTTTTTATATAATTGCGATAAAATATAGTCAAGTCGTAGACATTTACAAAATAAAGCACACCAACTATATAACCAATAACAAATGAATAGTTAAAAAGTGCCTCGGTGGCGTAGTTGTACTATGGTACAACTACAAAGCTGAGGTCTCGAGTTCGAATCCAGGGTCGGGCAAAGTGATATTGGATTTTTCTATTCATTATAAGCCCGGAGTCGGGAATTTGTGCCCGATATGGCGATGGGCTCGCCCCCTGTCAGTCCCACCACCGTACTGTCACCGTATTTCGAACGTACTCTCTATTATAGAGGAGGCTCGTGCCTTGCAGATTAAAGTCAAGGTGTTCATGTTCAGATGGGCGGTGGTGATCTTACTATCAGGTGAACCGAATGCTCGTTTCCTTTTTATACATTAAAAGTGAGTATGTAAAGTGGGTGAGTGCCTTGTGTCGGCGGTCGTGCTTGCTGAAGGGATGCTGGCGGCGGCGCGTGTCGACGGCGCTGGAGGACGAGTTGTCCTGCGCTGACGACGGGTACTCGCCGGACAACATCTGTACAACACAAACCAACTTATTGCATGTAATTACTATTAAAGCTCTTATATTATTTCTCTGTTGAAGTTACTTTTCAAAATGACGGAATTTAGTTCATTAAACTTATGTAATAGGTAATAATGTAACTACTTTTTAAACTTAATAGAATAAATATATTTTTCTTTTTCTCAAATAAAATGTTTTTTATATCTGATGATAAGAATAAGATGAATTACATCTGATCTTACAGCCGGTCTTTGCGAACAAATAGCAAGAACAAAATGTAACGTTGAAATAATTATCGTAAAAATACTTGTATATTGCACAGAGTGTAAATAAAAAACATTGTATTCAATCGACAACAATAGCACGGAACTACCGCTGAAAAGAAGATGACTTTTTTATGTAAGTAATGTGGACCTTGTGCGTGGGTTCGTGGTGCGGCGGCGGCGGCAGCGGGCGCGGCCTGCGCGCGTCGCCGTCCGAGCTGCCCTCGCTGGACTCGCTCGCAGCTGCAACACATCATCACACATGCTACAGCTGTCTCTTTCACACAGTGATAAACATTACATTTTTTTAATAATTTACTCTGACGTAATACATTATTTAAATAACGATCTAGCCTTATGACTCATAAATTATTAATATAACCTAAACTTCTATAGAGACTACGGCTAAGAATAAGTCCATTAACATTTTTCTTATTGTGTCTATTAAGGGAAAGACACAATGTTCGATAACGATCGTGATAAACATTGCACAATAAACATTTGCTATAGCTGTCTCGTTTACTACTAAATGTATTCTGCATCTTAGTAGTGGATAGATGTCGTTAGTGCAGTAAGAAAATACGCTCTGGTAGCTGATTGAGGAGATTAAATCAGCACTAAATTATGCGAATGGTGTTTATTTTAATTGATTTAATTAATGGTTTCTTAGATTTACGCGAATGTTACACATTGAAATAAAACTATTTTATACGGATTTTATCGCGATTTGAACCGGGCGTATATAAAATAGATTGTGACTGTGGCCTCTCTTATATCGGCCAAACCAAGAGAAGCATAGGGACCCGCGTAAAAGAACACATAGCTGACGTCAAACACCGACGCTCAACGAAGTCTGCAGTTGCTGAACACATCGAGGAAGGCTCCAAGCATTACCTTCGTTTTGATAAGCCCCTAATCCTCGCTAAAGAACACCGCTTCCTACCCAGGATGTTTCGCGAGGCTATTGAAATTTATATAATTAAAAAACATCCAAATTTCAATAGAGAAGATGGCTTGAAGCTTGCACCATCATGGGATCCAGTTCTACATTTGATTAAATCGGAACCCAAAAGACCAGCTGCCAGACCTCAAGACACAGTGAGCTCCTACTGCGTAGATCGGATCGCAACAACTAGTTAACTTTTTAAATTAACTTTTTAATTTAATAATTGAAAATTAAGGGTAGTTTCAATTGTGACAGTCACAGAGCGGATGACTAATACCTCAGTCCGCCCCGTGACCACGAAAGCTGTAAAGTAATCGAAACGTCGGGAAGTTAAAAAATGTAAAAATTAAACCAAATCGCGATAAAATCCGTATAAAATAGTTTTATTTGATTTAATTATTTAAATATTGTGGTTACTTACCTTTGTCCTCTTGCGTTCTCGCTCTATATCCAGTGGGCAGTTCCGGTGGTCCCACGAACATTCCCAACTTTGGTACTCTGGGACTCTGCACCGCTACCAAGTTGCCTAACGATCTGGTGAAGTCTCATTTTTACACACACAAACTGACACTTGTTACCTCGAAGAGGTTGAACTAATGGTATTATAGTTATCGAATGTTTTGTCCCTTTCGAAAGACTTTAGAATTGAGAAGACAAAACTTTCAATCACTAAAATAGGTTTTAAATCTGTTTACGGATAAGGGCGAAGTGTATAGATATAACATACATACAGGATATATTAAGATCGCGACCGTAAACGAAGCCAGGTGGTAGTTTAAGCGGTTACAGACACAATGCAACAAAAAAATTCGCATAAACAGCGACAGATTTTTTTTACAGTATTTTAAAAATCATCGTGTTTGGGGGGGGTAAATACCTAGTTTTTGCAAAAATAGTAATTTAAATCCTTACGTACCATAGCCTGTTTAAAAAAAAGCGATGTACGTCAAAATTTTAGAAAAACTATGTGTTTATCACTCAAATACGACGATAAGTAAAAAATTACAAAAAAAAAACGTTTTTTTTTTTGTGAAATTTTTACTTACAATGTGTTTGATATCACTAAAACCACCTGGCTTTGTTTTCGGTCGCAGTCTTGATATACCCTGTATATAGATATAGATGTGCAAGTAATAAGCGAGTACCTCTTCTTGTAGTGTCGCGGCGCGTGGTGCGGGTGGCGCCGGCGCGGCGGCGCGCGCGCCTGCGTGGCGCCCGACACGCCCGCGCCGCCCGACGCCTCGCTCGAACCCGAGCTGTCCGTCTCCGAGAACGCTACCACACGTGTTGCTTATTATATCATACTTCATTATCGTTAAACGTCTTATGTTAATGACAGGTAGGGTGGTAGGTAGCTCACGTATTAAAAAATAACTACCACCGATGTTTAAACGATAGCCTTGGATATTATTTCGACAATATCGAAAAGGTAAAAAACAAGAAACCGCATTACAATTTTAAAACAACTACAAATAAATATCTTAATATTAATTAACACTTGTAATATTAACCACACCCTGGAACGTCCCAATGCTATTGTCGATAACAATTGCCACTAATCTACAGTTGTAATTATCATGTTATCCTCGATCCACTACTCATACATTTTGCGTTAAAAACACAAGAACAAAACTATGTCTTACTGGACACAAAGAAACTTACATGGCTGATGTAAAGACGTCTTGTCGTGTCTTCGGTGCCTCCTCAGCCTGGTCATAGACGGCGCTTCCATATACTCATTAGTTTCTTTAATCTACAAACAGGTACAAATAAATATTATTCTCATCGATTCTAGAAAACAATTCGCACCATCTCTAGGTGGGCTTTAAACATTAACTTACAAACATAATAAATTTGATATTCATATTTCTAAAAGATGTGTACTTGTGGGCTATTTTTTAGTGTTTTGATTCACTAATCTGCTATTTGTCCACTGCACCAACACAAATGCTTTTTATCCACTAAGCACTTTACAACGTTATATTGTTACCTGTGCATACTGCACGTCAAGTTCAGTCTCCGAGCTGACGCCGGAGGGATGGTGGTGGTGACCACTCTGCTGGCTGCTCGAATGCGACCACCCGGATCTTTGGGACTGCAGAATAGGATGATAATTGACACCATATATTATGTCTGTCCACATACCAATGGGTATATTACCCGCAGACTCAAAATGGTAAGTTCTTGATTTTATGGTGCATGCAGTCAAAACATCCTGGGTCTAGTTCTTTGTATATTAAAGTCTAATCGCTAGTGACAGCCTACGTGGCGCATATGGTTAGACGCCGGCAGTGTATCGTGAGGCCGCGAGTTCGATACCCGCACCGAAACAAGTATATGTGCGATCCGCAGTTATTTATTCCGGGTGTGGGTGTTTGAGACCGAAAAGTCTCTCGTAGTTTCTGATACGCACGACACATGACTCGATCTTAGGTTGGGGTCACGACTATGTATGTGACTGTTGTATTTATTTTTTATTTATTGGTTGTAGAAGAATGTGTTCAATGGTAAGACGGTATACAAGGCTGATATTTATTGTGTATAGCATACCTTTCTATCTCTAGAGTGTGGCGGGGGGCCGATGGTGATGTGCTGGAGCGCGTCGCTTACCATCGTGTAGTTGTTCATGTCCAGCTTGCCAGGTTGCTATAAATAATGTTAAAAGATAATTTATATTACAATTGATTTTTCTAAACCGCTCGAAATGTCGTTACTTTGTCGTGAATCGAAACAGAAACAGCCGAGTATTAATCAGATTTTATTCTAGAGTTTTCATCGATGTCGATAAATTCTCCCCCTATTACATTACTGAAACGAATTTTCGGTAACATGTAAGAAGAAAGAACATAAGAAAATGGATGTAATTTACGCATAGTTTCTATAATTACTTCAGTATCATTCGATTGGTGACTGCTTCTTATAATATGTAGTAAAGAACATTATTACATTTTTTGAACTGAAAAGTATAGGAAAGAACAAAATAAGTACCTTGAGCGTCTGCGAGTGCCTGGGTCGGTGGTGGTGCGCGTGCTGGCGCGCGCGGCCCGTCGTGAACGCGCGCGCGCCGTACGCGCCGCCCGCCCACGCGCAGCCGCCGTCTGCACGCGCAAATATATATTATAAAACAGGTCCGGCAAACGAACAAGTGGCTCGCCTGATGGTTACTGCCGCCCATAAAAATCTACAACACTAGGAGCATTCAGGAATCGGGAAGTGGAAATAGAGAGGAGAAGAAAAAGGACGCTGGAAGGAAAGAGATACGAGGCCTCCGTCATTTCACATCGATTTTTTTTATCAGATAATAATAGCACTGCCTCGGTGGCGTAGTTGTATTACGGTATGGTTACAAAGCTGAGATCTCGGGTTCGAATCCCGGGTCGGGCAAAGTGATATTGGATTTTTCTATTCATTATCAGCCCGGAGTCAGGAATTTGTGCCCGATATGGCGATAGGCTCGCCCCCTATCACATCGTGGGACGGAACATGCAAGGCGAAATGTGGGTGTCCTAGTGGCGCCTCTGCCTACCACTTCGGGGATAAAAGGCGTGAGTTTATGTATGTATGTATGTATGTAATAATAGCACTGCGATTGGGCCGGCCCAATCCTACTATATTCAAAGGTAACAGTACCTACAACCTTCAAAAACTTTACACACAAAACGCGATTTGTTGTAAGCCCGTTATAATCTAAGAATTGTATCGCCTCCCTTTTTGGGAATCCTAAAGCTATACTACTATACTATTCTATCTTTACTTATGTGATATATGGAAAATAAAAATGTTAAAATATAAATTAAAACGTGGTCATGTGTCGCATGCAAATTTGTTTTTGTAATGCGTGTGAACAAAAAAAATTCTTAGCTGCAGCTCAAATAGAAAAAAAAATACAAACTTTTTTAATAAGTAAATACTAAGATATTTCCTTTATACTCTAAAACTTGAATATAAATCTTACATATGATAAACCTTAAAAAATATCATAAATAGATTATTTATGTTTATCGAATACCAATCAAAATATCTACCACATACTTACCATATTGGACAATACAAACATAAAAAAAATCACTATATTCATGCATTCCTTCCTCAAATGTGGAGCGTAACGTATCTACTCTACAAATATATACCGTTTAACTTTGATAATAAGGTCTATAATACTTCGGCATGCAATCACCTGACTCGTGCGTGCTGAGCGAATCCTCGGAGCAGTTGAGATCCGCTGCGTTATAATAATTATTTTTAGTATTATTTATTTATCTCTACCATCATCATTCTAGTATTTATGATTTTATTATTGTTTTTAATTATCATCATCACCTATTTATCATCATTGTAGAGTTATTAATATGAACATTGAAAAGGTATATTTATCTGCTCTAGTTATCGCGGTGTTGCCTGCACGACGAAGAATTTCGATTAATAGAAATACTTGATGGCACTTATTTAAAAAATAAGACTTTCATTCCTACCAGACCACTTACAAACAGCATTTTATTTGAATTTTCTTCGAACTTACAAGACAATTTGCGGTCTAGCCAAAATTACTAATAGGGATAGACAAAAACATCGATAATTTTCGCTGATATAGTAAGACACCCCTGTATGAAAATCTTGTAGTAAAATATCTAAGTAACTCACGGGACAGATCTGCGTGCATCCTGTGGTCCGGCGGCGCGGGTTCAGGAGGAGTGCTCGGCGGCGGATACACGCTGAATCCTAGTAAATGTTTATCGATAGTATCATGAATTGTATCCATCATAGTTTATCGACATTCAACAAACTGGAGTCAGTTTTTGCGATTATCTATCTCAAGGTTTGAAAGAAAGAAAGAATTATATTTTTTTAACAATGTATAAAGAGAGAAATAAAATTAATGATAAAACTCTAAAAAAATAGTACTTTTCCACATCTCCTTTGCTTATGTCTCCTTGATGACCTTTCTGTTGCGTTAATAATGTATTCTTTAAACATACCTTTCAAAAATCCTCTATTCTTTGAATTGTTCAAGGTATCACTGTACTCGGAATCAATGTCGGCACGGGAATCCGGACCAATCAGCAAATCCAACGAATTTGTAAGCTTGTGATCTCGCCTGTGGAAACAAGAAAATTGCTTTTGGTTATGTACATATCTACGTAATTTCTCATATAATGTACATAGTAATTCGATCTGAAATAAAATTTTCTAATTTATAAATAACGTTAGTCACGACACTCAGTAATGAAGAACTCGACTCAAACCGAAAAAGATCGAAGATAGGATGTCACAAAATAGAAAACGACGCTTTCAGAATTAGTTAATTTTTAAAACACGTTGACTGCGGCGCACACACACAGTGTGTTCTATGTGCGTAAAGCTCGAGCGACGATTACACCATATGCGTAATATTTCCACACATATTATGGCATGTTCGCCTGACTATAAGCGACAGGGATCAGCAGTCAGATCGCTATCTACCATGAAGTAAAAATGTTGGCGCTACAATCAATAGTTTATACATCGGATACAATACGTTGATATTATTTAGCCTGTAAGAATGATCTCCAAGCTCAACACAATCCAAATAATGACTCTCACAATACGTACATGTTGTTGAGTCTGTAAGAGTGATCCCTGGGCGGCGGCTGCGGCCTGGCGGCGGCCACGTCGGGCAGGTTGTGCAGGTTGTGGTGCGCGTGCGGCTGCTCCATGCGGAACGCGCGCTCGATCTCACCCTTGCGCTCCCATACCTCTTTGAAGAAAGGGGTATAGAAGGCCGCTGTGGGGGGATAATAGTAAGATTTAGTAATGCTCTAATATAAAGAATATTGTCGATATTGTATCATTTTATCGACTTTTTAAGTCAATAATTCGGGTTTTTATAGGTGACCTTTACATCTTTTTGATTGACACTAGGGCTAGTCGATACACAAAAAAGTTATAGAAACATAATAAATAAACTAAATAGTATTTATGGTTTGTAACTTCATTGAACAAGATTCCTTTAAACAGCCAAATTCAGAAATAACATTTAAAACACTGATACTGTCAAAGATTCATGGAATTAATCACAATCTTTGGGCCCCATAAAAAGTGAAATCTTAAATGACAAGTAAAGGGTATAATACTAACTATTGCACTTGGTGTCGGGGCGATCGGCGTAGGTGGCGAAGTGTGCGCCGAGCCTGTCGGCGGTGGCGTTGCCGTCGGTGAGCAGCGCGTGGCCCACGTCCGTGCCGAAGAACGCGCTGCACGAGCCGCCGCCCTCCGTCACCGCCACCATCTGGATCGGCAGGTTCGGGATGTTCATTGAGAACGCGCTGGAATCAAAATATACCAATTAAATATGTCCTCTTATAGTACACTTGTAAGGAGAGTTAATTGAAATTGGCCTTTTATCGAAGAAATTATTCAATTTTAGACCAAACCGGTAGTAGAAAAGCGCAAAAAGCAATCACAGCTCACTGTGGTAAATAAACCGTAATATTATAGTAAAGTCATAGTCCACGTAAATGTGTCAAAAACATTTATCGATAAACTAAACGACCAAATAAAATGCTTACTTCAGTGTAGCCAAGCTGGCTTTCCTCTTCGCCGAGTATATAAGTATAAAGCCATGGATCAGTTCCTCCCTGAACTGAGTAGCACCGTGGAAGCTCGATATTATCACCTGAAACATAATCGATATAAAGATACCTACAACTTTTGACTACTTTTTAATAATAGCGAACAGGGCATACATTTTTTATAAAGAATTTAATTGGCAAACACTTTTCAATCCTGAATTTACATACATAATCGTCAAGCCTGTATCCCATAGGGGTAGGCAAAGTATGGAACTCCACTTTGTTCGATCCTGACATTTATTATACTTTCACTTCATCCACTTTCATCAACCTCTTCACAAATTCCCGCTGTTTTAAGGTGTTTTGAGCTGACCCTTGTTTTCATTTTTTTCTGACCAAGTATCTTCCCAACTAAGCCCCTAAATAATAAGCCTTAATCACCTACCTCCACCTTCCTCTTGGAGTCTCCCAGGAAGGTCTCGATGACGATGGACCTGTCTCCCGTGAGGAAGCAGTTGCGGTGCAGCAGCAGCGGGCTCAGCACGCGCTCGGGCGAGTACGGGTCGTCGCAGAACATGCACACCATTATTCTGAAAACGGTAAAAACTTTAGCAGAAGAATTTGCTCAATAGAAAAAAAAGGTAATGGGTTATGTGGTCTGTCAGTTATTATTGTCACCCAGTCATATAGATTAAACAATCGGAGAACTGATGGCCGATGGGGCCTAAAAGTTCTCGAATGGAGGCCACATAGCGGAAAACGCAGCGTAGGACAAGGTGGTCAGACGACCTGGTGAAGGTGACGGGACGTCGCTGGATGCAGGCTGCTTTCAACAGGCCACTGTGGAAATCATTGGGAGAGGCCTATGTTCAGCAGTGGACTTCCTTTGGCTGATGGATGGATGGATATATATTAATCACATCTACGATGCCATAGATGTCCAATATGATTGATTGATCATACACATTGCCGCTCTGCTCTTTATCTCTACTGCAGCGGGAAAGCAGCCTAAGGATCAACCCCGAAATAAATAAACCAAGATAAATGGAGGTATTTGGAAACATACATCTGTGACCCAATTAGTCTATTATCGTGCTAGATCTTAAGCTTAATGTCAGCCTTATATCTCACATAACAAGTGTTACCGATTCAGAACTCTATGTTGTATTTGTATATGCGGACGAAATTACCTTCAAAATTACATACATACATAAACTCACGCCTTTATCCCAGAAGGGGTAGGCAGAGGCGCCACCAGGACACCCACATTTCGCCTTGCATGTTCCGTCCCATGATGTGATAGGGGGCGAGCCTATCGAATTCAAAATTGGCATTATAAAATATTGAAAGTACACACCGTATATCAGAATCGAAGCACACAATAACATCTCTGTAGAGATGCGCGTAGCTCGCCTTCTCTCTGTTGGCCCTGATGAGTTCCTGCACGGCGTCCGCGGTCAAGGCTTCAGTGCCCAGCTCGTTCACCGTCGCCTCCATGTATGAGCAGTGGAGGCTAAAATGTTAATCAGTTATCTATTTATATGAACCTCTATTTACTACGTCTCATTAGTAAACAAGACCACGGTCTTATATTAAGCAGGGTTTATACATTAGTGAACTTCACATAGCCCAGAATAATTGAATTCTTCTCTGGTATAAGAAGTTTCTTCGTGATTCTTTTACACAATAGCCGTCTTAATGCTCCGTCCCGTTCCCAAACAAAATATATTAATTTAATAGCATTTTACTATTGTTGCGTTATGACAGCTGCCGTTGTGATTTATTATCAGAAGAGCCAATGGTTCCTTTGCCAATCCAGTGGCATCTAAATAATAACATCATTAATTAATTGACTTACTTGTCAGCAAGATTCTGTCCTTCCTCTTGCAGTCTGCTCACTTCCTTCTTGTCCATACCTTCGTCTTGGACAAACATGACCACTAAAGGTAAGCCCTGTCGATCATCAAAAGAAATATCATTTTTTGCTACATTTAAACTCCCGAAGACATTTTTCTTAATTATCATTAGAATAAAATAATTTGGGTAAAATTTGAATTTGTAAATACATCATTAATTTCATTTACCTGGAATGGAAGTTTGTCCTCTTGCTCCAAACTAGAAAGAAGTGTCTTCTCAGCGCATCCCCTAATGTATTCGAACGATTCTTGATCTTGGTACACGCAGAAATATCCTACACATTGAAACAATTCCTATTAGTTATAAAAAACTACTGTTTTATTTAAAGTTGTTAATATTTAGTGATTATTTTGTTGGAATTGAAATGTTGGCAATCTATTTGTATTAGCTTGTAAACATTCCACTTCTAGACTGTGTCTTCTTTATCTAACAATCATTCAAATTTCGAATTATACATTTTACAGCATTTTTTTTTTTTTTATAACTTTTATTAAGATATTGTTATGTAGATGATATAGTGTGTTTAAAAAAACTATATTTAATTACACTAAAAAGTATTTTACAAAAAACATGGTATAACCGTTAGGCGCGAAGTCGTCGTCGTCGTGGTCGGCGGCGCGGTCGTGCGCGCGCACGGCGTGGCGCAGCGCCCACGCGCGCCCCGCCAGCGACACGCGGCGCTCCGCGTCGCAGCCCGCCACCAGCCGCTTGCCGAACTCGCCCGCCACGCCCTCCACCTGCGTGTGTTTGTATTGTATCAACTCATTTGTTCAATCGTCTCCCCAATAAGCTGTATATAATTATAAAAATATACCGGGTATATCAAGACTGCGACCGAAAACGAAGCCAGGTAGTAGTTTTAGTGGTTACAGACACGATGCAAATAAACATTTCACCAAAACAGCCACAGATATTTTTTTAGAATGTTTTAAAAATCGTCTTGTTTGGGTGGTAAATACCTAGTTTTTGCAAAAATAATAATTTAAACCCTTACGTATCATTGAGTGTTTAAAAATAAAGAGGTCTACATTATAATTTCAAGAAAACTATGTATTTATAACCTAAATGCGACAATATGTAAAAAAATAAAAAAAAAATTGTCGATTTTTTTCGCGAAATTTTTACTTTCATTGTGTCTGTCACTAATACTAATACTACCACCTGGCTTCGTTTTCGGTCGCAATCTTGATATACCCTGTATGTACTTACGCCCAAAATAATAACGTTGATCTGGTTGGAGTCAGTAGTGAGCGCCCACGGCGCCGCCGGCGGTCCCGCGTGCACCTGAGATTCACCCGTCGACGTCAACGACCTGCCGACAAATTCAAAAATACATTCATATGGTACCATCTAAATAATTAACAACGACTTCCTGCACAGATAACATATTCTTGATCCCCGGGCATAATTTATATTGTTATCACCACGCCCGTCATTAACACACAAACCTTATCAACTACTAAGATTGTCAATGTAACAGTACGAAAATTGCTTTGACAACCTGCATCCACCCTTCTCACCCCACTCCCCCTTCCATTTCTCCCCCTTATTAAATTATCAAAAGACAACTGAAATCTGCAATTCCTGCTTTCTTTTAAATGCTTGCATTCCCTTATAGTTAAAACACAGTAAAGAAAACTACATACCCGACTCTAGTATTGAGTATAACAGGCAGAGTGGCATCCAAGCAGTTGGAGCCGGCCGGACAGTGCTCCCTCATGGGACAGTGAACAAAGCCGAGATGCTGGAATAACATCAGCTTCCTGTCTTGCTCCATGCGGTCTAGCATCTTGTATCTGTGGACAAACAAAATGCACTGTAAACATTGATATTTTTTGGAGTCGAAAGTGTGTCACCTCAAATTCAAAAGTTGTTCCTAAAATAACATCATATTACATATATAAAATGTCTCTATAGTGAGTGGTACCCGATCTCGAGGCACACCAGATTGCTAATTCGTAGGTCACAGGTCCATACCAGTTACCTGCATCTGTATTTTCGAAGCAATAATCTGGTAATTATCGTTCAAATTACAAACATTGAAACATTTTTATGAAGAAACATTCGAAAAGTTCGTCTACATGAAACTTAATGTTTATTACCTGAAGTCATCCTGAAGAACGTCGGTAATCTCTTTGATGTCTTCTTGAGTGATGGTGCCAGTCGGAGATATACTTTTGAAGTGGTAGAACAAATCCGCATGTTCCAGCAGTAGTTCCTGCGCACAGGAATTAACAATATTTTACAAATGTAATTACTAACTTTTGATTAGGAATTTTGAAACTTGACAAAAAAAAATACTGTTATCGATATTTTCTATCCTATTCTAACGAACTTATGGCGAGCACTGACACTAATTGAAAAATATTTTTAATGTTTTCTTTGTTATTGTTTTATACATCAGTGATTTTATACGTATAATTCAAATTACACTCATGAACCATATGTTCAAACTTCATCCATCCATCAGCCAAAGGAAGTCCACTGCTGAACATAGGCCTCTCCTAATGATTTCCACAGTGACCTGTTGGAGGCAGCCTGCATCTAGCAACGTCGCGCGACCTTTACCAGGTCGTCAATACATATCATGAATCCAAAACCCCTTGAATAGTACCCGCCTCCCCAATAACCCCTACAAACAAGTCAGTAAAAATAAAAATAATAATAAAACTTTATTGAACAAAAAGAAGACATACAAAACATTAAAACTAAATATACAAGAGCAACAACTAAAATAGTATATATAGCGCAAGTGTTATATTGAACTCTGGTGCCCAAATAAAGATTAAACTTGTGTTATGGGCACCCGGGGTTCACATCGTACATTACAGTCAATTCAACAAAGGTCAATTACAGTACCTGGAAGTTATGTTTAGCTCGTCGCTGTATATGTCTCTGGTGGGTATCGTACACTCGTTGCTGCTGCTCCTCCGACAAGGCCTCGTAGCACTCGCGCCCCATCAGTAGCACCCTCACTTCAGACAACTGCTTGCCCGGGGTCACGTACCCCGTCTCTTCCAGGAGCCTCTTGAATTGCTGGCACCATCTGGGTGGCAGAGAAATGTTTGAAGTTTACTATTAGATGAGGGGTTTATTAAAGCTTAGATTGTTATAATAGTAAAACATTAATATAATATTTGCAATTAATAAATACACCCAACAGTCACATACATAGTCCTAACCCCACATTAAGATCAATTAAATCTTCTGTCGTGGGTATCAGAAACTACAAGAGACTATTCGGTCTTACAAACACCCAGACCCGAGACAAATATTTGTGGGCCTCACAAACATTTGTCTCGGTGCGGGGATCGAACCCGCGGCCTATCGTTTCACAGCCGACGTCTAACCAACTGCGCCACGGAATTCATAATTATCTTTGTCAACATATACAATAGGTACTGTCACAGCTAAACATTGGAATACAAGAAGGTAATAATAATCCAATATAATTATAGGTGAGTTTGAGAAAAATCTGAGTGGGACTTACTACTCATTTTTTATTTTATTGGTAATAGAAGAAAGTTAATGATTTACATAGTTTCTTAAATAGTATGTATTATGTAATGCTATTTTAAACAATTGATTCCAACGTGAAAATAAGCTATGTTTAATATCAACTCACTCATAATTCCTCTGTTCCTCTTGAGCTTCGTGGAGATATGTCTTGAACACAGACGCCGCCTCATTGGACTCCAATATTTCGTAAGGAATCTTCTGTGATTGGCCAAGTGTCTATAACAAAAAATGGCGAATTTAAAGCACTCGTTATTACGTATTCACTATTTATTAAGTCCAAAAATTATACAATAAAAATCGACGTTTAACATACTTATTGTGAAAACATGTTTTTTTTCCGCTCAAACAATAACATATTTACACTGTAAAAGTATAAACAGTTGGTATTGATAATAAAATTTTAATTTCTATTAATCATTGTCGATAGTTTAACTGGACAGCATTCTACCGTGGAGGTATCATACTGAATTGCGTACCGCGAAAGAAACCACTGGCGCTTGTGGATATTGTGACTATGTAGGGGTAACAACAGTAACGCTAAGGTACTGCTGTTTTTGGTTAAACACAATTTCGAAAAGCTCCCTATAGTATTTAATTTTATATTTATTTATTTATTTTACACAAAAAACTAGAGGATTTAGTATTTATTTTCGTCACATACCTGATACCTAGCCCTCTCTCCCACTCTCAACGTGGTGTCAATAGCGAGTGGGCTATCAAGATCCGAACCGGAGTCAGAGCAGGAGTCACCGCCGCGGCCTTCGCTGAAGTACACGCTGAAGTCGCGGTGAGAACGAAGCTGACGAACCACCATCGCCCAGTCACTGCGATAATGTAAATAATAAATAGATACACACAACAAGCACATACATAGTCCTGACCCCACGCCAAGATCAAGTCTTGTGTCGAGGGTATCACGAACTAAGAAAGACTTTTCGGTCTCACAAACACCCAGGCCCGAAACGAATTTCTGTGAAAAATATTTGTTTCAGTGCGGGGATCAAACCCACCGCCTCTTGTTTCACAGCCGGCATCTAACCAAATGCGCCACGGAGACTGTCAAAGCACAACACCAATTATAAACCTTGGAACAGACTGGAAAAGTTACTGGGTTTCTTATAAGTATTTTAGGTCATAAAAAAATCATCTCTCAACTTTAAAGTATAGTCAGGGATGCCACAGTTTATGGAGATTATTTCGGTCCAAGGCATTCTAGGTGTAGGCCATTAATACTAGCTTCATATGAGAATTTTATTAAACTGAAAATTTCACATCATTTATGACCTGGAATACCCAGTAATATACAACATTATTTTTGGCACCGTATTAACAGCGACAGAAACAAATATAAATTTATCTATTGCAGACACCTCGAATATGGATAGATCATAATATGGCTAATACTCACTTTTCCTGCAGATCTTCGGTGGGTAGTTGCAGTCTGGACAAAACTTGCGGCAGTTTGGCGAGCTGCTTGCGAAGCTTCTTCGCAGACCGCTCCTCCTTCAGCCGACGGATGTGACGCCGAAATACCACCTGCACATTCGCATTATAATATTGAATAGAAACAGTGTTTTTATTCATCTGTAAGTATATTAGATCCAGCAATTTATATAATTTATTTTTAATATTTTTACACTATTTACAACTTGTATGTTATCTTTACTGTTTTATTACAGAATTGATAAATGATAAACTTATTGCGTCCTAAATATTTGAGGAGTCTGTGTAGGTTACCTGTGTGCCGTCGTTTCCAAACTGCTGAACGAATTTCACCCATTCCGGGTAGTGACATAGCCTCTTACTCGCCGCCGACCACATCTCTCTGAAACAACGAAACAAATCGTAATTTAATAATCTATTTATCTATATCTATATCAGCCCATATACGTCCCACTGCAGGGCACGGGCCTACTCTACAATCGAGAGAATCGATTGAGAGTGGTTAGGCCATATAGTCCACCACGCTGGCCTAGTGCGGGTTGGCGGACTTACATACCGCAGAAATTCTTTAAAATCGCTACGGTATGCAGGTTTCCTCACGATGGTTTCCTTCACCGTTATTATCTATTTACATTTAAAAATTGTACCATTTTAAGATATTTACTGTATTGTAGTTATGTTTAGTCTCTTTAAATTACACTTTTCGTAACACTCCAATTTTATTCTTCATAGATACTTTTCATAGCATCAACTGTATATGAAAATCGATTGTACCGAGTCAACTCAAATAAATTTTAAATAATGCTATAATATTGTTATAAAATAATGCCTCAATGGTATTGTACATGAAAAAGCTGTATTTAAACGGTACTAATTAAATAACACATACTTGTGGTCCTCGACGTGAATCCTTATGAGTTGCGTGAACGCTTCCGTAACGAAGTCAAGCGTTTCCCGTCTTATCCGTAACGCTTCCGCATAATTCGCCACCTGTAGTAAAACAATATATTTTTGACACATGAGCTTACCACTGCAACTCCGGTCAGCTATGATTAGCAATACAATGCAAATGGAATTCGAGTACTGAAAATCTGCAAATATCTTTTAACTTATTTTTTATTATTGCAATGTATGGCGAGACGAGCATGCCATTTGCCTGATGGTAAGCGATACGACCGCTCATGGACAGTACCAAAACCAAACAACACCATGAATTACAAGGCAATGCTTGGAATTCCACTGCGCTCGCCACCCTGAGACATAAGATGTTAAGTCTCAATATGTCCAGTAGTTACTCTGGCTACAATGTCCTTCAAACCGGAACACAACAACGCATTTACGCTGCTGTTTGGCGGGAGAAATAGACATTGCGGTTGTACCTACCCAGGCGGCCTCTCACATATGAGAGACTTACCACCAGTGACCTAGTTCAAGATGCTCCTTAATACAGTGGGAGACAAAATATACTCAGAAGTTACCCTTCCACACTTCATAACAGGCGAAGTCAGCTATACAGCTCCACATATTAATTCACAAACTGTTGTTTAATCTACTTTTCAGATCATCCCACTCACCTTGATCCGAGCCTTGGACTTATCCACCATCTGAGCCAGCAGGAAGAACGCCTGGTCCACATTGACATTGTCATGGCTGGAAGTCTCCACGATAGGTATGCAGCCCTTAAACTC
This sequence comes from Deilephila elpenor, assembly GCA_949752805.1. Taxonomy (NCBI): domain Eukaryota; kingdom Metazoa; phylum Arthropoda; class Insecta; order Lepidoptera; family Sphingidae; genus Deilephila; species Deilephila elpenor. The sequence continues at coordinate 6,577,708 of OX457119.1, forward strand.
CTTGCGTTGGACCAGTCGTTCCGCCTCGCGAACCCCTTGCTCACAAGCTTCGTCGTTCTTAGTCGTGACTAGGACTACTGGCTTCTTCAGCTTTATGATGTTCTGGAGTATTGCTGCTATTATCTCATTCTGGAATAACATATGGAGTTAATTCTGTAATGTTTGGTTTCTTACATACATACATACATAAACTCACGCCTTTATCCCCAAAGGGGTAGGCAGAGGCGCCACCAGGACACCCACATTTCGCCTTGCATGTTCCGTCCCACTATGTGATAGGGGGCGAGCCTATCGCCATATCGGGCACAAATTCCTGATTCCGGGCTGATAATGAATAGAAAAATCCAATATCACTTTGCCCGACCCGGGATTCGAACCCGAGACCTCAGCTTTGTAACCGTACCGTAATACAACTACGCCACCGAGGCAGTGTTTGGTTTCTTAATAGAGATATTTACGAAAAAACTATGGCCTGATTCCAGCTCCATAGGAGAGTATGACTGTAAGCCCTGTGATGCATTTTATGGTGTCTTAAATTATGTCTGCGATAGCCAAATTTCTTAATTATAATCAACGGAATTTTGAAAAACATTGAAACAATTGAAAATACTAATAAAATTGACTCTGCTTCAAAATAAATTTCAGATAACGCAAATTATATCCGACAAATGATAAAGTTGGCTCAATTTAATGGAAATAACACTGTCAAAGCATCAGTAACTTAAATTCAATGATTTTTTATCAAAACACTTGAATAGTACACACCTGCTTCTCCCAGGTCCTGCCGGGCACCAAGCTAACATCATACACGCAGAGAAACCCATCGATCGTGAGCTTTCCATCCGGCATGAGCTTCTGCTCGTACTCCTTCTCTATGCCCAGCTGGTTCTTGCAGATGTACATCAACTTCTCCGCAGACTGCAGCTTCGTGGCCACGCATCGCTTCACGTATGGCTCTGTCTTGCCGACTGGGGTAGAAGACATGGTATTCAAATGATGACGAGTTTGTAGAATATATTTTTTCATATCTTTTATGATTACGTTTTTGAATAAAAATACAGACAGACAACAGTAAGTGGAGGATAAAAGTTTAAGTTTATGGTCAAACTTTAATCTTGGCGTCTGCCTAGCTAATTATACCTAATAACATAAAATATGTGGTTACACAACACTATAGGATATAAAAAAAAATGTGTGTGTGTATTAGTGTACACACGTAAGAAGTGAAACTTCTTTATGACATCATTTTTCGAAAAATGATCTACTATTTACAAATTTACAGAATTGGTAAAATAAAGCTAAATTAAATAAAGTTTAAGTTTAGGAGGGGGGAAATTTTTGAGGGAATTTGGGATTTCTATCGGGGCCAATTTGTAGCCCTAACCGAGACGGTTCCGAGGATACCAAGCTCGGTGGGTCCACGACCTTTATTGGCCGAGATAGGTTTAGGGGGGGTGAGGTAAAATTTTTAGGTGGGGGTAGAGGCGGGGGGGGGGGGGGGGGTTAGGGTTCGTGGGGAGGCTATTGGGCACCTTAAAATATTTTTGGGTGGGGAAAGTTGTGGAGGAGGAATTCGGGAATTCTGTTGGGGCAGGATTGTAGGCCTCACCGAGACGGTTCCGAGGATACCAAGCTCGGTGGGTCCACGACCTTTATTGGCCGAGATAGGTTTAGGGGGGGTGAGGTAAAAATTTTAGGTGGGGGTAGGGGCGGGGGGGGTTAGGTTGCGTGGGGAGGCTATTGGGCACCTTAAAATATTTTTGGGTGTGGAAAGTTGTGGAGGGGGAATTTCGGGAATTCTGTTGGGGCAGGATTGTAGGCCTCACCGAGCCGGTTCTAATGAACCCAGGGTCGATGGGTCTACGATGGATATTGGCGGAGATAGGAATAGGGGGGTGAGGTAAATATTTTAGGTGGGGGTAGGGGCGGGGGGTCGGGGGGTAGGTTTCGTGGGGACGCTATTGGGCACCTTAAAATATTTTTGGGTGTGGAAAGTTGTGGAGGGGGAATTCGGGAATTCTGTTGGGGCAGGATTGTAGCCCTCACCGAGCCGGTTCCAATGAACCCAAGGTCGGTGGGTCTACGATGGATAATGCCGGAGATATGAGTAGGGGGGGTGAGGTAAAATTTTTAGGGAGGGGGTAAGCGGGGGGGGGGAGGTTTCGTGGGGAGGCTATTGGGCACTGTTTTGGATTTAGGGCGGGGGAAGGCCAGAGGGGGGGTAAGGATCAAATTACAAAAAAGTGGGTGGGACTTAAAATTTTGGGTGGGGCTTGGGCACGGTTGGGGGTGTGGCTTACTGAAGTGGGTACAGAATGTGTTCTAATGGTATACACTGTATTATGTCCAAATGTGGGATGATACACTAGTGTGGGATTCGTACTAAATACAGTTACAATACACAGGATTACTACTAAGTATTACTAATTTACTAAATAAATAAAGATGGCGCGTAACGCAAAAATGTGACTTAGAAATAAAGATGGCGCGTAACGCAAAATTTTTTCCAACCCCGATAAAGAAGTTTCACTTCAAAAATAAATAAATGAAAGGATGATATATTTTAAAATATAGTTCTCTTATTACTAATACTAATATTGAACGATTCAGCAAATAAGATTACAAACCAAATGTAGAATGAATTAGTAGACCACGTACCTTTAAACGGCTGGAAGCAGGCGTCATCCACGAACTCGGTATGTTCGACCAGCTCGAACCTGTACTCCTGCTCGTCATTGTCCTTCTGCACGCTGCCCCAGTACAGGAAGTGGTCGTTGTTCACCACGCGCCCGCTGAAGTCCGACTGTAGACAAACATCAGTACAGTAAAAGCTCCTTATTCGCGCATCCTTCATTCGCGTTTTCACTATTCGCGGATAAAAAAATTGTGACACAATTCCTATATTCGCGGCTAAAGATTTCTTTATTCGCGGATCCAATCGGTAGATAGTACATGCATTTTAATAAAAAGAATTCCAATATGTATCCAACCAAATATCCTTTGTGTAAATGGACTAATGAAAAAGTAAAATAGAACTTATTACAACTATGTAATAAGTATGTTATTAAATGGTATCGCCGCTGTATTGGTTCGGCCTTTGACATAAACTGCCTTCGCCGCGGTCGGTGTTTTTGAGAATGTAAACAAACAGAATTAAAGCTACCTCAACAAGCACTGGAAATGTGACATTTAATCTGAAAAATCTTAGTGAAGGTTTAAGAATGGCAAATGAGCTTTGTGATTTCTTTATGAAAATTGATCCGTCTATGGAACGAAGTCTTATTTTTAAGAGGCAAATTGCTACTGCCACTGCTGAATATCAGTTTGAACTGAAAGAGCTTTTAAAAACTGCCAAGCAAGAAATAAAATACAAAATTCTTTAAACCGTTGCCTAAGCCTGAAGATAATAATTAGTAAGTATGGGCAAAAACTTCAATAGTTTTTTTTATATGTTTGTTTTTTTATTTTGTCACCTAGGAACCTATCCCCTGTAATCCCATATAAAATACCATTCTATATTCACGGTTTCTCTATTCGCGGCATATTTACGGAACGTATACCCCGCGAATAAAGAGCTTTTACTGTATTTTATTAGCTCGTCTTGGTAAATAAGTAAATACATACACTCAACAGACGCGTATAGTACTGAAAACGAATGGCCGCCACACGTAACGATATAACTGTGCAAGTCTGAGTTTGCACCATTATACTGGAACGTGTGGTTGCAATAACTTCGTACAAACTTTCGATTCGAGACTGGTGCAAACTCGTGTTTGCGCAAACGCACTTAGACGTGTGTGGCGCCCATAAGATGCAAGTATTGTGTCGTGGGTATCCGATACTACGAGGGACTTTTTAATCTCGCAAACACTCACGGGTCTGGACCCGATACAAATACTTCTCGAGCACACAAATATTTAACTTGGTAATCGAACCCGTGTACTGTCGTTTTAAAGCCGGCGTCAAAGCAACTACGCCACCGAGGCAGTCTAACACAAGCAGGATAGGTTTATTTTAAAATCGGCAAGGAGCAGCTTATCGTATCAAATAGCGAAAGCTCGTCTCTTTGCTGAAACCAAAATCTTTACACAATTCACCTTGACAGTCGAATACAATACACCAGAGAAAGCTGCGGTTGGTTTTTAACTTGTTCTTATCAAAGATTAACATATCTTATTCCAGGTTCTTTAGATATTGTTTCTATAGAAATGTATGCAAAGAAATCCTGAATACAACGAATTGGTCCCCATTTTCGACCAAGAATATATAGACAAACTTTCAATAGAATGGCGGAATGGCAATAGAGATCTCCATTCTATACCTTAATTTATTTACATAAATGATCGTCTTAAATAGACCTACGACACGATCCACTTTTCTTTTAATATGAAGAAATTTAGTTTTAATTCCACCTAATTTTAAGCAGAGTATACCCGATAAGAATAGATTAAACAAATATGGATAACAAAGGAATATGAAGTTAAAAATAATAATATCAATATTAGATGATAGAGAATGAAAAAAATAGAGCGAAGCATAAAATCATTTTGCTACTCCCAAGAGAAGTGATAATTTTTTTTCAATAAAATAATAAAATAGCACCAAATTCAAAATCAGGAGAACAAACTGACATTTAAAACGAAACAGAAATTATCTAAAAAGAATAGACACTCCCAGCGTCATGTCTACAACTCTTGGCGTATGTTATACAAAAATAAACATACACAAATGTGAACCATTAATTCCTTATTAGCGCGAAATAGGTCATAATGTACGCCTGTACTGTGTACAAATGTTATGAGTGACATACGAGTAACGCGATCGCTGGATTATTTTTAGCACTAAGCGGTCTACTGCACTGGCTGATGCCACGGACCACGGCGTGGGGACACTGTTTCAGTATTACTTATTATTTTTATTTATGTTTATGGGTTTGGTACTTGAAGAGGGAGTGATTATAGGGACGAAAAGGTTAGGCTTGGTGTCGAAGCATGTGTGATGTGGCCAAGACATATTGCCACTAGCCTAGGTGGCGTGAAATTCTACCATTAGGCTAATTATTTCCAAGCCCAGTCTGTGCCTCATTAAGTTAACTTTATAAACAATTTTTTTCTATATAGTATAGGGCTTATGTACATAACAGTGGCATATTTTAATTTATATTTCATCATTAGAGGAGTAGGTATAGGATATCTTATGTATTTGACTCGACCAAACATTTGTAAGGCAATCAAATTAAAAGGAATGATTAAGCATAATTAAAGCGCCAAAATGTAAAAACGCTGCTAAAGATACCTCTTTACTTTTGTTTAGTTTCGTATCTTCCCAATATGTAGCATAAATTGTATAGTGACGTATTGATGTATTATTTTTTTTTATTCCTACAACGCTTACACGATGCAACATTTTTATATCTTTACTATAATAGTATCTACAAGGCGAGAAACTCTCCCCTTGCAAATGGAGTTTTGCAGGTAAATAACAAAACAGATCTCTAAATGCAGTATGCAGTATTGACGACAAACTCTTAAGACTTGTGATTACAAGGACACTTATTAACGTAAACAACTAGGTATCGGTAAATACTTACATCGGTTAATAGAGTCAATACATCCTACGTACCTAGGTATTAAACATCATGAAACATCGGTATGATTGATACGAGTAAGAAGTTAGTTAAGGGCCTCTTTTACCGAGGTGTTTAGGTATTAAACGTCATCTCACTCCGCACACCCGGAGCTCGGCGCACAGCGCACACTGACATCAGCCGACGCCACAGTTCAAATGAGTACAGCATGCTAACTCACCATGCCATTTCAAAAATTTCTCATGAACGCTCCCTAGTTCGTAATAGGAATGTACATTGAGTATATCTTTTATTTAACGTGGTTTATTTATTTAATTGTTCGTGTGAGGTATTTTAAATTGTTCATTATATTGTTTGATAAAATGCTTTATTATTACATTATTAATGTGATATGTTTTAATTAAATTAAATTAAATTGTTACTTTGAGTTTTTATTGTAACGGTTGTTTACTATAGACTTACATAATTAATATGCACCTTTTTTTCCATTATACTTGACGCATTTGCGACTGCTGTCCGCTACCGGCTATAGCCTCACCATTTTTTCCACAGCATACAATGTCGGCTATTTGCTATTTTCTGCAATTTATAACCAATAGGGTCCCAAAATTTCTCCCAAGTCATCGGTCCATTTGATGGTAAGTCTCACATTGCACTTTCCGTCATGTAGTACTTACTACTTAGTTATTATTATCTATTGAATTTCATTAATATACTGCATTTCTCCCCACAACAACCTGTCCTGTTCAATCCCGTCTGTTCCGTCACTTCCCGATCGGTCCCGTTCTATCCTTTGTCATTCCAAGCCTTTATATTTTCTCCTATCCCATCAAAGAAATGTATCAGCTATCCCAGTAATTTTGACTATGCATTTAGAATATCGACACTAAGAGAGGGAAATATCGGTTTGAGACAAGTAGGATCAATAACAAAAATTTGCTATATTTTTGCCCAAATTCTGCCTATAAATTTAATTTATTCGAACAAAGAGTGTCTCATATATAGATTTATAAAACAATCGGATTAATAATTTAAGACCACAAAATCACGGCCACCATTTAAAATTCTGAATACGAATTAAAAAAAATTAAGTACCTATAGGAAACTAAAAAGAGTTGAATTTTTTGGTATGTATTTCACATTTTCTATGCCTTGCAATAAAGGCGGACAACCGAAGCGCGCGCTTTTGCACTATTCTTCTGTCAAGTCAGAAATAAACTAGCATCTCATCTCATCTCATCTCATCATCTCATCTCATCGAGTAACTACTGGACATATTGAGACTTAACATCTTATGTCTCAGGATTGCGAGCGCAGTGGAATGTTGCTACTGTTTATGAGCGGTCGTATCGCTTACCATCAGGCGAACGGCTTGCTCGTCTCGTCATTCATTGCAATAAAAAAAAATCTCCTGGACTGTTTGTTTTATTGTGCTTCCACATTAATATCAATATTATTTTTTTTCTCGAACGTATATAATAACATATGTATAAAGATTTCCCATCTAAATTATTTCTACCAATTCATTCCCGTACCAAGCGCGGCACGGCGCTAAAAAATTGTTCGAAAAAATCAATGCCTTTTCGCCTCGTTAGGTCCAATAAAGAAAACTAAGCATGCCATTATTTTAGTAATTATGAGTTTTTGACATTAATACATTGAAGTGGTTATGTAATTTAATACAATATTTCGTCCCTTATTACACCCCCATAATATTCTTTTTTCATAATTGTTAGTCGCCATTATTAACACGCTTTTACTAGCTTCGCCTGTGTGTAATAACTTCCGAAACATAGTAAATTTAATATAAATAATATTGTAACAAATATCTTGTAAATAGAAAAAAAGTACTATGTGTATTTGTCATAAGAGCTATTTAAATGCCTACGTGACCAATAAATTATTTGAATTTCAATCTAATAGAATAGTTCTTACATAGGTTCATTGACTCGTTTTTGAAGACGCAATTGTATGATAGTGCTCTCTCTAGATATTAAATACTCTAAGACCTAGAGATTACCTTAAATATTTTCCATACAATGACATTGTAATACTGAATCTATTATATCAATAACTTCAGTTTCATTGAACATGTCATTCATATTTTAAGTGTCAATTTTATTAAGTACAGTATATCAAATGAATTTATTTTTACTGTGGCGCATTTACGCTATTGTTTTAATGTATTTCGCAGTGACATTTCGTGAAAAAATCGGCGTGGGTCCGACCTCGATGACGCCTCGGCGTCGACTGACGAGCTGGTTCGAACGCGTGCATTGCTAAAAATTTTAGTTTTTATTTCTTTATAAAACAATTAAACCATTATTTAAAAATGTTTTCTTACAGATCCTTAAAAAATTAAAAAGCCTATATTTTGATACAATTTTTACATGATTTTGATAGAATCTCGCAGTATAAAACGTGTTTGAAAAAGCGATTTAGAACCATATTTGAGGTGATTTTTGATCGAATTTATTATTATAATTTATGTTTCTGGCTTTACAGTTCCCTCGGTTGTATTCCCAATTTTGCTTAAATGCTTGTTTTTTATGTATAAGTTGTATATCAACGGAGCTACCGATGTTTAAAAGAGGCAAAAATCGGTATAACCCGCCCTTAAAATATGATTTACAGATCTCGAATCTGGGTGCGATTGTGAGACCGAAAATTGTCCCGTAGTTTGAAAGTTTCCAATACCTAAGAGACGAGACTTGTATCTCTAAATGTGGATTCAAAACGATGTGTGTGACTGTCGCATTTATTTATTCAACGAGTCTCTGACTTTCGAAAAAATACAGTACCTAATATTGGGAACGCTCGTCTTGCTATCGCAGCTACAAAGGAACTGGGGCTAATTTGGATAAATAACTAAAACCGAAATCTTTTTTAACTGACTTCAAAAAAGGAGGTTCACTATTTGTAGGAATCATTTTTTTTGGAAAGACAAATGCCAATCTCACGTTGATGTAAAGTATTAATTCTTGTAAAGCATCATTTGTTTGGTCATCGCATTCTTCTAGATAAAGTTCATCAGGCCAATTAAAACAGGAACGCGTGGCAAACTGTCTGCGGAGACAACAAATTATGTGGAATCCGTTAATCGCGATCTTTTGAGGGGAACAATTGCTACATATTTATAGGTTCTTTTATCTTCTGGCTGCTATATCATGTTAAGATAATAGTATTACTTGTCACAGAGGACGGAGGTCACAGATTCGATCTCGGCAGAGCACACGGTACACCTCTGATTTTTCGCTTTTCTTCGAGTACTTTATTAGTTATATTTTACCTTTCATATACATCTTTCATAGACATTTGCACAAATTTCATTCATATTTAATAAATTTATTTTATTTTATAAAAGGACAGCGAATAGCAGCTCACTAATTATAATATTGGTATTGCTAATTATAATAATTGGTTTTAATAAACAAGCTACGAAAAAGAGCGACCACACGATCTCTATGTTAATAAGTGGCTTCGTTATTATCTAGCTTTTAGTATAATTAAAAATATAAGATATAGTATTTTAAATAAAGCTACATATATCTTACTAGCCCTGTAACTAATGGAAGATACCATTAGCATGGCAGAGAGTTAAACATGGGGGTGCCACTCTCTTGCATTCTATTCATAAGGTACTTGCCGCGCCATCTTGAATGCATTAGAAACAAACCACGGGTCCAACCTGATGATCTTTTTGTTAAAGTATTACTAGATGTCGCGGCAAGTGCCAAAAAAAATTAAAAAACTAAAAGTATAAATAATAAACAAAACAAGCAGTCTTGCTTTTTAATAATTTTTTAAAAATTCAAGTATATTTTATTTATTACTGTAACCATTTTATTACATACTTTACATTTTTTAATGCATGTACATACCCTCTTTACAATTTGTGTCAAAAATTGACACAAGTTTTTCGAAAACTTTCGTGTGCGTACTACTGCGATTCAATAGCTATAATTTTGCGACTTTGGGTTTTAACTGGACTTGTTTGATATCTTTTGCGTTTGACCTCGGCTTCCTATTACTGGATTTTCATACTTGCTTTCCGATTTGGATATTTCAAGAACAACAATGGCGCCTAGGAAGTGTTTCTGGAAGTGCTATTTTGAAATGGTGTGTACCTCTGAGGACGTTATAAGCCCTAACCACTTTGTTTGTACATAGATAATGCAAGAATTTTTCCTCCGTGGTATATCTTCTGCCTCGTGGTTTACTTTTGTACTTCATTTGGAGTTTGCTAAATACCCGGATGGGCTCGGGAAATTTTTCGATTTAATGTAAAACTTGTGCTGAATGTAATAATTTTCTTGCACTTTCTATTTGATTCTTGCATTTTAAAATCATGTTAAATATGGAGCATATATTATAGAATTGTCCTTAATTTCTATCAGAGGTGCATGTATATATTATTTACGCATACGAGGAAACCCGTAGATGACACATAACAAATATAATACTAACTAAGAATTATAGAAATTGCAGCATTAAAAAAATTATATCTTGAAAACTCTTGAGCCATATTTGATTATGCTTAAACTAAATGTGAAAAGTCATCTAGTTTAACCTGAGAAACAAACATACAAAAAGACATAATATATACATGCACCTATGAAATTTTGGCTATCTATTGAAACATCGACATAGATAAACATGCAAACATTGCGCAATTGTAACAAAATGATAAAGATAATAATAATGTTAGTGTCGGGTAAAAATAAAGATAATGTTATTGCAAACATGCTGCTTTTTTAATTACGGCAAATTGGTGCCAGTTCTCTTCGTTTTAAAATGAAATTATTGGGATTTGGATACAAAACGATGAGCTCGTGCCCAATTGTCGTGACTCCCCTCCATTCTTTAGGTAATAAAAAGACATGAGCAGCACCATCTGGCGGATTTTATTTAAAACAATATTTCCAGCGACATCTCGCCGTCAGCAAAGGTAATTTTTTTTTACCTCAATATTTTTGAAGAGTGGCATATCTATTTCCTATATAGTGTATTATCTATGGAGTTAAACATCAATCTATATTTCTAATTTCCACAAAAAGAAGATTTCATAAAACTATATAGCCATTTTTAACGGGTAATTGGTAATTTTCAGAAAAATCCCCATAAAGCGCCTACTTCAATTTCTCTGAAGGTTGACTGGGAGAGAATGCCTCAGGCAATAAGTTCGCCCTTATACATTGTATAAAAAGCATAAATAATAAATAAATAAAATAAAGGTTTATGATAATAACCAATAGAACAAAATTTCAGTCTTAATGGAAGAGGATGCTAAAGTTCTACCAAGGACCTTAGGGGCGACTAAGTTGACTTCGGAGGAAAAAGTCTCGGTGACGCTTGCAACGAGAGATTCTAATCGATTTTCCATTGTCAAATAGAAGACGAAAGATACTTATGTAAAATTAGTTTTGATTTTACCAATCCCATTGAAATACCAAGAGGTCTTGTAGTGTACGCACGCATGAGGTTGGCGGACATTCGACTGCCGACCGTGGCCGAGTGAACAGCTTAACCGTTGAGTGCGGATATACCTACACCTCGTGAAGTATAAAGTGTGTTTCATTGATTCCTAAAGTACTACAGGTCTATTGCACAAACTTTTCCTACAAGAACCTACCTGACTCAAAACGCAGATATGATCGACATTGTAGTCGTCGGCGTGTGTGCGGACGAATCTGTTGCAGAGGCACGACTTGCCCACACCCAGCTGGCCCTTCTCCTTCTCCGTACCTGATGAAAAAAACATTTATTAATTTATTCTTTATTCGGTACACAATCGAAGAATCAATGTACATAAATAATAAAAAATCAATAGTATAAGTGGCAGTCTCAATGCTGTACCTGATTTGTACCAGACAACCATATTATCTACTTTAGAGTATATCACTATCATAATAAGAGTCTATAACAGGGAACTAGTAGCGACGCGAAAATTTGGCTAAGAATTTTGCGACTGGCCGCATGCTTTCTCCATTTCGGAAAAATAATCTATTATTCAGCTAAACATGTTTTTCGAATGGGTAAATTCTCAATGGTTTCTTAATCTAACACAAGAGTACTCAACTTGGGAATCAAACCTAAGTCTCCACAATTCACACTTCATACTACCTACTACTAGACCAATGGTGTGAGAAATACTATTATTATATTCTCAAGAACCCTTAATTCCTTTAACAATACCACAGTATATGGTACATTCAACTCACTATTTTATCTTACACCCAAACAAGGTTACTATGATAACTTGAGCTTTCTCCCACAAATTAAACAACTAAATGTACCAACACAAGATAGCAGGAAATAGTATAGATAACAAAGTAACAATAGCTATTGGTGCCCATTCACAATTACCAGCAGTAGTATGAGTGGAACAGTAAGGCAAGTGTTCTTTTTATTCCAATAAATAATTTTATGTACATAATTTATGTCTATAAATAATTTAAATGAACATGTATGCATAAAATACTTTTTTATATAGAAGCACAAGATAGACTCCGATGCAGCTGATAATAATATTCATACAATGTAAATAAAGCCTCAAGAGGCAACTATTTTTGTCAGGTAAATTAAGGTTGGAGAACACATGTTTTTAAAGATAACACCAACAAATTAAATGTTAAGTGTAAGAACTGTTATTATTGATTATAATATTGTGTGTTTTTTTTTTATTTGGGCCTGAACACAATCTAGTTATGTTACCCTGTCACACCCCTAGAATAGTGAATGTCAACGCATGACTCTTGATTTGCTATAGAGCAAGGGCCAACACAGCTTGCGTTGGCATTTCGAGAAACAGAATATGTTTTGTCTAGACTTAGAGATAACTATTAGGCTAAGGTGTAATTGTATTTTTAATTAATATACGAGAGCATCTCAATCTGCTCACACGTATCACTCTAGTTTTAATTAATTAATATTTTAATTTTTAAAAAGTAAATTTACGTTCCCTCAATCTTGACTGGCGCAGCCGGTAGGATCTGCTTATAAAGGTGCCACCGTTTTCGTGTATATTCGGGCCTAAAAATTTGTTCGATCGCGATCGCGGCGCGCACGAGGCGGATCCTCGAACCAAATAAATTCGTCAAGGAATCGTCCTGGAACGTGATGACGCTGGCGGGTTGGTGAGTAAGCCTTTTTCACCTTCCTTATCCTATTATTTAGTGTTTTGTTATATCGGAATATTCATTTTTCGTATAACTGTTGTCTGGTTTCCCATATAACTTTGTGTGACCATTCTATTACTATTAATTAGTGATTTAGGTTGAAAACGATATTAATGAATAAAAAGTGATATATAAAATAAATAAAGTGTTAAAGTTTTGAAGTAATTTCATAATTAATTCGCATATTTCTGTGAGTAATTAATAATATAATTTTAGTCGAACGCATATTAGATATTCCTGTTTTGTGTTAAATATTATAAAGTATTTAATTGTAAAATGGAAAATTCAGGTGAAACAGTTGCTCAAAAAATTGAACAAATAATTCTTATCCCAAATGAAATGTTAAAACTTATCCCATTATTTGGTGGTGATCAAAGACAATTAAATTTGTTTCTTCGTAAATGTGAATATGTAATTAATAAATACCAAGGGAGTCCGGCGCAAAACATATACGTCATGCATTCCATTACGAGTCGATTAGTAGACAATGCAGCTGCCCTTATCAGTGAGCGCGATGATATTAATACGTGGGTTGATTTCAAGGAATTATTAGTACAACATTTTGGTGACGCTAGGACTGAGGAATGTATCGCTATTGAATTAGAATCTTTAAAACTAAAACATAATGAAAGTTATTTAGAGTTTTGTAACCGAATTCAGTCAGCTAGATCATTATTAATTTCAAAATTAAATCAATCAACAGATCAGTTAGACACACCGAGTAAAATTAGTATTTATAACAATAAATGTCTGAAAGTTTTCTTGAACAATTTGCCGATTGATATGTTACGAGTTGTGAGATTAAGTAAACCACGCACCTTGGAACAAGCACTTAGTGTCGTTATAGAAGAGGTTAACTTCTTTGAACAGTACTCAGCTCAGAATAAATTACAGAATTCTCACATTAGTAAACCACAATTGCAGTCTAGCCCCACACAATTTAAGTTTGGTGTTCAAAATTCACAAAGCTTAGGTTTTAAACCCCAATTTACCCCTAATAAATATTTTAATGTCAGTATGCCACAACAAAAGACAGCAGCTTTCTTGCAACAGAGACCATTAGCTCAACAGGCGATCGGTTATCGCCCGCAGTTTGGTTTTACCCCACAGGTGGGATATCGCCCTCAATTTGGTTACCGTCCCCCATCTGGATATCGTCCTCAATTTGGCTATCGCCCACAGTTAGGATATAGACCCTCTTTCAATTCGTCTAATAATATTATGAAACCTCAGCAATTTGGTATTAATTCACAACCCTTTGGATATAAGCCTAACTTTAATAATAATAATCAAAATACCGATGTTTCAATGAGAACGGCCCCACTTTACAGAAAAGAAGGTTTTAATTTAAATGAATTAGAATTCAATGACGAAAATAATTATAGTGAATATTATCCTGCAGATTATCAATATAACTACAGTAATTCACAAGTGGAAGATAGTTATGAATATTACATAGGAAATGAAAACTTTGAACCGCTTTCTAAAAACGTTGACCAAGTAGATGAAACCGATACTACTGAAATTCCTGAAACTACTGAACAGATGGAAAATTTTCATCTAAGCCCTTTAGAAAAAACCAAGAAGTGATAGAAATTAATTGTGACCCTAATTTGAAATTGCCGTATGTTTACATTCCCGAAATAGACTCTAAATTTATGATAGACACCGGAAGTATGAGATCCTTTTTAAAGCCAGATAAAGCGTATGCATATTTTTATAGTGAAATACGTAATGAACCATTTAAGGTGATTAGCACCCACGCATCTAGCTCTCACGGCGAGGTCGTGGAGATCCCTTTATTTCCAACATTTAACAGTAACTTTCTTCAAAAGTTTTATTTATATAATGTTGATTCACGTTATGATGGTGTAATTGGTGATGACCTGTTAACGAAAGTTGGAGCAATTATCGATCTAAAACATAACGTTATAAGAACAAATTCAACCACTATCCCCATTGTTAATCATTGTCGTAATAAGCATGAATTTATATTACAACCGCGTACTGAACATCGTCTTAAATTACCTACAGATTTATATTCAGGTGAAGGAATTTTAGAGTATAAAGAATTCAGTAAGGATATAAGAATGCCAAGTGCAATTGTGAAATGTGAAAGAGGATATGCATCTACTATAATTCAGAATACTTCAGATAAGGAATGGAAGTTGACAATAGATAAACCTTTTAATGTAATAAGCTTTGATGGTAATAAAGAATGGAAGATTAATAATATGCATGTTGGAAGAAATATAGAGATAGATAGTATGTTAGAGGAAAATTTAAAAAATAAATTACGTTTAGATCATATGAATGAGGAGGAAAGAAAGAAAATATATGGATTATGCAAGGAATATAGGGATATATTTTATTGTGAGGAATTTCCGCTAACTTTTACCAATCAGGTTAAACATTCTATTCGAACTAAAAACGAAGATCCCATCTATATTAAGCCATATAGGCAACCTCCTGCTCAAGCCGTTGAAATTAAAGCTCAAGTAGATTCACTTTTGAAAAATAATGTAATACAGGAGTCATTTTCACCATGGAGTGCACCTGTTCACTTAGTGCCAAAAAAAATGGACGCTACAGGTAAGCCCAAGTATCGAATGGTGATTGACTATAGACGACTTAACGAAATTACGACTGATGACAAGTACCCCTTACCTAACATTACCGACCTTTTTGACAAACTAGGAAAGAGCATTTACTTTACAACATTAGACTTAGCATCAGGATACCATCAGATCGAGGTCAAGGATGAGGACCGACAAAAAACCGCTTTTAGTACTCAATTCGGACATTTTGAATTTCTTAGGATGCCGTTTGGACTTAAAACGGCACCGGCAACCTTTCAAAGAGCCATGGACAGTATTTTAAGAGGACTGCAAGGTATACATTGCCTTGTTTACTTAGATGACATTATTATATTCTCGACTAGTTTAGATGAACATATACAAAAATTAAGAGCCGTATTTGAAAGACTGAGACAGACAAATTTGAAAATACAGTTGGACAAATCAGAATTTCTCAGAAAAGAGGTGCTTTACCTAGGGCATACTATAACAAAAGATGGACTTCGACCTAACAATGATAAAATTAAAACTGTACTTGACTTTCCCCTGCCGAAAACAACGACTGAAATTAAGAGTTTTCTTGGACTGGTAGGCTATTACAGACGATTTATAAAAGACTTTGCTAAAATTACTCAACCCCTAACAAATTGTTTAAAGAAACGTAACAAAATAGTAATTGACCAAAAATACATAGACTCATTTCAAAAATGTAAAGAACTGTTAACTACTGTACCGCTTTTGCAATATCCTGACTTTAACAAACCTTTCATATTGACAACCGACGCATCAAATGTAGCCCTTGGAGCAGTGTTATCACAAGGTCTCATTGGTAATGACAAACCCGTTGCTTACGCTAGTAGAGCGCTCAGTGAAACTGAGAGTAGATATAGTACAATAGAACGTGAACTTTTAGCCATTATCTGGGCAGTAAAGCATTTCAGACCATACCTTTATGGACGTCGATTTTCGATTTACACAGACCATAGACCCCTTGCCTGGCTGTACTCATTAAAAGAACCTAATAGTAAATTGACAAGATGGCGACTTAGACTTCAGGAATATGACTTTGAAATACTTTACAAAAACGGAAAACAAAATACTAACGCTGACGCACTTTCGCGTATCAAAATTAACGCATTAAATTCGGATGACGAAACTGACTCTATGGCAGTTAATGTTGACGAAAGAGAAAAGGACTTAACATCTTATTTGAACGACTTGACTGAACAAATAACTAGAATAGCTAGGGAACAACCTCCCAATAATACTGATGTAATTTCAATTTCAGATAGTTCAAAGACTATCAGCATTTCCGATTCAGCTACTAGATCAATTGCTTCTTTAGACCCCTACCCCGTAGGATCTGATGATAGTAGTACCGACACCGTTCATTCAGCAGAAGATTTAGAATCAAAAGGTATCCCTATTTTGAACGAGGCAGTAGACACTAAGCCCAATCAGATTCTAATCCATCAGTGGTTTAGAAATGAAATTCAAGTTAAAGATATTTCAAACAATAAACAGAAAATATTAGAAGTCTTTATACCCATTAATAATTTAGAACTAATAAAACAATTTTTAAAAGAATACATTAAGCCTAAAATAAAATACTTTGTATATTTTGAGCATCCCCAACACAGATCAGACTTTTCCCGAACTATAATTAGTTTGTTTAAACAAGGTATGATAGATATATATGAATGTACAGAGCGCGTGATAAATGTGGAAGATGAAAAAGAACAAAAGGCAGTAGTACTTAAACACCATGAAGGCAAGACATGTCACAGAGGAATTAAAGAAACGATATTAAGAATAAAACGAAATTATTATTGGCCAAATATGCAGGAAATAGTAGCAGCTGTTATTAATGATTGTGAATTGTGTAAAAGGATGAAGTATGACAGAAATCCCCTTAAACCCACTCTACAATTAACTCAAACACAAGATGCCCCCTTTCAAGAACTTTTCATAGATATATTTAGTATAGATGGCAAGCATTATTTAACCGTTGTAGACGCTTTTAGCAAACTGGCCCAAGCTTTTGAAATAAGTAACAGATCAACATGCGAAGTTGTTAGAGCCCTTATCAAATATTTTTCATTTTATGGTATTCCAAAAAAAATAAGTAGTGATCCTGGAACAGAATTTAATAATGAGTTAATGCGTGAATTAGCTTCACTTTATAAAATACAGTTGCATATTTGTACAACATATAATCCAAATTCAACTGGCATTGTGGAAAGATTTCACTCTACACTTATTGAAATTTACAGGCTAGCCAAATATGAACAAAAATGTACAGATGCCGCTTCTATTATGACATATTGTATCATGGCATATAATAATACTATACATTCCGCGACAGGTTTAACTCCGTTCGAAATAGTGTTTAGTCATACTGACTCTAGTAAAATTTTTGATGGTGATTTTGAAAAAGCCTATATGCAACAATTACTTAAAGATCACGTAAAACGTTCTAAATTTCTCTATAAACATATATCAGAAAAGATGCTTAAAAATAAAGAAAAGGTAATAACTAGCAAGGGTAAAGATAAAGATAAAATAGATTTAGATTCAGAACAAGTAATTTTTACAAAAGATATTAATACAAGGAAAAGCAAGGATAAGCCCCGCTATAGAAAAGCTGTTGTTAGTGGTGATATAGAGCGCAACATAGTACCCGTTCAGATAAGAAATAGACAAACTAAAGTTCCTTTAAGAAATGTTAAACGTCCTCCGCAGGTGCTGCCTGGCAGTAGCGACGATGATAACCCTCAACCAGGGCCTTCAGTTAGAAAAAGTTGAAAGAAACCCAGGTATATTACCTATCAAATTAGGACAAGCTTTTAAACGAAAGGATAATTGGACAGTTATCAAGGTAATTGATACAAGCGGGATAGAATTAATATTGAGATATAATGTACTTAAGTATCAGCAATTCATTAATATTATAAATACAAACTCTATTTTTGCTAACGACTCCATTGGATTAAGAAAACAAGTTGATAAATTATGTAATGACACTGTTGAAAAATTCGAACAACTTATGCCTACTGTACGTGTTAAAAGAGGCCTAATTAACCCTCTTGGTTCTGTAATTAAATTTGTAACAGGAAATTTAGATTCGGAAGACGCGAAAAGATACGATTCCTTAATTACACAATTAAATAATCATCAGAGTCTAACTAACCAAAAGGTTACTATTTTGTCAAAAATGTTAAGTGATTTTATTAATACTACTGAAACAATACACAGTAATACAAATATTTTGGAAAATAAGATAATTAAAATAAAAGAACTAGCAAAGAAAATTGTTACAAAAGATATTAATATGGTTAACTTTATCCACGTACTTGTTACATTTAATATTTTCACTGATAACTTCAGAACTCTATATATCATCTTAAATGAACTTGAAACTGCTCTAGCATTAAGTAAAGTCTCAGTTCTCCATCAATGTATTATAAATTCAACTGAATTCTTAACAATATTAAAGACCATAAATGACACTGATAATTTAATGTATGAACCAACAGTCAATAATATTGTTAAAATCGAAAAGTCCGTTACTGTAAGAGCCTATGTAAAGAGAAACCAGATAACATTCATTTTAGATATCCCTCTCACAGATAATGTTATATACAATTATTTTAAACTTTATTCTTTCCCTATTTTTAATATTTCCTATAACAAAACACTCGCCATTGTTCCCAAATACCCTTATCTCCTGGTGAAAGGGCTAAAATACCTATCCGCCGCGCACTCCTGCGAGCTGATTGACGACGGCGAGTATCTCTGCACCGACGACGACATCGTCCCCTACTCCGAAGAAACCTGTGTAGAACAGTTGATGAAAATGAGTGAAAATCTTACCAACTGTATAGTTCACCCCGTTGACATAGAGGATAAGAAAATACAGAGAGTCAAATACAACACCTGGCTCATCTACCTGAAAACCTCTACAGTAATGACTGAAAGATGTGATGACGAAATCTCACACTCCTCGCTTCGTGGTTCATATATCCTGAAAATGGAGGAAAACTGTGAAGTAACACTGGACAGCATTCATATTGTACATCATAGAGTATACAGCGATAAGATACAATATCGACTGAAACCCCTGATTACGTTGCCTGTACTTCAGACACCAGCTGTAGCTGAAAACGTCTCACTAGACATGCGTGAGGCAAACTTCGACGACCTGAAACATCTCGCGTACATGCTGAAAGTGAAATCCGAAAGTAGTGTTAGTGAAAATGATGAAAATCAAAGTTCGGTGAAAGTGAATTCAGTGAGTTTAGCATCCCTATTGCTGTACGTGATAGTTATCATTTGTGTTTTAGGTTATTGTCTGTATAAGTCTAGAATAAGATTATGTTCATTCACGCGAAATTACCGGAATCAAGAGTCTTCAGGTAATTCCGCTCTTGGTGAGGGAGGAGTTATGTTACCCTGTCACACCCCTAGAATAGTGAATGTCAACGCATGACTCTTGATTTGCTATAGAGCAAGGGCCAACACAGCTTGCGTTGGCATTTCGAGAAACAGAATATGTTTTGTCTAGACTTAGAGATAACTATTAGGCTAAGGTGTAATTGTATTTTTAATTAATATACGAGAGCATCTCAATCTGCTCACACGTATCACTCTAGTTTTAATTAATTAATATTTTAATTTTTAAAAAGTAAATTTACGTTCCCTCAATCTTGACTATCTACAAAACATCAACACTACTTGTATATATTTGTGTTGTTTATTGATATTGAATAAGGACAGAAACCTACTGGTGTAAAAATTATGTTCTTTGAGTAGAATATAACTTTAATTATCAATTAAAATTGGATAAAAACTTACAAAATAAGAGCAATAAGGAATGATAAAACAAACATTGGAATTAGGTTGATAAGAAATTTAGTGCCAGAATTTGGTATTCAAAACACATTTCTTATAGTCAATTTTAAAAGTTTTTTTACCAAGATTTTTTCAATCCAAATCCATTGTTTAGCCCTTTATTAATAGTGACAACGAATGAAACAGAAATTAGACAAGCTTCTTCTGCACATTATACTGACAATATAATTGAAGGAAGTTACAATACTGTCCTCCTTGCATTGCTACAACACTACCATATTGAATTAAGCTTGTTTCCTTTCATTCAATTAGAACTGATGCATTCATGATTTGTAAATTCTTATTTAAAAGCTGTTAGTGTAATTATCATACTATGAACTATTCAATAGCAATTTAATTATATGAACATGTGTCTGAATCAACTACTTTTGTCTGTGTATCTACTGTAATATTTTTTGGGCCATGCATTCTGTGAATTGAGAATTATGATGTATAAAAAGTATGTTCACAAAATAAATAAATAATAAAGTGGTTTTAAGGTGTAAGTTCACTTCTTTTAGGACCACTGTAAAGTGGTACATCTTATTGAAATAATAATAATAATAAAAAAAGTGATTAACATCTATTAAATTAATTTCTGGTAAAAAAAGAACTAAGATTGTAATACCATTGATTACCACCACTTGTAATATCCTTTATGGTTATGATATATTTGTTGATAATGAATTCAAACATAGATAACATGTTCATACATGACTAATATATAAGAAACTTCACTGCCAAGGTCTTTTGTCTGATGCATATTTTAGAGGCAATATTATTCCATTATAAATTAATTTATGTATATTGAATCATACACATACCCATATACATATAACACTGGTTTATTTGTTCTTAATACTAGTGGTTAATTTGCTATTTCTTTTCAATTTTAGTTGAATTTCCAATGAGCTTGAAATTACTTAACAAAGCATTTTAATAAGGAAAAAATTTATGAAGAAAACAATTATTTAATGGGACTTTGTAAATATTACATACATTTTATAACATTTAAACAGAATTCTACACTAATTGTTGTTCAACAATGTGGGACTTCTGCCACAATTTTTGTCTATACATATAATAAAATTTATTCCTTTAATCATATATTTGGATTCCACATGTCTACACATGACTCCACAGTCATATAAGGGCACATGGGCTTCTAAGAAATTCTTTAATAGAGGTATAGATGAAAACAGATATTAATTGGAAAACATAATGCTTGGCTTAAAAAATAATTCCAATTAGAATTGTGCAAGTAATGATTTGTTTAGAGGCTCAAGTAATGAGATACTAAGATAATAACTAAATGTTAAATGTATTAATGTATAATTGTTCTTACCAGATAATCCGACCACAGAGACCGTGACCAATTTCCCGCCGGTGTTTTCGGACTTTTTTGCCATTTTAACAATATTATCACTCAGTTGGTATACAGTAATATATTATAAAATTACTTGATAAACACATCACAACACCGAGCTGACTATCGGTAACACACAACACTGTTAAATATGTACATACGGTCCCAATACTTCGAGAAATCCACGCAAAGCTACGATTTCGTATATTACTAAATATATGTATACATGACTTGTAAATAATTTTGTGAAAAGCATATTATACAATGCTGGTAGCGGAATGATGAAATTGATGTAAAATGTTTAATAACACTCAATAAATTGCCAATTAGCAAGAAAGGTAGCCAATTGGTAATGGAAACGATCACCAGATGTGTCGATCTGGATTACACGCCCCAACCAGACTTATCACTTGGATCAGGTAATTTACACATACAACTCATTTTTAATAAAGTAATAATGTGTTTACAACAAAATAAAATATCAAATAATGATTAAAAAGTAATAATTCATCGTCCCTTCTATTGCCCTACACTTTGACACATAATTTTTTACTCGTGAGCACCTCAGATATTATGACTATGTTGACAAAAAATATATACCACACCGTTACATACATATTTAACTTTACGAATATTGTGTATATTACATTTTAAAAATTAAGTCTAATGATTATTTTATGGAAAAACGCAATCTTTTTTGACACAACTAGCTTTGCTTTGTACCACAGTACTGCCAACGTAATAAAATAATATGCCATAAAGTAACCAGAAGCGAAATTTTTAGTTTTTTAGGACGGCACAGCCAAATGAGGTAACTTTAACCCTTTCAATCATTTAATTGGCTATTTGACTAATTTCTGAAAAGTGTTTTAAAGTCTAGATATAATCACTCTATACCTCTTCAAACTATTAATTTATTTTAAAAGAGTTGTTTATAACGAATAAACATATTTTTAAGTTTTATCATCATATATGTCACCAAAACGGTAGGTCACGTGACTTTGAAAAAGTTACGTCACGCTTTATAAATGGTGAATGATCTTAGTGGCAGAGATGAATGAAAATTGTAAATCGTGACATCACACGCTGCACAGTGACAGCTTGTCGTGTTTTGTTAATTTAATCAACAGATAAAAAATGGCAAACTTATTTTAGACAATTTAAATATTTATAATTTAGATAAAAATACCTATAATGTAAATAAAAATACCTATAATTATTGTTTACCAAAAAGCTATCATATGCAACACATTTTATAATTTATTGCCACAACAGTCAAATACCCAATTTTAAGGCAATGTTGCTCTGTTTTCAGGCATAGCACCAGTATATAAAACAATAGTGGCATTAAGACGTCCTTTATCAATAATATTTCTTTTCATTCATAATTTCTAAGCTGATTCCTTGTTGCCTGATATTTAGGAAAGTAAAGTAACTTTTAGTCATATTTTTTGGTGTCGGAGTTTTAGGTCTTGAGATAGTTATTTATAAGTTTTTTTAATTTTTAGCTTAAAATGGCTGGCAGGGATTGGGTGCATAAAGCAGCAGACTGGGCTCTGTGGCGTATCTTGGGAGAGACCTACGTCCAGCAGTCGACTGAACCGAGCTGATGATGATGATGATTTTATGAAATAATTTAGTACACTGCAAACAGCCATGAAATCCTTGTAAATATTGTTTTTTATACGGCGATTGGAAGTTAATGGTAATAAGCAGCTTTAAATATTAAGATCTGGCGATAATGTAACGAGGTATGGCTCTCCATACCTCGTTGAATTCTTTCCCATTCTTTCCCTACGAGATCGAATCAGAAATAAAGAGATCCGTAGGGGAACTAAAGTAACCGACATTGCCCAGCGGATTAGTAAGTTGAAGTGGCAATAAGTGTGAGGCAAGAAGTGGCAATGGGTGGGCACATAGCGCGGAGAACTGATGGCCGATGGGGCCAAAAAGTTTTCAAATGGAGGCCACGTAGAGGAAAACGCAACGTAGGACGTCCACCCACAAGGTGGTCAGACGACCTGGTAAAGGTCGCAGGACGTTGCTGGATGCAGGCTGCCTCCAATAGGTCACTGTGGAAATCATGGGGAGAGGCCTATGTTCAGCAGTGGACTTCCTTTGGGTGATGGATGGGATGGATGACGAGAATTCACAGAGATTTAAGGATAAAGCGAGAATTATATATTTTATATTGAGCAAAGCTCTAATCCTTTGTTTCTGTCTACCCCTAAAGAATACGCAATGCAGGCGTAAACTTATATGTATGCATGTAAATAATTTTTAGGTGGCCTCGAAAAATGCTTGTTGTAAAACTTTAACACTAGTTAAAGTTGAACGTATATCGGCGGCATACATATTTCTGTTTTGCATTTTTTAATAACTTTGAGTAGTCACCGGTGAATGCCGCCTTTAAGCTTTCACACCACATAATATGTATGGCATACAGCCATGCCTTTATTCTACATAGCAGTAGAGCGTTTTTTGGTACTAAAACCACTCGAACGGATAGCTCGGTCCTGATAAAGTTTGTACTTTACTTTGTACAAAAGTGATGTACCTATATTAATATTTTTTGATCGCGTTTGCGAAGATTACTTAATAAATAAAATGTAACAAATAGTATGAGCCACTAAGTACGAGTAAATAAAAAGCTGAAAATTTACCTAATCATTAATAAATAGGCTAATGTTATATTAAAGTACAAAGATACCCTAATTAAATCTGTGGCTCTTGTTACAAGTGATACAACTCGAGTTGTACCCTTTTTGAGTTTTTAATATAGAAATGATGAGAAAAAAATTAGCTATTTTTTGGTCTAACTCACGATTTTCTATCTCCTATAGTTACGGAGATAATTTTGTGTAAAGTGATACAAGTGCTGCTATTTTGGCGAAAATTGCGTGAATATTGATATATTTCGAGTTGTAACTCGTTTTTGTAATCGATTAATACGCAGTTTTTGTGGCTACTGGTATAAGTACAATTATAACTATTTTCACATATATTTTTTTCAGTGCATTTAACGTGAATATTGATATATCTAGGGTTATATCACTTTGAACCATTTTTTTCCAATATTGACTCGGGTACAACTCGACATGTACCCACCAATTAGAATGTGAATTTTTGATTTTGATATGCTAAGTGATACATCTCGACATGTATCATTCTACAGATTTTTTTTTATTTTATGTGCAAACGAATACAAATCTAGTTGTATCTAAAACTCAAACAAATTACAAAAATATTTTATATCAAATGAGATGTGCTAAGTGAGACAATTGTGCGCGGCAATACATTATTACGATTTTATTGATTTAAATACAACATAACCAATAATTCAAATGTCCAAATATATAATACTTTTCTATTATAAATATGATTTATTATAATATTATATTATATCATCAGATACAATATCCAATGTAAATATACGAAAACTAAATTTTTTAACCAGCTGTCGGATACATTATATTATTACTTTATAATTTTTTGAAAAATGGCAGTTGTCATAACGGTATTGGTACATAATTTATGTTTAAATTCTTTATTGAACATCACATACAAACAAAATGAAAAATAAAAATCTTATTTATCAATATTACTGTTACTTTACTCAAATTATCTTAGATTAAATATGGAAAGAAACTCCTTATTCTTTTCCAACTGTTCTGGAATAGTTTTTACATGTTTTCTTATTTTAGTATTTGTATAATACTCATCTGTGTTATTTCTTAGTTTAAAAATGATTTGCTTCGTTTTCGAACTTTTTAGTATATGACACGATACTAGTGAGATTAGAGACCTTTACCATACATATTGTAAAAGTACGTTATAAGATTTTAATACATACATACATAAACTCACGCCTTTATCCCCGAAGGGAGAGGCAGAGGCGCCACCAGGACACCCACATTGCGCCTTGTATGTTCCGTCCCACGATTTGATAGGAGGCGAGCCTATAGTCATATTGGGCACAAATACCTGATTCCGGGCTGATAACGAATAGAAAAATCCAATATCACTTTGCCCGACCTGGGACTCGAAGAGACCTCAGCTTTGTAACCGTACCGTAATACAACTATGCCACCGAGGTAGTATACGATTTTAATAATGAGATGTTGGTCTAGGCTCTTTGGTATCAGTCCATGTGCAGAAACAACAATCGAGACAATAATTGTTGAGTCTACATCCCAAATGTCAGTAACCTCGTGGTCCAAATCTTAATATTTAGACAATTTGTTTTTTTCAGCTTTAAAGAGGTTATCGTCATGCGGTATGGTAACATCAACAAGTATTGCTCGGCGCGTCAATCTATCTTTTATCACAACATCAGGCTTATTGGCAGCATCTGTGATAACAGACCGATCCCAATAAAGCGTTGAATGACCATTTTCAAGAACTGGTTGGGAAACATACCGGTAATATGGCACTTCAAGAGTCACAATAGTTCATATCAAAAAGCAATTTGATGATGTATGATCTTGGCTACTAGGTTGTATCTATGCAAGTACTCGCCGTTAGCAAGATACGAATAACCGGAAGTTACATGCCTGACTGACTCGCCAGGACGTTGGCATGCCCGACAAATGTCGACCGTACCGTCCTTCAGGATGTATTCAAAACGTAGTCAAGTTACAGATGCAGGCCGGTCCACTTTAGGCCCGTGTAGGGCCCGATAGAACGGACCATGCAGCTCTTTGCTCTTCCATACTTCCTCGCGATCTTAAACGCTCATCACCAAAGGCCTCCGCCAGTTTTCATTCGCCAATGAGAGCTGAGTAAATCCTTTACACACTATAACTATAACCTTATGCATATCTACGTAGTTACGATGGAAATACTCCCTTAGATTGCACAGCTCGCGATTATGCAGATCCTTAGCATTAAGAATGCCTCGGCCCTCACATCTCCGCGGGATGCACAACCTCATCACTGACGAACTTGTATGATGCATACGATGTGCATTTGGTAGAGCCCAGACCTTACGATCCAGGGCGCCCAATTCCGTCTGAGTCCATCTGAGTTTGCCAAAAGAGTACATAAGTACAGGCATAATCCAACCGTTAAACGCACGAATCTTGTTTCCACCTGTTAAAAAACAGTTAAGAACTTTTGTCAGGCGGCTAAAGAATTCATTGATTGTTTTACCTCTGCACCTATAATATCTAGACCTATCTGCGAAAGGGATCTGAGTCTTAAAGTCTCTGAGACATTTATGTCATCAGAGACTGCAACCTCCCTTGCTTGACATGGATAACCGCACCTTTATCTACACCAAACTCCATATTGATTGAGTTGCTAAATCAAGTAGTTATTTTTGACTAAAGTTGATTTATTATTATTATTTTATTCATTAACAGTTAAGGGATTTTAATACTATCCGGTAATACATGGGAGACCCATCGTACCTTTTATTTATTATTAAAAACATTGCAACAACAAAGTTGATTATTTAATAATATCAAACTTGTATCTATTTACACAATACATATCATTTTAACGAGAGATATAACTTGACTTGTATCATTTAACACATATTTTCAATAGACTTGAATATTAGCAAACAGATACTATTCAAGTAATTTATGAAAATAGGGGGTTTCTGATTAAAAAAACATAATCTTAGGGATTATACCTTTATCTTTTGTTTGAGCAACATTATGGTAGGAATTCATACAAATTTTTTATTACATTTTGTAAACTTTTGTATATTAGTTTACACGAAAGCACTTTAAACAAAGTATTTAGGTGCGCCGTAATATAATTACACTTATATCATTTATCACAACATTTTTGCCCATGTTACTCATAAGCCGAGGTATATCTCACAGGTTTCTCGTGAATTACTTTAAAAACATAATATTTATCAAAAAAACTAAAACGCACAATGAAAGAAAACATTTTTCCCTACAAAATAAGGTATTCAAGTTTAATCTAGCACATTTAGTTTACGACCAAGAATTTTTTAAATCTTGTTTTTGCTCTCCTGTAAAATGATGATTTTCGACTTGTATCACTCATCACAAGAGCCACAGAAATATAGTATGGAGTCCTGATAAGTTTTTAATGCAGATCTTAAGGCATTAAACTTCTACATTCGATGCGAAATACTTACGTTTACCCATTGATTAAATAGATACAATGGTGATAATTGTTACATTTCAAGAAATGGTTATGGTTTTGTAATTTATTAATTCCCAAAATTAATGTGACATGATACGAAAGAATAATTATTTTGTCAGGTGTCAGTAGATTATCAAAATTTCACACGTGCAACACTTGCTTTGACAACACCATTACGAAAACACAAGCGCATAAATGTCTCCCCGCGATATTTTCTTGAGAAATGACTTCTACAAATGATGGAAAAGACGTGAAAAGTATTCAAACAAGTGGCCCAAAAGGCAAAACATATTATATCGAACTTTACAAGGTAAGTTTTATTCTTATATTCATCAAGATCAGCTTTTAATGTGCGACGCCGTTGTGGTCCTGAAGTTCCATCTACGGCCGCCATATTTGCCTTTTACGAACTCTTGTTTTCGTTTATTTCATGGTTTTGCACGTTATATTCAATGGAATGTCCTCTAAAATTGAGCAAAAAAATATAATATATAGTCTAATAAGCGCGGTCTGTGGTATTTTTGCGTTGTAAACGGAAAATATGCGATCGGAAGATGACTATAATTCTTTCAATTATTTGTGAATAGCAGTGGAATGATTGGTTTTTGTGGGGTATTTAGTGTTGTATATGTCATTATTAGGAGATAAGACGCATTCTCTACAGATTTTGGATATTTATTTAACATGTCTGATGCACAATGCACTCCATGATTTGAAGATGGCTAGCCATGCCATGACATGTCTCGGTCACGTACTTATTATTTACTTTTGACATTTGCAAAAAATCACATTTTTAAAGGTAGTAATTTCGTGGTGTGTCGTGATTTATGTGTGGCGGGCTTACATCAGCTGTTTGTTGACTAGTTAAGGTGTGCGGAATATCTCGTCGTACATTTGTGACTCATGTAAAGTGCGTTGTAAAATATATCTCAACTAAATACGTTGCCTTTAGGTTTTTGCAATTGTTTTTAATTTTTTTATGTACATTGCATTGTCCACTATAACCAAATCTATAAATAGCTCGGGCCTTCCAAAAATATTTAGACATAAATGATATGTTTCCAATATTATATCATTGGTGCTTTCAGTAAGAGCTCTCTTGAGTATATCAAAACACAGACAATGTTATGCCTTCACAAGTCTGATTTTTAGTGTATATATTAATAATTATTAGTTCTTCTTTGTAATGGAGTCTTCTTAGTATCATTGTGGTATTACTGTTGCAATCATTACAAATTATAAATATTTAATATATTTGTTTAATATAGTATAGTATGTGTGTTTATATAAACTTAATTTACTAATATCAGACTTTATCTCATAAGTTATATTTTTTTGTTGTTGTAATGGCAAGTCGAGCGTTCCTCTGTACTCGCCATCCTGAGACATAAGATGTTAAGTCTCATAATTACCTACTGGAACAGCTATTTACACAATTTAAAATTCAACATGGCTCACAATCTTCTCCAATGGAACTGTAGAAGCATTCGTCATAAAAAAAATGAAATTATCCATCTTGTCAATCAGCACAATCCTCTCGTTTTTGGAGTCTCTGAGACATGGTTGAAGCCGGGTTCACCTTTTAGGTTATCCGGCTATTCCTGTCTGAGGGATGACAGGGACGATGGTTGGGCTGGTTGTGCTATTCTTGTCAAGAGATCCGTAAAATTCTCACAAATCCCTCTCTTACCCCACAATTCCTCATTTCAAATAGTTGCCGTCAGAGCTCTAAATGTGTCTTTTGTATCAATATATATTCCCCATCCCAATGTTAATATTATCAATGAGATACGAAGTCATTTAATTTCTATTCCTTCCCCCCTAATTATAATGGGTGACTTTAACCTTCACCACGCATTGTGGGGATCCCCCTACAATGATTCCCTATCGTCACCCTTTCTTGATCTAATTGACGAGTTAAATTTATGCGTCTTAAATGATGGTTCACCTACAAGAAGAGTTTCTCCCACCCAAAGTCCTAGCGCAGTTGACCTTACCCTTGCATCTTCCGGCTTATCTCCATCTCTATCTTGGTCAATCCTTCCGCTTTCTTATGGAAGCGATCACTTCCCTTTGGTAGCAACATGGCATACGACTATTTCCTTCAGCCCTAAACCCTCTCCCCTCCTAAAATACAAACTTTCCAAAGCGGACTGGGACAGCTACAGTCGTAAACTTGATTGCCTTCTCTCTTCTATGGAACCCGTATCATGCACCAACTTTCTCTCTACGTGCGACTCCTTCTCTAGTGCCCTTATTTCCGCTGCCGATTCTTCAATTCCTCTCAAAAATTCTTCTTCTGGTAAAATCTCGTCCCCCCCATGGTGGGATGCTGAATGTACAAAGATTGTTAGACTTCGCAACTCTGCCGAGTTGTGTTTTAAGTCGGACATGTCTCTTCAAAATTTCGTAACATTTAAAAAGATATCTGCGAAAGCAAAAAGATTTTTGGCTAAAAAGAAAGCTGAAGGGTGGTCCAGATTCTGCGAATCTCTTTCCCCTCGTTCACCAACTGCTTTAGTATGGAGAAAAATTAAAAATGTTCGTGGGTCTGTACAATACCACTTTAATACATCATCAAATAATATGGATCTTTGGCTTCATGATTTTATCAACAATATAGCTCCTCCTTTAGCACCTTCTGAGGACTTTTTTCCTACCCTTCTTCCTTCTATTTCTTCCGACCCGTTTAACGAACCATTCTCATATAATGAGCTCTGTTGCACCTTGGAGAGGCTTCAAGACTCTGCGCCCGGTATTGACGGGATTCCCTATTCTTTCGTTACTAAATCCTCAAAATCCTCTAAAATTTTCTTCCTTGGCCTTATCAACCACATTTATAATTATAGCACCGTGCCAGAATTTTGGAAAACCCAAATTATTTTACCCATACATAAACCTGGTAAAGATCCTAACCTTGCTACTTCCTACAGACCCATTGCTCTTTCCACAACCTTATGCAAAATCTTAGAGCATTTAATTAAAAATAGACTAGAATGGATCCTTGAGAACAGAGGCCTTCTAGCCAATTCTCAATACGGATTTAGACGGGGCATGAGCACTATGGATAACTTGAGCATTCTCACTACGGATATCCGTTTAGCGTTTTCTTGTGAAGAAAGCGTTATCGGAGTATTTCTCGACATAAGCTCTGCTTATGACAATGTTCATCTCCCCCTACTCAGGCAGAAACTACTGCAGCTGAGTATCCCGCCGAGGATGATTAACATTATATTCAATCTTTTCGTAGGACGATCGGTCATCTTTAGGGTTAATGGCTCCTTTCAAAGCTCAAGAGTGGTATGGAAAGGCCTTCCCCAAGGATCTGTTCTAAGCCCGATTCTATATAATTTGTACACCGCTGATTTAGAGAAATCAGTAATCCCCTTTGTGAATATTTTGCAATTCGCCGATGATATTATCTTGTATACTTCCTCGAAATCATTCATAGATTCTGCAAACAGACTAAACTCTGCACTGCATCATCTTAATCAGTGGCTTCAAGACCATTGCCTTTCGCTGTCTATTCCTAAATGTAAAGCTGTAGTTTTTTCCCGTAAAAGATCCATCCCCGCAATCTTACTTTCAGTTAACCATGAAAGTATTCACTTTCATAACGAAGTAAAATTTTTGGGTTTGATCTTAGACTCCAAACTGACCGGTGTCCCCCATATAAAATTTGTATCTGAAAAATGTGAGAAGGGCATCAATGTTCTGAGGGCTGTTGCAGGTGTTCGATGGGGATCCCATCCTTACAACCAAAAATTATTATATAATGCTATTATTCGTAGCCATTTTGATTATGGCTCTTTTTTACTGGAACCATGTAATAAATTAGCTCTTCGTATCTTGGACCAACTACAAGCTAGATCCTTACGTACTATATGTGGTGCAATGAAATCTTCTCCCATAAATGCCCTCCAGGTAGAATGCTCGGAACCCCCTCTTTTTCTTCGTCGACAATTTCTTTGTGATCGTTATCTCTGTAAAACCCTTCAATTATCATCCCATCCATTACATAACAAATTAAATTCACTTTCTCAACTGTTCCATAATTCCCGGTACTGGTTTAACAAAACTGCCCCTCTCCTTATTAACAGCTATCAAAAATTCTCTTCATTCAGACTGTTCCATACACCTTGCCATTTTACCTACAGCTTCCCATTCGAAACATTGCTCTTTAAACCCCAAATAATTCTCAACTTTGGCGTTCACAAAAATGAGACAAATGCTAATACCCAGTTTAATAGAATTTTTGCTGAAAATTGGGAAGGCTGGATTCCCTTATTTACGGATGCCTCAAAATTACCTGCTGTTGAATTTGTTGGAGCTGCTGTATGGATCCCAAAATTAAAAGTCACTCTTAAGTATAAATGCCCTCCTGCTACATCTATATTTACAGGTGAAGCAATAGCTGTCTTGGAAGCAGTTATGTTTATTCTCTCTCGTCGCATAAATAAGTCCATCATTTTTTCAGACTCCTCCAGCCTCCTCCATGACATCCTTAAGCCCCCTTTTAACAAAAACTCCTTTTATCTCACGCTAAAAATTAAAGATACTCTACGGCAATGCCATGCTTTTGGTATTCAAGTGGTGCTAGCATGGATACCTAGTCATTCTGGCATATCCCATAATGAATTTGTGGACCAATGTGCGCGTAATGCCATTTCTTGTGGAATGCTAACTCACAAGGATTGTTTTTCCCGCGACTTGCTATATTACTCCAAATCTAATCTAAGGGCAGCTTGGGACGAAATATGGCAATCTACCAGATTGGTTAAAGGCATTCTTTACGGTTCAATTCAACCATTCATACCAAAGAAGCCATGGTTTTTTATTTTTAAAAATGTAAATAAAAAAGTTACATCTACCATTATTCGTATGCGATTAGGTCATGTTTGTACTCCAGTATTTCTTGCTAAGTTTCGTATTCGCGATCATTCTCTGTGTGAATGTGGTCTTGACAATGGTACCCTGGAACACATGTTTCTAGAATGCCCCAGAGTACTATTTCCTTTATATGAAATTCTCCCACCTGGTGTCCCCCGCCCGGTAAACTTATCTTTTATGTTAACATGTGTTTTTTCTCGTTTCATATATAGTTTATGCAAATTTATAAAACTCAATAACATGTATTTATAATTTTTTTTTCTTATATTTTTAGATAACATAATATATATTATAGAAGCGGTTTGTTATATGTTTACATAATTTTATGGATAACAATGGATAACTTCATAAATTGTTAACACATTTTCACTCCTGTTTTTATAGCTGTTTTATAATACATACATTAACTTAACTAATTTCATAATTATATGGTCAAAGCTTTTTTTTTAATTTCGTATCGAATATGGCTGATGGATAGCCATCATAACTTAACCTCTTTACCTAGTACAAAAATAATCATCTTGTCTATAAAAATATCAAATACCTTGACATTGGCAAAATCTCCGATTCCACGGGGGAGCCATTTATCATTTAAAGAAGAAGAAGAAGAAGAAGTCTCATAATGGAAGTAGATATCCAACCGGTACATAACAGTGCATTGTCACTGCTGTTTAGTGGGATAAATAGGCATTGCGGTATACTTTCCCAGGTAGCCTCTCACATATGAGAGACCTACCACCAGTAATATTTATAATTAAATATCAATTACCAACTGGTGTGCTATAATGAAAAATATTCACTATGAGAAGTATTTTTAAATAATTTGGCTGGCCCCTTATCAAAAATTACATAGAATAGGAACATAATGATTTGTGACTGGTATTGTTGCAATACTATTGTGTTTTTGATTTTACACTTACCTGAAATCAACAAGTTTGAAGTGATATTTTTATTTTAAACCTTAATAATAGAAATCATAGATCACATACATTTTTTTGACATGTGCCATTTGCTAACAAACTGGGCATCACATTAATTATACTGATGTAGGGAAATAATGTGTGTTCTCGCTAGTCAATACGTAGCAAACTGTGTAAACCATCAGGTGTCAATGTGGTCTTGTTACCATGTAAGCATGGAAGAAATTTCAGTTATCAAGCGTTATTCCAGCATTTATTCCTTCCTACTTAATCATCAATTTGTTCAAAGTGTTCTCAGTCTTAACAAAAAGTATGTTAAGTACTAGCAGTGACAGACTGCCTTTTGTTTCTCATATGATATTTTAAGACTAGGTACCTATTCTGCCAATAGTGATAAAGAAACACATGTAACCAACATCTCCGACTGTCATTAAAATCAGATTATCAACAGGACCCACTATGGTCTTAAGCCACATTTCAACAAAGAGTTTCTCGCGGCGAGAATCATATGCCATTATCGCATGGTATAACCGCATAGATTATAGTGTTCTGACAAACATTTACACGGTGCAACTTGTTATATCCTTATGATAATCGTATCATCGAGGCGAGAAACTCTCCTCGTGTAAATGGAGCTTTAGTTTTACGTCATAATATTGCACAGGTTCATAATAGTAAAATATTTCATGTTTATTTTCTTGTAAAACCTGTTGTAAGTAATTAGTTGACATAAGGCTAATTTCAAAAGATTAAATTAAAAAATGATAACAGATGATCTCTTGTTATGTTTATCTTATCAAATGTCCAATTACATAAATGTTATGAAGTTTAATGTGTGTATGATTATGTTATCAATATTTTTGTGAATCAAGTGTTGTATACATGTTGTTTTCTACCTGTTACATAAAGTTGGCACAATGTGTGCTTATTATAATACATGATGATGTATGGACTTGGTGTATTAACTCACAACTAGTTTTGAATTTTAACATTTACTAAACCAATTAACATTTTTAAATTAAAATTTACCTTGTAAATTAAATTTTGCAAAATGAAACTAGGATAGGATTATATTAAAAACATGTTATACATATTTAATCAGATGTTTAATGATTTAGTTCGATACCTGGACATAGAAATATGTAGGTTTCTTTAAAAGTATGCCATTAAAGAAACAAATTCCATGTATAAAGATATATTAATCTATTTCTTGACCTTAATACTCTTAACTTAACCAACATAAGTAATTCAACAAATCTCTACAAAATAAAAATTAACACATGGCATTTCTTAATATTTACCACCACAAATAAAAATTGGTGTATTATCTAGGAGCACAAATCAACATGTCTACTTAATAGGAAGGTTATTACAGTGAAAATTACTTTGATTTATTCTACTAATGCAACAGGCATGCACTCTTTATTTACCACAGATGTATGATGTCATGACTTTATCGCATGGACATGGCAGATTCTATGTTTATCCTTGTTGATTACTTATGATTAATAAGGCATTTAACTATGTTATTTATAGATTTTTATTGAATTGGATTCTCTTCAATTAAGTCTTTGTTTTTTACCTTTATTTTTTTATTACCTTTTTCAATGTGCATTGCATATTTATTTATTTATGTTGGTTCTATTATATCAGTCACTATTAAAAAAATACATTCTTTAATGTATGTCATATTACATCATTGTTGAATAATTAATTAAAACAATTTCATTACTGTGCCTTCATACTAACCATAACGATTGGCATGTTAAGTGTTGTGCAATACTTTTATAAAACAATATATTTTCCTTCTAATGGTAACTGCAATGAAAATTGATGCAGCAAATTCCAAGTAATTTCATTCAGTAAATGATATTGTTTTGTTATTTTAGAAGTAATACTAAGATTATGTCTTGGTTTAATCATCTTAGTGGGGTGATAATTGCTTTGTTATGAAGTTACATGTGCAAAAAAAAAAAAAACTGTAGCAACGACCTTGAGTTTCTTTTGTAGTAGACTATGTATTGCCATATGACAAGTGTAGAGTTGTTATGTGAAGTGTATGGGCAGTTAAAAAATATTGTTTAATAAGTGTAGTATAAGAAGACAGACTGGTTAAAAGCTTGAGTGGGAAGTAAATCACATGCTTCATTTAAAATTAATTGAATTTAACGTGATGTTATTCTATGTTGTTTTTGTTGGAAAGCAAACCAAATAATGGAATCATCTTGTTATAGATATGTCCAAGTAAAAAGCCTTAATCCTAAAACGATCTTTTGTGTATTGCAAAAATAAAAAAACTTAAATTCGCTCTTCAACTAAGTGTGCCATATTTCCCTGCAAATAATAATTAAAAAAGTGGCTTGCCAAAGTAAAGAAAATAATTAATTGATCGAAGCCGGCCCTCACAGTATTTACACACGTCGTTCACACAATAAGCCGTCGGAAGCTGACAGTAATGAGATAAGTAATATATAAATTACCAAACCGAACGTTAATTAATTAAACCATGTATTACAGCGCTTTGTAGTCCGATTTCCTGCTTTGATAATATATTTTGCCAATACAGATCTATTGAAGTGTAGTAATTTATTTTGAGGTATGCGCGTACTGTGGCTTGTAATATAATATTGGTTTGGCAATTTGTGATAAAAACTGAATGTACTCTCGGAAGTACAAGGCTAATCCTATAAATGATTTTATTTTTTTGAACATCATAATATGCTCTGGAAACTTCATAACAGCATCCGATGCTTCAAGTGCAGGTTATTGTTTCAACAATCCCTACTACATTAAGGTTTCAGTATTATGTATGTATAAGCTTATGCCTATGTATGTCCCCCAGGGTGTAGGCAGAGATGAAATTAGTCCCACCCACAGATCGCCGAGCTTATTTTCGTCATCAATGCGAGTCACAAATGCCAAGTACAAAGTTTATTATTAAAGGGTACTAAGTAAATTAACCCTTACTCGAAAAACACTATCTGTTACCAGTAGTAGTTATTTCAATATGAAATAATAATGAATTGGTGGAAAAGTAAATTATTGACTGTACACGTATCAATAAAATTGTATATAATGCTAGGCCTGTTGTGAACTGTTCATAAATTAATGAATGAATGAATGGGGGATAATGTTGAATGCTTGAAGTTCCGTGAATGAGCACTGTACTAATTACTCAAGCTGTTTTTATTTGTTATGGATATTTTGCTATTTGTGCTAATAGCAGATAATAATGCTAATTACACTTGATAATAAAACCTAAACAGCTAAATTCGTAGATTGCTTCGGTTCTGTCTTATGTTTTTATCAGATTAATCTAAGCGTGAAGCAATGTATGTACATAAGTATAGTGCAATTAAGACTGACAAATTTTGAATACACATGAGATGTTCATATTTATGCTATATAAACATCTACGGACCTCTGTGACGATCGAACCCACAACCCCCGAGGTAAAAATCAACATTGCCGGAGCACAAATCAGTCGTTATTATTTCCTATTTTATTACTGTCTTCGATAACATTTTTTTCCAGGAAAGCAATTAGAACTCGCTTATAAATAGAACCGATCCATACCCTTTTGTTGTCTTTACGTCGAATTGGTAAGGCCCAATATAGTAATTAGCAGACTTTAAAATATACTAGAGTTACAACCTTCATATTGTTGTCTTTAGAGATCTATTGGCATAGCCTAAGGTATGATTTCCAGGTTAGGAAATTCACGTTGTAGGAATAATCGTTTTGAAATATCTTATGTGTAGCCCAAATATGAATTAGTGCCATACATGGCGAAAAGCCTTATCACAGCTGGGGACAGTAGTTAGGCGAACTTATTTGTGGTATTGGTGACACGTATGCCTACCTCTTAAGGGACACAGGCGTGAACTTGTGTATGTAGAATTAGACTACTATGAGTAGAATTGTAGTGCCCATTATGCGAACAAAGGAACTCATGTTGCCTTATACTGACTATTGAAATGGTTATTAACTTATCACAATAAGTTATCATTAGCACCATTGTAGAGAATCGATCATTGCTACCACTAGTTGTGTATTTATAATACATACATAAACTTACAGGTGTCTTGTCGGGGTAGGCAGAGAGCATAGCTACATGCCCTAGTGTAAACAAAGAAGATATCTTTCAATTCTCCAACTATCAACATCCAGTCTCCTAAGTTACGAGTGCTAATTTATGTTTAGCAAATATATGTAAATATCAATATAGTTAACTCAAAATTGCTAAACCAGGAATCATGTCTTTGAAATCCATATTATCATATATTAATAATGGTACATTATTAGCTTGTAATAGAAATAACAATAGAAATCATAGGGACAAAAATATGCAGATTATAATTTATGTAATGTGTATAAGGTAGGTAAGTAAACAGCATTGTAAAATTATATATGTATAATGTATATAGATTTTTTGCAGCATTTTTAGCAGCAGTAAGAACATACGTGTGCAGTGAACTAGAAAGTCTTGAATTCGGTTCCCAAATTAGGCCACATTCCGTCTTGGCATATCAATTCGTAAACTCGGTCGTACGAAGTTACTATATTCACAGGAAGACCGTTCGTGAATTTATCAGATAATAGTTCTGCGGTATTTACATTCAAATATTTTTTTCACCGACCCCATGGATAAGGCTACGCACGTGTAATCACAATGATAGCATGTAAATTGATGTATTGCGGCTCAAAATATGCATAATGGATACTCCATTAATATTAACATAGCAAAACAAAATGCCCAGTAATTTTATCCATATTTGTGTATGGTGTGTAAACGGGTATCATACGTTTCGTTTGTTTCTAATCTTTTACCTAACTTTGTGAAATTAAGCTCCCAATCTGTTTGTATTAAACTGGTTCGTAATCATGAGCCACAATAAGTCCAGTACTGAACACAGAACTCATCCAAGGATTTTCATAGCGGTCTTGCTGATGACATACATGAAAGGACTAAAAAATCCTACGATTAAGTGTCTTGCCAGCTTCTTTTCAGAGCATTACAGCTTAAGTGTGTAGGCATTTACTTTAAATCATACATCACATTAAATGAGAAGTAAAATGAAAAAAAAAAAAACTAAAAATGAAAACATTTTCTTTATCGTAAAAAAATATCCAGTGTGTTGAATATGAGTTAATGATTTTTGATGTACGAACTGCTGACGCGATGCTATGTGTGGTTTCAATTAATGGCGTCATGCCGCTAGCACCTCGTAAAACGTATTGGGAGATTAATATATTTTTAAATTGTTGAACCGTATAAGCGCCTTAGCCGACTTATGTACGGAAATAAAACTGCAAAGTTCGCTCATATAAAGGTCGAATGAACTAGTAAGAAAACTGTTAACCGAAGATTGTGATTCCATCCTTATTTTCTGCATGAATGGTGTGAATCAACGGTCCTATTTACATGAACGTTCTGTAGAAACAGCTTTCTGCACCTATTCCTAGACCAATATGATCTAGAGACTTTCAAGAATAAAACCCACACCGACCATCATTCCTCTGATGTTTTGGGTGTTCAACCTTCTACGGTAACCATTTACCATCAGGTGGTCGGTGTACTCGTTTGGGTTATATTCTATGAAACAACGAACTAGCAATGTATTTATTGAACATACAAACCAGCTAAAATATGGCAAGATCAAGACTGTGACAGAAAATTTTCAAAAGATTTTGTGAAAATTCCTCGTGAGATTTTGATGTACGACATGCCACAGGTGCTATTCTCGATGCACGCGATAAAACGTCCGTTGGCATCGTGTTTCTTATAAGCGAAATATTGAATCACGTTACTCTGACGTCACGCGCGTCGACTTTGTGTCGCGTTACATCTTTGTGAATGCCAATATAAAGTTATTTCAAAGTTATGAGAATGCGAGATGAAGTCATGCTATCTTTGCAGTACTTAGGATATGGTTAGATCGATACAAAATAACAGCTTAAAGCATTTTTAAAAGGGTCTGCAAGATTGCTAATTTTTTAAAGCAATAGATAAGATAAATTGTGCGAAAATATTAGGCCAATGCTCGCATTTAGGGGCACCAATAGTTCTTCTTATCGCGACGGTAAGATAGATATACGACGCGACGAGTTTATATCAATTATAATAAAATTAAATTTCCTACTTGCTGTCAATAACAATGACGAGCATAAAGTTCTTATTCTCACACTTCCGCCTATATTTTTATTTTACAGTTTAATTTGCTGGTATTGTTCAAGTTCATCGGCGTAGAGTGTAGACTATGGTAGTCGAAATCTTTGTTGGTTCAAATGGTATACGGTCTAGCTAAAGAAGTTATTAGGTCGGCCAAGTTCGAGCTGAGCTCGCGCACCACTGGTTCCGTATGATACTATACAATGATGACAATAAATCCCACAATAACACTCCCATAAGCCACTGTTCGCAGGAATATTGTTTTCAATAAGAACCATCTTTATAAGAATCTACCTTGCATATGATCTTTTTAGCAATCCATCGAATCTGGGTAACTTTGGACCATCGTACTACAACCTCTTTGAATAAGGCAGTACATAACAGCTCGTTTGTCGTAGTCGTTGGAGGCGGCGCTGGGCGGCGAGTGCAAGCTCAGCGAGCGCACGCGGCACCTGTGCGAGGCGTGGCGGCGCGTGAACACGCTGTGCCTGCACTCGCTGCCCGCCACGCAGGCACACCTGCTCAGCTGGCTGCAGCGGCACACCTCCAGGACTGTGCTACAGGTATAGTACTCTTTTATAATTTATTTATCAATGGCTTGTATGGGGAATTCCCTCTGAGACTCTGGTTATCGTAGGTAGACATGATATGCGGGATTATTAAAAGCTAAGGCTTAGCCAGCAGAACTGTTTGTATACACCCTTAGGGCCGTGATACGCGTCTCTTTTATTTATCGAAGCCTAGTAGCGGAATATCTTCTGAGGTTCTGGTAATCGTAGGTAGACAGAGTATGCCGGATTACTAAATGATATATTTAAATTGGTTTAAATGTTTGTT
Organism: Deilephila elpenor; assembly: GCA_949752805.1. Lineage (NCBI taxonomy): Eukaryota > Metazoa > Arthropoda > Insecta > Lepidoptera > Sphingidae > Deilephila > Deilephila elpenor. The sequence goes on from OX457119.1 coordinate 6,618,250, forward strand.
ATAATTAACTTCTATCGTCATCACTTTCAAAGAGGTCTAGAAATCAGCAACATCTGCTTAACTGGATCGACTAACCATGGTCTATACCAGCCTAAATTGATGTTGGTCATTTGAGCTGTTTTTATCCACAATGTAAGGACAGTGCCTTACTGTAAAACGAGAAACCTCAGGCTCGGTCACCACTTGAAAGCAAATATTTTCGTGATCAACAAATATGTATTCTAAGTTGGGATGTTGCAGGACAGATGGATCTTAAATTTACAATAGCCAAGACACAAGACAATTATGTCTATGGTGTGACTGTTAACTGTGTTATTCTTTATTAATTACATATATTTTTCCCACCAGACGGAATGGCAGTCGCCGGCGAGCAAAGATGAGCACACAGAGTTAGACAGGGCGATCGAGGACTTCATTTCGGAGTGTCAGAATGGCGCAGAACGGCTGTTGGACAGCCCGCCCTGGCAGACTCAGCTGGTGCAGCGCGGCCTGTGGTTCCAGCGCATCCTGTCCAACCCCTGGGGACACCCTGTGCTGAAGAAACTGCTGGACTCGCAGGTTGAGCCGCCATGCGACGTGGAAGGTTAGTTTATCCCATTCAAATATTATTTCCCATCAGTAGTAAAGCTTCTTAAAGCTGTAGTATCAATGGTTTATCTGGTATGGTTTCACTGTCTTGCAAAAAAGAAGTGTAGCTTTCCTGTAGCGTTTCTTTGCGTGAGTCTTGAGTTCCAAAGATCTTATAGCTGGTGGTAGAATGGTGATTACGTACAAGATGGTGGAAACCCTGTGATAGTGACCTACGCGGATGTGTTGCGTAAATGGTACAAATTGTGTCTGTCCGGTTTGACCGGCATACATTTGTCGACCAGCGACAGATAATCATCTCAGATCAAAGGCTACTCTGTCTGGACTCCACTGCTATTACCTTCATGTGTATTATATAAATAAGTTAACAGTAGTGGTAAATATGTGTCGGCAGTTCTAGAATGGCTGAAGGAGGAGCGCGGCGTGATGTTCCTGACGCGGCTGCGGCAGCTGGCGGCGTCCAAGTGCAACGACCTGGCGCTCACGCTCGCCTCCGCCGTCATGGACCGCGTGCGCGCCGACACCGACCTCGTGCCCGACGCCGACCAAGTTGATGACAATAAAGGTACCTGAATCTAGCTAGCTACTCACTGCAGCTTTTATGTCTTACAGAAAACCTACTAATGTCCAGTGTATAATCATTGTAGACAGTTTTCAATTAATATTCCGTTTCCAGATAAACCGAAATCGACTCGAACGACCCCTACGTTCGCAGATATACTGAAGATGGAGGCGGGGTTTACTGTGGACGTGTGGGAGTTGCTCGTTGATATCGAGTTCGTGTTGCTGCACAAGGGAGACAAGCGGTCGCGATGCATACAACTAGTGAGTTTGAGTATTTCCACCTTGAAGCCCAGCAACGTATCTCAATGCCCCATGGTGTTGCATGTTCAGATGAACCGTATCTTTTGTCCACTATAGCATAAAAAGATGCTTTGCATCCACATTTGAACTTTTACTAGTGTAGTCCATCAATCAGCCAAAGGAAGCCCACTGCTTAATATAGGCCTCTCCCAATGATTTCCACGGTGACCTGTTGGAGGCAGCCTGCATCCAGCGACGACAGTAGTAAAGTGACTAGTGAATAGTGTTTGATAGTAGTAGTTGGTGTGTCGATTAGATAGAACAGCAGTCAACGACATTTTGATAGGTAGGAGTCTCATAGTGGAAAAATGAAGTAAGTGTGGGCTCCACTTGTTTACTAATTTTCATGATGCCGTGGTAATAAATAAATTAAGTGCGAAGATACTTCTGTGATCTACGGGCCCAAGGAAGAGCGCTGGCGGCCTCATGCCGTCCTTCAGGTTGCTGACCGCTGTGATAGAGCTAAAAGTATTGATAATTGTAGCACCTCAGCCTACTACCTTTGGAATAGAGACGTAACATTTATTCATTTTATTAATTTTGTTGTTTGGCAAACAAACAATAGAGTGTACTTTGAATTGAACAAAGTGTGTATTACAAGATGCTAATGAAAGTATTTTGTTGTCAGGCTAAACAGACACCACTTAGAAATGGTTACCAGTTAGTGGAGAGGCTAAACAGTCGACTGGTCACATCGCCGAAGGAGAAGAAATTATGGAAAAATGCCAAAGAAGTTGCCACGCTCATTGCACAGGTATGTTAATCTTTTCAAAATTTTTAAATACAATTGCTAAAGGTGTTACATAATATCTGATGCTAAGTAAAGTGGGATAGGTGAGATATTGTTAACTATGCATCAGTTGACAGAATTATGACAGTTTAAGGCTGTTTTGCTATACAGCCAGGTGGTAGTTTTAGCGGCTACAGACACAATGCAACAAAAAATTTTGCAAAATAAGCGACGGATCTTTTTTTTTAATTTTTTAAAAATCATCGTTTTTGATGTGTAAATACCTAGTTTTTGCAAAAATAGTAATTTAAACCCTTACGTACCATTGCGTGTTTAAAAATTAAGCGATGTATGTCATTATTTTAGAAAAACTATGTTTAATCACTCAAATACGACGATATGTAAAAAATAACAAAAAAAAAATTGACGATTTTTTTTGTAAAATTTTTACTTGCATTGTGTTTGATATCACTAATACTACCTCCTGGCTTCGTTTTCGGTCGCGGTCTTGATATACCCTGTATATTGTCCACTAACCCGCACTAGGCCATTGTGGTTAAGAACCATGTGTGCAATAGACGCTGAGTGTGATGTACTTGTGCAGGTGGTGGTGGCGCGCTGCATGGTGGTGCGCGTGTGCGGCGGCGGCGTGCGCTCGGCGCTGTACTGCTGCACGCGCGCGCTGGCCCGCCTCGTGGCGCCGCGCCGCCTGGCCGTGGAGGCCGCCGAGCTGGCCGCGCCCGCCGCCACCGCGCGCCATCTGCACACGCTCGCCGCCGCCGTGCACGCCGAGCTCAAGGTATGTTGCACTTTATTTCACCACAATCAGGAACACTTGAGGGTGTGTTTCTTTTGAAGCGGACTACAGAGCCAAGTGGGGAAAAACACCCCTATGATGATGTGGATATCCAACATGATTGGTCGATTTCTACTCATCTTCACTTAAGTGGAAGCACAGCCTAATGTCATTAGGGGCATTTCAACTAACACGTCCAATATTAGTCACTTCTGCTTAATTCTCTTATAAAACGTAAGAGACGTTAGACTTCAATTAAGACGCAACTTCAATTAAGTGCAACAGTAGAATAAAAATAGTCATTTTATACATCTTTAACTAGAACTAATTTAAAACCTTGTTTTACGTGTTCCAGGGCTCCCAGGAGATGATACCGTTCATGTGCGAGCTGTATGTTCGAGCCATCACAGCAGGCATGAATGAATTGGAGAGACTCAAATTGAAGACTGAAATGGTATGTTTTAAAAATATATTTTTTAATTAAGTATAGAAAAATGCTTCCAAGTTCCTGTTTTTGCTTCGGAGAAGTATGTGTTCTTTCGCCTTCCAGTCGTGCGCGTTAGGGTGACTGGAACTGCAAATGTTCCTGCTTATTTGATAAAAATACTTGATTGGAAGTTAGGACATGCCCTTTGGTTTTTGATACTACACAAGAAATATCAATTCTTGTTTGGTAGTTCACTTTACTGTGAAATGAAATCAGGATGATGAAGTGTATGACTGTTGAATATAATTTTAGACATACATACATAAACTTACGCCTTTATCCCAGAAGGGGTAGGCAGAGGCACCACCAGGCCACCCACATTTCACCTTGTATGTTCCGTCCCGTGATATGTTAGGGGGTGAGCCTATCGCCATATCGGGCACAAATTCCTGACTCCGGGCTGCAGATATATAATGAATAGAAAAACCCAATATCACTTTGCCCGACTCAGAATTCGAACCCGAGACCTCAGCTTTGTAGTCGTACCCTAGTACCAACTACGCCACCGAGGCAGTTTATAATTTTAAAAATGTTTTATTTGCACACAGGAAGCAGAAGCCCGTGCGTCGGAGCAGACCCTCGCGTCGTGGTTCACGCAACTGGGCACGTTGCTGTCCAGTAGCGACCGCATCCAGTGCGAGTGCACCCTCACCGCCTTCTCCGTGCATCCCTCCCCGGCCATGTATGACAAGATCAAGGCCGCGCCCACGCTGCCGCCCGTTGCACTGGTATACATACTTATATATACATGAATTAACTTTCTATCGATATGAATGGGAGTGCAGGGCCTTGCTGTGGTGAAATTAAAGCTACAGTGCACATGAGTCAGCTTGTCCATATCGAGAAAACCAATGTGGAAGAACTGGTTTAGTCTTTCGTTTTATTTAGTGAGTGAGATTTCAGGGGACTCACGTTCATTGATTACCTTTTACGATGAAAATCAGTTATAGTCATTATTCGGTTTACACCGCACTATCAGGAATACTGTCATTTTATTAATAACATATCTTATGCCGTTTTACACAAAGTATTTTCACTGCTTTTTTCCGGCTTTTAGGATCACCTAGAACCAAAAGAAGAAGAGACCACCTCCGAATTCGGGAGTTGGGCAAGCGACAGCCGCTCGAAGACCAACTTTGTGAAGACTTCAGAGACACTCAACTTGACGCAAACGCTGCATCAGGCCAACGTGCTGTCCACAGCGATACTCACTGAGGGCGAAGGGATAGGGCTCGGACAGGTGCTCTGTCAGGATATCGCGGTGCTCCTGTCCGGACCCCGGCTTAAGACACTTTCGTGGGACATGGACAGGTATCAACAATTTACAACATATGGCCACTAACCACAAATACACTGTATAAAGATAATAATTTATTGGTAGATAGATAATTAATACAGTTTTTTGGTAAAGATTTGGCTGCATTTTGCACTGAAAGATACTATAAAATTTTAGGCCTTAATACTACTTCAAAGTGAAATGTACATAAAGGAAATACCAAGGATTCAATCATTACAAAAAATATGTCAATATTTTATTTTATACATAACTTTATTGTTTCATTTCTATTGCTTAGTTACAAGTTATCAGTGGGCGTCGTTTATAGTGTTTCCCCTACGAATGAACAATTACTTGAGTAGAGAAACTCCTTTAAAAACCACATAAATACAAAATACAATATCACGCCTTGTGATCAAATATTCCAGGGAGCTACTGTTAGAAAACTGCAGATCCTACATGGAACGCACAAACGGTGGCACTCGAGCCGTCACCACCGAACTCAAGTATTTGAATTTGGATCCGAAGGCTTTCCAACACCTGCCTGAAGAGGAGGATGATGAGAATGACATGTTTTATGGCATTGAGAAAGGTAAGTTTTATTTGTTATTGTTGTAAAATATAAATAAATTATAACAGTGTATAACAGTATTTATTAGTTATTTTTACGCATAACGTTATATCGAAAAAACATGCATCTATTGTGGTTGTATTTCAAATATAAACCTAAGGCAAAAAGGCACATGTTTCGTGGGTGTTACTAATCCCTTAGTTTGCTGTAGGTTACTTGTATCTGTTAACAAGATTCTACTGCCGATATAACTTATTTAATGAATATATATATCTGTAAAAATGAATAAAACATACTCAATTATGAATCACTTGTCAAAAGGTTACGAACATTTAGTGGAGTTTCAAGAACCTGAAGAGATATGGGAAGACACTTTGTTACATCAGGAGATAGTCGACAGTCCATACGCGAGTAGCTTAGAATCAGATATTGGAACATCGCGGAGGAAAAAGAAGAGTAAAAAAATCTTAGAGAGCTCTGACGATGACTCAGATCCACTCAGCTTCATGGCAGAGGCTAAGAAGAGGGAAACAAAAAAAGTGAGACCGCACAGCAAGGAGAGAAGTAAAGAACGGAGGAAAAAGCCTACCGGTGATGCTGTAGAGTCGAGAGACGGCAGCCAAGACAGCAGGAAAGAGGGAACGAAAAACAAAGAAAAGAAAAAAGAAAAGAAGGAAAGGAAGAAGAAAGATACACGTGCGCCTCAACCAAGGTCTTTAGCACACCTTGTTGGTATGAAAGTGACCAACTTGGGTGATAAGAACAAATCCATGCCAGCTTCAATGACTGACAGTGACTACGACAGTCAAGGAAAGTCCTCGCTCAATTCCTTGAACTCTGAAGGTAATGACGAAGTTGTGTTCGACGGATTGTACTCCATGGACGAACTGAAGTCTCCAGAAACCACCCCGCAAAATGATAAAATGGGATTGATGAAAAATAATGAGGTGTCTATCACGGACGGAGTTGTAGCCGTCATTAAACCGACCATGAAATTAAACCAGTTCGATATCGATAATAATGCCATGTCAACGTACAACTTGGGAAGTGGAATGACATCTGCATTGGATATGTCATCACAGCCATACTTGACGAACGTCAGGGAAGAAGTTAAGAAAAGTATCTCGAGGCTCATTGAATTTCGGCGGAATAAGAACTCAATGCGGCCAGTGGTCTCTTCAGTACCGACCACTTCGACGTCGTTTCATCCAAACACTTCCACATCGAACTGTAGAATGCCAAACGCTATTATGAGACCTCAGAGTCCCTCTCCAGCGCAGGTATGTCCCAAAATAGTGACCATACCAGATATACCAAAAATGTACATCAATAAGAAACAGTCAGAGCAGATAAGCCTATTGAAAACTGAAGTAGACAAATATCTGCATAAAAATAACGATTTAAACGCTCAACCTGCAGCTTACATGGAACCCAAACAAGAAAATGAAAAAAATAAAATACTTAATTATTCATCAGCGGCAGCTACTTACGACCCCGTCGCTGAAATAATCAGACAGCAAAGCAAACATATAACGTATAGTCTTCTTCCACCGAGGCCAGTGAGCGTGGTTAGTGACAATATAAAACCAAGCAATCAAGTGCATCATGTTACAACTATACGGCATGCGCAAAACCCCGTTAATACGACAGAGCAAGGAAAACAAAAGAATTATCAAGAATTTCTTAAAGAACTGCATGAAACGATAAACGCTGGTGCCGGAGTAAATACTGCTGTTAGAGTAGCTCCAGTTCAAAATTCACACCCGAGGAAAGAAATAAAACCAATGCTTCGACCGCCGCCTATTGTACCCGTCAATATGAAGATTGATAGTAAGATAACTCCAAGTGCCAAACCACAAACACAGCCAAAGAGATTAGACAATTCGCTCAATACGTTTTCGCGCCTCAGTTACATGCACAAAAACAAACATAGTGACCAGAAGCTTCAGCATGTAGTTAATGCGTTAATAGAAATTCAAGATCAGAACCTCAAGAAGTTGCCGACGCCAGCTGGATGTGCCAGGGTTGAACAGAAACCCGCAAGGTTTAAATACCCACAATCTAGAAACGAGACACAAACAACACCAATCAAGAGTGCTGCCATAGCTAAATGCAACAATCATTCAATGAATATTAATAATAAATTGGAGAAACCTATAACAGTACTGAATCAGACCGCCAATTCTTGCCCTGTGATCACTCAAATTTTGAAAAGCAACCTTGCACCCACGTCTATACCCATAGAGATGAAGAATGACCCTCAGAAAATTATTCGGCTATCACCTCCTACTCAAGTTAAACCAGAAGTAAAATCGACATCTCTATCTGAAAAAGACCAAAATGATTTGGTACTATTGCTACGACAGCAAAATAAATTAAATGCGTCGTATTCTCAAAGCAGTTTAAATACAATTCAAAATAGAAATGTCATGCAAAACACTGTTATACAAAGTGGAATATCTTCCAATAAACATAATACTAATATGTTATTGACCCCACCTACTAAAGATACACAAGTAAATAAACCAACCCAAGAAATCAGTAAGCTAAAAAAGACCTCATCGCTTACTGGTGTGAAAGTGCAGCATTCTTCGGTTGCACCCGTAAAACCTTCACATTCAAAGTCAAATACATCAAGAAGTCACTCCAAAAGTGACTCGCAGGAACACAATAATAGCAAAAAGACTGAAACAAAAACGGATTATAAATTAAATAATAAAAGCGATACACCAAATAATAAAATTACGAAAACAGCGACTGACTGGGAGAAGGTGATGGATGCCATTTTAGCGCAGAAAACTCCAACCAGAGGGCCGAAAGCACTGGATGTAGCGTTAAACAAAAGCTCATTCGCAAAGGCATTTTCAGATAGTTTACGGGAACAAAAAGTATTAAAATCTAATTCAGTAAGTGATCTGACTGGATATAAAGGAACAGACACAAAACGACACTCGCAAACGAAAGAGACAGCTGGTACTCCTAGCGCTGGAAATAAAAATACTAACACATTGCATAATTCGGACCCAAAGAAGTCTTATTTCCGCAAGTCATCTACGGAGTCTAAGCAAAACTCGAAAAATAAACCGAAATTGACACCTACAGACACATCAAAGAAACAAAATAATGTTGATGTAGCAAAGAAACCAACGCCTCAAGAGCCACAGGGAAAATTATCTGTTGACGAAATTCAAAAACAATTTACCTCTTCATTGCCGAAAGACGACGATCCTTTCATTTCTGGCATAGCCAATTCGGATTATGATCTTCTAGAGGAACTCATGGATGATGACTTGCGACAAGAAATTGGCGAATTATCTTCTGACGAGGATAATTATAACCAATTAGCGCCAAACGTGTCTAAAAGGAAAAATAATACATCTGAAAAACGTGCTGCAGAACCTTATACCAAACAAAATAATACTATACCGATATCAGCAACGTCTCCTGTGGATTTGTGCGTTCACCATGGATCTTGTGAGCCTAAAACTACAAAGGCGCAACTGCCAATCACCAAATGTGACAATCCGACGTCAAATATTTATGGCGCTCCGATACAGACTGATTCTGGATTTTTAAACGCTAAAAAACTTGGATCTACCCAACCGGATGGACCTATACTTGCGAACCATATTAGTTCAAAGATTCAAATAACTAATAATTTGTCTACAAACATTGTAATACCTCCGAGACATGATGGCGTAATCGCGGCTGATAATGTGATTCCTACATTAAATTCTTCGAATGTGTATATTGCTGCGGTACCACAGCAAAGATTTCAGAAGGTCGTTATTCTCGATACGAAATTGGCTTACGATACGTTCCCTGCGATGCAAGCATCAGCAAACTCAACTCAACTCAACATTAATCATTTGCATCAGAATACGTATCGTCCTATGACTAAAACGCCGAATGTGGCAGTGTACACACAATTGACTACGCCTTCGATTAATCAAGTCGCATCACATAATGACGTCATAACTACTATATCAGCGAACACAAATGTTACAGCCTCAATAACTACGGGAACAGCGATTAATGTTTTCGACACAGCACCGCATTTGTATAATTCTGACGAGTTTAATAATGCAGAAACTAATGTTAGTTATACCCAACCAGATCAGAATGGTTCATGTGCACTTGATGTACAACCAAATAATGATCATAAATTAGAAAACCAAAGAAATTTGGACTTCAATTCAAACAAGAGTTGTGATGTCGCTCATGTGCAAGAAATGCATAACGAACACGAGAATAAAGATTTAGAAGATGCTCTGAATTCGAAATTATCCCCAGAACACTCTTCGAATGAAGAAGAGGATCACGGAAGGTTGGAAAAGAAGCGAATATCAATTATTAACAGGAAGCTATCACATCGTTGTGATAACGAACCTATACCTTTATCTTTTGCGCCATTGGCCTCTCCGAGCAAAGATATTGAATGGCAGACTGTAATTAGGAGCAATAACACATTATCTTCCAAAGAAATTGTACCTAAAATGAACCAAGAATTGGAACTAATATCTAACACAACAGCTTTAATCCCAGAAAATGATAAGATCAAAGAAAGCGATGGTTCCTCCACAGCTGAATGTGATCTTAATTCTAAGGAGAGACAATCAGATAAAGTTGACTGCCGAAGTATAAGCCCTTTAAATAAATTAGAGGACGAGATATTAGCAAAACAAAATCCTAAAAAGACTAAAGGTAGAAAGACCAAAGTCCGGCTTAAAAATAATGTTAATTCAGATAAAGAAATAATTTTAAACGAAAAAGAGCCATTAAAACCGCGGGCTAAAAAACGTGCTCCGAAAAAAGCAAACAATTCTACCAAAACCGAAGAATGCAAGGAAAAAATTAAAAAGAAGAGAGTTTTCAAAAAACAAAAAGATGCTAAAAAAGAGTCTGAACAAAACATCGTAAATTCATCGGGGTTGGACTTCCTTGATATAGAAACCCAGTATTTAACAGAGAAAATACCTAAAATATTCGATTCTGAGGAGACAACTTTACCTGATGCATCAGTTATTGACAAAATTGTCCATTACCAAGGCGATACAGCTTTACTTGATATTGCCAACTCAGAAGATACTGTCCAAATGGAACGCAAAACAGCTGCGCCAGAGTTATTTGATGATCTTACACAATTTTCTTGCGATACAGTATCGTTTGAAAATCTTATTAAAGAAAAAGTCTTACTTACTACCGAATATCAGAAAGAAAATACAGCGTCAATGATTCCTATTCTTACATCAACGGACGTCGAAAAAGTCCTTGAAAAAGAAAAGTTGTCTTTAGATAATGTATTATCTTCAAAATTAAAAGAGAACTTAGCTATGGATGCAAATACATTACGCAACAAAGAAACATCTACGACAAGTCAAAATGATAATGATAAATATGAAAAGAACGCCGTTGCCTCTACTGAAACTGGAGTCAAACCGAAAAGTTCTACAAATATCAAATTAAATGCTGATGTTCCATTTTTTAAACAAATAATATCGGAAATTGAACAAGCAAAAATAAATAAACAAAAATTAATGTCCGAAAATGCCTCAACTTCAACCGTCCAAAACCATTCTACTTCTGAAGTAATTGAAGAGAACACGTTGACTGTCAAAAGTAACTCATGTTCAATACTGCAAAGTGAAGGTCAATCGAAAGGATCTTCTGATAATTCTGCGTCTCAAATTTTAAAAATCCATACCGGTAAAGATATTCCACAAAGCTACAAAGATAGTATTAAAATCGAAGCAATACCGGGTGGCTCCACTGACCCATTGAAAAAATGCCTCAGGATTAGATTACCTAATGGCAGAACTTTTAAAGCCACTGTTCACGGAAAAGTGCTTCTCAACTTTGATGATTTATTCGAAGAGCCGACTTTAAAATCCCTATTGTTAAGCAGTCTCACTGATAAAAAATGTTACACTTTGAACATAAAGCAAGTGTCGACAGCATGTTCGGAAAATCCTACCAGAATAGTCGAAACGCGTATTCAAGAAATAAATATAGAACCAAAAACAACACCCAATTTGGTTGAAACAATAAACTTGCTCAGTGACGACGAGGACGATGATGCGGATGCAAATCAATTTTTCGAAACTGAGTTTGGAAAGTGTAAAATTAGTCCTTTAAATAAAACAACTTTTGCAACTCATCAGAAACGATTTGACCAGAAATGCCAAGTCAGTTTAATAAAAATGGATTTGTCAAAGCTAAAGGAGGAACTAAACGTGGAGCAAGGTGGACCTTCATTGAGAAACAAAATTGGCATGCCAGCATCCGAAGCAAGTAATGTGATTAGGCATGAGCCAAAAGATAATATTATTCCTATAAAGCCGATTTCTGAAGCAGAAATCATAGAGATAGATGATTCGTCAAATGACAGTGTTGTAGAGTTACAGAATACTGAAATTTATTTTCATCAGGAAATTCAGAATAATAAAAATCCGGAAAATAATTCCGATGAACCGCTTAAACATTTTAATAAAAATTGTTTTGTGAAGCTCGTGAAGTGTGACGACCTTGTAAAGAAATATGAACTTGAGAAAGCCTTGAAACAGAAGTGTTTTGTCGATCTAGTCCGAAGTGACGCTATAGCCGATATTATTCGTGCTAGCTCGGTTAAGCTTAACGAAAATCACCAGAGAACTGACACACAGTCTGATATGCGCCCGATATCCACTGTCTCACATTTCTCTTCAACCGATTGTGGCTCGGAAATGAGCGGAAGAAATTCACCTGTCATGGAAGTTTATGATTCAATTGCAAGATTGTACAATAAAGACTATGGAAAAGTTACACCAATACCTACTGGTATACAAACAAACGACGTACAAACGAAACAGCATAAAGAACTAGAGACTTATTTGTGCGAATCATTGTGGCTGGAAACAAAACGTATCTTGTTTTCTCAGCGTGCGGCGATAAATAAATATGAAACTTTAAGAAATGGCTATGGACATTTGGAATTTGTAGGCAGTGGCTTAACTGAAATTATAACGACTGTAGCTAAAAAAACATATAGCCCACCGGATCTTAAAAGTCTGACATTGAAATATTTTCAAAATAATATTTCATTGAACTATTGCTATTCTTCAAATAAAAGTAATTTTACGTCTTGCTATCCTTGGAAAAGACCATCTTATCTACTGAAGAGGAAAATACAGTCATTAAGCATCGTTGTGTCAAATAAAATACAGAAAATTAGCGATGAAAGTGACCATAGCGAGAAAAATAATTTGGTCGTAGTTGGAAATTGTTTTGACAGTGCCGACGTTTCGCCAATAGCTAAAAATGTTTCCCGCGACGTAACAACCGACAATAAATGTAATAAAAGAGAAATAACTTTTTTAGACAACGGTTTAAATGTCGAATCAGAAGTTGATCAGGAAATCGCTGAGAAAGGTATAATTGAAAATAATCTTTGTGACGACAAAACTTGCGACGTTCGTGAAAATAAAGTTATAGAGGTGGACCACCTCAAAGAAAATTTTGACATATCCCCTGTTATTTGTGATGTGGCTTCGGAAAGCCTTCAACCAGACTTGGACAGAACTGAAAATAATAATAATAAGCCAGCTGAAGATGAATTTAAAACTAATATTAGAGAACTGAATGATACAACCTTAAACAATCAATTTCATGATGATATGACATTAGAAAAAAGAGATAGCCGTCATGGAGAAATAATACTTGCCGATATTGGTAATCTTGAAAAAAATATACCAACAGAAGAAACCAACAATTTGGCTGTACAACAAAGTCCCATTCACAATGATTACTTTGAAACTGAAGATTTTAAATCATCGCCGACATTAGCAAGTATAGACAGAGAATACGTAGAAGTTTTAATTCCCGTTACTTATACTTACGATGCTAACGAGCCGAGTGGGGACAAAAATGTGTTAGATTTACAGTGTAATCAAAGTTGTGATTCCAAAATCGAGGATATTGATGAAACATCTTTGAAGACACGAGAAAATACCCGGCATGATGAATCACTACTTCCCTGTAATAAGTCTCTAGAAATAAATGTATCGGTTGAAGACCTAAATACCTCGAATGTGCAACTTTCTCCAAATCATGGTAACATAGAGACCATTCAAGTACCAAATACATGTGAAGATATTGAAAACGAGTGTAATTCCGAGAATAGCATTCTTCGTGTGAGTATTGAAGAGTCTCAAGAAAATATTGGGTGTGCTGATGTCAATAATGTTTCAGAAACTGACTTTGAGGATACAAAAAGTGAAAAGAATGACAAAGTTATTGAAAAGGAAATTCCTAGGACCAGCCAGGAGTGCGATAATGAAATAAACCCATCGGATATTCCAGAAGTAACTCAGAAGGATATTTATATTGAGAATGAAATCAATTCAGTGCTCTTAATCAATGACTTGGATAATCAGGTTGACCATAAACACATTGGTTTTAAAGAATCTCTGAGAATAGAGGAAAATGCTAACATCAAAACGAATAGCCTAAACAATGAAATTACTAAACATTTTGTGATGCACGAAGGATCACCAAAAGATTGTGTTGTCACTTTTGACGACGCAATTATCGACGATGATGTTGGTATCAAAAGTGTAGAAAAAGATAGTATCTACCAAGAAAAAACTGCTTTTTTATCCAATGCTCAACAAACAACCGAAAATATTGACTATCCTGATTATACTACAATTGCTACGCCTATAATTAGTCCTTATGAAATTGTCAAGACTTTAGAAATTGATAGTGAAACTTCACAAAGTGAGGAAATAAATACCAAGACTTCAACACCAGCCGAAAGAGGTTTTGAAACCGAAATGGAATGTTTTGACGACTCGACTTTTAGTTTAAATAAACCTCAAATTACGTATAAATCAATATATTCTTCAAATATTTCTGAAAGACAAAGTAAAAGAATTGTTAAGAGGAAAATGGAAACTGCAAATCAGAAATTTAAAGAAAAACGGTACCGAAAGAGTAAAAAAATTGACCATCCAAAATTACAAAATTCGGAATTAATTGATACCACATACAGTCGAGAGTATAAGCGACTTTTCAATTATTGTAGTTCTGTACAATTTTCTTATTCCATGCCATTTCATAAAGAATGTATAGACGTCGGCAAACTGTTACAAAATTGGCCGATATCTAATAATACCACCGTTGAAAACCAGCAAGATAATGATCCAGATCAAGGTCTTTTTCTTGACTTGGAAAAAATTGAAAAGCCAGAACTTCCAAAACCACAAACTTTGGCAGAGGAACTGATAAACAAAAATGAGGAAATTAGCATTAATTCAAATGAAGTTAAGGATTCAAATTTCAATATGGGTTTTGGTGAGGGGTCCGGCAGAGTCATACCAAATTCGGAAGGCGGGGAAGATGTTTCTAAAATATCGGCTGCGACTCTGTCGGACGTAAAACAAAATCAGCCGGTTTTACTGTCCGAATATAATTTATATTATTTTTCTCTTCATAGCAATAAAACTAGTAAAGAAAATGCAAAGACTGATCGAATTAACGGCTTAAATCGTTATTATGCTTCACTTCAACTAAAGAATCAAGTGAAAAACTTTTTTCAAAAAACAGCAAGTGAATTGAGTTTGTTACGTTGTTACGGCGAAAACAAAAAAGAGTGCAATGATTTTAATGATACGATGGATTTTCCGTTTGGTTTAAACAGACCTGAATTTATTGACCCGCTCCCATTTGAAGCAACTGTACAAATAGTGCAAGTCGGCCAATTGCCCGTGAGTGCAGCGGTGCAAAACCACGTCATTTGTGACCCCCGCGTGACACAAGTATCTGATGCCAGTCCACCCCAATGTTCTGCAGAAAACAGCTCACATGATGGTCACCACACAACTATCAAAACTGAGTATACTGAATTGACAACTGCTGATATTACTTTGCCAATGGTACACGATGATTATGACCACCACCATGAGTATAAAATACCTATAGAATGTCAGGAGTCTTCAAATATACCGGTTATAAATGAACATATACCTATAGAAACAGAAATAAAATCTGTTGTCAAAATTGAATTGATGGAAGAGTGCCCTGACGAGAAAATGGAACAACATGAAATTTCCGAACACTCGGAATGTGAAATACCACATCACGACGTAATTATGGATAACGCTGTGGACTATTCATTTGATACACATGACACGAACCCACCAGATGTTGCTCAAAATATAGAAATGATGTACAATGGCACGGAACGAGCGAGTCATGAGTCTGACGATTACATTCCAACAGTACAACAAAATGGAATGCCAGAAAAAATAGACCAAATAGCCCATGCAATGAACGCGGCAGGTATATCAACTACAGATGAGGACTCTTACACCATGTTATCACAAAAAATGGGACAGGAAGACCCAGCACCTAACGACGTGTATTCTAAAGTTCCTATTAATACAATGACGTTACAACAGGCATTAGCACAGATATTGCCAAATGCTTCACATCAAACAAATGGTACGGAAAACAATCAACAAGTATTACATATTGTTCAAGGAAAGAATGCTTCCACTAATCAATTATTGGTTGAAAATGCTCAACCGTCAGTCATAAACGCGCCAAATGCGACTCCGGTTTTGCATATTGTCCAAAATAAAACTCCCACGGCAAATGCATCTTCTACTGTTTCCCCTGCGGTACAAACTAATCCATTTAGTGGTTTGTCACTGGTTGATGCCGGATTGCAACAAGGTGGGAATCAACTTCTTCATATAGTAAATACGGGAAATTCAAAAAATAATGCAAGTCAACTGTTGAAACGGGTGAATCTATTGACGAATCTAGCGAATGTCCAAGGTGGAAGTGAACAAAAAATGCTGCAGTTTGTATGCAAATCGGCAGATGGGAAAGCTATACAGTTAAATGCGTCACATCAACGAAGCATGGTTTTAAGACTACAGCCAGTCGAAACGCCAACGATTCAGGCAAATCAGGCGAAACAACCCGATAACCAAGAAATGAGTCCGACACACTCTGCAAGTAAAGATGCTCAAGAAATGAAGTCAAGATCCGTGTACGAAGAAAACTATGCTAAATTCATGCAAAACGAATCTACTAACCATGCACCAAACATGAGTCCTGAAAAATCTACTAGCTTACCAAAATTTAATCAGGCGTTTGGTAAACAAATATATCAAGATGACAAACAACATGATCTGAATGGTGATACACATTTGCAACAAGTTAATACTGATGGTGAAAATCCAGAATGCCAACCGCAGGAAAATGCATTGAATTTGGATCACATGGGCCAAATACCTAGTCCGCCTCTCTTGATGAGGAAGCCAACGTTGCCGACTACGCAAGCTACACCTAATATAGTCCAACAGATAAAAGAAAGTATTGGCCCAATGAACATCCAGACAATGCATGGTGGCGTCATATACACCCGACAGATACCTGTTAACATTGGTGGAGGCCAAACTATCAATTTAATTACGGTACCTAGTACAGAAATGCATGACGAATCGGGTCAAAAACAACAAACTGAAGTAAAATTTGTTAATCAAAGCGGCATAGAACCGTCGATAATAAAGATAGTGCCTCAAGCACAAACGACTACTAATGTAGAGGCATCTCAAGAAAATAATTCACATATGGGTGGTTCAGGTGAAAACAACCATACCCCACAGCCGCAGCCTGTATTGACACAGATGCGAATAAAGCTACCTATGTTGAGTAAAGCTCCCCAAATGGTATCAGGAACAAGGGTTATCAGACCATCATTTTTTCATATACAAAGGAATGTGATAGGAGGAGCGAATCAGCAAGTGTACCAACAATTGGTTCTTACCGCCGCGCCGCAAGTTGGCCAGCAAACAATAAGACTACCTCAGCCTCAAAACACGCGGCCTCATAAAGTTCCCACTGAAAACCAATCCACATCAGAGTCACAAATGAGTTCATCGACTCTGGAACAACTGCGAGAATTCGACTTAGTGCTTGAGCAAGTTAAAGAAAGAAGTACCGTGCAGCCGAATGTAAACAACGGAAATTCTTCAACAGGCGTCTTCAACCAAATACCTCCACCATCAACGGACACGACTGACAGTCCTGTTAATGTTACGTCTACAACTACGGAGCCATCGCAACAAGTGCTCTATTCAGTTGGAAACACTCAGCCGTTGAATATGAGTTGTGTGAGCAGGAAAACGACTATAACAACACCTACTACCTCCACGTACGTGAGATCACCTGATTCGTCTGGGATTGTAGAACCGGCTACGTCGGCTACGTCGTCTGCTTCGTCTACATCGGTTACATCGCCTACGTCGTGCACCTCATCTACATCTCCCATATCGTCAACTTCGTCATTATCCCAAGCATCTTCTTCTCACACCGTCACCACTGAGGCGAGGTCAAGTGATCCTCCGGCTCAGCCCCAACCACAACCCCAATCTCAACCCCAACCGCAACCTCATCCCCACCCCAAGAAACACAAATCTAAATCCAGACCGAAAGCATCGTCGAATCCTCCAAACACATTAAAATTAAACCCAACGCCGCCCAAGACGTCTAATCAGAAACCTTTGGAAGATGAACAAACCACTCAAAGGATTCTATACATATTGGCCGAATATAAAGAACAGGTTGAAAACTCTCCGGATAAAGATAAACCGGCGCCGCGTCGAAGAAATAACTTACCCACCCCGTCTGGGTCTTCGAAACGGAAGAAATCTCGTCGTCACGGACCTCGAGATATGAGTCCTATTCACGGAGATGAGACGTGTCGAACCATGGGCTCGGAAGACAGTAGCTGTGGCACGTCTCTCGGCGACTGCAATGAGAGCTGTATCGACAGCCATTCACCTCAAGAAAGTCCACGGAAAGTGGTACGAAAACTCACATTTGAGCACGAGTGTATACCACCACCGCGGCCGCAGCCGCAACGAAACCTCATCGTTGCCGACGGCCAGACGATAACAGTCGCGCGAGGGACTGCCGGCAAACCTACTACAACAGCTGTGCTTATGCCGACAAACTACCTTTTGCCCTTGGTTAAAGGCGGTCAACAGATCGCAATAGTTACCAATCGTGGTCCTAAACTGCTGACAGTGACAGGAGAGGGCGGTACGACGAACGCGTTATTATTACAAAGATTAATCGGACCGGCTGGGTTGAAGCCGGTGTTGGCGCGGCCTGGGTTTCGCCACGTGCGCTTGCCGGCCGCGGCGTTGCACAACCTTCAAGCGTTCAACTTTACACCGGCCGCGCCAGTGCACCCACCCGACAACACAGCGTCGCCGGCGCCAACGCCAGCGCCACCTGACTTGGTTGACTCGCGAGCCTCTAGTTCTCCCTGGACCGAGCGGCCCTCGCAAGAAGTCAAGCCAGACCGTGGCTCAAGTCCTGAGGGCTCAGAACCGTGGAACTTACACGCTCCCATGGACCCGCACGACTATTCCTACGAAGAAACTGTGCGGACCGAGAACATGGACCGAACAGTGCTCGTAAGTATTACAAAATTACTCTATTTCTTTTACAACGGAACTATTAGCTCTTACATTATTGTTATGAATATTTGTACTAATGTGTATTGCCAAATTTACTGCCAAGAGCGGATAGTTCCGGAGCGTGGAGCCGGCGGAAAGTATCATGTGTGACGCACGTTTGTCAACTTCAGGACCCGATCCCAGATCGATACAGTCCTGATATGGAGGCGCAAAGGATATTTGATAAGATGTTCGACGTAGACTCAAAAAAGTCGTACATGGTCGATTCACAGGACGATTCGCCGCGATGCGGCTACGATATAGACACGTCAGACTGCGACGATAAGGCCTACCACCAGGTGATCGTATCGTAGAGCTGACGCCCCTGAACGATTTAGTACGCCTCTTTAGTAGACCTGCACGCCTTCCGTTTATTTTAAAAGCTGCCCTCTGTTCGGTGTCGATGTGCCGTATTCAAAACCAACGTAGACGCGACATAGCTACTGCGAACTAAAATAACCGCGGAATAATACTGTCTATATCAAGAAATTCATGAAAATAACGTTTTAAGTACAAGAAGCCTTCACGTTGCTTGCTTGCTTGGTTCAATGACGCTTGGCGGTACCTAATGTCGCTTCTATCAGGTATATCACCACACGACATGAGGCAGGACGTTATCAGGTTTTATAATTCTTGGCTCCCCTCTTCATTTTTCAAATAGTCTATGTTTACTATCCGTTTCAATACGTGGACGTTTCTTTATAACCGTTAGTTAGATTGGTGAGATGTTTTTAATTTTGCATGTTGAACAGATAACTATCTCTGTGTCAATTGTTTTTACCCGCATTTCCGTGCATGTATACCATTTAAAAATCTCATTGTTTAAAACGTGTCTGGTCATTGTTGTCTAAATATTGTGGATTATATTGAATAAGAGTATATCGAAGGCTTCAGCTTTGCAATCATCAATGTCATTGTCGGTGAAAAAAAAACTCATTTTAGATTGTTTAGATGGAACATTTTCAAAAGCTTTGTGCTTGTGGAATTTTAAATTGATAATAAAAATAACCTAAATATGAAAATAAAAAATTAACATAAAAACGAAAATAATAAGTCCACGTTTAAAGTTCGATGTGTAGTTGTTTGATGTTGTAGTGATATTGATGGTAATTGTTGGGACATAGGTTGTGCACAAGCGAGAAGGGACGCACCGCCAACACCGACTGACTCACGTTTCTGCGGCGGCGTTAAGGCACAAATATGCCATTTTGGAACACGAATTAAGATTGCAGGTACATATTTTATTATTTTATTTTCGCCTTGGGGCCAGTGGCGTCCTGGGTTCGATCCTCAGGTCGCGCAGTCCGAGTGAGGTTTTTTGTTTTAATTTCTACATGACATTACACTACACTGTCTCTTTGATTCTTTATCAAATGGACAATGGAATCATGCCAGTTTCTATTTTAATAAAAGGCATCTATCAGAAAAATGCATATGGATTTGAACCTGATGGGTTTGAACTTAGGTGAAAGACCAATGGTCTCTGTGGCGTTAGCTTGGAAAGTTTATATCAGGCAGAATCCGCTGTAAGCTCCTTTTATTATGAACCCAGCAGTCTTAGAAACACAAACCTAAAACTATCATAATAATCAGTTATTCATGATCATTTTTATTGTTGCCACACAACATAAATCTACATAACACAACACTCCGCCATGTTGGTCATCTTAGTTTGTTTCTGTACGAATATAAAAGGCCACATGACCATGACATACAGCCCAACAAGGCTTTGAAAGAACTACCTGATATATACAGCTAAAAATCGCAAACAGATTGCTGTGGATTTTTTAAAGAGGAGGCACTTCAGCAGGAATGTTTGTGGCTGCGAATGGTAATTACGATGAAGTATAAGACCAACGTGAAATGAGGAAAGTCTCAGTAATATCCCAGTTGGTATTTACAGCCACCGTAAACTATAATTTCACTGTATCGTCGGCTTAAAGTGCAAAGACGCGAAGTCCAGTAAACAATTCACACATTCGGGTTCCGTTAAACGTAGAATCAGATCTATTATTGTAATTATTTTTCAATTACTTTTTGTTGAAATTTTGTTAATTTATTATCATTTATTAAATGGACTAGTCGGACTTAGCACCTTTTCAATTTGAGCCGACGATATGTTTCTCTATTTCAGAAATCTTTGTCTGAAGAATGTGAAGATTTGGGTGTGGATTCGCCGTCCGCTTCGGAATTATTCCCCGAGGCGGAATTGTTGTTCACGGCGTCGCCGGCTCATGATCATGCACAAGAACAGGGGACGCATTCACATACCCGTAAGTGACGACGAGACCTTCATACATAAATTTAAGCTGGCGCCGTTAAGAGAAGATTAAAGTTGCTATTAATGGCACTTATAGTCGGTGTAGCTTATGGTGCCAACGTGACAGGACGCCAACCTATCTTTATTCCGGATAAAAATTTAAATTCCACTTAATTATTAAACCTGTCACCCACTAGACGACCCGAGTAGACCAAAATGCTTACATATGGAAAGTTGTCAGGCGGGACGCCGATCCTGTTAAATTATGTACCATATAATTCTGCGACACAGCTAGAAAAGTCACGTTGAACCGTCCCTTTGCTGGTGTGGGATAAGAACAATCAATTTCTACCCACATTTTTCTTGACACGCTTAAACTGATGGTTTGGTTGACAAATATGACTAAAAGGGAGGAAAAACTAACTTTCTTTTTTAGGCTCTTCTTGCTTATTCAATATTTTTTTACCTATGAGGCAATATGAAAAATGTAGGATATACTAAATCTGCATGGGTGAAGCCATAAGTATAAGGCTGAAACTATTAGGATGGAATATAAGATTATTACTACATTGGGACTCAACGCAAATTAGATTGCATGGAAATACACAATGGAAGGATTGCCTGCCTTGGCGATTGAATCTAGGACATATAATTCGTGGTCGAATATATGCCACACTTGCTCAAGATGCTATGAGAAAAAAAAAGACAAAATTAATATTTTCTTATGTGCATTCCATGTGTGTGGTAAAGGTTGAAATAATAAACATATGAAAACTTTTGCCGATAAGGTAGGTAAAGCTACACCAATAAACCGTTATTTTTGGTATCGGATCAGAAAAGTGGAAACACTGTATATGATGATGGTACATGCAGCATGGTCCAGATAATTCGTCTGACAACACGTTCAGACTACGATGTAATAAGGGTTAAAAACTGGTTCTAATCGGCACAAATATTATCTCTGAATGCAACAATTACCTGATGAGAGTGCCACAACTGTACTGTAAATATTGTTACTAGAATAGCGGTAATATTGTCGGATAGCGCAATAATTAATACCTCCTATCCCATTTTTATACCTTTTCTAGTCAGCGAATCTTCAATACCGACAGGAGTTATAAACGACTGATTTCCCGCCTACTGGCCGCGTTGATAATCAAGATATTGACAGAGCTACAAACGTCACAAAACATCTACGCGGTATAGTGCGAAATACTACCAAAACACATCTTATTATATACTAAATATCAATTACAATATATTTCAGCTCAATCAACAGTGACCTGCGTACCTCAACCCGACATAGACGACCAGGTAGCCACTGACCACCTTATTCCCCGTGGCGATATGAACGACCGCGAAGACCTCAACATAGGCCTAGAAGACGTGGGCATAGTGACTGTCAGTGAGGACGGTACGGCCACTATAGCCCTCGACCAGGAGGAGTTCGCCAGGTCGCACCCTAATACTACCTTCCATAGCGAACCTACCGAGGATGGAGAGGTGAAGTTTCACAAATTACTTGGAATATATTTTAACTTTCAACAGTAAATTCATGTAATAGGTTAGGCTGAAATGCACGTATTGTGCCGCTTCAGTTCCTACTAGGGCATAAATTTCAGTCCAAGATAATTCCAATGAGATTTATGCAAATGAAAAACTTACACCTGTTGGAATGCTTGACGTGGAACGCTGGTAACGGACCCAGAGGCGACACCATTTGTTTCATTGTTTGTTTGTTTTAATCGTAATATTGACAATTTTATCAGTAGCATTAAGACCTACATGCCTTATTCTACTAGATAGCTCACTACTACGATCTCCTTATTTATAGTTCGCTTACATTACACTATATTGTAGCATTTTTGTTGTTTTTCCAGGTGCAACAGCCGTATACAATAACTGGTCTGAAAGGGCGGCATATAACATCGACTATATTCCATGCGAACCGGGCGCCCGGCACCGTGCTCGTGACGGCGCCGCAGACCACCGTCATCTCGCAGGCCACCGCCGAGCCCGCCGCTACCAACATCGTCAAGTACGCCGACATCGAGAACATGATCGACTCCCTGCCCGGCGGACACAACAACAACGTCAACATACCTTCAGTACTTGTCAAGGACGACGGACTTTC
This sequence comes from Deilephila elpenor, assembly GCA_949752805.1. NCBI lineage: Eukaryota > Metazoa > Arthropoda > Insecta > Lepidoptera > Sphingidae > Deilephila > Deilephila elpenor. The sequence continues at coordinate 6,641,470 of OX457119.1, forward strand.
CTCCAGGTTCGACAACCTACTCGCCGAGACCAGGCACATACGCCTCTCCAACGCCACCTCGGCCATCGTACACTCGACAGGCAACGCTACCCAAGTAATACGGAGGGTATGCTACGACGACGATAAGAGACACAAAGACGGAAGATACGTGATAGACGAACCTGACGTTATGAACGCGGTCGACGACGCCAAGTTGATCGCAGAAGAAAATGCCAGACATATCGCGCTCGGGTCCGTTGCTACGGACGTCGAAGATGATAGGTCATCTCCCGAGCGACACACGGAATTGTTCTGGGACGCCACCGCGGGCTCCATGCGCGCGGAACGTCGCAGACGCTTCGACTACAGCAGCGACAGCGACAAGTGCTGCAAGAGCCCGCCCACATATGACGAGGCCAACTCCATGGACTCCAACGGAGTCGGCGTGCACAACTTGCGCCTTGACTCCGTGATCAAAGTCGTAGAAAGGACTGGAAAACCTGACGGAACAATAGAGAACGAGTACCCGCCGCTGCGCACGTACCCGCCGAAGCGTGTGTACGCGGGCACGGACGTGGAGCTGGAGCGCGGGCTGGCGGGGGGCGCGGGCGGCGCGGGGCGGCGGCGCGTGTCGGTGCGCGGCGCCGTGAAGCGCGGCTGCCACTGCTGCAGCTCGCCCGCGCCGCCTCGACCCAAGAAACCGCGCCCCAAGAAACCCAACATCATGGACTTTACCCCAATTCATTAAATATTGCAATTTACTATGTGATTGTCCACTTGTGATTTAGTGCTGTGGCTAACTTACCCCGATATAAGAATCGCCGAGCGCCAGACTGAGGCCAGATCTCGTTACTCCGGTTTCGATTAGGTGTACGGATATTGTTAACAGTTGTTTTTGTATATAATTTTGTAATTGATAATTTAGTTCAGCATATAACGGGCGATTATTTTTGTTATTTTTTTTAAACGATTGTCCTTTTAGGCTTTATTGTTATTTAAGTTGTGATGTCACTGATCAGTTCAAAACCGTTTGTTTATCGCTAAAAGTTAAGAACAATTTTACTTAATTGTTAAAACTAACCTTAATGTAATATAACCCATATACATATTGTATCGATATATAAATTGTATAAAAGTTACTTGATAAGTAATATCCATAGGTTAAGTGTTTCCGTTAGTGATTAATGGCCATACTCAGTAATGTGACTTTAATCGTCTCTTAGCCGTAGTTGTATTTAATTTTAATATAGCTCTTCATAATGATGCTAGACTGATCGATAAACAGATATCTTTTCCTTTAGCGCATTGCCATTTTTCATTCTGAGCCAATATTTTATATTCATTTTGGATACTGTATTATATTCACATAGATTTAGTTTTTAAGCTAACTTCCAAATGAACAGCACAAATTGAACGATTTATAAAAAGACGATGGAAGCTTTAACGTCGGAATTCGAATTATTTTTGAGATTTCGTTTATCGACAAAAGATATCGATAGTTTTGGGTGCCAATGTTAGTATGGCGCGACACTCCTATGATTTTACGTTTCCAAAGCGTATTATAATCGCCGTGTTTATTAAAAATATATATGTACTAATTGTAGCGATTTGTTAAGCTAGTGTGAATTTGATATCTATAGTGTTAAACGTGTAAATATAATTTTGTCCCCACTTTTTGTTTAGGGGACCGTCTAGTCACTATAGTACCGATATATTTATGTGTCGTAGTAACTATTAACGGACTACGCAGGCTATTTTGGCTGAAAGCCGTACGTATCGTTTCGCGCAGTATTTCTACCGCTTGTGTATATACGGAAGTTCGATTAAAATAAACGAAAAAACTTAGAAAAACAATTCTCTTGGGAAACCAAATTAAAATACTTCGACGATCGACGATCGCGATAAAGATTTTTGAAATTTTGTAAATAAAGCGGTGTTTAAACATTAGTGAATTTAGTGAGCGGACACGTTCTAATTATAGTAAAAAAATATAATTGGAAATGTTAATATGTTTTCGTGCACTCATTCGGGTCAAAGTTATACCCATAGTTCAGTGAAATTGTAGAATTTAAGATAGTATTAGTAGTTGATACGATCATTAGACTGTGCCGCTCCTCTTGATATAATATTGAAAATGTATTCTTATGGATTCTATTCTTCGGGAAAATATTCTAACTAAAGGCACTAAATTTAAATTCCAACATTGCAATGTCGCGTTTCATTACTTTTTTCCAGACTTATGTCTGTTGATATTTTTTTATGTTTTTGGAAATGATATTTTTCTGCAATTTGTACGTGGTAAGTTTGGATTCTTTTATTATAAATAACCAAATATGTTGTTATTGTTCTCAATATAGTAGGCAGTATTGTACCTCCGATATTACTGTCGACGAATATTCAGTATTTCAAACGCGTTTCCTCTTTTTGTTATATTTTTCATTTAAATTTTAAATTTATTAGCTATAATGGGAGATTAATAATGACGTTTAGGATTTCCGTGATTATTTTTTAAAACTAATAATAACAAGGGAATGTTTTCTTGGGATTATGTAAACATTATTTTTAAAAGTGCTACAGAAAAAAATGATCATTAAAACTTATCTATTAAATGTTGTTTCTTTTAATTACACTGAATTTTGCCCCTGTGTTTCTATAACATAATATTTAATTGTTTATTCGTTTTAAAAATAGTGTAAATAGTAAGAATAAATAAGTATGACTGTATGAAAAGTGTGCTTTCAAATTGCAATCTGTAATTTCTGCTGTTTTTAATTTCTATGTGTAAATAAACAAATCGGTGAAACTTCAAGGTTTAATAATTCCAAAATCATGTAAAACCATCTTCGTACTTCAAGTGAGTATAAGTTGACATGACTTATAATTTTTTGCGGTTCGACAATTCGAGCATATTTGAGCATCCAACACAGATCACTCCCACTAGATACCTAATGCAAGGCAGCGGTTGCGCGCCACACGTATGAGCTATCGGACTGATATAAACCGATTCCAAATGTCGCGTCATCAGTGTCATCCAAGTAGTGGACCCGCACATATCGGTGAGCGTTGGCGAAAATTAAGTTTTAGAAATATCATATTACAGTTAAAAATAACTTGCTCAATAAAATGGTGTAGAAAAAACTCAAAAAATTCAAGTATCCAAAAAAACGGAATAACTTTTCATCGGTAACTAATATTCTTTAAATTAATTTGCTCACGAGCGAGCTCAATTTATACTGGTTATTGTATCAATGTCAAACAGTCGAGTTTGAATCGAAAATCAGCCGTCTCTTTTTCGCATAGCAATAACCATAATAAGCCATCTTTTTCTGGTGAAATCACGCGTTCTTCTAGTGCTTGACGCATGTTTATAATATAATTCCAAGCAATATCGATATTTTAAAACATTAATGTAAAATAATTTGATTAAATGACAATGTCACGAAATGTATATTGATTTAAATAAAAATTGCAAATCACCATGACGACGTCATTTAATGTAATTTGAAAAAGGTCAAGTTTTTAACTAGGTACTTTTTCAATAATTGCACTTTTCTGTTTCTTCTTGCTTTGCTATCGTCGGGTAAAAACTGTGGGTTAGTATATAACATTATGTTTGAATAATACAATTTTTATGTTAGATTCCCCACATGTCCCGAAAGTTAAAAATATGCGTAGATGCAACATGTCGAGGTGACGATTGGTGGCCTACAAAAAATAGCGTAATTTGTTCACGACATTTTACCCAAGAATGTTTATTCCTGATGCAAAATCGTCGTCGTTTAATGGATACTTCTGTACCGACAGAATATTTACCAATTCTGGTACATTTTTATTTATTTAAAAATTTATAATTTCGTAGTTCTGTGTGGATAGAATAATATGATTATCAAATAATATTATAATTTTATATTGATTTTGTCCAGCATCCAAGAGTAACATTTATAGCCTTGAGATGAAGCTCGTTTAAGCGTATTCGTCTGATGGTATTTCGGGTCCTATTTCTCGAATCAAGTATCTACTGACTATGTGTTTTAATACATTCATTTTTATTTTGACTGATATAAGTGATATTGGGGTTTTCTGCTTAATTACTAAGAACGTAATGTTAGAAATTCGTGCTTGATGCGTGGCGTTAGAAGCGCCTTTTGTCAAATATCATGGGAAAGTATTTAACATAACTATAAGTATACTAAATTTATTGAGAATGAGTAGTACAAGCCGTTGCACTAATTTCAACATACGTTGTATTATCATCCCAAAAACATTCATAATTCGTCAAGTGGGTTTCATTGTCACTTGCTGATATGACCTACCATCTATTACAGCCGCCGTCGGAATTCAAGAAACAGAATAAGTTATTGTAGCCCTTTACGGCGTGAGGTTTAATCATGTAATGTTTCATATTTTTATCTGATCTTTTAACCCAACACTTAATTCGGGTGTTTCGGCATTATGGTATACAAAAATTAACGGCGAATAATGGAAATAAAACCGTTACATACTAAAGTATAAATCTTAATCCTACTTTATTCGTGTTAGCGATTGGTATAATTTATTAGATCAGGCCAGTGAAAACATATTATAAAACATTTAACAAGTTGGTAATCAAGTTATAAAAGCGGTCATAACACGTTAAACTTACTGGCAAATCGAACTATCGATACTTTTTATTTTATTTATCGACAAGCCCCATCTCTCGATCGACGTCCACGTGACAGCGCTGCAACCCGCCCACTTCCCTGCACCGTTCCCTTCGTTGGCGTTTTCAGTTCAAAACAAAACTATCGTAATGCGGTATCTATTGGGAGTGATCTGTGGCATCCAATAACATATTTAACACAATCTGTCACAATGACCAATTAAATTAACGAATTGTGGTAAATTTCAATTTCAATATATCCATCAAATTTCACATTTGCTGTTCCTCCCATTTCTTTTTCTCTTTTAACCTTTTCATAACGGACAGCACCTCTATACGAAACTCTAGTCTATCGTCCTCATCATACTTCACTATTGTAGGCAGCAGCGATGCGAAAAACGCCTCATCCTCATTCATAACTCGTGGCTCCATGGACTCATCCATTTCTACAAAATCCACTTCATTCACACTATCAAATAGCTTAGGACTGTCTTCTTTCTTCCTAGATTTTCGTCTTATGCTGTAATCATCACTGCTTGAAGTAGTCGCAGCCATATCTTCAGTAAAGTCCTGCTTTTTGGCCTTTTTCTTGACAGGTTCTGGTTCGTTGCTAACGTTGGCGTCTGCAGTTTTAGACCTTTTTTTGACTATTCTTTCAGGACTTTCTTGGGGTATAAAAGGTACCGGGTCCTCTGTTTCTTCGAAGCAAACGCGCTCTTCTTTGGGAACTATTTTTGTGAGGAATTGGAGATGGTCGTAAAGTATGTATTTTCTTTTAGGTCTTCCCATTTTCGTTTTGAGCGTTTTGATAAATGTGTCACGTACGTTTGTCCATTTGTTTAGCACATGTTCACCTGGTAAGAGGAAAGTAAGTAATATTTATAAATTCAGCAAAATTAAATCTGTTTATAAGTTTATATTTATTGTAACACACAAAAATTTGATGAAAAATAAATTTGGTCATTGACAGCATGTGTAGGCAATGAATCATGAGGTTCCAGGTTTGATTGTCAAGTTATTCAATCTACCATAATATTATAGTTTTGTCTTAGAACAGAATTGGGACAGAATTAGTGTGTAGGTACCCTAGTAACAGCTCTGCTTACTCCATTTTAGAAAGGTGTAAGTTTGGGTAGGTATGGTATAAGTTTTGGTATGGTAATGCCTACCATAAAACCGAGCATCCGTGTCATTAAAGAAATAAATAATCAAAAAATCAAGCAATGTGAATCAAGGCTTGAGCGTAAAGTATTTTATAACAATAGTTATTACTCAAGAATAATAACTGAAAAGCTCGACTAAAATAATTATACATTAAATTTAGATTACTATCACGTAATTCATTTACATAAATGCTACGTCTTGCAATATAAGAAACTTATGTTTGTAGCACGCAAGAAACAAATAATATTATTCGTTCGTGCTTATCAATAACTTATTTTTTTGCAAATATCCGCACTATTAAAGCCCTTTCTGTAATTCCTTTGCAAAAATTAATAAGTAAATCGTAACATATTTGACATTCACAAGTTTGTTTCCATTACCCGTAAAGCGTTTCTCTTCAGGCGACATCTCTTCGTACCCGTCATCTAGTATGTTAAATATTTCTTCCCAAGCATTCCTCCTTTCTACACGATCTTTGTAACTCTCCAAAGTCTTATCCCACAAACACGGGCGGTCCCTCACACTTTGTATCAAATTAATTACGTCGTACTTAAATTCTCTCATTTTTAATATTTATTCACCAATCACGATTCGAGCACTGTTTACACTAGCTTGTCTGACACGTCACTAGCGCTCGGCGTTTATCGGATCGTATAAAGTGTTGCCGTCTCGTTTTTTCGCCGTGTGTTAGAGTGAAGAAGAAATAGAAACCGAGGTCACCGACTTTTTGTGACGTCTCGTGTGGTAATCAATGTCCAGTGTAAGTAGATCTCCCCCTGTGGCTCATTTGGGAGCAAATAATAAAGAGTTGTACCAGTTTAAAGGGTCATTATAGCTGGAAGTGTATTGACGTGCTACGGTTCGTTATTGATGTCGAATCGTTCACGAGATTGTATACTTTGGGGTTATGACAATGCGTTTATATCGTTGGTTTGTAATAAATACTAGATTTATAGATTAATAATTGCAAGTTGGTATGTCTTCTGAGTTCTGTAGCACGTTTAAACAGTTTAAACTACCGTATTTACTAATGGCCGTCTCGAGCGGGGTGGTGCTTTGTCACGCATAAAACCGACTTGATATAATAGTTTGGGCCCATTTTTGGGACTTGGCTGGTGCGTTTTGTTCACTGAGTGACAGTCGCTATAACTAGTAGTAGGTAGGAATGTTCGATATATTAGATAGCGGATAAAATAATCTATTATTATTATACACAGTCAGGTCATAAGTATTGTCACACAGTAAAAACTTTTCTTTTAGGATGCTGGCCACAAAAAAGTTTATTGAATTCGAATTTCGAATTGTTCATGAAAATAAAATGTATAGGTACTTTTTAAAATTTTACTCATTTTTAAATATGGAGTGGACGCTTAAAGAAGACCGTGTTGCAGTTATTGCGTTGTATCTGAAAAATTTGAATATAACCGAAAGATTCGTTTATCGTACCATCAAACGATACAATGAAGACATTAGTGTAGATGATAGACTCCATGATGATGATGGACTCCAGCAGTGATAAAAGCTGTGAAGGCGCGAATTCAAAGAAATCCCAAACGTAAGCAGAAACTGTTGGCCCTTCAGATGGGGTTAAGCAGAACCACGGTGAAAAGGGTGTTAAATGAAGACTTAGGGCTTCGGGCATATCGAAGAAAAACGGGACATCGTTTGAATGCTCGTCTAATGGACCTGAGACTGAAGAGATGCCGCGCTTTGTTGAAGCGGTACGCGGGAAAAAAATATCGGGAAATTCTTTTTCGGATGAAAAAATTTTTACCGTAGAAGAGAGCTACAACAAACAAAATGATAAGGTGCACGCACACAGTAGTGAAGAAGCGAGCAACCGTATTCCGCGTGTCCAACGAGGTCATTTTCCATCCTCGCTCATGGTATGGTTGGGAGTTTCTTATTGGGGCTTAACAGAGGTACATTTTTGTGAGAAAGGTGTAAAAACGAATGCAGTTGTGTATCAAAATACAGTCCTGACGAACCTTGTGGAACCTGTTTCTCATACCATGTTCAATAACAGGCACTGGGTATTCCAACAAGATTCGGCGCCAGCTCATAGAGCGAAGAGCACACAAGACTGGCTGGCGGCGCGTGAAATCGACTTCATCCGGCACGAAGACTGGCCCTCCTCCATTCCAGATTTGAATCCGTTAGATTACAAGATATAGCAACACTTGGAAGAAAAGGCGTGCTCAAAGCCTCATCCCAATTTGGAGTCACTCAAGACATCCTTGATTAAGGCAGCCGCCGATACTGACGTGGACCTCGTTCGTGCTGCGATAGACGACTGGCCGCGCAGATTGAAGGCCTGTATTCAAAATCACAGAGGTCATTTTGAATAAACTTTAGTGTCATAAGATATCTATGTTTTGTTAAGTTCATTTTGCATTGCATGCGACGAGTCAATTTCATTTTGCCTTATAATATTTGGTCACAAAACACATTCCAAATTATACTCTAAAACAACTACATAAGAACTATATTTAAATCAGTGTCCAGTAATGACCAATATAATAGTATTAGTATTAATTAGAATAAATATTACATCGTTCCGCGACGATATATTTTTTCGCATTATACGTTACGTTATTTTTTCATTTTTCTCGGCTTACTGGCTTGACCTTGTGAGATGTGTGTCGAGTGACGGATTTTGTTTTATTGTAAGCGATCGCGGTATCGCGTAATATTTTTTTTAGATTTATATTTACCTAATAGTATTGTTAATTCCGTTGGTTTGTATATTGTAAATATAAAGTTTTAGTTAATTGTAAATAATATACTTAGTTTGATATTTAGGTGAGGTAATCTTTGTAAAAAAAAAAAAAATTATATAATACCACGAAGAGGACTATCACACTAAAAAAGCGGAGTGTAAATATTATAACGTCGTTTTTCTACTACAATAATAATTGATATGAATGGGACCAGAATATTATTTAATGTCCTTCACTACATAAATACTGTCTGTTTATGACTCGAACATGATTGTTAATATACTAAGGTCCATATATAAGCTAAAAGTTAGTTTAACAGCACTCGTTGCGGAGCGGCGATAATCTAAACGCGTTATTCTACGAAGCCGATTGATATATTATAGCATACATACATACATAAACTCACGCCTTTATCCCCGAAGGGGTAGGCAGAGGCGCCACCAGGACACCCACATTTCGCCATGTATGTTCCGTCCCATGATGTGATAGGGGGCGAGCCTATCGCCATATCGGGCACAAATTCCTGACTCCGGGCTGATATAGAAAAATCCAATACCACTTTGCCCGACCCGGGACTCGAACCCGAGACCTCAGCTTTGTAGCCGTACCATAATACAGCTACGCCACCGAGGCAGTCATATATTAATATATTATAGCGTAAAAAATAATAGGCGTTTTATTAGTAACGTATCGTTGTAACGCGTTTTTGATATATCGCCGTTGCGAACACTCCTAGTGGTAGGTTGGTGGTAGGGTATCCGTATCCGCCCGGATAACTATGGTGTAGTTACCGCATTGAAAAAACCGTCAGTGATTCCCCCAAGTGTGTCAGCGTTTTTAATTCTGCCAGTGTCCACTAAATTGTGTCCACCGGCATAAGGCAAATAATTGACCAACAATATATATTCTATATAGATTACATTTTACTTCTTCCATCCGGACATCACAACTGTGTGCTGTATATGTCGTGTCGAGTAAAATTAAAGAGACTTAACTTACAAGTTATGTTCAGATTTCATAATATACATATATTATAGCCTTAGAGAACACATTTTTTTCAAATGGGAAAAGTTACCTAAAAGCTATACATAAACTTTTTTCATTTGAACAAATAACAATCTTACGCTAGTAAGTAATCTAGTCTTAAAACTCTCAAGAAGTCATCTGATATTGGAAATAAGACCGCACTAACGTCTAAAACTAGGTAAGTACAAAGAAAAAAAACCTTTTTACGTTTTTTCATGTGAAAAATGTCCACTACTGAATAACGACCCTGTCTAAACATAATAACATGCGGTGGTTTCGCGCCATCTTTTCCGTCTTAATTAAAGGATTGCCGAGTGAAGTTCCCACAGAAAAGGGACAGGATGTCCTATTCATGGAGAAATGAGGTCATATTGCGGAAACTAGACCTTAATGACAAGATCTGTACGGTTGATGTAATATGCAAACACTAATTAGGTTGTATGTTTTTGAGTGTCGGCTCGTGTATTCAATTGTTGCTTCTCAAATATTACAAACTAGAATTATATAGTAGATACATCATTTTCTATAAATAATCATCATTAGCTACAGAATATTCACTTTAGCATACCTATTACTCATATTCTTCTTCTTTTCAGCAACATGGAGTCCACTGCTGAACATAGGCCTTCCCCACAGATAAACGCGGACCTGTCGGAAGCGGCCAGTTTCCAGCCACTTTCTGCGGCCTTCACCACCTTAGATTTGCAAAATCGCAAATGAAATTAAAACAAATTTTGCAATAACTCCCTTATATTTTTTTTACAATTTAAAATAATTAAATTCATTTCCGAGCCCAAACTCTACTATAAAGCCTATTCGTTGATGTCTGTAGCATTAATTAATATTGAAATAAATTCGGGAAACCACCCAAAAAAATTTTTCTTTCATTAGCTAATTTTATTAAGCCTTATGCATCTACGACAGCAATAAAATAGCATAAAAACGAGAATTATTTAAACAAATACAAGTATAGCAGAAATAGTGAACAAAACCGCGTAACAACGTCCTATCGATCCGGTTGCGCGCGCAACGCTGTCATTCAAAACTTAAACGTGAAAAAATCCGACACATCCGAGGTTATAAGCGAAAATTCTACGCTAAATATTGTTATTTATTTATTATATTCTCATTTAATTGTGTGTCCGTACGTGGGAACGTGATTTGTGATGATATAATAACAGTTCTCAGAATATGGTGTTTTGTGGTTGAAGATATTGCAGCTGCCGTACGGAAGGTAACTCTTAACGATTATTCATTCAAATATGAATTTATTATTGGATATTAATGCATTTTTGGGGTAATATAAATCTAGTAAACATTTTCACAATCAAATCGAGTTATTATATAATAATAAAACAATTATACTTTACTATAAATAATTGAAAATCCCCGTCCTTGAGATAACTCGTTTAGTATCTTTTGATACACTATCTGTCCGTCTAGCCTATACTTATCTAATATATAATTAATTTAAAAGTATATAATACAATAAATATTAGTCAGATGATAATAACTAAATCATCATATATTCTTAATCTGTTTCCGATACTTTGCCCGTTAAAAGTCCGATACGTAATTTATTTTCATAGTGCTATAATTTTTTCATCAGGCGTTATTAAACAGTATCAAAAATAATGAATTCTTAGCTAACACAACATACTATTTAACGAAAAACTTGCCAACAATTTCGTCAACTGTAACTTATCAAAACCATAGAGTTATGTAACTGAAAATAAATAGTATTCGGATAGTTTTCGTCCATCGAGGAAGAAAATTCTTCCACGTGCGTCGGTTCAATAGTGTTAAAGATAAATTTTATTTCACATAGTTAAGTTTTTCCGTGTATTTATTTATTTATTACTTGGATATATCAGATACTAAACATAATTGCACAGTTTTAACCTTTTAAAACCTTTTACTATGTTGTTCATGGTAACTGGTATGAACCGAGCAATTATCCTTGGTTAAACTATGGGCTGTGCTCTTCTCAATTAAGCTTTAAATTATCTTCCACGCAAACGTAAGCTCACTTCTATTTTACTGAAAATGTTCCAAAAGTATACAGATTTCGTCAAGCTTATTTATATTTTCTACCATACATGAGATAGTGGACGAGAGCTGACATTACATTTAACGGGAAAACTTTTCTTTCCTGGGCTACACAATATTTTTCATACTGAGAGTTGATTCAAAATAAACCAATCCATGGTTGTCGTGGGATTCAAATCTCGGACCCCACGGTTCTCAGCCCCATAAGCTGCCACTGTTGCTTCTAAGCTAAAATACCTTGTCAATCTCCTTCTCAGAAACTCGAGGCAAAACGCCTTATTTTGGGTGGCTGAGAACTGAGTCGACTGTTCTGAGTTCCGACCACATATTGCGAATAAACCAAACCCATGATGGTTCAAACTGAGGTGCGCCATTTTTAAAAAATTATAAACTTAGTTTTGCACAATATTGAATAGTAATAGATGTTTTTTTAGAATGTCAGAAAGCTTTAAATGCAACATCACTTCAGCCTTTGCTTATCAGTTATCATAAACATACAAACACTAGCCTTATTCATAGATAGTTTTAAAATCAATTTTAGCTATCGAATGTTTTGTCCCTTTCGAACGACTTTTGAATTCAGCTTGAGCGAAGAAGACAAAACATTCGATAACTTAAATGGGTTTTAAAACTGTCTATGAATATGGCCTTATGCTTCTATGTTAATAGTAATAAGGCAAAAACACTTAGTTGTAATTTCGTTAAAGAACCAATTTATGTACCTATGGTGAAAAACGCCGATATTTTGTTGTTACGAAGCGTGTTTTCTTGAGTTATGTAGGCAATCACTAGAATTCTATTTAATTTATTTCCTAACATGAATCGGCAGATTTATTTTGAAATAATAATAGTTCTAACACGCATTTATGAGTAATTGTGAAAAACAAGTGCTTTACTTTTAGCAAAAAAATTGAATCTACGGCCTTATGTAGCTGTTTTCTCGTTTTCCGAGCGACAAGAAGGAACATTTTAAATAATTATATGCTGTATGTATTAACAAAATAATAATAAATTCTACCATTTACCATCTACTATCCAGTATCTAAAGGTTTCTTCGACAATCTAGCTGTACTTCCTACAAAATTCAATTTGCCTGCATTGACCTAGTTACTAGACTTTGAATGTATAGATTATTTGGCTTCTGGACAGCTTATATGAAGAGTACCTGATTTTAATTATACCTCTAATAATACAGTTGCTAAAATGGCATTGCTTTATTTGAGCTACGTGTACAAACATATAGCCAAGCAAAATTCTAATATCTTTGGCTTACTTTGAGCATTATAAAGCCTCATATTGAGTTTTCATAAAGTTCCATACAGGCTTCAACTAAATACGATTTTATTTTATCTATAGGTGTATTAGAAAAGCTAACTTTACTTATCAAAGTATCATTATGTGTATATGCAAACTCGATTACACAATGTGGAATATCGATTGAGTACGCCCTTGGTTTTATCGAGTTGGCTCCACAAGGACACCACTACATCCATTAATAGGAATGCTATCACATAAATTGAAGCGGTATTAAATTGTTTGTTTTCCATTCCATTTACTTGTTTACTTTTAAAGACTCACCGTGCATGCAGTCGAGGAATATCGTTCTGTTTTGTCGTTTAGTCTGTAAATATTCCCGGTGGTAGGAAATTCGTATTGGCTCGTAAAGCGACCATCGTACAGGGATGGTGGTAAATCTGACAGAGTGACCTGCAGAAGTGTGTTGTTGGTGTTTAGCTTGTGTATATCTACACTACTAGATTCTTCGGCGGTAGTTTCTTTCAATATGGATCTATCAGAATTCTATTGCAGTTACCATCAGGTGCTCTTTAGTGAATACATAGTGCTATTATAACAAACAAATCCTGTTTCATTTTTTTTTACTACATCTGTATCTATATTTTATCAGCCCATGTACCTCCCACTGGGCATACTGTACAATTGAGGGTACGATTGTGAGGGGTTAGGCCATATCATCCATTAAGGTTGCCTAGTGTAGGTTGGCGGACTTCTTACTACATACTGCATTTATTGTCATATGCCATTTATGATAGCTGCTTAAATTTCATCGCAGTTTCACTCCATAGTTTAAGAATTTGTGAAATCTAGTTCGCAAGTTAAAAATAGATCTAATCTTAACTATCCATGCAATCAGGTTCTAAATACCAAAATAAATTGCATCGGCGCCTTACGTTTTTCACCACTTATAGATTCCACGCTTTTTATAGTGTTAGCCAACTAGGCGCTTGCATTAGATCGCATCTTCCTATTAATAACTTATATCTAGTTTCATATATTATTGTTGCATAAAAGTCGTATTACTATCATTAATCTTCTTCCATCTGCCTTTATCTCACATTTACATGAGGTCAGCACGAAATTATTTTTCCATTTTACAACCGACTGCCTGACATTGTCTTTTAGAAGTAAATTTTTTCTTCTTCATTCAATATGACAATTTTTTTTGTGAAATTTTTGCTTGCATTGTGTTTGATATCGCTAATACTACCACCTGGTTTCGTTTTCGTTCGCGGTTTTGACATACCCTGTATAATTAATATTAGTTTGCACTTAATTAAAAGTTTACGCTGGATGCACGCCGCTACATGTCGATGTGGATATTCGCGGGAGAAGCCTATGATCAGCAGTGGACTTCCTGTGGCTGAAGAGATGGAGAGAAAGGTATACAATTCAGACTTTGAGTAGCACCAATTCTGGTGACACTTCCAGGTGGTAGCGATGTGGACGGTGTGCATGCCGGGCTGGGGCGCGGCGGTGGTGGCGGGCGCGCTGCTGCTGTACGGCACCTTCGATGTGGCCTACTTCGCGCGCATGATGTACACCGTCGCCAAGGCCAGGTACTTCAAGAAGAAGGTCTGCATTCTGGACACCACTGAAGTCAAATGTAAGTGCGGAGTTAATTATTAATAATTTAAGCGGTCTTTAACGAGATATTATGGAATTTGAAATAACTAAAAGATGAATCTACGGCTTCGGGACTTGTGGCAGACAGAAAAATGATGAATGAGCATACTTAATAGTTGACTTTTCCTATTTGGAATGGGAGGGAATCGCTTCCATCATCAAAATGTCGTTCAAGAGGAACAAAACAGTTCTTACATACACTGCTACTTGAAGACAAAAACAGACAAAGCTGTGGTACCTACCCAGACAGACTCATGCATACCACCAATTTCGTGAACGAACTATGATAATCTAGCACAATTTATTAAATTGATTATTTCGCAATTGACTGCACAACCTTTCTAAATGGATCTCTTGATTGTAGAGTTGTGTTGTGCTCGGCAGTGGGCGATTATGGGCGATACAGTATAGTGTGATTACCCTAGAATTAAACCGCTTTAATTTTATATTTCCAGCGTGGTGCCTCCTCAACGACATCGACACGCTCCTGTATCACATGAACAACGCGCGCTACCTCCGCGAGTTGGATTTCGCCCGGGCTGACTTCTACGAGCGCACCGGCCTATACGCCAACATCAAGGCGGCAGGGGGCGCTGTGGTGCAGGGTGCTGCCACCATCAGATACAGGCGGTACTTGAAGCCCTTCACCAGGTTCACTATCACTTCTAAGGTAAGGACTTTTGGGTCAGGACGCTAAGTAAGATAACTGGGTACGAAGCATCAATTAATGATACGACTGGTGGTAGATGATATTAAAATATTTGTACTGGGCCTATTGCCGCGTCGTCCACTGTTGAACGTACGCCTCTTAAAGTTGTAATAAGTAAAATAAAATCATTATTTCTTTGGAACATGCTACAGTTGTGATAAAGTCATGGCACACAAAAATATTTTTGTCTTCCCATATATAACATTTAGACTTTTATTACAACTGACATAGAAACATTGCGTCGTAAATTTTCGATGTCGTAATAATACTGTTGGAGAATCTAAGAAAGAATTATACTCCAATTACCTCTGACAGGTACTTAAAAACGTCACATGCCAAGAAAATTGGTAATGTTGCAGGCGATCTACTGGGACGACAAGACGGTGTTCATGGAGCACGAGTTCGTGGGCCCGGGCGGGTTCGTGCACGCGGTGGCGGTGTGCCGGCAGCGCGTCATCGACACCTCCGCCTCCGCCATCGCCGAGCTGCTGCTGCAGCTGCACTGCGCCGGCTCCTGCCGCTCCCCGCCGGGCAAGATGCCGCCCGAGGTAATCACTACTGATATTATGACTCACTCGTCACTAGAGGCCGGCCACTGCCTAGATAAATGCTGAAAGTGACTCATTAGCGACCAGGTCCAACTTCGCCCACGTGCAGATTTTTTTTGACATCTATACTTAAGTTTTTTTTTCATTTAATGGCAAGAGGAGCATGCCACTCGCCTGGTGGTAAGCGATATGATCGCTTATGGACAATAGCAATACCAAACAACACCATGAATTACAAAGCAATGCATTCCACTGCGCTCGCCATCCTGAGACATAAGATGTTAAGTCTTATTACGTCCAGTAGTTGCTCTGGCTACAATGTCCTTCAAACCGGAACAAAACAGTGTATTTACACTGCTGTCTGGCGGGAGAAATAGATATTGCGGTGGTACCTACCCAGGCGGCCTCTCACATTTGAGAGACCTACCAGCAGTAATGCCTTTAAGTGCTGTCTATTATTGTCCCCTTTTTATAAAAATAGACAGTCACAATCTTCACCTAGATAACTCATCTAACTTTTCGGTGTTGCGTGTATTGATAGTCTATAACTCACATGTCACGCAAATTGAGATCTTCATAATAATTTATATGGGTCACCAACCAATAATAAATCTACGTGGTACACTATGGCCTAAGCTTTGTCAATCGAACTGATTATAGCTTGCTGAGCAGTGGGCGTGTACGGGTTGATGTAATATCTACTTTATTTCACGGAACGCAAACAAGACACGTGTAAAAACTATTTACTATAGTGTTCCCGGAATTTGTACAACTATGACCGATAATGCTTAATTGTCAGTAAGTAATTAATATCAACTGAAGGAAAATGTATTTCTAAATTTTAATAACATGCTAATTACACAAACGCCGAAGTATTGTGGTTTCCATAGTATATTATATGGGATGACATATTATAGCGTTCGTGGTTTTCGAGACGTTAATTCTATTATTTTTTTAAAGTGACTGGAATGTGGTATGACCTAGGATATTTAGTAACCCGAATAGCAACCACTGTTCATGATAACGAACAACCCATCATTCCGGTTCGATCTCCGCATCGAGACAAATGTTTATGAGGCCTCCAAATATTGCTTTCGGGTGTGAGTGATGTGAGTCCGAAAAGCCTTTCATAGTTTCTTGTATCTTGGTGGGGTATCAGGTAATGTGTATAACTGTTTATTTATTATTTAATTCCTATTTCAGTTGGAGCTGTGGGTGCAAAGCAACGAACTGAGCTCCGCGAGGCTGCGAGCTGCGACCGCCCCTCTCCCCACCCTCCAGTCCCCTAACAACATGGGCTGCGGCGAAGTCATTCCCACCGCAGCCGCCGAGTGAAGCCATCTCGCTCATCCCCCGAACAAACAAACTCGGGTATACAAGTGCGAGTGAGATAGCAATAGGGTGTGCTCGCTGCGACGGACCATTAACCGTTAGTCGACACCTGACCGTCGACGCGTGCGGACGTGTCACAGACTGCTTGTTTTGTGTTCATAACGCCAAACAGCTAAGCTACATTGGTAAATGGTACATATATTTATGTGATATCAAAGACGTTGCTCCGTATGTATACAATTATGGTAAATCAATGTTTTTTTATGTTCTTTTAATCATTAGAAGTTTTTGAATGTGATATTTTGATTTTTAACGTGTATTTCGATGTGCCTCTATGTTTTTTGTGTAGTCGTACTGAAAGTACCCTCCTATATGACACCAAAAAGTCCAACGTTGACTTTGTTATTTAGTATAAAAAATTAAACAAATTGGTTACATAATTATAAAGCGTATTATATCTGGCTGGGCTAGATACAAATGTTGTTGTATAAAAACAAATACTGACTCATCAAACAAATTATTGTACTTAATATTCATATTTGAAATTTACGCTTCACATGTAATCGTAATATTATATCACAATTATAGATAATGGATGTTTTTAAAGATTTTTTTACTGTACATTAATCTCTGGTCACGGAACAGTATTATCGCACTTTGTATTTAATAGGCAAGGTATAGACTTTCTCGTACATGGGCAGTGAAAAATAAATGGTCGTTATCAGTAAAGTTCAATGCACTGTTATCACTAGTGACGCAGTTGAGGTACATCTGCAGATTATGAGTCAAACGATGAGTCACGGACCTGACCCTTTATATTTGAAACTGTGTATTGTATATAAACATGTATTATTATGTGAAACAATAAATTAATGAATTAGTTGAAAAAAATCATTTATTTTCTGAGCTCCGAAGCGTCTAGTCCTTCTCAAGATATAATAGGGGCGAACCTAAAGTCATATAGAGCTCAAAAACTAACATAAAATTTTGCAAACCAAGAACCTCATAGCTTTAACCTTATACGCACCCAAAAAATGCGTTTATTTTATTTAATATCGTTTCTGTGGCACAGTTAACACAACTATTTATTTTCTCAAACATGTCTAAAAAAGGTTAGAATCTATTCCTAATTCCTCCTCTGCCTTTAAGACATGTCGTGAGCATAATATAATGACAGACGCCAGCCACTTATTACATAATATGTGAACAGGGAGTGTGGCAATTTATCATGATTACATTTGTTTGATCTCGCGCTTATATGGTTTGGATGACGCAAATCATTTCGCTGTTTGCACTGTATTAAATTGTGTATTGTTTCATTTAGCTTCCGAGAGACAGCGGCGGAGCGAGACGTTTTTTTTTGAAAATCCTTCTGGACGCCTTTCGTAATAGAGTATGTTGGATTTTACCGTGCACCTTATGGGTGGGCGTCCGACACTTCGCTTGCTTGTACATGGCCTCCACTTTAGAAACTTTCGGCCTCAGTGGCCATCAGTTCTACATGCCATGTGCCCGGCGCACTGCCACTTTAACTTGCTAATCATAAGGGCTACGTCGGTAACCTTTGTCCTGGTGAAGGTCGCGGGAAGTCGCTGGATGCTGGTCGCTTCCAACAGGTCTATGTGGAGATCGATGCGGAAGGCCTATGTTCAGCAGTGGACTTCCTGTGGCTGAAGAGAGAGAGAGAGGGAAAGATTTAAGTTTTTATTTTATTTTAAACATCCCATAATCCATAGTCCTTGTCTGCTTACAGCATCAGATGTGACAGTTATGTATGTGAAAACCACATTAAAAATATTGGTCTCCAAATCTTGAATGAAGTTTAAGACCTCATAATGATCACGGCAAAGTTACTTCAATGCGTTGTAGAAGCAGAAACTAAGAAGAAATTATTGTTTATACTAGGCAGTATTGAGCCGGGACGGTTTATGTCATTACCGCGGTGTTTTGTAACTTAAAGATGTAGGCAAGATAAAATTATGCTACACTAAAAAGGATACATTTGAAAGAAAAGGTGGTCTCATCATCTTCAGCGACGGGAAATCTTTTGCAACATTACAAAAGTCTCCTTCATCACTAATCACCATCACTTATTATAATATAAAATCACCCAACTAATTATAATTATTTTTCATAGGTTCAGTCACGCAGTTACTTAGACTCCGCGCTGGTTGTGAAACGAGACTGAAGCGAGTTCGATCTCGCACCTATAAAAAAATTGTGTAGCTGACATATAATTGTTTCTGGTCTGAGTGTTGTTAAACTGAAAAGTCTATTTTCTGATACCCAGATATACCCAGGACACACGACTTAATTAATGTTAATGTGTGTTGGGTGCATTAACCATTTCACAAAAAGAAAGGTCCTTAAACATTCGAAGCGCGACGCCCCGTGTTTCGCCAGGTTCTGGGCTGTCACCCACCTTAGTCGTTACCACCCATTGCGACGCTCCTGCCAGCAAAATTACGTAAAAAGTTAAACACGTGCTCCCTCTTTCTACAATCTTGAGTCTCATCGGAGCGTGGAGCAGCAACTGAGCTGGCCGGCAAAGTTTTGTCTATCGTGGTCACGGAGCGGACCCAGTTCGCAAAAATGTAATGTTATTATAAGGAGTGAAGTAATTAAGTGTATTGGCTTGTTGGTAACGGACACTGGCTTTAAAATTTTTACATATAAAAAAAATTAAGAAATAAATAAAAATAATAATCTAAGAAACAATAATACTCGTACTTATTACAATCGATTTGAAAATACGCACATTGTGCAACATTGCTATTAAGTATTTTTAGGTGCATTTAGATCTTCATACATAATTTATTTATTAAAAATAAATTACGTTTTATCCATTCTAGGAGTCCCAAATAATTAAATATTGACATAACAGTCTTTCAAATTAGGTTATATACATTACGATTTAGTTTTATATAACGGGCATTACGTTGTAACTATTTTGTTAATAGCGATAGTGTTAAGTCTTGGAGAAACCTTACGAAAACCTGTTGCGTTCAATATTCATCGCGAAATATATTACAATAGCGTAGTCAAAGGCTATCCCCTATTTGGCTTGTTTTTATAATATTACCCCTTGTCAAGAATGTAAACTTCATCAGACATTTATGTAGACTGTTTTTGCTTATTCCATAATTATGACCATAGTTAATTTATGGTTTTCTTTTGGTCTGTCTGATATAAAAGAAACTATACTATCACTGTAGGTGACGGGTTAGTAAATTTTAGTCTAAAACGAATATGTATAAAATTAATGACATATACACTATCTACTATCCAAGCGAAATTTCCCAAAAAAGGCAATATTACCTACTTATACATTTGTTTTAAAAATCTTTACACATCGACTGCTGGAAGCTGGGCGTCGTAAATACCTGCAAATTTCAAAATTACTTTTATAGTCAAAATATGTCATCAATGTTCATATATCATTTTAATCCCTAATTTGAAATCCAAAACTGATATATAAATAAAAATAAAATAAACCCAACGTGACATACATAGTTCTGGGTCATAGACAGTTCTGAGTCCACTTTATGATCGAGTACCCTCTCGATGGTATCAGAAACTACGTGAGACATTTCGGTCCCACAAACACCAACACAAAAAGTGCGTGGTGGCCTGTTGGTAACGGGCTAGACGCGACTGTCAACATGTTCACCGTGGTCGTAAATCACTACGCACTATAAACGTGAAGGAAAACATCGTGAGGAAACCTGCATACCCTGGCGATTTTAAAGAATTTCTACGGTATGTAAAGTCCGCCAACCCCCACTAGGCCAGCGTGGTGGACACTAGACTATATGACCTAACCCCTCTCAAACATACTTTCGGTGTAGAGGAGGCCCGTGCCCTGCAGTGGGACTTATATGGACTGATACAGATTCAGAAACACCAATACACATGACACAAACATTTGTCTGATTTATAAAATTTCTCCAGTATTGTGATCCAGTACAAAACGCCACAAAACCGTTAAGTGTTACACGTGGACACCTGCAAGCGGGTCACTCGACTAAAATAACCCGCAGTACATGCCTATACAGTACACACGCACTATTACCTCACTATTACGAAATACTTTGAGATATTACTTATATTATTCTATGTTACCTGATTGCCTCGGTGGCGTAGTTGTACAACGGTATTGCAAAGCTGAGGTGTCGGGTGCGAATCCCGAGTCGGGCGAAGTGATATTTTTCTATTCATTGCCAGCCCTGAGTCAGGAATTTGTGCCCGATATGGCGATAGGCTCGTCCCCTATCACATACGGATCGACAGAAAATACAAGGTGAAACATGGGTGTCCTGGTTGCTATCAGGACAACCTCTGCCTACCCATTACAGAAAAAAGACGTGAGTTTATGTATGTATGTATTATTTTATGTTGTGTTCGAGACGATGACCGAGCAGATAAAACAGTTATCTATAGGTTTACCTATTTACCTCGGGTCGGTGTAAGATGTTCTTAGAGCCTCATTTACACGGAGAGTTTCTCGCCTCGAAAATACGAATATCGTAAGGATATGAAAATGTTGGATCCTGTAAACGCTTGCCAGAATACGGTAATCTTACATACATAAACTCACGCCTTTATCCCCGAAGGGGTAGGCAGAGGCGCCACCAGGACACCCACATTTCGCCTTGTATGTTCCGTGCCACGATGTGATATGCGAGGCTAGCGCCATATCGGGCACAAATTCCTGACTCCGGGCTGACAATGAAAAATCCAATATCACTTTGCCCGACCCGGGACTCGAACCCGAGACCTCAGCTTTGTAACCGTACCGTAATACAACTACGCCTCCGAGGCAGTCTATCTACGGTAATCTTATAGAAATTATAACATGCGACAATTGCATACGATTCTCGCCTAATATGGAATCTGATGGAAGCGGCCTGCATCCAGCGGCCTCTGCAATATTGTCTACAGCCCGCTGTGTAGACGGGTATTAAAGTTAAACAATATTGCACTTTAACTGTGAAGGAAAATCTCGTGAAGAACCTGCAAACCATGGCGATTTGTAATAATTTCTATGGTATGTTAAGTCCGCCAACCCGCATTAGGCTAGCGTGGTGGACTATATGGCCTAACCTCCCTCAATACTATAGATTGTAGAGTAGACTCGTACCCTGCACTAGGACGTATATGGGCTGATACAGGCAGAATATTATATATAATCCATTAGTGATTCGTTTTCTGTGTTAAATACTTTGATCATTGCCACTTAGACTCGTTTGCTGATGTTATATTCTTGAGCCTCTTCCAACATGCTGACGATGGCTGTGGAGATCCTTGAAGTATCTGTTGTGAAATGTTTTGATATAAAAGTAAGCGCATTACTTTCCAGCTGGCTTTCTCCCTGACGTCATCTGTTTAAATAATCACGAGCCAATTACCTTCTTGCAATTGGAAACCTTCAAGTGAATTACCCTACCTTGGCATTGAACTTACGGCACTAACCTTTCGGTCGATAGGTCGTGTATACCACTGGACAATTTTAGGATTGCGTGAATTACGTTGTATCGCTTATTTTCGTCCGTGTCGCAAATAATAAATCATTGTACAGCGGATGTGAATCATTGGAAATGGATGTAACAATTGTATTGTTCGAACAAAACATATTAAAACAACATGCGACCTACATCACCTATCTATATCAGTATGTGTCCCAATGCTGGCGCCTAGACCCCCCCCCCCCCCCCTCTTCACCCCTTGGAGAGCGGGGACTCTGCACCGTCACTATCGGTCATGAGTCCCACATAAACATTCAAAATTAATATCTAACTAATCGTAACTAACTTGAAGAATTGCTAAAACCCAAGAACTCGCGGCATAGTCATTTTAGATTAATAATAATTTCCAGAAGCCTTATAGTGTCGTGGCAGTATGAAAAAAAAATTAACTTCGCGAAGTGTTTATTAACTCGCCATGCTTGGATCAAAGATGTATCGCCGACACATGAAATCGGGAGGTGAGCGGGAAGGAAAAATCATGGCAAGAGGAAAGAGGATTGGACATCCACTTTAAAAATATTCATATAATTGTAAAGACAACCTCGTTTTAATGCCAGTGCGTTGTATTAACAGCAGAGCACACAGGCTTTCATTTATTTGAGGGTTACAATACGGTCGGTACAATTGACCGTGTTTCCTATAATTTCGAGTAGCGGTGCGGCCCAGATGCACGGAGCGATTTGAGATTCCGTCACTCGGGTCAACAGAGTTTTAACACTTCTAACGTTGTTTTAGATTTTGGAGAATACGAATATGAACATCTTGACGAATAGTATTTGTAAGTAATTCTAAATAATGTATTAGACCTGTTACAGTATTGCTCTACTATAGTATTTCGTCAAGATTTCTTTAAATAAACTGATCATTTACATGAATGACCTTAGGGTCATTTCAGCCATTTCAAAGCAAGTTTCTTTCGACTAATAAATAAAAGGAAAAAGTTAAATCGAAAACGATCGCAGAGAAGTCTATTTTGAATGTATTTCTTTTAAAAATTATGCATATAATATTAATTTTAAAGCTTGCTCAAACAGTGAAATATTCTAAGGAATGCTGCATATCTGAGTGTTCTACACACGAAGTGTAAAGCTGTAATCTGTATGACATACAAACACCACTATGCCAGCGTTCCTTGCGCCGTTCTTGAGCTATAAGACAGTTAACAAAACGTCTAATATATAAGCTTTATATATTTAAAAGTAGGACTTCATAGTCTAGACGTACAATAATTTCATATTTCATAACGAAAAGGATCGCAGCTGTGACGTCACGTGTCATTTTTAGTTCGGTATAAAAAGATCTGCACCTACTCTCGTCAAAGTGTTCCCATCCTTGGCCCACATACACTTATCATAAAAAATAAGTGATTTACATCAACACGCTTTTACTATTACATTATCAGCTCTTAAAATGTGTTTTAATTCGTGCCCTCATTTTTGTCATGTATAACTGTACCTACAATATGGTCGCTATGATAATGTCACTCGAAAATAACCATCTCACAGAGAATAAATAAATACACACAACAGTCACATACATAGTCCTGACCCCACACTGAGATCCAGTCTTGGGTCGTGGGTATCAGGAACTACGATAGACCTTTCGGTCTCACTAACACCCAGACCCGAAACAAATACTTGGAGACTGTCCCGCCCTCACACCCGCCACTGCAACTCCTGTAAGCCAGGTTCAACAGTGGCACGCATTTTAATGACACCGAGCATTGAAGCTTAGCGAGTCTCCGGTAATGTCTAACTTATCTTTAACCCGCAACGAAATCAATAACCAAGTTAAATCAATAGGAGGAGTTGGAATTAAAAACGAATACTTGTGGGTCACACAAACATTTGCCAGGATCGAACCCGCGGCCTCACGTTTCACAGCGCGCGTTGAACCAACTGCGCCACGGAGGCTGTCGGAATATTTTATCCTTTGCAATGCACTATTATCAGATGCCACTTGCTCTTCTTTGAAAGAGGCTTAAAGAGAGTACTCTCCTTACGGTAGGCAGCGACCTGGTTATGCTGGACCCCTGGCACTGCGAAGGTCCATGACTGGCCGTGACCGCTTACCATCAGGCGGGGTGCCACCTATGGTAATTTTTATCACCGGCATAAAAATATTGTCAGAAAGATATTTGTAGTGTTTTTCAGGCGTGGGTTCTAATGAGATATGTTTGGTGGTTTTTAATGCCTATTGATTATTCTGTTAGAATTTAGGTTGTCATCTTATTTAATGGTTCTTCGACTGCAAGGAATTCGGTTTTTGTAATAAGACTTGCCTGTTCCTGCCTATAATGTTGACTAATTCTTCTACCAAGAAGAAGTGTGTAAGCACAATTGTGTTCTGGATGAAGAACATTATAGCTACTAGCAGATAACTAAGTAGTTATAAGACACCTAATGCAATGTTTTAGTATACAAGTCTTGAGTTGCGTTGCTCATGTTCATGGAAAGGCGTGATGTTTACTATTTATCATACGAGCAACCTGCTCGTCACATCATTCTCACTAAAATAATAAGTTGGTTATGGTTTAAAGACACTTGAGTAGTCCCTTGAGAATTACCGATATTTAGTTCTTCGTTATAGTAGTGCTCTTGTCAATCCTGGTTGCCGTGGTGTTTGTAGAAGACGTATCAAAAGTACCATAACTAGCCTCTTATACGCGCGGTGCGAGCTTCTATAACTGCACCCTTAATTAACCAAATTTTGTTCTGGTTATCTTGGGCCCTATCTGGGCTTGCGTCCTGTGCCTGGGCACCGCTCGCACCGCCACAGTTTTGGCAAAGTATCAATAGTTATAACATGAACAGATCTTCGGTACTCCGAATGGAATCAGGGTATTCGTTATGGGCCTCAATTTTATAAAATCCTTTTACTTTGAAATTACGACTGTGCATAGAGAAGGGACTCACAATTAAGATATGTACTTTCAAAAACAATGTCTGTGTACTGGTATATCTGGTATTTTTACAGAAAAACTACACCTAATTAGATTAAGACAATTAATTTAAGGAACAATCAGGTTTGACAGGTTGTTTATCCCAACTGTAGTAAATTTCATAAATTGTGGGTGTGTCAAGAGTTACTCTCTAGAAAAGCCATTACCGAAGCCCATGCGTATCGTGGAAATTCCTCCCATCCCTTTCCAAGATGATTTTTTTTGAGGTAAAACATCCTGTCTTTTACGTACTTTCCCTCTACTTTCCTGTTATTTATAATCCAATAAATAATGATGCCACTTTCCTGTTTATACCTGCCTTTAGAAGTTTATGTAACCATTAGTAATCGGGTATTTTGTTCGTGCTGTTTCATCTGTGAGATATGCGTAAAACCCGTTAGTGTGACTTATTTTCTTCTCCTTTTACTCAGCCAAGGGCTAAAAAGGAACGATGATGCATAAAATTCTCTGTGCATATTTGTATTTACGTTCCATTATAATGCTTAATCCTAAACTACACATCTGGTTTTATTCAGGAAATATCTAGACTACAATTTTACCCATCAAAGTTAAAAAGAAGGGTTATTCTTTCAGCAGTTTTAGCGTTTTCAGTATCCATAATCAGTTTATGGAAGCATACCACCAGGTGTCTAACTAAGAAGTTCGTTACTTCATATCTCAGTCTCCCAATTATTCTACGCAATTGTGCTTTTCCAAGTGTTTCTCTACTTTCTATAACCTTGGGCTCTTAATAATATTTTTTAGAGGCTATTGAACTTTAACGGCGAAGAAAAACATCGTGAGGAAACCTGCATACCGTAGCGATTTTAAAGAATTTCTACGGTATGTAAGTCCAACCTGTACTAGGCCAGCGTGGTGGACTATATGGCCTAACCACTCTCAATCGATTCTCTCGATTGAAGAGTAGGCCCGTGCCCAGCAGTGGGACGTATATGGGCTGATACAGATACAGAAGCTATTGAGTATGCCAGTGGTTAGTCTATCTGGAGCATACCATTATGTGCTGTGTTGTAACTGTCTAGAAATGGCAGGTTCTGCTTTTAGATGTCAGATATTTAAAATTCTGTCATAATTCTTTTCGAATACTGATGGATTCTCATTGGGGGTTGAAAACCATCGCCACAGCTTATGTCAGCTTTTAAAATAAATTCCTTGTATAATATTGTTAATGTAAATGTGTGAGGTGTTTTTTATTTAATTCTTGTAGAATTCGTTTTGGTATGGAATGCAAAAACTGTGTGTGTAATTTTGATTTGTAATTCTAAGGATAATTTCAATTTATTAAAATAATATATATGTATGTATATTAGTTTTTTTTTGGCAAGACAGCTGGTCGTGAAATCATTCTGCAACAGGTCTTTTTCACCGACTCCAAGAAGTGTAGGATAAGGAAAGGTTTCAAAGGATAAAGGTTACAAATGAAATCAATATTTAATTGTAATGTACACAATTTATTCATATCGTATAGAGTTTCTTATACAAAGATAATAAATTGTAAAATCCTCTTTTCACGGTCCGAATAATAAATAAATACTTAGTTATTAACTCCCTTCAGTCCTATCACATGCCCTTTGGGCAATACTAGGGAACTTACGATACAGGGAATACTTTCAACTAGCCTTCTTAGGATGAGAAATTGTACCCCGCCATGTCCAACGACGCAGCGGGGGAACCAATCAATGAAGTCGTCAATACGTGTACAAAAATATCCATTTAGGAAGCTATTATATAGGTAGGTATGTTTTCAAAGGCACTGGTATCTTATTCTGAATAGTAAACTGCTGTGTGTGGACTATTTCTTACATTACACGCGATTACATCGGCAAACGCAGAGGACCAACGCGTTTTTTTGGTTTGAAACTTAACGAGCTTCCAATTTGAGAAATATACATTTATTTTTTATAATCTTAACATAAATAACGTTCTAAGTTGGACTTAATTACATCTTACAAACTACAACTTAAGAGAACATAGTCTTTAGCCGTTGATTTTTCACTATCGAGTCTTCGAATAGATGAAACAGATCCACTTCTATACTTATTACATATACATACATAGCTCATCACTAAAAATGCATTTTTTTATATTCTATCACTGAGTAGACAAGTTTTATCTGCTCGAAAAGTCTGTAAAGCGAGCACGAGCGGGGCTGCGTGCCTCGACCAGCGACCACACGACACAATACATACATCTACTAGGAAGGATAACATTAGGCGAGACGGCTTAGCCGCTTACAGCTGCACATTATCATACATATTACATCTCTTTACATTACAACGTGGTAACTTCGTCTACTGGGAGGGCGTAGAGACAGTTTGTACGAACAAGATCGGCTCGTCGCCGCAGCGACGGCGGCTGCGCGGACCAGGCGCACCGCGGGGCGGGCTCATAGGGCGCGGCGCGGCGCTCAGTGCTCGTGCCCACGCGCCTTGTTCTGGTTCATCATGTTCTTGAGTGTCGCTACCTCGGTGGCGAGCCGTGCCAGCTCCACTTTGAGGTGCGCCTCCTCCTCCTCGGGCAGGCGTTCGGGCTGCGGTCGGTACTCCGCTCCCAGCGAGATGCCGGAGTCGCGCTCGTCGCTCGAGCCCTCGCCGTCCCAGGAGGGTGAGGACCGTGGCCCGGGCTCCTGCTTTATGTGCTGAAGGGACAGGAGGGCGCTGGCGACGTCCTTATCGCCCAGGTGAGATTTGTGGCGCAGTTTAAGAGGCAAGCAATTGTTCTCGGGCGCGTACTGCTCGGCTGTCTCGTCTCCGGAGCCGGAGAGCGAGGATAGTTCGTAGGGGGAGGGCGCGCGGCGAGATCTGGACAGGTTGAGCACGGAGCCGGGCGGCTCGTAGTGTGCAGGGTGCGGGTGTGGGTAGTAAGCTTCCGGCACCGGCAGCCTCTCTTGGTAGGGCTCCGGGGCACGCTGCGGCGGTGGAGACGGTGGCGACGCGGGGGGTGCGGGCGGCGGTGGAGGCGGCGCGGGCGGGAACAGCGCACTGCCCGACAGTTTACTCCTCTTGGTGACGCAGAGCACCTGGTCGCAAGTGGGCAGGGTGGCGAGCACCTGGTCTATGCTTATCAAGTTTTCGCCGCATATCCCGTATTTTTCCTTTATGGCATCGAGTTGTGCCTTGAGTACGTGGTTCTCCTTGGACAGCTCGACGACGCGTTGCTCCAGCACCATGTCGTTGAAGCGGCGCTTCTCCCGCGAGCGCTTGGCGGCCTCGTTGTTGCGGCGGCGGCGGTCCCAGTAGCCGTCGTCCTTCTTGCTGTCGGGGATGAACTCGCGCTGCTTGCGCTGGCCGAAGAACTCCTTGCGCTTGAAATCGAAGGAGTAGTCGTTGGGGTCCCCGGGGTTACCGCTGGAGGGTGGCGACTGGTCCATGGGGTAGTGCGGGGAGACGGAGAGGCGCGCGCGCGGAGGCGGCGGCGCGCGGGCGGGCAAGGGGGCGGGGCCCAGGCCTGCGCCCGCGCCCGCGCTCAGCAGCTGCTGCTGGCTCAGGATGAACTCTGCAACCATGTTTCGGCGGACGGCAACCGGTCCGCACGAATCTTCACTGTGGTTCTGTAACAAAAAGAAACGACCGTTGTAGTATGGAAACGTGCAGCCTTGTTGTCTAAGTGTCGCTTACAAAATCGATTGCAGAAACTGTGTCGCAAGATCCCGCGGTGCAACTTGCACGTGGATCACCTTAGCGAAATCGAGTTGCCACATTTCAACCGCTTTTTACACCCTTCATGTTAGCCAAACTCATTAATAAGCGTTTCTTAACCTTTGTTACACAAATTCAAAGGTTACACCGGATTTGTACGGTTACTAAACGCCGACTTCCTGAGTATTGCAAATACTTATTTTTTCTCATTCTTAAGTAATATTTGAAGGATGTTTAATAATAGAATCAATGATGCATTTGATTACACAAAAGAAACTAAGTTGATGATAAAATATTTGTATACAAATCGAGGTTATCCAAAAATTGCATCTTTATTAATACAAAGTCCAATCTAGTCTGCTTAAATTTTTAGTCTTTGGCAACTAATAATTGTTGACACAGCTATTCCATATTTAAAATGCATTAAAATATTTTCCGATAAAAGTTTGCGTAAAACGGAGAACAATATTTTGAATTTCGCAATCCAATCACGTTGTTCCCAACGCGGGCAAAGCAGAAACATAACAGTAAAAGTGTTGAGCCGAGCGATATTTGCTGTTATAATATATCGATTGATTAATGTGTCATTAACCTTATGCATTATCGATTATCATAAATATTTTATTATACTGATAAAATGTACCGCAGAAAGGTAATACAATGTCAAATATTTTTAAATTAAGAATGCACTGGCCAGTGATTATGCACACGTTAACGACAGGATGTATAAAAAAGTTACACCAAAATGCATTGTTATCAAGTTTATGACCTATCCAAGAAAAACAATAGAAGGATCATTAATAACGCACCCATTGTTAAATTCACTGTTCTTTTTTTGAAAAAATCTAAAACAGAGTGCACAGCACTGGCTAGCGCATGGAAAAAGGAATTAAGCAATCACGTTCCATTACACGTGGTGCGTACGTAAGCAACGTGAGAGTTCTTTCTAAATTTCATATTATGCTATTCGAAAAAGCATTTACATGCATTTGTAACTATGTCGCAGCCAGATACACGTGCCCCAGCCGAATTATACAAGATTATTCACAATGTAAATCACATGAAATTCGAAAAAGATCATTAGGACCGCTGTAAAGAATTTAATGTTTTGAAACAGATCTCAACGCAAAACGCTTTACATAACCACTTCCTATTTTTATTTCATCTATTTATTTGTTCATTCAAATGTATGAGTGTATTTTTATAATTAATTTACAAATTTCGGTGCAATGGTGAAACTTTTTCAATAACGGTCGTAAGGTAATAGCGCTAAAGAGCGGCTGGTGTTATTGGTACGTTCCGTTTCACGCGGCACGACACGGCATCATCGGTGTCAGTGGGTCGACCCAGATGCTCGGGCGCACCCGTTACGCGGCGACTAACTGTTAATCACACCAACTTTAATTGGCAGCCATTGTTGGTGAAAATGTCCCGCTTGTATTTTAGATATTACAATACGAAGATAATCTGGTTTATAATCACGACCATGACCATACATTAGTGGCGAAGGCTCCTTAGAAGCCAGTTCCTACCGGCTTCCCTTTTGTAATTTATCATTACACTATTAACAAGCAAATTATTCAAACTTATTTATTTAATATCAAAACTCAATTATTATTTTTTACATTCAACGACATCTGTCGGCCAGATACGTAAACATTACTAGGAAGCGGCACAGTAAGCCCTTTTTATTGCGACGCGGTGCGACCTCTGGCGAATTCCTGTAAAATTGTTCGGCTTATTCAATAACACTAGCGCGGCCCGTGCGCCGCCGCCCGCCGCCGCCCCGCCGCCACCGCGCCGCCGCCGCGCCGCCCGTTACGCATTGTATAGTATGCAACAAACTACGCAAAATTGTACCTTAAATTGATAGTGATTTAAGGTTCAATTTACGCTAAAAAAGCAAGAGGCAAGCCGCAGCTTCTCCGGCATTTCGTGTGTTTAGGTATAGATATTACTTATTACAATAGCGAAATGCGGAGTTTAATGTATTTATAAGTGTTGTATTTACATTTTTACAATATATTCATGGTTCATGCAATTAGTTTTAAATGTTTTTAATTACAAAATGTGTAATATTAATATTATGGTTTTAATGGAAATTACTAATCGTTAGGAGCGTACTAATATGTTTAGGTTGTCGATTTTACAAATAAAGTTAGTGTTTAGATTTTAGGACGTGCTCGATCCTCGCCTGAGGAATACATTGTCTTACTAATGTTACAACTGATAAATGCGGGGCTATCGTACTTGTTAATATATTGAGTCTAGGTTTTTATTTCTTTTATATTAATCTTATATTCACGTGCAGTTTAGAAATATACTTTTTTATTTTTCTCATTATGTAAGCATGGTTTACTTTTTATTTCATGGACATTGTAAATATTGTATAAGTACATAGGTAACGAAAATATTAAAATTTAATTGACGGCCGCAATAGGCAGATGCCACAATATCACTTATCAAATGAAACCTATTATGTTAGTTTGGTGAGTAAGATTCTCGAAGCAATAATTTGCTGGTGGGAGGATATTCGCAAAGGTCCGAATATAAGGACACACGTGCATAAGTGTGTCGCGTTTTGCGTTCATTCTGTGAAACATCACACAGTAAATTTTTAATCTCTATTCGGACTGCACTACGCTTACTATCAGTCGCATTCACAGATTACTTAGTACTAGTCGCATTGTAGTCATTTCGTAATCCCTTAGCCCTTCTAATATTATAAATGTGAATGTTAGTTTGTTTGTTACGCTTGCACGCAAAAACTACTCAACCGATCATCATGAAACTTTTTACACATATTCTTGGAGGTATTAGAAGTAACATAGACTACTTTTTATTCCGAAAAAAATAGTGTTCCCGTGGGATGAAGAAGGAATTCCGATATATTTGCTACTTTTTCATACTCAAAAAGATGGGATGGGACTGGATTACATTTCATTAGTGAGAATGAGACGGGGCGGGCGGGATATAACGGGATGGGACGGGACGGGATGGGAGATTTCAAATAAAATTAACCACGCAGACGAAGTTTGCGGGCAGAAGCTAGTAACAGGATAAAGAAAATAAACATATTTTGTGTTTTGAGCTTCGGCTTCCCTTTTAAAAAATGTCACCCTTCGCCACTGCCATACATCACATAACAGTATTTCGCTATAAAAAGTAAAATACACAATCGTATTACGCAGGCCTTTCGCAGCAGTTCGTTGATTTTTAATAATGCCGTAACCGTTACTCCGATATTAGTACAGTTAGATATAACTATTCAAACAGTTTTTATTGGACATTCCCAATCGACGCCCACTTTGCATTAGCAGTTCATTCAAACACGAGGAAAAAATATGTTGAAATGTATGAAGCAATTCAAACAAAGCTAATTGGCTCCGTAGCGGATTGTCCTTTGCCCAATGAAAAAGTTTGTAACCGCCATCTTGTTTAGCTGTTTGCAGATTTCAGTGTGATATATTTTTTGTTCTGTATTAGTGTTACAAGTTCGATCGGTGAAAGAAAGGCAAAAAGTTCCCGCCCGTTAGAGGTAACGCTTGGTAGAGCACAGACAGTTAAACACCGGTTTAGTGAGCTACAGTAGGTAATTGATAATAAGTCCAGTGTGGCAACTTTTTTACAATGTGTTGCTAAGTACAAAGGTAACAACGCAGACAGCCAGGTCACGCTTAGCAGAGCATAATATATTGGTATTACTTTTATTTTAAAGCACTTGTTTGGTGCCAGTATTTTTCAAATTTAACAGTTCTATTCTTTTTTTAAATTATGTGAAGGAACACTTCTCTATAGCTGTGATCGCCAACAATTTGTACAATCAACAATCGATCGACAGTTACTTACTAGTCGTGCACTTTCTCGCGATAGTACCGCTAACCGAAAACCGGGAATGTACGGTACAAGCGCCGAAACGGTTCAAAACTTGCTCATCGGTGTCTAAACTCGTAATACTGTTATGAAACAGCTATTAGTGTTTCGTCATCGTTTTGTGGGCGATTCAAGGCTCTCTTGTGTAAATATTGCTTGTATTTTTCAATTGTCACTAATTGATTTGTGTGCTAACTACAAAGGTAATTAAGTATGGCATGATACTTTAGTCTATTTGCTAAGTGATGTCTTAATATAACTTATTAAAAAATTATATACATAAACAAACCAAAAATAAACATTACCCAATAGATGATTGTACAGGCAAGATTGTACAGGCCAGCTTGTACAGGCAAGATTGTACAGGCTTTATATCCGTCACATTGCAAGGCTGGGTCAAATAGGCCACGTAATCCCACGCTACACCACACGTGGGCGTTGGGTTCACGTGAATCCTACTCTATTTATAACACGTTTTGCTAACCGTTTGTAGCCTTATTAAATAACACGACGAAACGTGATTAAACTTTTTATGAATATTGTGCACTGCGATTTCTTGTCTGATAAAGTATTATTTGGCATGTAATTGAAGATTTATCTGTGTCCCAATTTAACTGTATTTTTAAATGTTGCTTAATTTAAAGAGAACAAAGCAGTACCAAACATAATAAAACCGATAAGTAACCGTTAAAGAATTTCACATAATTATGTTATCACGAGTTTCGTAACACATCGAAGTGTTACTCTGAGTCACTGTACAAAGTTCTTACTATTCAACAAACAATGATAACGGTTTATATATATAGAGCACATTTCGTAGCGTTACAAAACAGCAATCTCCTTGTACTTTATAGTTTTTTGTTTATTACATAATAATGTAAATTGTGTTTTTTGCATCATTAGAAGAACACGTGTTTGCGCACGGGATGTTAAAACTTAAGAGATATATCTAGGGTCATCACGGACATTCATGTTATTATAAATTTCTTACTTAGAATTCATTTGCATTACATTTACATTCAATTTAATCATATTTAGTTTTGGTAAGATGAACAATTTAAGTCAACTACTTCGTTAAGATTTTTTTTCTATTCTTGAAATGGGTATAACGAGAGCTAAGGGCATTTGGTGTGAATTGAAAACGTTTTCCTTATCACACCACGCCACAATTTGTAAATCGAACTTCCTTTGTTCGAAATTTGAATTGATAAGATTAGTTGTTTCGGCGCGAAAAATAGTGTTGTCTATGAGTCGAGTAGGGTTGTCGAGCTGTCGCTGACCTTACCGCATTGTCCTGCCGGTGTCGGCGCGGGGCGCACGTGCGGGTGTCGCGCGGCGTCGGTCACGCGGCCACCAACACGTGTCCGCTCTTGAACCTCACGTTGGCGGTTACGCAACACGATTCGAAGCACGTTTGCTCTTCTCCACACGGTTATATAAATTGCAACGTGATTTCGAAACGTGAAATTTAATTACTAATTACCACCGTAGGTAATCGACGCCCTTGACCGACGCCACTTGTGACACATTGTGCCTTTGTGCATGTTTGTGCTAGTTGATTTAATGCACAGCACATTAATAACCGTCTGTACGTTGCATTGTTTTGGCGCGTATCTTAAATATTTTTCAGTTAACTTTCTAGAATGAACTGTTGGGTTAGGTCAGAAGTACTAAATATAAACGTGTTGGGCGTCTGTGGGGCGTCCGTTTCGTTCTCAGTGGAAACGCCCGTGGTTTATGTAAATATTGTTTTATCACGTATTCTATTTGTACAGATCTGTATTTACAATAACGTAAACAAGCAAATGAAACCATACATATACAACCTCGTTGCCCATTTTAGATTAATAAAAAATAACACTTCATTAGATACGGTTGTTTGTAAAAAACAGCGATACGCCTGACCTCAGTTTAAATAATAATGTATAACGTCGCCATCTTGGAAAAAGTAGAGAAAGTAGTACAGCGGCAACTTTCCACGCGCTCGCCGGTTATTGCGCGGGAAAAGTAGGCCGGCGGCCATGTTTGATTTGACATTTTACCGCCAGTTTTAAAACCGTTAGAATTAATTAATAAACAATCTATTTTAACCACAAAGTACGGCGATAAAATCGACGATGGAAACATCTATAAATCCATTATGCAACTGATTTAATTGACACTTGTAGGTTGGCGCCAACGCGTTCATTGTCTATGCTCTTGATTATGTCAAGATTGGATTGTTTTCAAAACTTTCTTTGCAGCCAGCCGTTTGTTTTGTCTGCGCCCTCGGCCGCCTTGGCGCATTTTACAGCGAAGGTTTTAGCGTAAGGTTGCGAATTCTGGAAGTGTTTCAAGCATTTTTCGACGAAAATCCGCGTATACTTGACCGATTTTTCCCGCTCATCGTAAGACCTAATTAAACAAACGGGGGATTTATTTCGGGGCGGCCTCTATCGGTCGACTCACGATAATGGTTTGGTGTCAAGGTTGCGTTTCGTAACGTTTATGCGACTCGTGGTAAACGTGTCAAGGCCCTTCGTATTATCCGGAAATTGTCTCGAGACAATGCGCGATCAATGACGCGGGTCACAGTTCGGAGCAGCCTTGGACCGCGACCTGCTAATTGCTACATTATTAACAAACGCTTAACCTATATCCATGAGCTAAATTCTAGGAACCGTTGCGTAATATATTCACGGAAATAGGGGCGCTAAGTACTTTGACTCATTTGCGCTGATCGTTGTCATTATGTGAATCATATTTTTAAGTACACCCTCCATGCGTCATCGCCGAATAAATCAGCCATCACTCTATTGGACCTCGCGTCACTCCGGTCCGTTTGTGTGCGGTACACAACGTAAACTAGGTTACAGACGAGCACGAGAGATAAAAAAATATAGGTCAAGTTATCTTCGTTTGTCCTCGTGGCGATGAAATTATCGCCTCCGGCTGTTATTGCGCGTGAAAAAAAATTCTTACGTAACGTCGTATCTGATACACATACTCAGGGGTACTCCCAATGTCATGTGGGATTACCGCGAGTTTATTATTTGCTCATTTGTTTGCGTTTAAAAGGTCTCGT
Source organism: Deilephila elpenor (assembly GCA_949752805.1). Classification (NCBI taxonomy): domain Eukaryota; kingdom Metazoa; phylum Arthropoda; class Insecta; order Lepidoptera; family Sphingidae; genus Deilephila; species Deilephila elpenor. Next base: position 6,677,620 of record OX457119.1, read on the forward strand.
GGATTTTAGGCTAATCATTGCTAGATGCTTCGTGATTCAGTGCGGAAATGACTCGATGATCCGTCATGTTGGCCTTAGTTTTGCAGTTATTATAAATCCGCGTGCATCTTCGTGCAGGAATTTGGCTAACGTTTTCCTTAATTGTTATTATTTGTATTACTACCTGTATGTTTCAAATATACTCATATTTTTGTAATACTCATTCTTTTTTCTACTCTATGTGTATTTTAAGGCCCTCAATGTTACTTCCTTACTGCATGGAAAATCATTCTTCGTTGAGGGTGATTAAGAAAACGCATGTGCGACCTCATGCTCATTGTAATACCTTCCGGACAGCCTTGCAGTCGGTTCCTGCATTACATCATACAATGCATTGCTTGTTAATACATTCGATACGCCCCTTTGTTGTACAGAAATGTAATTGATTTGAGCGGAAAGTTCGCCGGCGACCTCGGGATATCAAATGCGTCGTTGGTAACTGTTTTGTCTGTTTATATTTGTGCATACTAGTATATTTGGCGCTTTTTAGTCCCTATCTACCCCATACTATAAGTGAATGTTAGTACGCAGTATAAATGAAATGGCCACAGTAAAGATTACTCAGACATGTTATCTGTCGGTCATCAAAAACTACAGTGAACCCGCGTACTTTTGTTCGCTAGACGCCAATAAAGTCGTCGGTTCAACGACCCGCCGTCCAATCCACGCAGTAAACTGATTGGATGTACGTAGAGAACTCGCACCTAACTGTAATATAGCCCAAACTCGGAATGTCTGGGTTTCCATTGGCCAGAAACTCGAAATTTTGTGACCATGGAGTTCCTACTTTGGAAAATGTATTGTTGATATTAGGCATTTTACATAGAGCGATAACCGCAAAAAAATGTCCTTTCTATAATGAGTAACTAGTTGTGTGGTTAATATGAGGCAAATATTGGCTCAATGTTTCCTTTGTCCCACAATTTTTTAATACAGGCTGTGTGATTATGCTCTGTGTTCATCGTTTTAAACGTTCCAATTTTAAATTTGCAACAGAACAAAAGATGATGGATATTAACTGATAAAGCGTTAGTCACTGTAGCGGCGATGTTGTGTTGCAGTACATTGCGCAACAACTACCCTAGTCGGGTTGCGTCACACATTGACACAGCTAACTGACCTTTACATGGGACGATCGATTCTGCACCACTTACTAGATCGCCGCTTGTCCAGCCATGTTATAATGAAAAACAACTTTTTTATCAAATGGAATGTGTGCTGCCAGCAGGCCTTTTTAGCTGATAACAAAATAAGCTTTAATTGTGACGCCATCTGTTATTTGAAACCTAAATCGTATAATATACATGTGCCAATATGTACATTGTACACGAGCTACAAAAATACTTTTTGTATTTTGTGTGTCACATGTGTTTGTTTTGCATATTTGCGAGTTTCCTTCATTTGATAAATTTAAGGTAAAACAAGCTTTATCCGAAGGTTTTCGGTGTCATATACTTTATGGCTTTATATGTGACAAGGTTGGCGTAATTACATTGGATCTTTAAATAATGCACGGTAATGAAGGCGCAAGTGTGTGATATAAAATTCAACTGCATAAATTCTAGTTTCCGTACATCCGCGGGCGAACGCACGCCGGATTGGAACCTTGAACCAGTTGTGTAAGCGGCTCACAATGGCTTACGACAGAACCGCGGTGCCAGGCTCCGCTTACGACATCGGTGCGCTAGTGCTTGCAAGCGCAACACCGCAATTAGCCCGCACAAAACTATTTACAACACCACATTTTGCGTTTCCAACACAAATAGTTTGCGTTTACGGTTTTTGTACCTTACAAACACATTTTTGTCTATTACAATTACCTAGCTATAATAATAAATACTAAAAATACATCTTTTAAAATACGGGCAAAAGCAAACATGTTAAAATTAAAAAAGGAACATAATTTCCACCGGCCAGTTATAACGGAAAATACTTTTTAATACATTCAAAATTAAATGCAACTGGTCAGAAATAAAAATATATTTTAAAGAAATTCAAATTTAGAACTCCCGAAACGGATTTAAAAGTGGAACGCGGCGAAATACTGCGATATGTTTTATCGTAATGACTGTCTGTCGCGACGGGAAAAAATAATCGCGCCGTGACATAACACGTTTCGATACAATTTATCAGATATGGAAAACGTCTGCCAAATAAATCATTAGGAAAACAAAGAAAGACGAACAGGATAGACAAATCAAACATTGCGTGTGGCGGACTCGCGAAAACAACAAGTACCCAGGAAACTCAACCGCAAACAAAGATTCAAAACAAGGTGTAGCGATGTATTGCCCTCACGACGCAATATAACAAATATTAACATAGTGCAAACTTTTGGCACGAGATTCGGATAAGTGAATAAACAAATTTCGATTCGCGGAGTCATTGACTCGACTTCGGGAAAAAACAATTCTTTGAACCAGATTTTTCAGATCAAGACTTTGTGATTCACACCGATTCATTATTACTCATTATAATTCAAAAAAATTCCGACATTCCGGAAACGACTTTGAACTTGATGAAAAATTCATCATCAATTTTAATCTACAAAAATCTGTTTATGAAATTCTCGAACGCGCGTGAAACTTTTATTTTCTTTACATAAATTAATTTCCAATTCTAGATTTTATTTTGTAAACATTATGTCCTACGACTGGGAATAAATTAATAAATCCTAATAAAATACAAACAAGCTAAATCACATAATAACAACATTTATTTCAATTTACCCTCGTATTTTGAAAAATCTGATTGGACTTTGCATTTTATTGTAAATCTGCAATAATTTTAAACAAATCTAAAAAATATTAAAAAAACAATAAAAAGCGTTGATAAACTAAAAAAGATACTTACGAAAATATTTGCGGTGTTAAAGTACTCCTTTTCGGTAATTATCCAAATCGTGGGTAAAATGTCATAATCCACAGAAAATTTAAATAATCACTACCGTTGTCCGGTCAAGTTCACAATTAATAAAAAATGTTACAATTCTTTCACTCCCACTAAACACGTCCTGACGAAAATTTTTCACTTATCACAAATGTTATGACGAAATAATCCAATGCGAATGGCGTTGCGTTATTCCACCCAGTTGGACGCGTCTGAACTCAACGAAGTCTCGAGTGCGACTAAATTTTGTAGTGGGGCCGACCGACTCCCGGCCTGCAGCACACACACAGCCGCCTCGCGAGTCGCGTGTGTGAGTGTCCGCGTCTGTGTGCGTGACCGCGGGTGTGTGAGTTATATTTACGTAATTTAGAGTTTGTCGGTGTAATCACTTGCTCGTTATTGACTCAATGTGGTGTCCAATTTTTTAGCTAATTCTCGCGATTGAGTCAGAATGTGTTTGTACCGTATTGTTTTTTTTCAAATTTTTAAACGAAATCTGTAATCGATTGATAAGCGTGTACATTTCGGTTAAGTGGCGTAATGAATAGCCCGGTATAGATAATTTGTCGGTGCCCGAATTGGGTAATATTTTTCTGTACCAATTCCGTAATTTTTAGTTGTTTGATTTTGCAAAACGTTGCATATTTTCTTTTGTAATTGTTGTTTTGCATGCGGGTACGTTAATGCGTTAATATCATGTAAATAATTAAAGTTACATTGTTGGGTCAAACCGGTGTTTTTTCACATCCTGCGCAGTTACGAACCAAGCTGTGTCGAAACACCGGGTATCGGATTGCGATACGCGGGCTACCTTTGGCAATTTGTATAGGAAAGGCTATCTAGGACTGCAATATTAATTGTAACAAAACACGCAAATTAATTGCATTTTTATTATCTCGACAATCAAAATCTGATTCAAGAATGAGTCACTTGAGGAATTTTGTGAATCATTAATTACCTTCCGATAAATGTAATAAATAAAATGAAATAAAAATGTTAATTAATAAAATATTATTTCGCGATAATTCTGGAAATACTACGCGCTCGCTACGGCGTAGAGGTCTTTCGTAGTAAGCAATGGAAATGACCAAAGAAACAGATGAGTCATCTTCGTACTACGTATGCGTTCCTGGTACTTATTTTTCGACGTGAGGCAAAATTTTGGGAATCTGTAATGTTATGTTTCAATGATGACTCATAGATATGAGTGTTTTGGAATTGGCAAATACGCATTTAATTATTGTATGAACTTGTTAATTAATCCCTTTCTATGAATTAAATATCTTTTTTTAATAAATATATCAATGCAACATATATTTACTCAATAAGGTCGAGCATAAAAATTATTAATGGGACAGTGTGTGAAACTTTGCATATTTTTTAGTTCTGCAAAACTGCCAATAGATGGCGCTCTAACCACTCCATAGCGATGAGTATTTTCTTATTATCGCATATTCTGCATATTTTCATAATGAATAATGGTATTTATTTGATTGTATTGTAATATATGTTATTATTACGAAATACATGTCTTTCTCTACATTAAATATCTGTTTAAAATTGTAATTCACGGGAAATAAAATGCAAATGTAGATTGTAGAGTCAGATCTTTGTGCTTTACTATAATAAATAATTTATGTAACTATGTGTGGAAAAGGCTATTTGTTAAATGAGAAGTATTGGGTTCGATTTTGAGATTGAGAAAAAAAAAATTTTTTTAAGAATCGGGTGTTATGGCCCTTAAAACAAAAAATCAGTTTGATAGAGACTACAATATTTATTTCTTCTTGTTTGAAGTTTGATTTATTTTTATTCACGGATAAAAAACGGGGCATATAACTGTTGGATGTATCATACGCTACAGGAATGTCACACAATATTATCGAAATGGTTATTTCTATGCTTCAGATCACCCGATGTATAAGGAAATAAAACGGTATTTTTGGTTGTTTTAAATACGTTTTTACCAATCGCCTAGTTATAGCAACTATATAAGAATTGTCAGGTGTGTTGGATTGCCCAATTGGTCAATCCAGTTTGTGAGTTTTGAACGCCTGTAACCGGCGAGTATAATTGGGTCGACCGTAGAAATAATTATTCATATATTAATAAGAATTTCTGAAGGGTAAGACTTTTTGTATAGTAGATATTGTGTTTTAATTATTTATTATAAGAAAGCTTACAGCTATATATTTTCACTGTATATAACTATTTTAATAACGAAAGTTGCTATTTATTTATTTCCATATACGAGTTATACAAAACATAAAATGAATGTTATAATTTAAAATATGTTTCTTAATGTTTTGTTGTATCAGCTTGTACTCGCTTACTGCTGAGCTTGGGGGTTCTCTAGAATAGAGTTCGATTGAGAGGGCTTAGGCCATTGTTCACTACTTCTATTGCGAGATGGTGACCTTCATTTCATAGGGCATCCCGATGAGCTCAATAATTCAGTGGTAGAATATTTAGGCTGTGTCAAAGTCCTGGTTTCAATAAATATATCGCGTCAATCGTGTCAAGTAAGAAAAGTTGACTAAGATTGCGGGTCCTGACACGGATGATCATCTGGGGCTTTCCTAGTTTACTCTAGGGTTCTGTAGCAAGAAGTTACTTCTCGAATAGCACTTGGTTAGTATTAGAAAAAAAACCCATCATTCGATAACATATATTTTAACAAATAACTTTATAAGACACTAGGATCTGTTCTCTGTACAAAAAAATGTATTTTTTGTTTAATAAGCAAATACCAAAGTTAACGAGCACAATATAAGCAGGCCGATACAGATAATTATCGAAACCGAACATAAATATGCTAATATGAATTCGAGAAGCACGATCGCGTTGAAAAACACGCGGAAACTCGAATATCATACGTTTTGTTTTTGTAAAAAACGTCTTATGCAGGTATATGATGTAAAAAATACTTGTTTTTCCACCAAATGAATTGTAAATGACATCACGTGCAAAAAATAGTGGCAATGTCAAGGGCGTTGTATACAGCATGCGCACTAACCCACATCGAAAGGTCGCGCCTGTGTGGGATTGCCTTGGCGCTTATCCCACGCTATACTGGAACTGGATCAGCCCATAATTACTCCCTTCTGAGAATGGGAGTCCTCTCAACAAAGAGTACTATTGAAAGGTGAGCTGAGCTGAGCTGAGCTAAGGCAGACCTAAGTCCACCATGCTGGCGTAGTGCTGGCAGACTTCACGTACCATATAATTTTTTGCAAATTTAATGTGCAGAATTCATCAAAGTGTTTTCCTTCACCGTTCAAGGGCTTGGTTGGTTATTATTAGGTACCGCATTATATGCAACAAAAAGGGTCAAAATATGCATGCAATTTTACATGAAAACCAATGAAAACTGCTAAAATAAGCAATATAAATGTGAAAATTTAGCAAAGGAAATGAGAAAAAGAGTGCTATATTTTATAACTAAATCAACATAAAATCAGAAAATGGCGTATTAATCCAACCATAAATTATATTCTAATAATTCTTGGGTAAGTGCGCTTTAAAAAATAAATAGGAAAAAAATTGTAAATGTAAATTTTACACTTATCAAGGGGGTAACCCACCGAAAAATGAAGTAAATATTTGGAAAATATGCAATTACTACTGAAAATTGGGTAAATATGCAATTGCATATGCAAATAACTGCGTAATCGTTCAATTTTCGATGGTTGGTGCAAACTCGTGTTTGCGCAAATGCACTTGAACGTGTGTGGCGGCCATAAGATACATGTCTTGTGTTATATTATGACAGACTTGTCATACTTAACCCTCAGATCCGAGTACTAGCATTTATTTTGAAATCGGAGAGCAAATTATTAAATAAGACTTAAGATTTATACGCAGATGTTGGACTGTAGCTTTCTTGTATTAGTAACACTGACATAAACAGCTTCATAAACGCCCGGTGCAAGCTTTTTCAACTATCTCCCTCATCAACAAAATCCTGGTCTCGTTTGGTCATTTCTGTGCCTCATCTGGCTCACCCTATTCTAGGCAATGGTAATATGTAGTCTAAGATACTTCAATTCTACGTGCTGTATATTAAAATGAATAAACCATTATTTATGATATATTGTAAAATAGATACGAAGGATTTTTTATAAAAGCATCTTAAACATGTACATTTATATAATAGTGGACGTGTTTTCATGTAATCGTATAATGTTATTTTTTATGTTCCGTTTAGGTATAGGTTTTGTTGAAGCTAGATTAACTGTAGTACCTATTAGAAATTTCAACATGGCATTGACTGTGACGCGAGAGGCCGCGGGTTCGATTCCTACATTGAGACAAATGTGTGATGCGCAAGTGCTTTTTGTCTTAGGGTGTCGAGTGATCAGTCTTTCGTAGTTTCTGATACCCATGACTTATCACTTGTATTTTAGCGTGGAGTCAAGATGTGGGATTTTGAGTGTTTTTTTTATTTCATTGAATGGCGAGACGAGCATGCCATTCGCCTGATGGTAAGCGATACGGCCGTTCATGGACAGTAGCAAACTAAACAACACCATGAATTAAAAAGCAATTCTTGGCATTCCACTGCGCTCTCCATTCTGAGACATAAGATGTTAAGTCTCATGATGTCCAGTAGTTACTCTGGCTACAATGTCCTTCAAACCGGAACACAACAGCGCATTTACACCCAGGCGGTCTCTCACATATGAGAGAGTGAGTGAGTGAGTGAGTCAGCAGAGAGACCTACCATCAGTAATTAATTTATAGTAAATTTATGTATTTATCGTAATAAAGTCGAAACATTATTGTAGGTAGAACATGTAAGATTTACAATATATTCAACAGACGCTTATGTACTAGTATTATGTCATAAGTAGGAAGGACATAGCAAATTTATTTCATGACATCTGTATCGGTAAAATAAATAAAACATGAAGTATTTTTTTCAAATGTCAATATAAAAACCATATGAATTGGAATAAGAAATCATATTTTTTTGAAAATATATTTTTTATGCGAACTTAAATATTACGAAACTTTCCGCTATTGTTCTGTTTCTGGAATAGTTTTTTTGATCCAGTTTTAAATGTGACGTAATTTGTTTTCTTGTGACGATAAAGCCACGTTTACACGGGGAGAGTTTCTCGCTTCGAAGACACGATTATCGTAAGAATATAAAGATGTTGCATCGTGTAAACATTGTCAGAACACGATAAATGGCGGTGTATGTACGTATGTATGCGATAATGGGATACGATTCTCGTCACGAGAAACTCTCCATGTGTAAATGACGCTTAAATGGTTATATCGCACCTTATATGTGTAGAGATGTCTGCACATAATCCTTATTACATAGTCCATACAATATGATATCGGTATGCTCAAGACTTCATATAGAAGGGTATTCAGAAAGCGATGCACATCCGTGAGTCAAAGCTCATAGTGACGAATTTTCCTTTAATGCATAATGTGGTCACATTTTTTACTAATCTCCGAAAACTTATCGAATGAGATGCAACATAGCTGTTTCTTGACTTTTTATTTCGATGAACGGCAAGACGAGCCAAACAACACCGTGTATTACAAAGCAATACTTAGCATTCCACGCTCGCCATCATGAGACATAAGATGTTAAGTCATTTTGTCCCGTAGTTACGAGTACTCTAGCTACAATGTCCTTCAAACCGGACTATAACAGTGTATTTACACTCCTGTTTGGCGAGAGAAGTAGGTATTGCGGTGGTACAGTTTGTAAGACGCCGGCTGTGAAACGGGAGGCCACGGGTTCGACCCCGCACCGGGACAAATGTTTGTGAAGCCCACAAGTATTTGTCTCGGGTCTGGTTGTTTGTAAGACCGCAAAGTCTCTCGTAGCTTCTGATACCCACGACACAAGACTTAGTTAATCTTAATATTGAGTCAGGACTATATATGTGACTGTTGGGTGTATTTATTTATTTAGTCAAAGCTACAGTACTAATGTGTAGTCTCTTCCGCGGTCTTGTTGTCTCAAAGAATATCGACGTGACGTAATTGCTTTGCTGTGGCATTTCCTTCCGTCAATATGATTCTCGGACACACTCTAAACTGTGGTACAATGTTCGAATCCGCGTCGGTAGAGTTCTATTTTGTCGGTAGAGTTAAATTTGTTCATTAGCCTTCAGGTATATTGTAATAATGTAATGATGATTTGTGGTTACTTTAAAGAAACAACGTAATCTTTTATCTTTCTGGAGTCAGATGTTAGTGTTAAATTAATATTCATACTTATTCAATATTAAAATGTAAATCATCATAACGGTTACAAAGCTCAGGTTTCGGGTTCGAGTCCCGGGTCGGACAAAGTGATATTGGATTTTTCTATTCATTATCAGCCCGGAGTCAGGAATTTGTGCCCGATATGGCGATAGGCTCGCCCCCTATCACATCGTGGGACGGAACATACAAGGCGAAATGTGGGTGTCCTGGTGGCGCCTCTGCCTACCCCTTCGGGGATAAAGGCGTGAGTTTATGTATGTATGTATGTAAATCATCATAACCATTACCCACACGTTGCTATACTTAACGCAATATACATAATTAAGGAAACTGCTGGCATGGGATAATATTTAAAAATAAGCCTATTACATAACAAATTAAATCCGTGTTAATTACGTGTATAACGAGGTAAAATGTTATTAACAATGAGATCATTCTTATTAATCATCAGACGTGATGACGAAAGAGTTGTAAAAGAAATAAATAAACTCAATAGTTGCATACATAGTCCTGACCCCACACTACGATTGAGTCTTGTGTCGTGGGTATCAGAAACTACGAGACTTTTCGGTCTCTCAATCACCCAGACCCGAAACAAATGCCAGTGGATCAAACACAGTGTGTCGGTGCGAGGATCGAACCCGCGGCCTCTCGTTTCACATCCGGCGTTTAACCAACTGTGCCACTTAGGCTGACAATACTGTCTATTTACCTATGTTTACAAGTAAAATTGTAAGAAGTGGAATTACTCTAGACCACAATTGAATCCGGCATTATACATCTGTCTTTACGGTCTTAACCTTTTATTACTACAACTCATTCGATTTACGCCATTTTAATAGCGGTTGTATTAATTTATTTCCAACTCTTCCTATTAATTTAACTTTATGATTGATTTTGTTGCGGGTTAAAGACAAGTTAGACATTCCCGGAGACTCCCTGAGCTTCAATGCTCATTGTCATTAATATGCGTGCCACTGTTGATCCTGGCTTACAGGAGTTGCAGTGGCGGGTGTGAGGGCGGGACAGTCTCCAGGTGTTGTATGTTTCTATGCCTAGCAAAATATCAATAGGTACGATAAAATTGCTGCATGTATGCATTTTTCTTACTACTACATTATCTAGCTTGTAATTGTTTAACAGCCTTCGTGGCGCTGTTGGTTAAACGCTGGATGTGAAACGAGATGCCGTGATATGGGTTCGATATTCGCACCGAGACAAATTTTTGTTTGATTCACTGGCATTTGTTTTGAGTCTGGGTGTTTGTGAGACCGAAAAATCTCGTAGTTTCTGATATCCACGACGCCTGACTCGATCTTAGTGTAAGGTCAGTACTAAAGACTGGGGTTAGGATTTAAATGTGATATTTTAATTCCCACGATGGTCCCTTATGATTTGCAATACCCTCAAATTATTATAATACAAAAATATTTATTCAAAATGCGGATGACGTATAGACGATACAAAAACGGGGGCCTAAATGAAATAAAAATGATGAATTCATTAGGTTATACACGTGAGCGCCGCACGCTCATTACGGGCACGTGACGGACAAACAACCGGATTTTTTATAGTTACGTAATGTAATTGTAGCGGTTTTTGTTGGCTCGGGCGGATTTTATGACCTCTAGAACTTGGGTGTGTACGAATGTTATCAAATTTAATTTGAGTGTGTTTTACCTTATTTGTAAAATTATTTGTGAATCATTGAAAATTAGATTCAATGTAAAGAAGTATTTTTCTAGAAATATCTTGTCACAGCCATTTCAAGTACCTACTTATGGAAATATTTAAAAATATGGTTCATAATATAACCAGTTTATAGTCTAACGTCAATTTTTATATTTAAATCAATATTTAGATTAGGTAAATAGCACAAAATATATGGGAGCACATATTTATTTTTAATGTTAGCATACATACCGCGACTACGTGACTTGGGAATTGAACCCGAGGCTCCATAAGTTACAGTCTATTTACAACGTCCCTAGAGTCAGGGACTAGAGACAATCATCTGTGGGCCTAACAAACATTTGTCTCGGTGTGGGTATCGAACCCGCGGCCTCTCGTTTCACAGCCGGCGTCTAACCAACTGCGCCACAGTGGCTGTCAATTACCCAATTACTATTACAAATACTATACTTTGTACTAGGGATGTTACAGGGCTTGAATAAGACCTTACAATAGGGCTGACACGGCCCAACCATAGTACTCGCAACAATCGCTTGGCTAGTGATGTAGTTGAGTGGTTTATCGATAAAAAAAACATTTTTGAGATTAAAAAGGCTTTATCTTTATTCACCATTCATAATTCTATGTTTATTATTGCAAATAAAGGTCTCTGCGGACGTCGAGAAATTTAAACATTCTCGACATTTCTAATTGGAATTTCCATTGGCTGAAATAGTAACGTGACATCTTTTTACGGGGCGTTAAGGGTATTTTCGACCATGTGTTGTATAGGCTGATATTCAGCATACCAAAATCCTATCACCACTTATATCTCCTGGAACCTCATTCATCAGAAAAAAACGTAATAACATTGCTTCTCGTCAATCTTCTGCGAGACAGTGGTACCTATTGGGCCCTCCAACTGATTCCGTATACAACGTGGCCCTATCTGTTGCAATTTATCGATACTAGTCGAAAATATCGATATTCGCATAAACATAACATCACTAACAAAACAGATGAACAACAATGACACAATGTTGTTTATCGGGTCAGCTAGGTGAATAGACAATGCGATCGTGTTTTAGTAAATATCTGTAATTGTTGAGTTGTTTGAAATGCCTCTACTGTTGCACACCTATTATGCTGGGGATCGGAATGCGAAAACAACTCGAAGCATGTGATGAAGGGGTCATCCTGGGTGTTTGATATCAGCTCAAATTGGTTTCACTGTAACGGTAAAGAAAAACATTGTAGCCAGAGTAACTACTGGACATATTGAGACTTAACATCTTATGTTTCAAGCGAGCGCAGTGGAATGCCAACCAATGGTTTGTAATTCATGGTGTTTTTGAATTTTCTACTGTCCATGAGCGGTGGTATCGCTTACCATCAGACGAATTCGAATGGCTTGCTCGGCTCGCTATTCAACGCAATAATAAAAAAAAAAACAAACAACGCGAGGAAACCTGTATACCATAGCCATTTGTAAGCATTTCTATGGTATATAAATTCCGAAAACCTAGACTGTAGTCTCCGTCTGTTTAGAATGTAGTCTACCATTGACTATTACTATTATTTGAAATTAAACTAATTTTTACAGATTGTACCGCGGGCTCGGCTTATAATATTTAACTTATAAAGCGATGTAATCCGTAAAAAACAGTTTTATTTCGATATGTAACATTTGCAAAAATAGAAATAATTAATTTGCTTAATCAGTACGGCAATAGGTTTGCCCCCTTTTAGCAGAAATATACAGCTATATACGCGGCAAAATATACCCATATTGTCACCTCAGCCAATTATTAAATTACGCAACCGCAAACACGAGGAAACTAATATTATTTATTCATTACTCGACCATTAATTCATATCTTGAAGCAAAACAAACAATTAATATACCCGAAATACCGTTGTTATCAATACAATTTTATTTTTAGTGCCATTAAGTCACATAATTAAAGTGTTTGGTTCATCGCCTTAAATTATTTCTGTGAAGTTTATCACAAGGGGTAGCAATAACATATTTATTGCGCCGTTATTTCCGCATGATTGGTTCGTGCTGGTCACATGAAAAGTCCTGGGTTCGACACCCGGACAACTTTATGTGTGAGTTTATATTTATTACAACAGTTATATTATGTAAGTTAATAAGCATGCTTTTCGTATTTTGTACCGTGATTTGTTGACTGGTTGTCTTAGGTTTGATTCCCGATCAATGTTGTGTATGTGAATTTAAATGCACCTTTGTATTCCTGTGTGAAGGATATTTTAGCCAATCAAATTACTCGGCATTAAGGTTGGTTAGACACCGCCTGTGAAACGAGAGACCGCGGGTTCGATCCCCGCACCAAGAAAAATATTTGTGTGATCCACAGGTATTTGTTTCGGGTCTGGGTGTTTGTCAGACCGCAAAGTCTTTCGTAGTTTCTGATACCCACGACACAAGACTCGATCTTAGTGTGGGGTCAGGACTATGTATGTGACTGTTGGGTGTATTTATTTATTTATTTGGAGGTGCGTTGCAGGTTCACGCACTATTTATTAATATAGGTGTTCTTATTAATTAGGGTGTAATTTTAAGGTGACTTACTAATCGCGTCAATCTAATAAAGAAATAACACATTCTAAAGTGATAGTATGTCAAAACAAAATATCGCAGATAATTTGAATAAAAATATGTTTTGATCTATTTATAGCAGTATTGATAAGACGTTACATCGAAGGCGTGTTGTTTGCGAGTCGACACAGATAATATTATTCACAAAGTATTTAAATCCGGATGCGTAATCTACATGAGTTTTATGTTTATTAATACATTACGAATAAAACATAGTCACCCTGTTTCCGGTTAAATACATATCATGTTGCAACATTGAATAACATCACACGAATACATACCATAGAAATCTTCATTGGAATAACTATGGCATGTGAGGTTAGCAAATTCGCGGTTGGACTGTGTAGTGGACTGTAGCCTAAACCATCTCAATCGAACTCTTGGTTATAGAGAAGTTTCGTGCTGCAACCGAAAATAAAGCTAGGTGGTAATTTTAATGGTTACAAACACAATGCAACTAAAAATTTCGTCTATGTATCTACCACTAGTATATGACAGAAAAAAATTAATTGGTAATAAAAAATCTTCTAGAGTAAGTAAGCGGACTCGCGGGTACATCTAGTTTGGTAATCATTCCAAGTCAGTAATAAGTTTCCGGTGATAGTATGTTAAACTTGGATTTCCCAAGATGCTAAGCCCAGATAACTAACAAGTAAGAACCGGATTATTTTTATTTTTATTGAAATATATTGTTTCGCGAATTGCGATAAAACATACGTGATTGTATTTTTGAAGGCTACACTATGTTGTCTCGGATTACAGTAAAATTGTTTATAATGAGATTTCCGAAGCCCCAATAATAATTAGTTTATTTTTCCTCCTGTTTTATAAGGGCCTAATGAATACTCTAGCTGTCCAAGCGTTGTAGATGTTCATGGGCGAAGGCCATCTCTTCCCATCAGGTGAGCCCTTGTGCATAAAAAAAAATGTTTATATACCATTTAATTGGTATCAAAAACTACAAAATATTTTAGCACCCACAGTAGTGAAAAGAAATTGTTGGTCACATAAAAATTTTCGAACTCCCAACCGTTCACTGCATAGTTTCATTTTCACTCAGTGAGGCACGGGGGTTGTCATAATATTTTCATCCTGCACATTTTCGCTCCCAATCAAATTATTATTATTTAAATGTTTATTGTACACAATTAAGAACAAAAATACACAATACAGAAACAATAACAAAAAATGTACAAATGGCGGTCTTATCGCTCTCAGCAATGTCTTTTATACAACCATGGGATGGATTCAAAAGAAGGAGAGAAGATTTCAAATTATTTCCTTCTTAATAAAATTCACGCGGAACAATATTTTTATCATGAAATATGCAGCTGCTTGAATCTAAGTATTAAGTAGATTTACTTATATTTCTAAATACATATTAAATCAGGAAATAAAAATTATTAAAATTCACGTGGTTTTTATTATTTCAAAAAATGCAAATAACTTTGGTCACGTTTTTGCGCATGTGTTGAAATTTGAAATAAAACGACTTTGCTAAATGTACTCGTGACTTTGAACTGCATTATGATTTAAGAAATAATGATTTAAAAACTAATAGTACATAAATATGTAGTACAATAAATTAAATAAAAGTAATGAAAAATACGCCATTTGATTATTTTACGTGTGTAGTTTTTTATAATTACAATTTAAGCGAAATAAATGATAAAAATATAAAAGGTAAGCATATATATTACTTTAAATTCTTAGCCAATAATATTTAATGATGAAATAATATTATTAATAAGTAATATTTATTGACTTTCCTCAAACATAAAATATCTGAAATTCCCCTAACGTTGTGTATTTTGAACTGTAGACTTGCCTTATTATGAGCCAATACAACTCGTATATAAAACCATGACGTCACATGACGTACTCATCCGCGAAATTCCACAGCGTCATCAGATTTATGACGATAATCACAGAAATCCGGGCATAAACTTGTTTCCGTGAATAATTGTGGGGAATAACCTTAAGATTATTTGTATTACACATCCTTCGTAATCATTACATTCCTGCTTAATCCCTTTATAGGTGAATCACATTGATTGATATCAGAACAACTTTAATTTAATGACAGAACATTGTAGCCAGAGTAACTACTGGATATATTGAGACTTAACATCTTGTCTCAGGATGGCGAGCGCGGTGGAATTCCAAGCATTGCCTTGTAATTCATGGCGTTGTTTGGTTTTGCTACTGTCCATGAGCGGTCGTATCGCTTACCATCAGTCGAATTGCATGTTCTCTCGCCATTCATCGCAACAAAAAATCACCCAACAGTCACATACATAGTCTTGACCCCATATTAAGATCAATTAAGTCTTGTGTCGGGGGTATCAGAAGCTACGAGAGACTTTGCGGTCTCACAAACACCCAGACCCGAGACAAATACTTGTGGGCCTCATAAATATTTCCCAATCACAATTACCACATGGATCTGTTGACTGCTTCAGTGGCGCTAGTAGTACGGTACGGTTATAACGCTGAGGTCTCGTTTCAAACCCAGGTTGGGCAAAGTGATAGTGAATTTTTCTATTCAATATCAGCCTGGAATTTGTGCCCGATATGGCGATAGGCTCGCCCCCTATCATATCCTGGGAGGGAACACCCAAGGCGAAACGTGGGTGTTCTGGTAGCCCTGCAACTCTCCTCTGCCTACCCCTTCTGGGATAAAGGCGTGAGTTAATGTTACTATAGCTTCAGTGTTTTTATGAAATAATGATGCAACATTACATTCAAACAGGATTTAACAGGACAAAAGGTAACAAAGTTTATGCAATTAATTTTATGTTACTAATAAATGGGTGTGTATGAGTACTTACGAATAAGTTTATGTGAACGTCATCTTAATAACAACCTTTATAAGGCAAATGTGACCATCGTATATAAGTGCCTTATGTCATAGTAAAATGAGTTGGAAAAATAATACAAGGATTTGCCAACATTTTCCTTCAATGACAGGTATGTATGATATCAGAAATGAATATTTTGCCGTGTTACGTGATCCGCCAACCCGCACTAGGCCAGCGTGGTATAGGGCCTAACCACTCTCAATCGATTCTCTTGATTGTAGAGTAGGCCCGTGCCCAGCAGTGGGACGTATATGGTATACAGTTACGTGATCCTTGCTTCCCTTATGTATAAAACAGAGTTAACTGGCCGGCATAATTGGGTATTTTACTCAATTTTTTTATTGTATTTATCAAAAGATATCTATATACAAAATCTAGCAAACAAAGAAATTTGTAAATCCATTCACAATTAAACAATTTAGAAACGTTTAAAATCTTGTAGTGGGAGTAAAAGAAAAGAGATGCAAAACTAAACTAGTGACGTCATTAAGCCTGATATGCATTGCAGTGTGCGGGTGTGAAAGAGACGGTGAGATATCCCCACTACGCTACCAATATTTTATTTAAAATACTAATATGTGCCTCATGTTACGAGCTACTTTGATACTGTTTTGACAGAAATGTTTTATTTTAATGGTTTTTGTGTTTGTATGCAAAATAATACAAAAAGTCGATCATAGTAAAATACCCTATTGTGTCGACTGGTAATAGACGATGCTTTGTCTGAACGATATTTCTTTTCAGAATCAGAATCAGTGTTTAGCGCGATTGCTTTACCGAGTCAGTCTGTGCGTAGTTTGTTAAGAAGCCGGCTGCAATGAGATGCTGCGGGTTCAATTACCGCGGCGAGACAAATGTTAGTAAGATTTGCAAACCTTTATTTCGTATTTGATTATTTTGAGGGCATAAAGTACTTTGTAAGAGCATAAAGTTACTGGTAGGTCTCTCATATGTGAGAGGCCGCTTGGGTAGGTACAACCGCAATGTCTATTTCTCCAGCCAAACAGCAGCGTAAATGCACTGTAGTGTTCCGGATTGAAGGACATTGTAGCCAGTGTAACTACTGGACATATTGACACTTAACATCTTATGTATCAGGATGGTGAGCGCAGTGTATTGCCAAGCATTGCTAATTCATGGTGTTTGGTTTTCTACTGTCCATGAGCGGTTGTATCGCTTACCATCAGGCGAATGGCATGCTCGTCTCGCCATACATCGCAAGAAAATTATACCCACGACACAAGACTTATACCGGGTATATCAAGACTGCAACCGAAAACGAAGCCGGGTGGTAGTTTTAGTGGTTACAAACACAATACAAATAAAAATTTCGCAAAATAAGCGACAGATTTTTTTTGCAATTTTTTAAAAATCATTATTTTTGTGTAGTAAATACCTAGTTATTGCGAAAATAGTAATTTAAACCCTATCGTACCATTGCATCTTAAAAAATAAATAAGTGTACATGATTATTTTAGGAATACTATGTATTTATCACCCAAATACGACGATAAGTTAGAAATTACCAAAAAAAAGTTGACGATTTTTTTTGCGAAATTTTTAGTTGCATTGTGTTTGAAGTCACTAATACGACCACCTGGCTTCATTTTCGGTCGCAGTCTTGATATACCCTGTAAATAGGTACTTTACTATGAGGTCAGAACTATGTATATCTTATAGGTCTAGTTATTATTGAGGCCAAGGCCTTACTCCATAACGTTGGTTTATAGGTTAATAGGATATCCATTATGAAATTCTTGTAAAGAGTTCTCAGGTATGTAAATTTCCTCATGGTATTTTCCTTCTTAATAACAACGAGCGGTAATTAACTACACAATGCATACAACATTGAAGTTTATGTGTGCATTGGGATCGAACTCTAGACTTCTGTTTAGGCAGCTAATACCGCTACAAACAACCTTTCCTCGTCTGAAATATTGTCTAGATGTATTCGAATGTAATGGAAATAACTATAAGTTCACAAATCTGTTGGAGTTCACAAAAAAAGATGGATAAAAAAAGAAACGAAAAATATCTAGCATAGTTTTTTTTTCAGAGCTGTAATGTACATGTAAAATGTGATTTAAAATCGTAGTAAACTATTCAAAAAATCCTTTAAACAAGTATTTGAATAAAGAATACAGAGTTTTTATATTCAAATCTTTTTAATGACCACTAAATTTAAAAATAAATATTTTTATTGGAATTAATACTGGCCTTAATTTAAAAGAAGAATACATAATAATTTGACAAAGTCAAGAAATTAAATTTAAAATAGGAATAGAAAATAGCCACTACATTTAAAAAAAGAACATTTTATTTGAAAAAAGACTGGCCACTATGAAACCCATTGCGTAACCTGTATCTAGTCAGCGATGGACATCATAATATGATAATACCCATACGTAGATTCACGTATATAAAAAGGACCCGCGTCCCATTCGTCCTTGTCATACAAATATGAAATAACAACTAAATCGCTTCTTATTTACGTAATGTATTCTCAGAAATCATAACACAGACCGCGCCACAATGTATTCAACTATGATGTAATATTTATATGGATTTATCCCGGAAATGCCTCAGTATTTTTATCAGCCCCATTGTTTTAGTAAATTGAATCTTAATCCGTATGTATAAAGTTCAATTTGAATTAACATCCTCTTGAATAATGCTACGGAATTTTTATTGACACATGGAAATGTGAACTATTTTATAATATAGGGCATGGAAATTATTCATGACTTTTTTTTTGTTTTGTTTTTTTTTTAAATAAGTCTCGTAATGTACCATATTGTTTTGGTTACAGCAATTTGGTTTGTTTAATATTTTAATTTTATTTTATTTAAATAAATAAAAAATGGTTTATCAAATGTATAAATACCTTATTAGTTCAAGAAACTATTTTATTGAACACAACATTATTGGGAATTAGCAAAGATTTTAGTAATTACACACAATGGTGGTAGGTCTCTCATATGTGAGAGGCCGCCTGGGTAGGTACCTAGGTACCACCACAATGTGTTTTTCTCCCGCCAAACAGCAGTATAAATGCGCTGTTGTGTTCCGGTTTGAAGGACATTGTAGCCAGAGTAACTATTGGACATATTGTGACTTAACATCTTATGTCTCAGGATGGCGAGCGTAGTGGAATGCCAAGAATTGCTTTGTAATTCATGGTGTTGTGTGGTTTTGCTACTGTCCATGAGCGGTCGTATCGCTTACCATCAGGCGAATGGCATGCTCGTCTCGCCAATCATTGCAATTAAAAAAACAAGAAAAATGCACTGAAAATTAAACCGCAACCAACATTAATTACGAAAAATAAAATAAAATTACAAACTCCGAATATTTCAAATTAATTCCAAATTATATTAGTACTGTCTAAATTACTAATGTTACAGGAATGTGATTAAACAATTTCCGACCACAATGTTTCCACATATGTGTATTATTATGCAATAATTGTTGTACTTGTTCATACTGGTACGATAAAGTCAGTGCAATGCAAACACACCCAATTATGTCGGCATTTGTTTGCTATGAATGGCGAGACGAGCATGCCATTCTAATTCGCCTGATGGTAAGCGATACGACCGCTCATGGACAGTAGCAAAACCAAACAACACCATGAATTACTATTAATAATGTGTTTTTTATTTGTATTATTTCACTGATCGTGGTATATTTAGTATTTCTAAAATAATAATGTATATCTTTTTATTTTTAAGACACAATGGTACGCAAGAGTTTAAATTACTATTTTCGCAAAAACTAGGTATTTACCACCCAAACATGATTATATTAAAAAAAATTGCAAAAAACATACAGGGTATATCAAGACCGCGACCGAAAACGAAGCCAAGTGGTAGTTTTAGCGGCTACAGACACAATGCAATTAAATTTTTTTCAAAATAAGCGACGGATTTTTTTTTTAATTTTTTAAAAATCATCGTTTTTGAGGGGTAAATACCTAGTTTTTGCAAAAATAGTAATTTATACCTTTACGTACCATTGCGTGTTTAAAAATTAAGAGATGTACGTCATTATTTTAGAAAAACTATGTTTAATCACTCAAATACGACGATATGTAAAAAATAATAAAAAAAAAAATTGACGATTTTTTTTGTAAAATTTTTACTTGCATTGTGTTTGGTATCACTAATACTACCTCCTGGCTTCGTTTTCGGTCGCGGTCTTGATATACCCTGTATAATGACAATAAATACACCCAACAGTCACATACATAGTCCTGACCCCACACTAAGATCGAATCTTGTGTCGTGGGTATCAGGAACTACGAGAGACATTATCGGTCTCGCAGACGCCCTTATCAAAACATTTGTCGCTTTTTTTGCGAAATTTTTAGTTGGCTCACCTGGCTTCGTTTTCAGTCGCAGGATTGATATACACTGTATAATAAGGGTAATATTTGCCTCTTGATCTGATGAGAGCCCTTATTATTATTACCGTGCGTTTGGGAATAACCGTCACTTGGTACTAGTGACGTCACACTGACACGTCATCATTACTGGAATTTCAAGATGTCAGGTAATATGAAATATAACTACACTGTTGCGCAACATATCATTACGTTTCAATGTATTTATGTACATATGAAACATATTTTATTTATGAAAACTATAAACAAAAGATTCTAGAAGTTATCTGCAACTTCAACAACAAGTGCGTGGTGGCCTGTGACGTACCAGACGCGGCTGCAAACATGTTTGCGGTGGTCACGGGTTCAAATCCCATTGCACGCCTCTAGATTTTCGGAGTCATGTGTGTGTGATAGTCAATCACCACGCACAATAACGGTGAAGGAAAACATGGTGAGGAAACCTGCATACCGTGGCGATTTTAAAGAATTTCTACGGGATGCCAACCGGCACTAGGCCAGCGTGGTGGACTATATGGCCTAACACAAATTTATAAGTGACATAGTTTGACCGATGACCCGTCGACACATGAACCAACGGGTTTTGAAAACCAATGAACTAAGTTAATATTCTGAGATAAAGATGTTACTTATTTTCTGAGAAACAAAATATCTATTGAGTATACAGACTCTGCAGTTGAAATTAAACCGCAACCGCGATAAAATCCGTAAAAAATAGTTTTTATTTCAATTAACATTCGCGTAAATCTAAGAAACCATTATGCAATCGATTACCAAAGTATTTTTTTTATAAATGTGTATTTTACTCTCCAGCCCACAACATAATCGTACTACATGACACCATATTAAAAATAACAGATTAAGGGCTAGCGCGCATGAGTGACTTTTGCGTGACACAAATGTTTTTGTCATTGCCACGTCACGTCTCCAAAGCAGAATGCGCTCAGGATAGGGGTGACAAGAATGTCACCCAATTGTCACGTCGTAACATGCGCGTGTCTCAATAGATAGCTTCGGAATTCATAAGACGAATTAGTCACGGAGACAGAAGTAGCCCGTGCGTGGTAGCCCTAAAACCTAAAGAATGACGCAACGAATCGCATGTATGTCAACATTTTCGTTAGGTAGAGGCGCCACCAGGACACCCACATTTCGCCTTGTATGTTTCGTCCCATGATATGATAGGCGAGCCTATCGCCATGTCGGGCACAAATTCCTAACTCCCCTGCCTACTCCTTCTGGGATAAGGGCGTGAGTTTATGTATGTATGTAAATTTCGTTACATTTTATGTGACAAGGCCAAAGGGGTATGTAAACATTTTCCTAATATGGGAACACTGGGAAAATCCATTTGGGTCGAACGGAGTTCATAGGTTACTAACTGTATGTATTGTCTGACCGCGATATGTACGTACGTCAAAAATAGTATGTGAAATTTGGTCGACGGAAATGCTGAGTCACGTGACATTCCGACATACATTGCATTTTGAATCTCTGTATTATTCTGGTTTAGTCATTCTGGTGTCCAAAGGTTGTCTGGAAAATTTCGATAATAATATAATGATGTAAATCGAATTTCATGACTCGGTGGCGTAGTTGTACTACGGTACGACTACAAAGCTGAGGTCTCGGGTTCGAATCCCGGGTCGGGCAAGGTGATATCGGGTTTTTCTATTCATTATCAGCCCGGAGTTAGGACTTTGTGCCCGATATGGCGATATGCTCGCCCCCTATCACATCATGGGACGGAACATACAAGGCGAAATTTGGTTGTCCTAGTGGCACCTCTGCCTACCCCTTCTGGGATAAAAGCGTGAGTTCATGTATGTAAATTGAATTTAGAGTCACCCCCGCATCCCCAGTGAGGGATGCATACATGTATCACTGGTGCTACTCAAATATTACCGAGCTAATTTGCATCCTGATATGGGATATAGTATTGTGAGTCGATTACCATGCCGTACCCAATTTTCTGTTACTGGCAATCTTGTTTTAGCTATTCAAACTGAACACGTGCTTTACCCGATTTATTATTCAAACTTAGGGCGATTCAAACACTTTTGAATTCGGTATTTTGAAGTCAGAAGCTTCGGGGCAATAGCTACCACTGGCCCAACAAGGCGACGGAATAACAGAATATTTCCGAAAACATTTTCCGCATAATCCGGAAGAATAATTCGAAAATATTCTACACAAATTCTTACTACCAGGGACAGTCCCATTTAACAAGAACCAATTACCTAACAGTCAGGTCTGTGACGTGTTAACAAATAAACAAACGTAACAACGCGATCTATGAGTAACAGAAACTCGGAGCGTAAACAAATTCCGCAGACAAGGTCGAGCAGGTGACAGGTCGGACAAAACATATGTTACTATACTATTGTTTTTATATATACTGCTTTTCCGGCTAATATTGATCTTTCTAGAGTTTTTTCATGAGGATTTTTGTACTGCAGGATTACGGCTAAAGAATAACCACGGGGTTCAGGATCACAGTTTAAAAGAGGAAGAATAATGTGACAAAAAGATGAATCTTTTAGACTTGACTTTTCTACATATATAAACTCACGCCTTTATCCCAGAAGGGGCAGGCAGGGGCGCCACCATGACACCCACATTTCGCCTTGTATGTTTCGTCCCACGATGTGATAGGGGGCGAGCCTATCACTATATCAGGTATAAATTCCTGACTCCGGGCTGGTTATGAATAGAAGAATCCAATACCACTTTGCACGACCCGGGATTCGAACTAGAGGCTTCAGCTTTATAATCGTACCGTATAACAACTACGCCACCGAGGCACTTGACTTTTATTATGCTGTATAAGCCTCTATTTTCCTAGTCAAAAGGCGGAAGAAAGTTCGGTGAAGTGTGACAATAGCGGTAGTACCCAACTCCTGGGATACAGAGAGGAGTGTATATATAAAAAAAGTATGTAATATGTATAAATTTATTATCTCAACAAAAACTTGACATAAACTTGTATGTATTACACAAAACTGTACATATCTAGTCTGGATATTGCATAATGTTTTCGGCTATCACAATATCACGCGTTATCTGCTTATTACAGATAAATGGTGAAAGTGTGTACGAGTCAATCAAAATTAATACCTGTATAGGCGTTCATATTGATATTTATTTATATATACGGGGTATATCAAGACCGCGACCGAAAACGAAGCCAGGTAGGTAGTATTAGTGACTTCAGACATAATGCAACTAAAAATTTCGCAACAAAAATCGACAACTTTTTTTACTTATCGTCGTATTTTGGTGATATATACATAGTTTTCCTAAAATAATGATGTACACCTCTTTATTTTTAAACACGCAATGGTACCTAAGGGTTTAATTTAGTATTTTCGCAGAAACTAGGTATTTACCACCCAAACACGACGATTTTTAAAAAAATAAAAAAAAAACTGTCACTGTTTTGGCGAAATTATAATTTGCATTGTGTTTGTAACCACTAAAACTACTCCTGGCTTCGGTTTCGGTCGCAGTCTTGACATACCCGGTACCTATATTTTATCACAAAAGGGATAAAGGTGCAAACGGCTTACAGATTAAAATTCTATTTATCCATAAACATTTACGGGTTTATTCATAGACAGTTTTAAAACCCATTTTAGTTATCGAATGTTTTGTCCCCTTTGAACGACTTTTGAATTCAGTTTGACTGAAGAAGAAAATAAAAGTCACCTTACAAATTATTCGATAAAAATATGCGATTGGAATGATGCAACAATTACACGATTGCCATTATTTCCCGCCGCTTGTGATCGCGAGCTGAATATAACCGATAAAAAGGATTATCGCTTTTATATTGTTATAAATCCGTTTTAGCAACGATTTTAATTTTGATTAATCCGAGACATATATTCTCGTTGTTGTTTTCACAATTGCGCTAATCAATCGATATCAATGTTACACTAGATAAGACATTCAGTACAAAAAATGTGTCCCACCTACTTGCGGTGCATGCACCACACATGAATCAGTTTCCTTCGTGACAGTGACAGTGCAATACGCCTTATCGCATACGTTTAAAAGTAATAAATGGATGTTTCGCCGTCAAACAGAAAGCAAATTCTCTGAAGTTACAATATTTTAATAAAATACCAGGTAAGTGATGTAACATTGCAGTGTGCTTTTAAAATACGGGGGCACTTTATTTCTTTGACGTGTCTCGTCTATCGGTAGAATATAAGTCAATGCGCTAATCTGACTATGTTTTCGAGAAATCAAATAACTGATTAATTAAATATGATAATTGTTGTTCTGATTGTGACAATACACGTTTTTGTCTTTTAACGATAAGATGGTGTTTTCGCCGATGTTCCCATGATTACATGAGATCGGCGAAATATGAATTTCTGACCATGTTGCAGAATTATTTGATTTATGATTTTGCCACTGGCTGCCTTACATCAACTCTTTTGGTAATATAAATTTTGTTTACCCTCGCCTAGACCAGTTTATACCACATACTTGTGATGTTTTCTGGAGAATTTCCAGGTATAATTGCTTTTAATATTAGAGCGAGTGAGAACTATTTTACCTCGAAAAGCCACTATCCTGCAAAGGATAGGCAGGGACCCACTATTGCTAGTTGCAGTTTATCAAGCTTATTTTCCCACGATGTTTACCTAATTCTATTACCAACTACAAAACAATTCCATACAAATCTTAATTATTTCAGGCCGGAATTCTCACAAAAAAACATTGCCAACCTATAATCGAACCTAATTCATACAAACATAAACTCACGCCTTCATCCCCGAAGGGGTAGGCAGAGGCGCATCCAGGACACCCACTTTTCGCCTTGTATGTTCCGTCCCATGATGTGATAGGGGGCGAGCCTATCGCCATATCGGGCACAAATTTCTAACCACGGGCTGATAATGAATAGAAAACCCCAATATCACTTTGCCCGACCCGGGATTCAAACCCGAGACCTCAGCTTTGTAGTCGTACCGTAGTACAAATACGCCACCGAGGCAGGAACCTAATACAAGACAGTCTATAAACAGCCACTAGATCAAATACACGATAATTCTAATTGTAATAATCGCCTGATATACAGCGGAATTTCCATATTAATAATGATGATATATTCACCGCAAGTTGTATCGTTTGAAAATTCATGTCATGTAATAAGTTCCGAATACAAACCGGTCGGCGTGACGTCAGATGTATGAGCCGGGCGAGTCGTTCGAAATTTGAAAACACTGATGACGTATGCAGACGGATGACGTCATGCTAATCAGGTAACTAAGATTTCCCCATATTTGTGTGTTGTTTTTATATTGTAACTCTTGATTGTATTACGTCCCGTTATTTAAATTTTCGTGACGTCTGTTTTACGGGGAACGTGATTTTTTTCCGGAATAAGAATGACGATGTAGGTTCCGGTAATGACGGCTGTTACCAATTGGTTGACATAATTATGCCTGCCTGGTTGAAATGTTAACATTTCTCAATATCAAAGATTTTCTACCACCGTGTATTTCTTTTTTTGATCTTTGGTTTTTCTATTCATTGTATATCAGCCCGGAGTCAGGAATTTGGGCCCGATATGGTGATAGGCTCGGCCCCTATCACATCATGGGACGGATCACGGAACATACAAGGCGAAATGTGGGTGTCCTGGTGGCACCTCTACCTACCCCTTCTGGGATAAAGGCGTGAGTTTATGTATGTATGTATGTGTATTTATACGAATATTTTAACTTTAGCTTGATAGAAACTTATCTCTAGCTAGATACGCAAAATTCAACGAAGATTTTCTCTACCTCCGTTGTATAAGACAGTTATACCACCCTATTTCAGCCGATCTATTAGTACTGAAGCTTTAAATACCACTGCAGGTAGGTCTCTCATAAGTGAGAGGCCGCCTGGGTAGGTACCACCGCAATGCATATTTCTCTCGCCAAACAGCAGTGTAAATGCACCTGTGTTCCAGTTTGAAGGACATTGTAGCCAGAGTAACTACTGGACATATTGAGACTTAACATCATATGTCTCAGGATGGCAAGCGTAGTGGAATGCCAAGCATTGCTTTGTAATTCATGGTGTTTGGTTTTGCTACTGTCTATGAGCGGTCATATCGCTTACCATCAGGCGAATGGCATGCCCGTTTCGCTATTCATTGCAATAAAAAAAACTTTTAATTTCTGCTCCCCTTTGTACCTATTGGTGTAATAATAATATCACGTGACTGTTAAAGGTCGTAATTAACTGCGTAAATCAAACAATACTGTATTGTAATACAAATAATTAGTTAAACAATAGTTGAACAATAACATTATTAGGTCTTTACAAATGTTGATTAGTTGTTCCTCAAAGTTTAGAACAACCTTGTTAGTGCGTAATATTGTTTTTCGTCTGTCGCTAAGACAACATACGTAATAATATGTAAAGTATGTAATATTTGTAATGCGGAAGGCATATTGAGGGACAGGTTTTAAATATACACTGCAAAAGGAGATTTTAACAAAAAAAAATTGACAGAAAAAATACAGATACAACAGCAACTGCTTATAATTAATACATTTGGATTTTTTTAAGTATTAAGCATATCATTTAAATATTTTTATTCAAAATTTGCAGGTCAAATTAGATATTTTTTATAAATATATTATGTAATGAAAAAAATAAAGATTATTTCATTCAACTCTGCCATGAGATATGCAAACAAACATTAATAACAATAAAACACTTAGATGAAAGATAAAACATTAACTAGAGAAATTATCGCATTGTAGTATTTTCATTCATAATCTACAATACGTAACCAAAATTATCCGTAAAATGCCAACAATTCTAAGAATCAAAAAATTACATAAAAGGCAATAACTAAAATAAACAGAATCCATTTATTATGTAAGATACATCTGTGCGTCACGGACGCTTCTTAAAATCGCACAATCAAGATGGCGTCGTTAATTTGGCGCCAAACCGCGGACGCGACTCGCGGTGACTCATTTTCCCGCGAATTACGCGTGTGAGCACTGAGTGTTGTACGTATCGATTTTCTAGCACTTTTTTCGGTGACTCACACTTTCTCAGCCGGTTAGTCATTTTGTAGAATTTTGGTCAAGTTTCAAGGAAATGTTTTTAGGACCTCGTGACAATGACCAAAGTATTTTTATTAAGTAAGAAAAGTGCAAAAACCTAGACTGGTGTTTATTAAATGAATAGATGTCTAAATAAATCATTAATTTTAGCGTAGGTTAAAGTACTTAGTTATTGAATTAAATATATTTGATTTGTACTTATTAAAAACTAATTGTTTTTTTTATCACATCGTAAATAATATAATCTTAATACAATCATGGGAAGAGTACATTTATATCTGAATTACAACAGAAATTTAATGTGCGAGTTTAAATAATAATTAAGATAAAAAAGATATAAAATATATAATAATAATTATGTAATCTTAAAAGCGTTTGTTTTTTGTTTTGCATATTTTTTTTATCTTTTATAACTAGTTTAGTCTTTTTCATAGTAATAATTGCCGAAGCTTTAGTATTTTGTTTCCTTTGATTGCAACAATAAGCTGTCAATATTCTAGAAAGTTCTAGTAGGAACTAGTGAACACCCGCATAATTTATGCGTGTCTGGCGAAGATAAGGCGATAAACACATTCCGTTGTTTTGCTGATTTTAAATTCCTTATACGTGGTGATATTCATTACACACGCGCTTATTCAAGGCATTGTTATTTATACCGGGTATATCAAGACTGCGACCGAAAACGAAGCCAGGTGGTAGTTTTAGTGGTTACAAACACGATGCAAATAAAAATTTCGCCAAAACAGTGACAGATATTTTTTTAGTTTTTTTTTAAATCATCGTGTTTAGGTGCTAAATACGTAGTTCTTGCGAAAATACTAATTTAAACCCTTACGTACCATTGCATGTTTAAAAATAAAGATGTGTACAACTTTATTTTAGGAAAATTATGTATATATCACCCAAATACGACGTAAAGTAAAAAATTACAAAAAAAAAGTTGTCGATTTTTTTTACGAAATTTTTACTTCCTTTGTGTCTGAAGTCACTAATACTACCACCTGGCTTCGTTTTCGGTCGCGGTCTTGATATACCCTGTATATCCATATTTTTGTTGGGTACTTACAAGATTGTATTGTATCTGCCCATAGACGTGCCACTGCAGGGCTTCGAGAATCAATAAAAGATAAAAAAGTCCTTTGTCATCGTAGCATGCAATAGCAACTATTTATTGTTTTTCATACAAATTTGGTCCTTACTAAATGAATTCACGTTATTTCTAATCAGCGTGAACTTATTATAAATGTTGTACTAATGTGATAACGCGCACGAGAAATTTTATCATATTTTTGTCCTTTTGTTATTAATTAAAACTAGCGGCTCGGCCCGGCTCCGCCCGGGTACGGATACACTTTTTTGAAAATATTCTATATCCTATGTTCATTAGGGACAATGTAGGATTCTAACGGTGAAAGAATTTTTCGAATCGGTCCAGTAGTTTCAAAGCCAATTCATTGCAAACAAACAATCAAATCTTTCTTTTTGCCTCGGCAGCCTCCTTGGCGCAGTTGGTTGAACGCCGGCTGTGAAACGAGAGGCCGCGGGTTCGATATCCGCACCTTAATAAATATTTGTGTGAACCACAGGTATTTGTTTCGGGTCTGGGTGTTTGTGAGACCGAAAAGTCTTTCCTAGCTTCTGATACCCACGCCACAAGACTCAATCTTAGTGTGGGGTCAGGACAAGTGTGTGACTATTGGGTGTATTTATTTTTATAATATTAGTTTAGATGTGTTATGCCTACCCGCATGGGTATATAATTGAAGTGAAACTTCTTTATCGGGGTTGGAAAAAATTTTTCGTTACGCGTCACATTCTTCCGTTACGCGCCATCTTTTTTTATTTAGTAAATTAGTACCCACTTCAGTAAGCCACACCCCCAACCGTTTCCAAGCCCCACCCAAAATTTTAAGTCCCACCCACTTTTTTGTAATTTGATCCTTACCCCCCCTCTGGCCTTCCCCCACCCTAAATCCAAAACAGTGCCCAATAGCCTCCCCACGAAACCTCCCCCCCCCGCTTACCCCCACCCTAAAAATTTTACCTCACCCCCCCTACTCATATCTCCGGCATTATCCATCGTAGACCCACCGACCTTGGGTTCATTAGAACCGGCTCGACGAGGGCTACAATCCTGCCCCAACAGAATTCCCGAATTCCCCCTCCACAACTTTCCCCACCCAAAAATATTTTAAGGTGCCCAATAGCCTCCCCACGAAACCTAAACCCCCCCCCCGCCCCTACCCCCACCTAAAATTTTTACCTCACCCCCCCTATTCCTATCTCCGCCAATAAAGGTCTTGGACCCACCGAGCTTGGTATCCTCGGAACCGTCTCGGTGAGGGCTACAAATTGGCCCCGATAGAAATCCCAAATTCCCTCAAAAATTTCCCCCCTCCTAAACTTAAACTTTATTTAATTTAGCTTTATTTTACCAATTCTGTAAATTTGTAAATAGTAGATCATTTTTCGAAAAATGATGTCATAAAGAAGTTTCACTTCTTACGTGTGTACACTAATACACACACACATTTTTTTTTTTTAATCAACTAGTGCTTTTAACTTACATTAAACTGTGAAACCCATAAATCAGGTAATTCCATATATTAATTAAAATTTGTTGGGAAAATAATCAATGAGGCGTTATCAGAAAAATATATTTAGGAATTACCTGACATCCTGGTAAACAAAGAAGTATTACGAAATACATTTATCGGCCAATCGATATGTTATCTGCATTACTCACCGCATGTTTTCAAGTAGAAAAACAATCTTATCGTAATGTAATTCGTCTGTTGGATTAATTATTACGAAATTCACATAGATTTATGTATTTTTTTGTCACGTTTCTGTTTGGTCACGTTTCTGTGGCTCCGGTTTCTGTCGAGTCTGTTTTTTGGTTTTACTGTTTGTGTTATTTTTGCTTATTTCGTAACATACTTGGGCTCCAATTAATTGTTAGTATGTGCACGTGAATCGAATGTTTGAAAAAAGGTTTGCTTGTAGTTTTAACAAAAAACAGGAAACGGTCACACCTTTTTAATCAAATACTTAAAATGTTCTTTAATCCAATGGTTTTTCACAGATCTATTGATAGAATGGTTAAGTGAAATAATTAATATCGCTCTTTTCAACATACATACATACATAAACTCACGCCTTTATCCAAGAAGGGGTAGGCAGAGGCGCCACCAGGACATTCACATTTCGCCTTGTATGGTCCGTCCTATCGCCATATCAGGCACAAATTCCTGACTCCGGGCTGATAATGAATAGAGAAACCCAATATCACTTTGCCCGACCCGGGATTCCAACCAGAGACCTCAGCTTTGTAGCCGTACCGTAGTACAACTACGCCACCGCGGCAAATTCAATTTAGTAACATATACAGGAGATAATACGAGGAGAGCGGGAAGAAAAAAGGATGGAAAGAGAAAGGATATTGAGCATCCGGGAATCTCACTCGCCGAACGAAACGCGAGAGCGAAGCTTCGCGATCTCCTGTGAGACAGTGGCACCGCCCCGTCGAGCCTGCCCATTCATGCTGAGTCATGACTGACCAACGTGGCTCTACCACTTCTATGCCTTCATGAATCGGTCGATATCAGACAGCTGTTCATAAAATTATGAGGCAATTAATTCTGCATCATAATTCTAAAGTCAAAGCTTCGAAGTCTTTTGTAAGGATAAGAGCAGAAAGAATAAGAATACATTATAATATTATGTTATTAAATGCTTATGAGCGACAATAAAATGTCCGTCATAGAAACAGGTTTGCGATTATAAATAGCCAACGGTTGCTATTACATAAGCCATTATGTAACAAATGTCTCGAGTTGTGTATTATCTAATTTATAAGAGTGTCTGTGGCTTTGTGTGTGGACAAAGTCACAGGTTCAATTTCTGATTAACAGTTTTTTCTGCGGTCAAAAGTTCACTGTTTCGGGTGTATGTATTGTAAAATAATCTATAAAAATTACACGAAATAAAATTAAAAAGATTTAATCGTAGGTAAATTATATCTAATAATTAATATTCAAATCAGTTTATGTAATAAAATAATAGATTTATTAATCGTAATAGTCTACGATAGTGGCAAAAATCGATTCAAATCAATCGTAGATATGTATATCGAACTATTGTTTTTTTTTTATTGCGTTGAATGGCGAGACGAGCATGCCATTCGCCTGATGGTAAACGATAACCACTCATGGACAGAAGAAAACCAAACAACACCATGAATTACAAAGCAATGCATGGCATTCCACTGCGCTCGCCATCCAGTTGCAATTATGTGTGTGTAGGATTCTATGTGACTAAACTTATATCACAATAATCAGAGTAATATCGATTTTCTGTTAATTGTAATAAAATTGCTACACTCTACAGCTTACATCAACTGTATGTAGTTCTCTGAAGCAATGACGAAATTTTTGGCAGTAACCATAGTTGTTATTTGTCATGAATTTGAACCCGATGCATTTCGCTCTCTGGCAAATATTGTGCAATTTAGTTTAGTCATCGTATTAATTTCTTCGCACTGATAGCTCAAGTTCTGTGAAATTGAATTGTCACAGTGAAAATATTTTTCATTTATTTTTGATGGAGATTTCTGATAGGAAGCAGTTGGCTAAATTCTTATATTAGATGTGACTTATATTTCGATTAGATAGTGATCTGCGATTGCCATTGTAATAACAAAATAATTTAAAAATAAATATTTCGTAACAGACGTACCAGTTGACAGAATTAGACAAATTTAAATTATTGTTTCCCCATGATGAACACGCATTTTTTTTAAGATCTCTGATATGTGATAATAATATTTCAATCTCACATAATTAAACTAAGAGATAATTTGAAAAATATTTGCCCTTTCTCAAATTCGAAATTAGTAATAAATTTAAATTTAGAATTGGAAACGAAAACATTTGAACATTCATCATTTTGGTTTTCGAATGCTACAGCAGCGCACGAGTTTACTTGATCGCGGCGGCATTTATTGGAACTAATAAACACTTATCAGCAGTAAATTCGTCTGAACTAACAAGTAATTGGTTAAATAGCTCACCTCACCTTCAAACAGATCAATACAGTTAGTACACAACACTCGAGATTATAACCGAAAATTTGTTCATGGCGAAATAGGTAAAGTCCCTGCGCAGTTAGCATTGTCACGCGATAATAAACTTTATGCGTTTGCAATAAGGGTTACGAGAGTCCAGTACGTAGTATTGCGCATTGTTTTTGCCTAAAAAAAAGCCCTCACACGTGTCTTATCGTTATCAAAACATAACGCAACAATGCATTTTGTTATTGTTTTCATTATTTCTGATAACGAAAAACAATGTGGATTCTTAGAAATTTTTCGTAAACATAATTTTGGCGGCTTTCCAGGATAACCTTACTTCCATCCTGTTTATCTGGTGATTATTCTATGAAGTAATTAGTGGGATTATTTCATGAACATAGATTAGCAGGAAAATGAACGATAAAACATGTCAACTCATGTCTAAAGCTACACTGCAATTGGTCAATTGATGTGACAGATTTTAAGAACTTTTTAAATAGCTGACTTTTGATGTATTTTTTTAATGCTGGTAAGGAAAGTGACTACAGTGGACCTGATGGCGTGGAGTCCAAATAGAGTTTCCACAGAGGAGAGACGGTTGTCCCTCTGCCTGACTCGTAACTAGTATGTACATACATAAACTCACGCCTTTTTCCCACAAGGGATAGACAGAGGTGCTACAGAACACCCACATCTCGCCTTGTATATTTCTTCCTACGATGTGATAGGGGGGCGAGCCTATCGCCATATCGGGCACTTTTAACTCCGGGCTGATAATGAATAGAAAAATCCAATATCACTTTGACCGACCCGGGATTCGAACCCGAGACTTTAGCTTCGTAATATTACTGTAGTATAATTACGCCACCAAGGCGTATTTATACAATAAGTAGTATGTAAACATAGACAAATCTTCTTAATTAACAATCAAGGAGGAAATGGTCTTATTCTCCATACATACAGATAGGTGAAGGATGATACATATTATAACCGTTCTATGACCGTGCTATGAACGTATCAGGCAAAACTGAGCCGATGACTCAATAACGGTGAGTAAGGCTTGAACCCACAGGATGAAAAACACTGATCTAGACACTACACTTACCCTAAAGAAAATGTATACCTGTTAAAAAAATGTTTCTGTTGACAAAATCCAGAGCCGCATCGACAAACACAGTAATTACCCCACGATACAAAGAAGCGATCTCGTGTGCGGGCCACGTGCGAGCGCACACGTGATGTTGCGCAACTCGACGCCAAGGTCGCCGGTTATGTAACGCGTCTAGTCTGCATTATCATAAACTGGACGGATCTAGGAGGTGCGTGGGGGGCTTTTGGAGGTATAAAGATGTTATAGATTATGTGGTTTCATAAGCATGGACTGCGATTTACGGTTTAGGATTTAGTTAACTATGCTTGCTTATTGCAAAATAATTGATATTACACATTTTACACACCACAAAAAAGCCATAGATTTAGTGAAGAAGTCTACCTTTTTTTTTATAGAGAAAATAGAAATCAACATTTTTAGCTTGGATGACGAAGACGTAGATTCTAGCCTGGGTTAAATAGCAATTATTTAAAAACTAAATCACCGTACACGATGATGGCAGATTCAATGTGAATAAACAAGGGGGTATTTTGCCCCCAGCGATCCCCCAACAAATCCCCGCCCATCCTAGACGCAATACAGGAAAACGACGATATAGTTTACTATAATTGTAATATTCCAACTGGAATTTCTAATGCGTACATGACTTTTGTACCTATTGTATGTTTACTGCCGTCACCTAAACGGTGTGTGCGTAATGATAGTGCTATTGTTTTAGACGTGTTTCATTGCGGTATGTCTATGGACTTGCCCTTTGCGATCATTGACCTATGTGTCAATGAACCACCATACCTTTATGTCGGAATATAAAAAAAAGAATTAAAAACGCATTGCTGTATCCCCGAAGGAGAGATGCTACTGGTGTCTATCTGCATCTACCCTCAAAGGGGTCATATATTTCGTCATCTTAATTCTTAATTTGACGTCACCATGTGCAATATAAATCGTTGTTCTATTTGACAAATAACCCCTCCCAGTTAATGTTGTTCAAATGGAGATAAATAAATAATAAATAAATAAATACACCCAACAGTCACATACATAGTCCTGACCCCACACTAAGATCGAGTCTTGTGTCGTGGGTATCAGAAGCTACGAGAGACTTTTCGGTCTCACAAACACTCAGACCCGAAACAAATACCTGTGGATCACACAAATATTTGTTTCGGTGCGGGGATCGAACCCGCGGCCTCTCGTTTCACAGGCGGCGTCAAACCAACTGCGCCACGGAGGCTGTCAAACTAAGCGCCACGGAGGCTGTCAAACAGCTGTCAAAGATTTCACTGGAAATAAAAAATATTTTTATGAGTAGATTTTGTGAAGGAAGTGTTCGATAAGCATAATATAGTATCAAAGCCAACAAATTCTACAACTAGCTTCATATTTGAACAGTTCAATTTTGTGTGGGTAGCGCAACCAATAGCTATGGATGTCGTAATGTTCCTGTAATTATAATACATATTGCTCTCTCACGTACTCCTGACCTACAACAACATAGCATACATCTCGTGTTGTGGGTTACAGACCAATGAGGGAATTATCGGTTTATATGGCCTAATCCCTCTCAATCGTACTCTCGATTGTACAGGAGGCGCGTGCCCTGCAGTGGGAAGTATTTGGGTTGATACAGGTATCTCATATACATGTACTAAGTATCTACAATTATGCGCAGAACCTGATTTCAAAGTGATTTCACAATTCATAACTGAGGTCGTTTCTTTGTCTAATTAAGGTAGCAGACTGCAGGCAACTTCTAAGAAGTCGGTATGAAAAATATTTGGAAGGCTTATGTTCAGCAGTGGACTACTTGTGGCTACAGATGATGAAATATCTCCTCTTTCTAGAGCCAAATTTTTAGACAGCCGTGGCGCAGTTGTTTAGACGCCGGCTGTGAAACAATAGGCCGCGAGTTCGGTCCGAGACAAATGATTTTATAATCGAGATATATGTTTGAATGATCCACTGGTAATCATTTCGAGACTGAGTGGGATCGTTGACTAGTAGTTCCTGATATCCACGACAAAAGAAGTACATATTTACATTATTATATCTTCTCGGGTCAACTGTGCATATAACTATTGGGTGTATTATTTATTATTATCAACTGGCGCCGGGAACATTGCGAAATCGCTCCGGACGTGTTGCGACATAATGCAGCGATTGTAAATACCCAATATAACATTAATCATCGCGTGTTTTGGAATTCCAGTGGTCCAGTTATCAGTACGTTTCAAGTTTATCACTTTAAGCGTTTAAAAACAACGCTACATTATTTAGTACTTATAGAATCGACTGCCTCTGCGTAGTTGTACTAGGGTATGATTGCAAAGCTGAGGTCTCGGGTTCTAATCCCGGGTCGGACAAAGTGAAGCATTTTTCCTATTTACTATCAGCCCGGAGTCAGGAATTTGTGCCCAATATGGCGATAGGCTCACCCACTATTACATCTTGGGACGGAACATACAAGGCGAAACGTAGGTGTCATGTTAGTACCTCTGCCTACCCCTCCTGGGAAAAAGGTGTGAGTTTATGTATGTATGTAGAATCGACTGGGTAGTACTGTGTTAATTGATCACCGATGGGACCGGAAAGTTCTGGAGTGGAGGCCACGTAGCCCGCCCGCCTCCAAGGTGGACAGACCTGTTTAAAGTTGTAGGAAGCCGATGCATACTTCTAACAAGTCGATGTAGAGATCTTTGGGGGGAGGCCTATGTTCAGCAGTGGATTTCTCGTGTCTGAAGGAGAGGGAAGAGAGGTAGTACTCTTCTGAAACCCGACGTGAAGCGACGGCTTTTCTGTCATGTTTCAGTCGGTGAGATTAAATAAATAAATAAATACACCCAAGAGTCACATACATAGTCCTGACCCCACACTAAGATCAAGTCTTGTATCGTGGGTATCAGAAGCTACGAGAGACTTTTCGGTCACAAACACCCAGACCCGAAACAAATACCTGTGGATCACCCAAATATTTGTTTCGGTGCGGGGATCGAACCCGCGGCCTCTCGCTTCACAGGCGGCGTCTAACCAACTGCGCCACGGAGGCTGTCGTAGATTATCGGAAGCTCTGGTAGATATTAATTGCAATTTAAATTCGTGTATAATCGCTGTGGTATGCAGATTTACCCACCTTCGAAATAAAACTATTTTTTACGGGTTTTACCTTTTTCACAATAAGCGTTGAAACTACGATGATAAAAATCAGAAGCGCGCCCTGGGATTCGAACCCGCGACTGCCATCTCGACGAATTCCATCAAGTATCAATCGAATAAATGGCATGTCTACTATAAAAACACAGTGTGTATATTATACCAGAAAATTTAATAACAACATGTCGCCAATTAAGTAAATTATGCTCACAAAATGACAACAAGTCAAAACAGGCAAATAAGATAAGCTTTTTACGATGTTATTGAAAGTATGGACTTTCCTACAAGTAGTATCGGAAATTTTCAACAAGCTTTTACCAATTCTTATTATATTTTTCTTTTCTTTTATTTAATTTTTCTTTATATCAGCCCATATACGTCCCACTGCAGGGCACTGGTCTCTTCTACATTCTAGAGTACGATTGAGAGGGAGGGGGTGGGGAAGTGGAAGTGGGGGTGGGAAGGCACGAATTCTAGTCAATATTTATTTGTACTGTACTGTACTCACCCCATATACGTCCCACTGCAGGGCACGGGCCTCCTTTACAATCGAGAGTGCGATTGAGTGTAGTTAGGCCATATAATCCCTCACGTTGCTTCACCGTTTTAGTGCGTGGTGATTGACTATCAATACACACATGACTCCGAAAAGTCAGAGGTGTGCCCTCGGATTTGAACCCGCGACCGCCATGAATATGTTGGCAGCCGCGTCTAGTCCGTTTACGAAGAGGCCACTAAGCACTTTATTTATTTATTATTGATTTATTACTCGATATATTATTATTGAGTGCGTGGTGGCCTGTTGGTAACGGACCAGACGCGGCTGCCTACATGTTCACGGTGGTCGCGGGTTCAAATCCCAGGGCACACCTCTGACTGACTTTTCGGAGTTATGTGTGTTTTGATAGTCAATCACCACGCACTTTAACGGTGAAGGAAAACATCGTGAGGAACCTGCATACCGTAGCGATTTTAAAGAATTTCTACGGTATGTAAGTCCGTCAACCCGCACTTGGCCAGCGTGGTGGACTATATGGCCTAGCCACTTTCAATAGATTCTCTCGATTGAAGAGAAGGCCCGTGCCCAGCAGTGGGACGTAAATGGGCTGATATAGATACAGATTATTATTAATCTTATTGCTAATTTAAGAATACTAATGATACCTAAGAGATTAGGTATTTTCAGTGGTTAATTATCGATATAATGGACTTGCTGTGCTTGATAAGTCACTACAATAACATTATTAGACGGTTGATATAACTAAATTATTTTTCAGGAATTTCCAAATGTAAAAGGAAAATGTACAAAAATAAAATGTATCTTGGACCTATTGTTCGGGATTGAATGCATAATTGGGTTTTTCATATTTAACATGTTAGATCATCGAATATTTTTGTTTAAGCATTTGTAACTACAAGGTTAAAGATGACATTTTGACAAGCCTCCGTGGCGCAGTTGGTTAGACGCCGCCTGTGAAACGAGAGGCCGCGGGTTCAATCCCCGCACCGAAACAAATATTTATGTGATCCACAGGTATTTGTTTCGGGTCTGGGTGTTTGTGAGACCGAAAAGTCTCTCGTAGTTTCTGATACCCACGACACAAGACTCGATCTTAGGGTGGAGTCAGGACTATGGATGTGACTGTTGGGTGTATTTATTTATTATTTATTTTAACTGGCATTCCTAAAATAGAAATGATTTACACATATTTTTAGACCTTATCTATTTTATACTATCCATCTTCATTCGTCATAGTATATAGCCATACGTGTATATAACACATAGACAGATGGATCTACTCGTATATAAATATATGAAATATTTGACAAAAACACAATCCATTTACTAGGTATCATTTTATGATGACTGGCCATACATAAATACGCCTTTTTCCCAGAAGGGGTAGGCAGAGGTGCTACCAGGACACCCGCATTTCAACTTGTATATTTCAGTCCATGATGTTATGGGTTATTTCCAGACTTCGAACCGAATCCGAGACTTTAGTATTGTAATCGTACCGTAGTACAACTACACCACCGAGGCAGTCTGGCTGGTCAAATAGCGCAATTATTAACATAGATAGATAGAAATATAGATAGAGATAATTACATAGATAAATGTCTAGGTAAACTATTGTACTTTGTGGATTTACGAACTATTTTATCAATTTGATAGATACGGCAACAAACAAAAGTTATCTACAGTGTACCTAAGTACCATTTTGAGATGAGTAGTCGAACTGTACTATTTATATTTTTATCTACATACAGGGTATATCAAAACCGCGACCAAAAACGAAGCCAGGAGGTAGTATTAGTGATATCAAACACAATGCAAGTAAAAACTTTACAAAAAAAATCGACAATTTTTTTTTGTTATTTTTTACGTATCGTCGTATTTGAATGATTAATACATAGTTTTCCTAAAATAATGACGTACATCGCTAAATTTTTAAACACGCAATGGTACGTAAGGGTTTAGATTACTATTTTTGCAAAAACTAGGTATTTAACCATCAAAAACGATGATTTTAAAAAAAATTTAAAAAAGAAATCCGTCGCTTATTTTGCAAAATTTTTAGTTGCATTGTGTCTGTAGCCGCTAAAACTACCACCTGGCTTCGTTTTCTGTCGCGGTCTTGATATACCCTGTATATACTTGAACAGACATAGATATCAACGACGGATACAATCTATACATTACTGTGGTAATACTTAATAGTTCCGTTTGGGTCAAAATCAAATAAATGTCGTTGAGATGATTTTGAGTATAATTATTTACAGTCTTTATCGTCTTTACGTTGTACGTCTTTCTCGTCTTCCAAACTGTTCTGTCTTATTCCGTCCTTTCATATTTCAACATCTTAATCATTCATCCTCTAACTCTTACTCTTTAGTACTTCCATTCGTTATCTCTTTCTCATAAACTACGTTCCTTATCAGTCATTCGTCTAACGTTTCATTCTACTCCTTTTTCATCAGAACATTCAAATGCTCCATTAGGTACAATAACTAATTGTATTGTATATTTATATAACTTGAAAACACAAAAATTATAAAGAAAACTTGTGAAAAGCAGAAAAATTGTAAAGAGCATTCTAGAATCGTGAATAAGGCGTAATTTTTCTCCCGCCACGTGACAGCCGGTCTCATGGGTCAAAAGTTTTGTAATTGAAACTTTACAAATTACGTACACAATAGCGTGTATTCAAATAAGAGCACGGGCGGGCATTTAAAAAATATATTTCTAAATAATTTCTAGAACGTTTCGATGGGGGAAACTTTTCAAAGGTCCGTTTTCGCTCCGACTGTTTGTTATATAAGGTTAGGGATGGGGGACGCCGGGAATGGAGCAAAAACGGGAACTCATAATACATGGGATTTTATGATGGTGTGGTGATTTCTTACTTATTTGCAAGTACGGGATTTAGTATAACTCGCGTTCTATTCTAGTATTGCTGAAACATACTTTACATGACAGCCTCCGTGGTTGGTTAGACGCTGCCTGTGAAGTAAGAGGCCGCGGGTTCGATCCCCGCGGAAAGACAAATGTTTGTTTGAACCACAATTATTTGTTTCGGGTCTGGGTTTTTGTGAGACCGAAAAGTCTCTCGTAATTCTTGATACCCACAACAAAAGACTCGATCTTAGCGTGGGGTCAGGATTATGTATGTGACTGTTGGGTGTATTGTCGTTTATACCCAGTGTCTAACCAACTGCGCCACGGAGGCTGCCAAATAAAAAGCAATCATATTATCTTTCAAAATTCAAAACAAACCATCAAAAACTTTCCACACACGTCCTTTATTTAACATTATTTTCAATATTTACATAACACAGATTTGAAGGTGTTGTATAAAAACTGGCGCACGTTGATAGTGTAACTGGGTGACATATATGCGTTATCTGCCAGATTAGCCCGGAATTACATCACATTCCGTTTATACTGTTACACAACAGGCTAGTTTAAAGATAAATATGTGTGTCATTCATCATTGACATATATTATTTGTGGCGGTTTTTAAACCGTACTTCAGGTTTCCTAACTCATTTCGGGCTCGCTGGCAAAAATTTGATGACGTGGCGCATTGTTCTCCAATTGTTCTCCACTGTCAAATGTGTTCTGTCAAAATGGACACCTGGAGCTATGTTTGCACAGTCTCTGTAGCGTAGTTGGACTGACGCCGGCTGTGAATACAAGCCCGCGGGTTCACCCAGCAGTCACATACATAGTCCTGATCCTACACCAAGAAGTCCCCCTCAAGTGTGTCGTGGGTACCAGAAACTAGGGAAGACTTTTCGGTCTCACAAACACCTAGAACAGAAAGAGATACCTATGGATCAAACATTAGTCCGGGGATCGAACCCGCGTCTTCACGTTTCACAGCTGGCGTCTAACCAACTACGCTCAGAGATTGTCAAATAAGTTAGTTTGGTAGACAGTGGCCTAAACCTTGTTAAACCTCTCTAGTGGAAACGCCGAAAGGGAACCTGAAAATTTCCTTCAAGAATTTTAAACATAATTATGTACATAATATGAATTGAATGAATTGAAATTGGAAGACGCCTACCAGCCTGACAGAGTTTTTTGTAGACAATAATAAATGTTTATTATTCTTAATGTAATGTAAATTCAAATTTATAAAATAAATAAATGTATTAACTTCATCGTTATAATTTTTATTTTATTATGACAATGATTAATTAAAATATAATATGTAAAACTTAAATGACGAGTTTTGCTCCTAAATCGTTCATAATTATACTTAGTTTTATTGTATTCAGTTTTTTTTATTTTTAATACAATAGGATCATTGTTTGTATAATATTTATAGTTACAAAATACAATTAAAATCTTTATCAAAATATCGCTCCATAGTAACATCAACATGTGGTGTTTAAAATTCACTTGTATTTTATATTGTTTGAAAATATAATGTGCTCAGTAGGTACCTAATTACAATATTTTTTAATGATGTTTAAAATAATTAAATTATATAAGTAATATTAATTATTTAAAATAAAATAAATCTTTGTTCCCTCATATGCCATCTCTTTTTAAATAATTAGAAACAGCGAGACACCGATAAATGTATGTACAGGAAAAATCACACTATATTTAAACAAGCTTCTATGCCGCAGTTGATAAGCAGCCAAGTTTGTAACAATAGGTCGCGGGTTTGATGCCTACACAGAGACTAATGTTTACATATTCCTAAAGTTGTAGAGATTTGCTGTAAGTGGCTCAAAGTTTCAGTACGAATGGGACGGACGGCTCGAATACATACATACATAAACTCACGCCTTTATTCCCGAAGGAGTAGGCAGAAGCGCCACCAGGACACCCACATTTCGCCTTGTATGTTCCGTACCACGATGTGATAGGGGGCGAGCCTATCGCCATATCGGGCACAAATTCCAGACTCCAGACTGATAGTGATTTTTCTGTGTACAATAACGACTATTTAAATAAATATTTTTAAAAAATGGTAGAGCCACCTTTGTCAGTCATGACTCAGTATGAATGGGCAGGCTCGTCCGGGGCTGTGCCGCTGTCTCACAGGAGATCGACGTGAAGCGACAGCTTCGCTACCCTTCCTTTTCCTATGCTTTTCTTTCCCGTTCCCCTCCCAATTTCATGGGCCAGCAACACATTTACTATCCAAGCGTTGTGGATGTTCGTGAGCGGCAGTGAACACTTACCATCAGATGAATTGCTTACTCGGTTGCCGGACCAAAAAAAAATCTAACTAGTTTTGTTCAGGTAGCAATGTGTCGAGTAGGGAAGGTTCACCTCCCGCCCCGTATATTTGAATTGCACTGCGCTTAGGTGTTTTAGCCACTGACGACAATTGAGCAAACAACTCATCTAAGGGGAAACACTTATGCTGCCCATGAAAGTCCATGACAATTCGATCGTAGATTACAGGCCTCTAAATATAGGAGCCGAGAAGGAAAATTCAGGGTGCCGCCGGCAATTTTTCTGACCCAACGACACAAGAAAGAAATGTCGTGACAAATCAGTGGTCTGTGATATAGTTCCACTAGTACCATTCCAACCTCATCAGCTCTAACTAACATTACTCCAAGGTTATAGTGAAGCTCTACCACTATTTTAAAAATTAGAATTAAAAAATTAAAAACATCCAAATTTCAATAGAGAAGATGGCTTGAAACTTGCATGGGATCCAATTATATATTAATCAAATCGGAACCCAAAAGACCAACTGCCAGACCTGAAGACAGTGAGCTCCTTCG
Source organism: Deilephila elpenor (assembly GCA_949752805.1). NCBI lineage: Eukaryota > Metazoa > Arthropoda > Insecta > Lepidoptera > Sphingidae > Deilephila > Deilephila elpenor. Next base: position 6,721,014 of record OX457119.1, read on the forward strand.
GTGAAAATCGGATCGCTAAAATCAATTAACTTTTCAAACCAAATCGGCGATAAAATCCGTCAAAATTTGTTGTATAATTTCAATAAAAATTGCGATTAATTTCCCAATCCCATCACTAAAATCTCTGAGCAAGACATCTTATCTCTCTTTCTCACTCAAAGAGATATGAAAAGGACAAGTACAGCCAGGCATGGTTGCATAACGTCTCGCGTCCTCACGTGTAGAGGGCCACGTGAACTGGCATCACGTTCTCACTGCTCAATTTGTTACATTGTGCTTGTTACAATTCAGTATTGTCTTTACAATGTACAACTAATTTTCGAATGGTCTCGTGTTACACAATTTTGAGGGTTATGGCTTGTGGGTTTTTGACTTCGGGTTCATGAATTTGAAGTTTGGTTAGTATGATCTGAGGCATAGGTGTAACTCCGTTACATAAGTGCTAAGTTTATATAAGTATATTCCGATTCGGGATTAGCCCATGTTAATGTTTTGAATGGGCAGACAGTCGTGTCGATGATAATGAAATAAGCACCGCGAGGCCGCTGGTTTGATTCCCGCATCGAAACAAATTGTGCCACCTACAAATATTTGTTTTGGTCTGGATGTTGTGAGCAAAGTCCCTCGAACCATTATGTATGATATTTAGTACATTTTTATTGCTTAATTGAGGTGTTTACATTTTTTTGTCAGTTTTGTACCAATATAAAGGTGCTTTAAACTTCAAATGCTAAATTACTGCATATTATCTTTCGCGCCAAAAGTAATTTACCATTTTGAAAATGTTTTGCTAGCACCTTTCTAACATTATAGTTTTAGTCCAAAGGCCACACCTACATATGTGTCCAACTGCTGGGCACGGGTCCCCTCTACAATCGGGAGTACGATTGAGAGGAGTTAGGCCATATATTCCACGCTGGCCTAGTGCAGGTTGGCGGTCTTTGATGATCTCATTCACCATTTTTTTATTGCGATGAATGGCGAGCCGAGCATGTCATTTACCTGATGGTTAACGATATAACCACTCAGGAACAGTGGGAAAACCAAACACCATGAATTACAAAGCAATGCTGGGCATTCCACTGCGCTCGCCATCCTGAGACATAAGATGTTAAGTCTCATTATGTCCAGTAGTTACTCAGGCTACAATGTCCATGGCTAGTTGTATGACAGTATTGTAGCTTTAACTTACAGCAAATCTCTAGCCTAATATACCTGTTGTATTAAACAGAACGAGTACACCGTAATTATGTTAATGAAAACAAACTGTATTTAACCCACACCTCTCAATATGAACATATAAGGAGAGCAAGTCTTTCCAGCGCGCTCAATGAAATATTTATACATCAGATAGTCGGTTTAGTACTTTTCCACAATATTGAAATCACAAGACTTCCTTCAAATAGAATATGGATCACGTTCGCCTTCTCACGTGCGGCGGAAAACACTTTTTTTTATAGATTATGTGCATATCTATTGTCTATTAACATACACGTGCAACGTGTTACAAAATTACAAATATCGGACAATTACAATATTTTGTTATATTTCTGTGTACTGACTACTGATGGCGTAGTTGTACGGTTATTGCGATTGAGGTCTCGGGTTCGAATCCTGCGTAAGGTATTTTGATATATTTGATATAGGAAATTTCTATTCAGCATCAGCCCGGAGTCACAAGTTTGTGCGTCTCGGGATCGAATCCTGGGTAAGGTGATATTTAATTTTTCCATTCAGCATCAGCCCGGAGTCAGGATTTTATGCCCGATATGTCAATTGGCTTGCTATCACATCGTGGGACGAACACACAAGGCGAAATGTGGGTACCCTACTCCTACCCCGACGGGGAAAGGCGTGAGTTTATGTATGTATTTCTGTTTATATTCGTTGTTTATTATGGCGGATATGAGGAACAATAGCTAGGTGAACACGAATTTTCCTGGTTTTTATAATAGGTAAAATTGCTAATGTATGAAAATTGAGAATAAGTATAAATAAACCTGCATTTTAGCTATTCTTAAAACCGATTGTACTGCGTCACCTTATCGCTCAGTACTGAGCATGGGACCCCTCCAACCGAGGGTTCTAGTGAGGGGTTAGCCTCATCCACCACCGTGGTCTAGTGCTTGTTGGCAAAATCAGAATCAAGCAATCAAAATACAACTGGTGACCGAGTCTGTGTGTGTAATCACGGAACAAATCCTAAACGCGACGACTAAATCTGTGCGTCTGGCTATTTCCTCAATATGGCCGAATCCGAAATGCGACACTTGTACATTTGAACAATGATAAAATTTGCTCCATATAGTATTATTGTCTCTATTTCGGGATACGAAAACTTACTATCAGATTAAAACCTTATTAAATATATATATAAAAAGATACTTTTTTTTTATTTAAAAAAAGAACGACGCAATAAGAAATAATCGGTAAAATTTCATTACAATTCGAAATTCAAATAGGAAACAATCGATTAATCCTACGCAAACACTGACCTATTAAAGTGTGGACCGATATAGTGCTGGTTCACGTGAACGTGAAAGCGGACGACACGAGTGGCCTTGGCCGTCAGCGTATCACGTTTCAACATTCCGCAATCCTGCAACTATGTGATACACTCGTGGCTAATATTATGAATTGGGTATTTGACTGTTGTGGCAATAAATTATAAAATGTGTTGCATATGATAGCTTTTTGGTAAACAATAATTATAGGTATTTTTATTTACATTTATCTAAATTATAAATATTTAAATTATCTAAAATAAGTTTGCCATTTTTTATCTGTTGATTAAATGTAACAAAACACGACAAGCTGTCATTGTGCAGCGTGTGATGTCACGATTTTCAATTTTCATTCATCTCTGCCACTAAGATCATTCACCATTTATAAAGCGTGACGTAACTTTTTCAAAGTCACGTGACCTACCGTTTTGGTGACATATATGATGATAAAACTGAAAAATATGTTTATTCGTTATAAACAACTCTTTAAAAATAAATTAATAGTTTGAAGAGGTATAGAGTGATTATATCTAGACTTTAAAACACTTTTCAGAAATTAGTCAAATAGCCAATTAGCTGTGACATTTCTTTATTTTTAAATTATTTGAAAATAGAACGCTTTCGTCATTACACTGTGTTTAAACTTTAAAATAGGTTGTAGTCTAATCGATGAGGTCTTGTTTGTATTTTGACTGAAGATGTGGACATCCTGTGACAGGCTATAATATTGAATAATGTTGAATAAATTTGGATATTGAGTTGGTAGAAAATTGTAGAACTTTACTTTAGAAACTTTAGTGTTTCTAAAGATTCTGAAGGTGTCTCATCTTGAATTTATTCATAATTCTGTTTACATATATTCAGTTCAGAGCAGGTCCGCATAATTTTGTCAGCCAGCAAGAGTTAATCATGAAACCAGTTGTCAGTACGTCTAGCGCAGTCGCGTATTCGGGCCTTAATATGGACATTATCATGTTTCTAAGTCATTTTTCTTGACCTTCATAATCAAGTCAATATCCTTGTTTTTTTAATGCTGGGACAGCAATGTTACCATAGAAAAGAAGAAGATTAATAAGTGCACCTGATAATTGTACTACGGTACGATTACAAAGCTGAGGTCTTGGGTTCGAATCCCAAGTCGGGCACAGTGATATTGGATTTTTCTATTCATTATCGGCCCGGAGTCAAAAATTCGTGCCCGATATGACGGTAGGGTCGCCCCCTATTACATTGTGGGGCGGAACACACAAGGCGAAGCGTGGATGTCCTGGTAGCACCTCTGCCTACCACATCTGGGAAAAATCGTAATTTCTAACTTTTAAAAAACATTTTTTTCCGAATTTTATCGCGGATTTGGCCTAATTTACATATTCCTAAATTCTGTTTGAATGTGTAAAATTGCTGTAAATATTAGAAACTATTATTAAATTTCTGATACCTATACTACAAAATACCTTAATGTTTGAGGTCAGGAATATGTGTGCAACTGTATTATTTATTCAAGTAGAACCTTAGGCCGTACATTAGTCACGTGATGTTTTTTAGCATTCTTAACTCCCTTCCTCCCCCTTGGTTATACGTGGCGAGGTTTAAGACTAAATACCCCCCCACCCAATATCACGTGTATTGTTTAGTACCTACAAAGAATATATTTTTTTAAGAATATTATGTTTAAATACAGGTATAAAGTATTGTCTAGGACTTCATTGTCTAGCAGTCAAGTTCATACTACACGCCGCTTATCACGCAATTGACGAAAAAATAAATACACGTGATATCTTAATACACCGCCCTCCCACTTGTGATATTTCATGATTTTTGCCAAACCCCCTCCTCCCCATTTCGAGCTTCACGTGATTGACGGCCCCTTATTAGCTATTACTAACAGCTCACCCGACTCCCCCATTAGCGATAATAATTATAAATTCGCCCTAAAGGAAAATTTCATGTAACATTCCACCGTTACGTAAAGATGTGCGTCACGTGTTCCTCTGGCTTCCCTCGCAAAGGGCGCCTTTTTATAAACCAACTAATAAGTTGAGGTTTGTTAAGAACTTAAGTGCGTAATGAGCTGAAAATAAACTTGCATAATGTAATAATTTGAAACTTCGCTTATACAACCAGTTGTCGACTTTGGATATCGTCATTGGATCTGGAATACGGGCGTGGATTGTGGAATGTTACATTATCCTTAATGTATCGCACCCTTTTCAGCAGGTGACTCTTCTGCAAGCTGCAATTGAAATGTAAATAGATTTGCCAAATGGTCGACGCAAAAACGCCGGCCAATGCAAAATTGATATATACTTATGTGTGTCATTACCACGGGTTTTCCACCATCATGTAAGTTTGCCAATGTCTAAAGGGATACGAAAATCCTAATTGGCAGCCTACGAGGCGCAGTTGGTGAAACGCCGGCTGTGAAACGAGAGGCCGCGGGTTCGATCCCCGCACTTAAACAACTATTTGTGTGAACCACACGTATTTGTTTCGGGTCTGGGTGTTTCTGAGACCGAAAAGTCTCTCGCAGTTTCTGATACCCACGACACAAGACTCGATCTTAGTGTAGGGTCAGGACTACGTACTTATGTGACTGTTGGGTGTATTTATTTATTTATTAATAGCCATCTCTTAACTAAAGATTCTGATTGGATAATAACACAGCTCCCCTAACAGTTCCTTATAATTTGATTACGTTATTTAAACTGACTATCCTCATCAAAACGAGTATGAGCCACAATGGTAATGATATTGACTTAAATGATGCGTCATACTCATACCCCTAATAATGTTATCTTTACGTTATATGTGGGTTTTTGTTTTGTACACGGAACAAGGTACAAATCGATGAGGAAATAGTATATACAGGGTATATCTTATTGTATTTGGGTGATAAATACATAGCTTTCTTAAAATAATTATGTAGACCTCTTTGTTTCTAAACACTCAATGGTACGTAAGCGTTTAAATTATTATTTTCGCAATAACTAGGTATTTACCAACCAAAAAAGATGAGATTTAAAAAATTCTAAAAAAAGGATCTGTCGCTGTTTTGGTGAAATTTTTATTTGCATCGAGTCTGTAACCACTAAAACTACCACCTGGCTTCGTTTTCGGTCGCAGTCTTGAGATACCCTGTATATATAGTGTATTAAGTATTTAAGTTTGAAAATATTGTGTGTATTTAACAAGCCTTATATTTAGTTTGAAGTCTCTTGCCTGTTACCCCAAACTTAAGTAGGGTTCTCGAAGTCTTTTTTCGGAATTGTTTAGCTTATACTATTCGACTGGCTGTCTGATATCAACCTTTTTAAAGTGTAGGCCTTCCATTCTTTCATGCTAGCCTAATACCAAGTTCACATTATGATAACTATCATTTTTTGAAAATTGCTTTACAATTCGTTGTCATTTAACGGGTATTAAACAACAGTCACTGGCCTAGGCCAAATGATATTATTATACTAGCCTAGACTGCCTCGGTGGCTTAGTTGTACTACAGCACGATTATAAAGCTGAGATCTCGGGTTGGAACCCCGGGTCGGGCGAAGTGATATTGGATTTTTCTATTCATTTTCAGCCCGGAGTCAGGAATTTTTGTTCCCGATTTGGCGACAGGCTTGTCCCGTATCACATCACGGGACGGAACATACAAGGCGAAATGTGGGTGTCCTGGAAGCAGCTGGCCTAAGTTCGGCAGTGGACTTGCTTTAGCTAATGGATGGATGGAAAGCAGCATGAAAAATATATTTTATTATTATGCAATCACCCACAGCTGAACACGCGGAAGATCAGATGAATCGATATACAGTCTGTAAGATTATCGAAAGGTCAAAGAGCACAAGGCAAGCCTTGTTATCTGCGTATATCTATTGAACTAGATCTCTCTGCGATAAATTATCATCTTCGTGACATAACGCGTCAATATAAATCCATATTATCACGTACTTATATAATAGAATTACGTTGCAAGTTTTTATCTTCAGCGTTTTCACGTATGCCTAAGTAATTATGTCTTATACGGTGTTTTAATAGCATAATGCTTTGCAGCTTAACTGGTTTGAAGCGGTTTAAACTTGAAACAAATACTAACAATAGTCACTGATCATGTGGAAGGAAAAAATGTGAAAGAAAAGTGTTATTTGAATTTGAAAAGTACTCAAAGGAGTTCCGATCCCTAATTTAATGAAAACGAAAACTTAAACTTCGATTTTTGATGCAACATTCCTAGGAAGAAATGTTACCCTATGATTTACTATATGAGATCTTTTTAATGACGGCTTTTCAACCTCTATGTACCGTGGTCCCTGTTCTCTCCGGATCCACCATCTTGAATCAAGAGGACGGTCTGACGCAAATACGGTGTACGCAATCATCTCGAATGAAAATCCACCTCTCTTAATATTCCGGGGGTATATTACCGAGTCATGACGTGATGTTTACAACAGCGCCACGTGCGAGATGGCACGTGTGGCGTACATAATTACCGCCCGGCGATACAGCACGTTTCAATGAACTACCCTCGCACTGTTTTATTGATGGTAATGGTATGTCTTTGAGTTAGGAAGTTTCTGGAGTTTGAATGGTTTTGAAGGATATTGAGGTTTTTAAAAAGTTATTGGTATTTCAATTTAAGTTATGGTGAGATTGGAGGTGTAGTTTTAGGTATTACCGTAGGATTGTAATGCTGAAGTCTCGGGTTCGAATCCCAGGTTGGGCACAGTGATATTGGATTTTCCTATTCATTATCAGCTCGAAGGCTGGAATTCAAATACTCAGCTGCCATACTAGGCAACTGTGTGTCACTTTTTTGTCGCAAAACGTGTCCATGATTACGTGAATTTCCGAAAAGTCTGACGTCATGAAGTCATAAAATTAAAGATAAAGCATTTTGCGACGAACATAATGAAAACATGTTGCGTCAGACTGAGATATGGCTGAAGAACAATTTTTTATAATGTTAAAAGTGCGTGGTGGCCTGTTGGTAACGGCCTGGACGCGACTCAGGTCTCAACATGTCTCAGGGTGGCGAGTTTTAACCCCAGGGCACACCTCTAACTTTTCGGAGTTATGTGTGTATTGATATTCAATCATCACGCACTAAAACGGAAGGAAAACATCGTGAGGTAGTCTGCACACCGTAGTGATTTCAAAGAATTTCTACGGTATATTAAGTCCGCCAACCCGCACTAGGCCAGCGTGGCGGACTATCGATAGTAGAGGAGGCCCGTGCCCCGCAGCGGGACGTTTTTGGGCTGATACAGATACGGGAAATTGAACAGAAAAACCATCTTATGGTACGCTGTAAGCCCTAAAGGGAACACTTAATGTATGACTTAACTCTGTTGTTACGTTGATGGGACGATATTCGTGTTAGCTAAGTTTGTGAAAAAGATTAATATTCAAATGTATTAATAAAAATATTAATATTTCCTTCTATGACATTTTTTGCGACTGCACATTATGTCAGTCAGATTTGCATATAGTTTAGTCTATTTTTATCATAGACGAAAAATCTAATAGACTGCTGTATAGTGCCTATTCAGTCCCACAGAAAGAGATGCCGCTTATAGGTTTTGCTATAAGATAGAAAGAGATCGAAATATACATTTTCTGTCCTGCACCGCGTGCCGGTTTTTTCAAGGTCGGAATTGAAATTGCTAAACAAATTTTGACATAAGACTGTCGTATCGTGTTTGTGTTTAGTGTCGGAAGTTTTCAAAGTGATTTATAATTGTTGAAATTCTAAAATCTTTGCTAAATCCATCACAAAATGGTGCGGTGTAGCGTACTTGGTTGTAAAAGCGACAGTGGTGTGAAAATAACACGATTATCATTCCATTTGTAAGTAAATAACTTTAGTAACAATTAATAGTATCCAGCAGTATTCAAATTAACTAGTTTGCTATAAAATCTTATAAAAGAGATAACACTGTAATACATTGTAGTTATATTTTTGTTTATCTCAATGTTATTGTAATTATAATAAACACGTAAACTTTATAACCTAAAATGTCAGTGTGGCAAGAGTGAGATTGTAGTATTAGCCCGTACCCTGTATAGTAACCCGTATAGTTATATATTGTTGATCTATCATACGTAATTTTGTACACTTTGTAAATATATGTATACAGTAATAAATAAAACAAACCTATCAAACTGTTGCATTTTTATTTATCCGTCCTTCTTCCGTGTTTGCAAATTTTGTATCATTCTAAAAAGCCGCTACCTAATAGTGGGTAATTGTACCATACTTGGCAACCCTAAACCAATTAAGTACTTTATTTGTTGTCCCTTTCGGTGGCACGGGGTCACTACGTCTATTAGATATTTCGTCTATGATTTTTATTATTTTGGTTACATCGGGTTAAAACTTGACGTCATTAATTAAAACCATAAAGATTTGGCATTATTAATTCTTTCCAAATTAATTAAATCACATTCATCGGGGCAGCCATAGATATTTCTAATTAAATAGATTACTAAAAATTACTGTTTTATTCTAGTACCTAAATAATAAAAAAAACGTGCCTTTTTTATTTAAGTTTTTTTTTATTAACCTTAAATTTTCTTATTTTCACGATTGGGTAACAAAATTTACCCAAGAACCGAACCCCCGTCACGTGTTTCTTTCAAACCGTCTCTTTTATTTAAACTCAGTTATTCAAAAAACTCACAAAGTGGTTTGTAGAGCTTCGCGCTACAATGAAGCTTTCAAAAGCACCCGCGGAACTATGGAGTGGAAACTTCTAGGGCACGCGAGAAGGGTGGGGGTGGGGGGTGGTTTGTCGGCCGTGCCACACGTGAACCCCTCACGTGACGTACAGACACACAATAGGATTATTAATACGCACTCGTGTCAATCTGGCGATTAATGTTATTTAAAGATGGGTGTTTTGTGCATTTGAGTGATGTATAGATTGTGATTTATTTATCCATTAATATGAATACGATATGAAATAGGATTTTGTTTTAGAATATTTGAATTTGATGAATCGTTTGCTGAAAATATGCAATAAATCATATTTTTACAAGTCGCTTATGTTTATGAACCTTTGTGTTTCTTTCAACCACTATCTTAAAATTATGCGCAATGAAGGCTGTTATGTTAAGAACGTTAGTCTGAGCTGAAATTTTAAATATAAAATTATAATTACACAATTATACTAAATATACTGGACAGTGGAATTAAATATATCTTTATGTCCATTGTATAAAGTAATAGTAGGTTTGTCATTTAGTTGTTTTAGTTATGTATCAGTGTGTGTGTACTTTAATGAACAAATAAAGGTTTTTCTATTCTATTCTAATACATCCGTCAGTCACATTACAGTTTTGACCCCACATAAAGATCAATTAAGTCTTGTGTCGTGGGTATAAGGAACTACAAGAGACTTTTCGGTTTAACAAACACCCAGACCCGAGACAAATATTTGTGGGCCTCATTTTGTTAGTACAATATTCATACGTTACAATATTCATAATTTAATAACACAATATACGAGTATATTGCGTAATATTTTTACGTCGCCCCATAGTCGCAATGAATAACCTGGTTTACGCGCGGTGGGTCACAGGTTCGACATACACAATATCCTTATTATGAAGGCACTGATTTCCTCTTAGGTAACCCATGTAGGTAATTAAACATTTACCTACCTATTATTTAATTTTAAATTTAATTTGTAGGTGGGAATAACCTGGTCATAGCTTTCCTTATTGCACTATTAAGTCGTAATATCCTGTTTATGGCGCGTGCTGGAATGCATTTTAACCGACTTTGCAAAGGGTGCTCATTTCGATGCGTTTATAAACTGGACACACACAAAAATAATATAGATTTCAAATGACACACCTCTAAAATTTTCGAGTTTACGTAATTATTCGTAATTAATTATGAATTTATAATGAAAGAAAACATTGTAGAACCTGCTTATGATGTGTTCAATATTATAATATTGTACTATATTTTAATTATCTTATGTGTTTTGTACAAAAATTACTAATGACTGCCTCGCAAGAGTAGTTGTACTACGTTATGGTTACAGCGCCGAGGTCTCGGGTTCGAATCCCGTGTCGGGCAAAGTGATATTGGATTTTTCTATTCATTATTGAACCTGAGTCATGAATTTGTGCCCGATATGGCGATAGGCTCGCCCTCTGTCACATCGTGGGATGGAGAATATAAGGCGAAATGTGGGTCCTGGTAGCACCTTTGCCTACCCCTTCTGCGAACAAGGCGTGAGTTTATGTATGTATGTGTGGTCTTAGTCTATATCTCAGCTGTATAATATCCAGATACAATCAGGCCGGCATTATTGTGTCAACCAACAAGATATGGCCATCTTACCTGGATTCTATATTGACTTGCACAACAATTGCATTGTAGTCACTTGGTCGAAACAAGACTTATTTTGAGCCATGAAGTCTGTTAAAATATGTTTTAGAAAATGCCAGAGTGATATCCCTAATTCGAAGTCGGTCAAGTGTGAAGTGCGTGCTCAGTGTTCCGTACCGAAAATTGTTTTAGGTCAGTGAAACCAATCGACGGCCTGAAATGCGCTCGTTTGTAAGATCCTTAATATACTGAACATACGTAGTTTTTATATTTATAAAAAATATTAAGTGGTACGTAATTATTACGTTTTTTTTTAATTTATTTATGTTACGTAAAATTAATGGCGATAGGCTCTCGCCCCCCATGACATCGTGGGACGGAACATACAAGGCGAAATGTGTCCTGGTGGCGCATCTGCCTACCCCTTTTGGGATAAAGGCGTGATGTATGTATGTATAATTAGATGGGCAACACTATCGCCTTACTGGAGCAAATTCAAGTCTCGATAAACTTGCAGAAAACATGACTAAAAGTAATGTAGATTATTTTAGAATCACATTTAAAAGCATAGTGAACAAAATATTTCCCAAACTATGCCATAACTATTATATGAAAGCGTAAACAAAGCGACAAAGTTTCTAATCAAGGATGTCCTTGATATTACATTGAAAACCCGTACCAATTTCATTGTTACATTGTTACCTTTGTTACGGGCGTACACAAATAATTTTCTAACAGTTTCATAGGAAAGTTACTAATTGTTAACATTATTTTCCATTGTAAATTGAAGGTCCGGCGACATTGGTAGGTAATTGTTGTTTTCGCGTACGTAAACAAATAACAATGACACATCACGTAACAATGGATCTTCGAAATGTTTACCGTGTTTTTTGTTATCCGAAGTGCGGAATATATCTTATTGCGCATATTATAATTGTTTTATACCTCATATAAATAGGGTCAATAACAATGTTGTTATTTCTCTTGTAGTCTCATTAGTCGGGTGGTATCGGAATTGTCAGGCTGTGATTTCGGTTCTCAGGATGGTCGTAATGACTTAGTGATGTGCTCGCCTCCTTTTGCATCTTAGGATGAAGATAATCTCTGGAATAGTGAGTGGTTGTTACAGCCTCTGCCTACACTTTAGGTTATTTTTTCTCCCTTTTAGTATTTATTATGATGTTTCATTAATAGTGCTCAATGTTTATATCTCTCAGAGCGGAGTTAATAGTCAGAAATGTAATTAGTAATGCGAAATGTGAAACTTGATGTCGCGGGTTTGTTTCCCGCACAAGGCAATTGTGTCATCCCTCCATCAGCCAAAGGAAGTCCACTGCTGAACATAGCCCTCTCCCAATTATTTCCACAGTTTCCAATGTTTATGTGATCCACTGGCATTTGTCTCGGGTCTGGGTGTAAGACCGAAAAGTCTTAGTTTCTTATTCACGACACAAGACATGATCTTCTAAGGACTATGTGGGTTGTTCGGTGTATTTATACATATGGGCCGCGTCTCAAAGACTGCTCATTTTGCCAAACAAATACACTTATATACATATAGTTCGGCATATATAATATACATTTGGAGTGTTTCCCCGTGATGCAACACGATGCAACTAGTTTCAGCGCCAAGTAGACGGCTAAACATTGTGCAACACACGTGTTCCACGCGATATAAATAAACATACTATATTAGGTATTGAGGTGTGGTCGATATTATTTTTACTATGTTAGATATATCATATACGTTATGCTTTGTTGTTGGTTTGGTGCCTTACTTACAATTGTATATTATTTTTGTTTTTTTTAGTTTACATACATACATACATGAATTCACGCCTATGTCCCATTGGGGTAGGCAGAGACTATTGAGTGTCAAGTGCTACGGTCCACACACACCTCTTTTGCTTCATCTACTGTCATTAATATCTTCATACACGCTCGTCGATTTCGAGGACTCCGTATTTTTCCTTACTTTAATAGGTATTTAAAAATGCATATATTGGTAAATACCTAATGAGCGTTCCAGTATATAAAATGTCGAGAAATGGCAATGTATTGCCAATCGACACAAATATACCAGTTTCGAAACTGGATTCAAAATATAAATTGCAGAATTACTATTAAGGATTTACTGATCTGATCCTTTACTCAAAGGATAAAAACCCTAATATAAGCATAATTATTGTATCTATTTAGACAATTAATTAAAAAATTTAATTTATTATCTGTGCAACAATTCTTCCTGCTAGGCTGTTAAGTGCAACGCCTTAGCCGATTTATAAATAAAAAAATGTGGCAATCAATGGTCTAAGCATTTCGCTAAACACGTGACAGATCACGTGGCGCATAATGCGTGCGATTGCACCGTACTTAGCCACTGTGTTTGCTTTTTATCGAGACCATTTCGAAAATAAACATCCTGTGTCGTATAGAGCCTGTTAATTGTTTAGAGGCTGGTAATTATAACTAGATCGACACAATATAATTTATACCTCTGGGCTCTGGAGACTGTCCCGTCCTCACACCCGCCACTGCAACTCCTGTAAGCCAAGATCAACACTGCGTTCGCCATTCTAAGACATAAGATGTTAAGTATCATTATATCCAGTAGTTACTCTGGCTGAAATGTCCTTCAAACTGGAACACAACAGTGGATTTACCCTGATGTTTAGCGAGAAAAATAGACATTGCGGTGGTACCTACCCAGGCCGCCTCTCACATATGATACCTACCACTAAATAATTTATTCTTATTTATAACAGGTATTCTAGGCAAATTTGTTAAGTAAAACGAAACAGTTACTAGATACTTACGCAATTCAACTACTACTTAAGTGACTTCATTTATTTATAAATAGATTAAACTACTAATTGCATAGATAAGGTGTTTACAGTGTGAAGTAGGGGTGATAGTTATATTATATAATGATACATTACTTTGCCCGTGGTTAACATGTGGCCTTTCTTTGATACCTCTTAGTGTGATATGTTTGCGTTCTGAAGTAGATATTGTTGTTCCCTTTTTGCATTTCCATGATGTCTCTTGCCATCCTTACTTTTTGTAGGTAGGTACTTTTGTAGGTACTCGTAATTGTAGATTTGAAAATATAAAGAAATAATAATTTGAAAATACAGATATAAAATATGGACTTCCTGTGGCTGAAGAGAGAGAGATTTGAAAATATGAAGTCGAGAGATTTGAAGTCTGCTGTTAATTCTGCATTAAAGGATTTGAAGTTGTCATAATAGGGGAGAAGCCTATGTTCAGTAGTGGACTTCCTTTGGCTGAAGAAGAAAGGAAGCATAAATATCTTTGTAGATATTCCAACTTCTATATTGGGAGAAGTAAGTATATTTTGCTTCTCTCTCTATTCAGTTATAAGAAGTCAATTGCTGATCATAGGCCTTCCCCATGGATCTTCACATACACCTGTTGCAAGCGGCCTGCATCATATTTTGTGTATCAGTATAATATTCTGTTGTAAGTTCAAACAATTTAATATAAGTGGACAATAATTTATTTTCAACTCCTCCTATTTAACTTTATGATTGATTTCGTTGCGGGTTAAAGACAAGTTAGACCCGGAGACTCGCTGAGCTTCAATGCTCAGTGTCATTAAAATGCGTGCCACTGTTGATCCTGGCTTACAGGAGTTGCAGTGGTGGTGAGGGCGGGACAGACTCCAATTTAATATATGTTGTAAGATTTGTGTAACTTATACCACTTTACCTAAACGTCTTAAATGTTGTGTAACATTTTTTCCTTGTATTTTGCCGAGTGACAATTTTAGTATAATTGGTAATCCCTCACAGGAGGTGTAAGTTAGCATGGCATTTTGATTGTTTCCTCTCCGATTTATCCTTAAAATTTGCAACTTACCTACAAATAATTTGGTGTTGTCCATGGTTGTATGAGGTAGTCGTTCAATTGACTAATAGGCTTGTTCAGCCTCTTCAATGTAGAAATAGTAACTAGATACATAAACTCACGCTTTTTTCCCAGAAGGGGTCGGCAGAGGTGTCACAGGACATCCACATTTAGCCTTTAGGTATGTTCCGTCTCTTGTGATAGGGGGCGAGCATATCGCCAGTTTGGTGGTTGTGGTGGTTTCTACCCAAATCCTTATAATTGTAAAAGAGACCCTTGCCCTACAATATGTATGTGTAGTAATAGTATGTGCCCTATAATAGTATGTGCACTGGATTATAATGACAAAAAACGAAATCCTTTAAGAATTTGACCAGAAATTACAAAAAGAAAACATTATTTATTTATTCATGTTGTAATTTCATAAACGTAGTTAAAATCTTTTAAAATATAAAAATATAATATTACTATAGTTATATTGAAGGTTAAATTTCACAATATGTTATTTATGACTCGCTGAAGACATTTTTAAGGAAAATATCTTTATTTATTCCGATCTTGTTAAATTTCAGTGTCTTCTCTTAATTTGAAGAAAAACCGCAAAGCTAAACTATTGTTTAGATTTCCCGTTTCATTATTAAACATATGTTTTAATATTATTTTGTTGGTTTCTAGAAAAGAGTCCTCCTCCTCGTCACAAATGATTTTTACAGAATAATTTGGAAGCTGTCGGATATTCATAATGCAAGGTATATAACCCACTGAGACAACGCTATTACTGAAAAATTTACAGCAAAGCCTTGGATACAGAACAGTACAAGTAGAAAGGAATGAAGAAACTTTTGCTCTGCGGAGGAAAGTTTAGTAGTAATGTTAACTAGATATCTTTATGAAATTCACAAATCCTTCATAGGCCAGTATGGATTAGATATTGCCCTCCCATTGCAACTCTCGATAGTGGAGGAGTCCTGTCTCTGCAGTGGAGATAACAGCTGGGACAAGCAAGACATTTACTAAAAAATATCCTACAATTTCCTCCCTAAATCCTTATACGAACACCATGTATAAACTCCTAAATACCTTATACCTTAACCAACAATTTTCTAATTTATCATACTCTAATGAATCATCCTGTACAAGCTCTGAGATCGCGTGCATGCGCATGCGCACACACGTGGCGCGCGCACGTTGCGCGTCTCGTGCCGCTGCACGCGCGCCGGCTATCATTAGAACAACTCCACTATTACGGAATAGTGTGGCGCGCAGATAGAGCAGGGGTGTTTGTTTATTTATAGGTAGGCTTTTGAAGATAGAAGAGAAAAATAAATAAAGAGAGGAAAAATGAACTTAATGCTGTTGGTAGGAAATTCGTATTCCAGAAGGATAGCGTTCACCGCCTACTAGGGTGGAAGACCCATCATAGAGCCCAGGTGTGTCACGTTTCTTTTATTTATTTAATTTCCAAAAGAATTTGTACAATAACAAAGATTTTGGTCCCCTGGCACCCAAACTAGGGTTAACCTGTATTTTAAGCACCAGTGTTCCACCACATAGTTCCTTAAATAATTATTAGTTACATATTTTGGGATATAAAAGTATGTGTTAGTAATTCTATAAATAAGTTAATTTATGTGGTAGATAATAAAATAAGTACCAAGATTTCGCAGTTACTCATTTAAAGTTTGATACATCAGGATTTTTTCTGCATCATAAATATTGTTTTTCATAACCGCGCGAAACAAAAAGACACAAAAAACAAACCTGGAATGTAACCGACGACCTTAACCTTGCACCTATTAGTTCCAATCACCAATCGGTCATAAACTACAAAGTAGCGCAAGAAACGCGGGCAAAGTCAAGAGCGTGAACTTGGCAAGACGAACCGCTTGCGTAACGTCCACGCGACATACGTAACCATGGTAAGGCTTCACGACTAAATATATACTTTCAACTGTCACATTATAGTACTGACTCCACACTGTACGAGTCTTGGGTCATTGTATCACATAGCCCTGACCCAAGCCTATACGAGTTTAATGTCATAACAGAAACTACGAGAGACTTTTCAGTCGCTCAGTCCCGCGAGCACCCGAAACAAATACTTGTGAATTGCAGTCATTAATTTCTTGAGGAATTTAATCCGCATCCTCCAATTCAACGTGCAATTAAAGGACCATGGAACCATGGAGGCCTGCAAATCACTGGACAATATTCTAGAAAAAAGTCGTAGAAAGTTATTTAGGATGGGATCAATACCCAGATTGATCATGAACTTGGCAAGACGAGTTGCTTGTTGCATAACGTCCACGCGACACACGTAACCATAGTAAGGCTTCACGACTAAAATACTCTCAACTGTATCACATCGTCTTAACCCAAGACTATACGAATTTGGTGTCATAACAGAAACTACGAGACGTGAATTGCAGTCATTCGTTTCTTCAGGGATTAAAACCGCAGCCTCTCGATTCACAGCCGTCTAACTAACCATAGAGGGTGTCAGATCTATCTATGTATCTTCAGCCAGCGGAGGTCCACCGCTGAACATAGGCCTCAAATGACTGTCAAATGACTAGACAATATTCTGGAAATTTCTAGGCAGTTGTTTAGGATGGGATCAATGCCCAGATAGATCATGAACTTGGCAAGACGAGTCGCTTGTTGCGTAACTACCACAATACGCCTAACCACAGTACCTGGGCCTCACACCTGAATAAATACTTTTTAAAGACATGGTCCTGACTTACTGAGATACAAGTTGTGGGGGGTATCAGAAACTACAAGACTTTTAATATTACAAAACACGCGTGGATCGCAACAATATTTGTCAAATAAATAATAAATAAATACACCTAACGGTCACATATGTAGTATAGTCCTGATCCCACACTAAGATCGAGTCTTGTGTCGTATCAGAA
The DNA here is from genome assembly GCA_949752805.1 of Deilephila elpenor. NCBI lineage: Eukaryota > Metazoa > Arthropoda > Insecta > Lepidoptera > Sphingidae > Deilephila > Deilephila elpenor. The sequence continues at coordinate 6,738,641 of OX457119.1, forward strand.
ACTACGAGAGACTTTTCGGCCCCACAAACACCCAAACCTGAAATAACTACTTGTGGATCACACAAACATTTGTCTCAGTGTGCGTATCAAACATTTGGCCTCGTGTTTCAACGTGTCTGATTTCGATAGCCTTTTTATTCATTCTTACCTATTGATACTCGTACCTTCTAAGCCTACTGCCACAGGAAATCCAATGTTGAAAAATGTGGGTTCATCCTGCCACTTCTGGCTTCACAGCTGGCGTCTAACTAACCACGGAGGCTGGCAAAGATCTGTAAAAATCCAAGGAAGCTGCTAGATGGTACGATTACTCTGGCAGCGTGTGAACTTGGCAAGCCGATTGCCGCTTGTTGCGTAATGTCAGAGCACGCGACAACGCCACTGCCTACGTAACTACACCCGTGAACCCGGGGTTGTCGTTTTATTGGTCAATGTCCCGGCAAAATCCTGGGAATTTGCTATAGATATTTGAAGACAAAGAGTGTCAAAACAATAACATCAGGTCCGAGATCAGAGATTTTCTCGCCACTCATCACTGCAATTCCTGTCATCGCATATCAAAAGTAGTTTATAGTGTTGTCATCGAGGATTGAAAAGCTCGGTAAGTAGGCCATTAGTTAGTCTTCAAACTGTAATTAAATTATAAAAAAATAGAAAGAATGAGATACAACTTGGCACGCGGGTGGTTGACTCCATCAGCAGCTTCGGTTTTTGGTCAGCAAGGTACAATCAGTTGAAGTTGGTTTAGGGCCCCAAAGGGGAGGAGTACCTACAACTTTTCTTTGGGTAATACGCAGTTGTAAACAAGTCTTGGTACTTGAAAGGTAAATAGAAAGTGACCTATGAAAGGGGGGCGTGGAAGGGGGATAATGTACTAAACTTGGCAAGATCCATTGCATAATTTTTAACGCTGATGATCGCGCGCTATAAATATGATCATGCTTCATTGCATAAAGATACGCATAGTAAATAATTGACGACGAATTGGCGCAGAAGCCAAGCAATTATGTTTCTGCGCCTGAGGTTCGAATCCGTCACATTTTTTTTATGGTCTACTTTTTCTGGGCATTCATGCAAGGATAATTTGTCTTTGTAATCGCACCCACATTAAATGATTCATCGGAGTACAGGGTTGAATTAAAACATAATATTTTATTTTTAATTTAATAAATTTTATTTGCAACTATTCTCGGGAAATGGAATTACCTGACCACATCGTGCTTGCTAACGTAACAATCCCCGCTTATATAACTAGGAACAAACGTGACCTATAAATCCAGTTGTGGACAGTTCAATTACTAATGTCCTTATGACTTCATCGTGCTCTGTTATATGACTGTTATGTAAAAGATCACGCTCGTATCTCTGAGGACAGCCGGATGTGTTATTAGAAACACCAAATTTGCGTCCCAATGTGTGAAAAAGGACCTATAGCCATTTTAAAAAAAACAGTTCCATAAATTCAGAAATATATAAATAAATACACCCAACAGTCACACACATAGTCCTGACCCCACACTAAGATCGAGTTTTGTGTCGTGGGTATCAGGAACTACGAGAGACTTTTCGGTCTCACAAACACCCAGACCCGAAACAAATGCCTGTGGATCACACAAACGATTTTGATCAGGTGAGCTGACCTGTTTGTTCGTTTGCCGGACCTATTGGAGAACAAAAACCAAATCATTGACTATTAATCACAATACCAAATAAGGAAGAGACCTCAATAAAGTCCCAAAAACGATATCTAAGGTCAAATCACGGTCACAAGTTTTCCAATGATTACCTAACATCGTAAAAATGTATAATACTATCGTTTCAGGAAAATATTACTCATATATTATAATGAGCATGCAAATTATTTATTCTCGGCCTTAGTAAAGTTCAAGTGCAGCGATTATGTAAAAAATATTATGACTTATTCAAAGGATGTTTGTTTCAAAGCCGTGGCGAATTTTAAATAATTAACGGAAATAATTTGAATTATTCCAGCTGGATTTTTTTCAACGAAACGGATCGCGGAAGGTAGGCCTTTTTTAAAAGAAAAAAAAAGAGCTGTGATTTTTAAATAAAACTGGGTTATTCGCAGTAGTGGGGCATAATGTGGCCTACAAAAATAAAATAGAATAGTATAGATTTCGTATTAAAATTTTCTTTATCCAAATAATTTAACAGTCGTCTTGGAAATTTTAATATTTCTTTCCCATTTTTAAATGTAGAAAAACACGTTGTTATTACAGGAATTTGTTTCGAGTTGGGTGTTTCTAAAGGCAAAAAGTGTCTTGTAGTTTCTGATACCCACGACAACATTTTATTAATATTAGGGTGTATTCAATTTAGGTACGAATTGTTCTTGGTAGAGAACCTTCTTAGAACTATTCAGAAGTGCTCATTAACTTCTAAGAACTATTGCTCGGTATTACGTTTTGTTCATTTGTAGTTAATCAGTTATCTATTACGTTCAATATGTCACGTACGTATTAGCACGGTAATTATTTCTTATCTATGGAGGTGACTTTTGTCAGGTAAATGCATAATTTCTTTGCCTGTTCTACATAATGTATGACGATTTTGAGCAACTCGGCATTATTGTGTTCACCGATTCTCTTTTATAACGGATACTCTGTCGAGACCGCGCTGCACTTGTCAAGGTTATTTTAATAATAACGGTCCAGGTTTTAGCTAAAGTAAAATTATACGTAGAGGTGACATTGGTGCGTAAACTGGAGGAAATTATTGTAAGGAACTTAGTAGTTCTCTACAACCATTTCAAAGGTGCGTGAATTATTCCAACTCTATCTAGGACTGGACTAAGCCGCATCATATCTTAATCGTTCTATATTTTTCTTTGGGATATATACAATAAGATAACGGGGAACCATAGTAATGTCCATTCATTATACTTCCATTATCCTGGCCGGTGCCGACATCTGTTTTCATACTACCTCAAAAATGACCACCGAAACGCACGGTATGCACAGAAGTCTCTGAACTCCAGCCTTTTTTTTAACGGCGGGAAAACTAATTAGGTCTCTCTTCCCGCAAGCCCTAAGAGAGGGGATATGAAGGGTATTCTCTATAAAAAAGGGCCCGCTTTCCCCCTTAACCTTCTCTTTTTATCCTCGAGTATCCTCGTCTATGTTTAACCTGACCTCAGCTGACTTATAAAGGAAGCGCTTGCATATTGTTATGCAAGGCGTGAGGCGAGGCCTTCAGCTCGGTCGTGTAGGGTCACTTCGAACACATTTTCCTGCTAATATAAACTATTAGCTGCTATATCCGTCCTGTGACATGTATTATGTATGAGGGATTTGATTTTCGTTTAATAGCGTATACGCGTTCCGTGCGCTATTTGGCTCAAAAACAGTACTTTTGAAACCATTTTTTATTCATCAAAACATTACTTAGAAGAATCACTAATTAGGTAGTAATAATATCAGTAAATGTTGTCATCTAAAAGGTTGAGAACATTTTAGATTAATAAATAATTTGTGAAGAGACAAAAGTCTCTCGTAGTTTCTGGTACCCACGACACAAGGCTCGATCTTAGTGTGCAGTCAGGACTATGTATGTGACTGTTGGGTATATTTATTATCTATACTATCATCATCTTCACGCTTGAATAACCATTACTAAACAAATCCCCTAACAATTTAAACAAAATAAAACAACCGCTTATCCGCCATCTAACATTGATAGTGAGTAGATAGTGCGAGCGACCCCGGCGCATCGCCCGCATTCAGCGCGGAAGTGAACGAAGGCTGTACTAATGTCAATGGCATGTTGTATCGGAGTGGAGAAATATTGTTGTTGTTATTGTAAGGTGCGTGGTGGTTGGTAACGGACCAGACGCGGCTGCCTACATGTTCGCGATGGTCGCGGGTTCAAATCCCAGGGCACACCTCTGACTTTTCGGAGTTATGTGTTTATTGATAGTCAATCACCACGCACTTTAACGGTGAAGGAAAACATCGTGAGGAAACCGGCATACCGTAGCGATTTTAAACAATTTCTACGGTATGTAAGTCCGCCAACCCGCACTAGACCAGCGTGGTGGACTATATGGCCTAATCACTCTCAATCGATTCCCTCGATTGTAGAGTAGGCCCGTGCCCTGCAGTGGGACGTATATGGGCTGATATAGATATATTGTTAGGTAGCCTCCGTGGCGCAGTTGGTTGGACGCCGGCTGTGGAACGCGAGGCCGCGGGTTCGATCCACGAGACAAATATTTGTGTGACCCACAGGTATTTGTTTCGGGTGAGAGTCTCTCGTAATTCTTATCAATAGACCCACGCAAGGTTGAATCTTCGTGTGGGGTCAGGTCTATGTATGGGGCTGTTGGGCGTATTTATTTGTATTCTGTCAGCCCATATACGTCCCACTGCAGGGCACGACCCTTCTCTACAATCGAGGGGACGATTGAGAGGGGTTAAGCCATGTAGTCCACCACGTTGGCCTAGTGTTGCTTGGCAAACTTTTACTAATTGGGTTGTGAATTATATGATGATGTCAGGGATTGTCATTAATTGTGAGACGTATTTTTTAGTAACATGATTTTAAAAATGTATAGATTGTTTTATACGAAATTAGACGTAAATATTGTAGTTTCACGTATAATTTTATTAAATAAATACAAATAAAATATATATTGGTTACGTTATTTGAAGAAAATATGATATGCTTTATTATTGTCTATAAAATTACAGAATTTGAGGATAATAATTATAACATTATCATTGGTTACAAATTCGCTTTGTCTCTTACAAACTTTTGATATTTTTACACGACAGCAAGAAAATAGATAAGCAGTCCATCCTCTAAATATATTAATCTATTGTCTATGGAAAATGTTTTATTTAGTGTGAAATTTAAAAAAGGAACAAGAACTACTAAGTGCTTTATTGCAGAACATTATTTCAAAAATGGAATGTATTTTGAAAATGTTTTGTTTTTCAGTCACGTGTTCTCGCCATCACTTTATGCACGTGTTATTTAATTTAATTGCACGAGTTGTGTATATTTTAATTAAAATGTGTAAAGTATAAAAACTGTTACGGCAACGTGATACCGCGCCACTTTTTTATTAATTAATTAAGTATTGTTTGAAAATTTAAATAAACATGAACACGTTTAGTGCTCGAAGATTATTCTTTAATTTTATTCACAAAATAGTTAGCTGACAAAATTATTTGTTAATAATTGTTTAAATTATTTTTACACATGTTTAGTGTGTACTTAATAGTAATAGCATAACGGAGGCAGTTACAAAAAAAAAATATATTTAATGAATTATAAAATCTATTAACACTAGATAAATATTAGTATTCCAAGCGATAGGACGGAAACTTCAAATGTATGAAAGCCTAGCTTAAAGCCTTGATGAAAAAAGGAAAAACCAATCAGTCGCAACGGATAGTGTGGCTTGAATGTCAATTAACTAACACGGTAAACATCACGCGGAAATTCCTGTCCATTATTTCATTGATTTTAAATCCTTGTTTGACCGTGTTCTTAATTTATTTTTATGTGTGCAACGTAAATAATCCTGCATATTCATATTTACGTCCTAATCCAAACGGGAGGTATCTACATCTGAGTGTTATTGAGAGGGAAAAGGATATGTCCACCATGCTGGCCTGCTGCGGGTTGACGAACTAAAATCATAATAGCCGCCACACAATGATATAACTGTGCAAGTCTGAGTTTGCAACACGTGAGCAAATACCTGCGCAAACTTCTTTCCAATTTTCGATTCAAGACTGGTGCAAACTCGCGTTTGCGCTAGCCGCTAACGCACTTGAAAGTGTGTGGCCATAAAGAAAATATTCTAAGTGACGGTTGTGTAGCTTTAGGCAATTTTTTACTCAAAATTATGATTAAATAGCCTGAGTGAAGCCGCTCTAGGTAAATTTTATTTACTCCTCTATTTAATCACAAGAAAAGAACTTAGATTTTTTTAAATGTTAGATATCTGTATCAGCCTATATACGTCCCACTGCAGGGCACGGGCCTACTCTCCAATCGAGAGAATCGATTGAGAGTGGTTAGGCCATAGTCCACCACGCTGTCCTAGTGCGGGTTGGCGGACTTACATACCGTAGAAAATCTTTTAAAATCGCTACGGTATGCAGGTTTCCTCGCGATGTTTTCCTTCACTGTTAAAGTGTAGAGTAAGATAAGAGTAAGTAATATTAGATATATTATGTAAAAGATAATGTTAGCTTCTTGCACTTCCGCGAAGGTAAGCATAGTACCTATAATTATTTATTGTAATAAATAGGCGGTGCAAGTGCTGTACCGTTAAATATATTGTAAAAAGCATTGAAGTGGTATAATAGGTGTTATTATGGGATTGGATGGGAGCTTCACCGAATAGGAGGATCTAGTGGGCGTCGTTCTACAGTAATTCATACATAAACTCACGGCTTTATCCCCGAAGGAGTAGGCAGAGGCGCCACCAGGACACCCACATTTCGCCTTGTATGTTCCGTCCCACGATGTGACAGGGGGCGAGCCTATCGCCATATCGGACACAAATTCCTGACTTCGGACTGATAATGCATAGAAAAATCCAGTATCACTTTCGAACCGGGACTCGAACCCTAGACCTCAGCTTTGTAACCGTACCGTAATGTAACTACGTCACTGAGGCAGTTAATTATAGTAATTCATACGAATATTTTTTGCCTGAAACGGTCCTGTCGTGTTCAGGTTACGTTACGTTTCAGTAGGGACTTTTACAGCACAGCTTACGCAAATCCTCACGTGTATGAAGTGAATATAGATTGAATAATCGTCCATTTATTAATGAAATCCATTCTCGAAACGTGACGGGTGGGTTACGTCAAACCGTTTGAACCCAAAGCCTTACAAATGAAAGACGATGGCATTACGTACACACGGCTCATTAGAATAACTAGTGGGGGTTTTAATTTATTTTTATGTTTGTACGACAGAATTGCTAGTTACAATGCCTCTGATAGTGAATTTAATGCAATGTAATTAAGAAATAAATACACCCAATAGTCATATAGTCCTGACTCCACACTAATATCGAGTCTTGTGTCAGGTGTATCAGAAACCATTAGAGACTTTTCGGGCTCACAACCACCTAGACCCGAAACAACTGTCAAGCTGAACGTGGCGAAATCGAGCCTAGGACACACAAATCTACTATAGATATCTTAACAAGAACTTATAAATGAAGTTTACTTACAAACTCGTGACTTTTCCTCCATTTAGCCAACTTACCCTTATCGACACATAATAATTTGGTACAGTTTACGCAATTTGTCACTAAGCAGGTGGCGGCGGACGCGTGAGCGGTAACACGTGCGACGCCGTCACGTTCACCCAGGTCAGGTGAGCTTTTGTTACGGTTAAAAATAACTGACGATCACGCTGATTTACCCCCTGGAGGTTGAACAATAACTACGCAGGTTCAAGGGGGTTGGAACCTCTCCCGTTGTGATGTTGAATTTTGAGTTATTTGATGGTAAATGCTTTGCAAGCGTACGGGCAAGCGAAGTGCCGGACGCCCGCCTACAAGGTGGACGGAAGACCTGGATAAGGTTGCAGGAAGTTGCAGGATGCTGGCCGCTTCCAGCAGGTCTATGTGGAGATCATTGGGGGCCTGTGTTCAGCAGTGGACTGCCTGTGGCTGAAGACAGAGAGAAATTCAGTGCCATCCAGATTGGGTACCGATTAATAAGTATTTTTTATTGCATAGGTCCGGCAAACGAACAAACAGATCACCTGATGGTAAACGATCCCTGCCGCCCATGAACGTCCACAACGCTGGGATGGATGTGTTGGTCATCAAATTGGGAGGAGAGCGGGGGAAATAAAATTTAAATTTAATAACCGAGCCAGACGCAATGATAAGATGACATATATACCCCACAAAACTGCATTATTTCATAAAAGTGTGTTCCACCTAGTTCCTGAAATATAATAAACTACCAAAATCTATTAGAGAATTAAATGATCTCAATAATTATAAAGGTACATTGTTTAAATTTCTAATTAATAAATGTTATTATAGTTTGAATGATTTTTTTGTGATAATTGAAATGTTATAATACTTTTAGTTTGTTTTCTATAGTATTTATATAGTTTTAAAGTTAGATTTTTATTAGATTTAAGTTGCATTATTGTATGCCAATACGGCGGGTCATAGTTATAACACCTTCCTATGTACCACAATAAAACATATTTGAATTTGGAAAAAGATAGGAAGAGGTAAAGAGGTGGACACCCGACAATGTCGCTCACCGATGAAACGTGACCGCCAAGCTGTCGGTTCACGTCGATTTCTTATGAGACAGTGGTACCGTCCCTGATGACCCTGCCCATTCATGCTGCGTCATGACTGACTGACAGCGTGGCTCTACCACTTCTTAAAATCTATGTTAACTGTCACCACTCGATGTGATGACGTCGGCTTATACTACATTAAGGAAGAGATAATATTTGTATTACATGCATGTGTTACATTGCCATATTAATGCAAATTAACAACGTAATTACTTTCACCAAGTCACGTTACAAATGTTTTTCTTATTTTACGCACGTTTTTATATTATTTGCATGTTACAAACCATAGTTTTCAAAAGACATATACTATTTTTTTGTTTACTGTAATGTGTACTTTACTTACGTGAGATAAAGTTGAAAATTGTTCAAATATACGTTGTAAGAATTTTAAGTTTAATATATTTGTATGAATTCGGGAAAATAGTTTTCAGTACTATTTGCTGTCTGAGTCTGGCCGCCATTTTTGTGTAAATACGAGAATGAACATAACAAGTTTAATGGCTTTGGCCAGTCGTTTGATCAACTGAAAACGAAAAATAATTGAATGGTTGTTGACTGTTTAAATTGGTTTGATGGTTTTACACGGGCTGTGGATGTGAGGTTTTGGGTTCGACTCTCAGATCGGGTTAGTCGTTATGTGAGTGTTACATTATTCAGCCATTTTTAATGTAACTGAACTTCAATGGTAATAGTACTTCAAATTGATTTTCTTTCAAGACTCTGGTACTACCGCGGTTGCGTCAGTTCATTCGTACTGCAGTTTTAATAACCTACATTTAGGTTCTACTTTGAAACACTATGGCTCAGTTGCACAAACTAATTTTGCCCAAAATTTGACTTTAAAAATGTCAATCTCATACATTTGCAATCTTAAATACGTCTCAAATGTATGAAATTGACATTTTTAAAGACAAAGTTGTGGGCATAGTTAGTTTGTGCAATTGCTTAATAGTTTCTAGGTATTGTTCTAAATGCCTCCAAATTAGTCTGCCTTATGACGTCAAACACCGCTATTTTTCGGACTAAACGCATTACGTACAAGGGCAGGGTCGTATTACGTAACCTCCCAAATACAGCGGCGAATTCAAATCATATTCATGTATTAATTACTTCCTTAATCATTTCGTAGTTGGAATGCATTTTCGTTGTTTGATATACGTTTATGAGACTATTGTAGGAATGTACTAAAATTATTATTTTTAGCCGTCATGTCCCACTGCTGGGCAAAGGCCTCCTCCCTTTCCTTCAAGATTTGGCGGTCTTGCGCGATTTGTTGCCAATCCTGAAGAAACCTGTCGATATCGTCGAAAAGATAAAAAATCAAGCTCAGAGCTCAGAGCATAGTTAGTAAAGAAACTCGGTCATAATAACTGCACCACAAATAGAAGCAATTATGTCTAATCCTAGAAAAACGAGTCACGAGGCATTGCATAATCTTCGTTCGATTTCCACTGCCCACGTGTGGGAACACGTGAACTAATATATTACAATGAATTTATTTAAATTTATACGCTCTGCGAATCGGTTGATATGGGAAATGAAAATCGAGATGTTACAAATTAATGTATTGAAATTTATATGTAAAATTTTACATGTATAAAGTGGTTGGCAAAAATCACATTCGGTCTATTTCAATTCACTCAGGAGATTAGGGAACTGAATTGGGTACCTAGTCTATGAAAACTTACATTACATTTTTCGCTCACGGACAATAGCAAAATCAAACAACACGACGAATTACAACGCAATGCTTAGCATTCTACAGAGCTCGCCATCCTGAGACATAAGATGTTAAGTCTCATTATGTCCAGTAGTTACTCTGGCTACAATGACAAACCGCAACACAACAGTGCATTTACACTGCTGTTTGGTGGGAGAAATAGACATTGCAGTGGTACTTACCCAGGCGGCCTTTCATAGGAAGTCGGCGGAAGTCGTTTGAAAGGTACAAAACATTCGATAACTAAAATAGGTTTTAAATCTATGAATAAGGCCGTTACAACAAACATGTTACATAACGATGACTTAATAGAAATGTAATTTACAATTAATGGTAACCCTAATTGGCCTGTTGATAAACAATATTGAACCGCGGTCGATTAGTAATTTGCTGTTTGTTACACGTGATGTCTTAACCTCTAGTTTACTTTGGTAAAGGCTTTAGTTATGGATACATATTTTATTTTTTTCTGCATAAAACTATATTACCACCACATATACAAGAGTACAAAGAAATTAAATGGGAGTGATGTGTTAAGTGTTTCACATCTTTTTTATGTTACTTGATAATTTCCGCTTCGAATCCCAGCTCAGGCATATCACGTGTGTAATTTTTCGGTGTGACAAATCTCGTATGATTTAGTCGGTAATAAATTCACTGTCCATGCTATTACACACTACTAAATTAAAAATGTTATGCATAAAAAAGATACCAATTTATTGAATTCTCTAATCTGTACTCTACAAATTATAATCAAATCAACAATGAAAAAAAAAACCGTCAATTAATTAATTGGTTAATTACAGAAATTAATTATAAAAAATATTTCCAATTTATTTCAAAAATAAATTTCACTAATTACCTCTTTGATTACAAAAATAAATTTAATTATTTACAAAAATAAAATAAAAAAATGGAGCTATAAAATCACTCGTTGTCGGTGTGTGTGGACGCGGGTTTACGCTAATGACATAACGCACGTGGCTTGCAGCTCACGTGCCCCTTGCGTCAGTAGGGTGGGGGGTCATTGCCAAGGCTGGCCGGTCTAGATACACATCTGTACGATATAGTATTGTTTAGACGTAATTAAATATTATAAGTTATTTGTTGTTTTAGTTCCTGGGTTGTTAAATGTTCTGATAGGTGAGAATTTTGACGGTTATCATGTTGGGTGAAAAGGTTGTGAATGGATTGATGATTATGGGTTCGATTCTTGAGGCTTTTTTATGTGATTAACAGAAGTAGGCGATCTAAAGAAACTGTTTTTATTATCTTGAATTCTATTATTTATGCAATGTTATTTGGCAGTCACCTCAATCTCGCCCTAAATCATAAGGTCCACCAATTATTATTTTTCTGGCGCACCATTGGATTTTGGACTAGTTTTCTGACCCATTTGTGCCCTCCTTACTATAATCCTGGGTCCTTCCCGTCACAGCATTACGAAGCCGCCAACCAGGGGTCACGTGTCTTATAATCCCCCATAATCTTGGATCCTTTAGCCATATTTTGAACGAGAATTTATGCACGCCTGCAAGATAATATCTTGCATAATAACAAAAACCAAATAATACCAGCGTCAATCTTAGTGTGCTATTACATATTAAATTATTGAAACGACCTCAACCTTACATAACAAAATAAACTATTAAAACGTATAATATATTCACAAACCGTCCTTATATATTTATAGTTTATTAGTTATTTGCAGAAATTATCTATTGTGTGGCTCATAAGGAAGTGAACCAAGGTTGCCATATGTAGTATTAACATAGTTATTAATACATATAGATAAATTGATAAGTTCACGCTTGTATTATATGGGTAGGCAGAAGTGCCAGAGCGTGATTTATAACAATCCAGTCTATTACGTCCCATTGCAGGGCACGGGCCTCCTCTTCAATCGAGTGTTCGATTGGAAGAGGGAGAGTCTACTCCGCTGGCCTAGTGAGTGCTGGCGGAGTTCATAACGTAGAAATTCTTGAAAATCTCCGTGATATGGTTTTGCCACGAAATTTTACTTCACAATTAAAGAATAATACATACATACATAAACTCACGCCTTTATCCCCGAAGGGGTAAGCAGAGGCGCCACCAGGACACCCACATTTCGCCTTGTATGTTCCGTCCCATGATGTGATAGGGGGCGAGCCTATCGCCATATCACCATTAAAGAATAATAGTAGATAAATAATTATATTGTTTGATGTATTTTTTTTTCTTTTATAGCCACTCCAAGTCCACTGCTGAAAATAGGCCTCCCGCTTTCGCCTCTTCGCAGCTACCAGTTGAAGGATGCATCCAAAGACTTCCTGAAACCATTATTACGTCATTTGCCCATCTTGAGAGAACAAAGTAAGGAATAATAAAGAAAAGAAAGAAAACATTTAAAACTTATAACGCGTAACATCTACATGAAAACACACTTTGCAAATAAATGGAATGTTTTACCTTTATTTTACTTTTATTGATCTTACACGTGAGTATTTTTTGTGTGTTTGTCCTTCTGTTCTCATTATTGTATTACGTAACAGTTTACATGAGTTCACGGCTATTTTCCTATGGTGAAGGCAGATGTGACATAAGAGATTATTTCGTCTTTATTCCCGTCTTTGCAAATCCTGTAAGCCAGGATGGACAGTACGCATTTTAATGACACCGAGCATTGAAGCTCAGCGAGTCTCCGGGTCCAACTTGTCTTCAATCCGCAACGAAATTAATCAAATTATTATTAAATTAAATGAAGGAAAATGAGGCCTTTGCCCAGCAGTGGGACACTAATGGCTTAAAATAAATAAAAAAGTAAATAGTAGCAATATTAAATTATTGTCCACTATTGACTCCAGCGGTAAAACTAGTGCGACATATTTCAACGAATTATTAATATCCCAACATGTGATAGGGGGTGAGTTTATCGTAATGCTTGGCACGGAATCCATCCCTGGGCAACTCATATCACATTAATTCCAATCCACAAAAATACGCAATTAAAATATATTTCGGAAATATAAATTAAATTAAATTAAAAAATGTGTAACTCGTGGCCTCGGTTAGATCATCGGTAGCGCGGACACGTGTCTCGATAATTGTTGGTTTGGCAAACACGTGAGGTGGTTTAGACAAGTGTGTGAAGTGGACCGTGACTAAAGCCTGGCAGTATTACAGCAGTTGCCACCTCCGTGGCGTAGTTGGTTAGACGCCGGCTGCGAAACGAATGGCCGCGGGTTCGATCCTCGTGAGGGGGTTTAGACAAGTGTGTGAAGTGGACCGTGACTAAAGCCTGGCAGTATTACAGCAGTTGCCACCTCCGTGGCGCAGTTGGTTAGACGCTGGCTGTGAAACGAGAGGCCGTGGGTTCGATTCTCGTAAGGGGGTTTTGGAAAAGCGTGTGAAGTGAACCGTGAGTAAAGCACGGTGTCAGTATTACTATGGCTTTTGTGGCGCAGTTGGTTAGACGCTGGCTGTGAAACGAGAGGCCGCGGGTTCGATTCTCGTGAGGGGTTTGGACAAGTGTGTGAAGTGGACCGTGAGTAAAGCACGGTGTCAGTGTTAGTATGGACATCCTTTGTGGCGCAGTTGGTTAGAGGCCGGCTGTGAAACGAGAGGCCGCGGGTTCGATTCTCGTGAGGGGTTTGGACAAGTGTGTGAAGTGGACCGTGAGTAAAGCACGGTGTCAGTGTTAGTATGGACATCCTTTGTGGCGCAGTTGGTTAGAGGCCGGCTGTGAAACGAGAGGCCGCGGGTTGCGCCGAGGAGGTTAGCGTTATCCACATGTATTTGTTTTAGGTCTGAGTGTTTGTGAGACCGAAAGGTCTAGAGTTGCTAATAACCACGACGCAATAATTTATTAATTTATTTCCAACTCCTCCTATTAAATTAACTTTTTGATTGATTTCGTTGCGGGTTAAAGACAAGTTAGACATTCCCGGAGACTCGCTGAGCTTCAATGCTCAGTGTCATTAAAATGCGTGCCACTGTTGATCCTGGCTTACAGGAGTTGCAGTGGCGGGTGTGAGGGCGGGACAGTCTCCAACCACGACGCAAAACTTGTTTTAATGGGATCTGATGATGTATGTGATTTTTGGGTGTGTTTACTTAGTCATTTATTGTGAAATTATGTACATTGTAGATACTTTGGAGTACCGTCTTTTTACCAAATTACCACTGACTTAAGAAAGACGGAGGTAAGGTGACAGTATCTGTTTTGCATTTCGTTCTTTCAGTGAGATCTTCATGTCCAATTCAACTACCCTCCTTCTGACTTTTCTTTCCCCATCTTCGTTTTACTATAGGTCTCTCATATGTGAGAGGCCGCTTGGGTAGGTACCACCGCAATGACTATTTCTCCCGCCAAACAGCAGTGCAAATGCACTGTTGTGTACCGGTTTGTAGGACATTGTAGCCGGAGTAACTACCGGATATAATGAGACTTAACATCTTATGTGTTAGGATGGCGAGCGCAGTGGAATACCAAGCACTGCCTTGTGATTCGTGGTGTTGTTTGGTTTTGCTACTGTCCATGAGCGGTCGTATCGCTTACCATCAGGCGAATGGCATGTTCGTCTCGCCATTCATTGCAATAATAAAAAATCCTGATTCCGGGATGATAATGAGTAGAAAAATCCAATGTCACTTTGCCCGACCCGGGACTTGAAGCCGAGACCTCAGCTTGGCAATCACCATGTAATGCACCAACATTGCAAAAAATAAAACAATTAAATATGTTAAATACTTTACATCACGTGTTCAACCAATTGTTTTAAGTAATGTAATTAACATAATAATGATGTAAGGCACGTTGCAATGTTTACTCAGATGAAAGGAAATCGCGTGGACCCCGTTTGTTACTTGTGTTGTACTTTCGTTAATGTTTTAATTCCTTCTAGTATTCATTGGGTAATATAATACATAAAATGAAAATGAAAATAATTTATTGAATCCATTAAAATGTTCAACATTATTTATATTCAGTAATTTTTTTATCCAGCTGTTAGGAAAGCGATTTTCACTTGAGAAGAACGGTCAAGAAACTCTAGTGTTGCTCTTTTCAAAACCAGTTTACAATATAGTGATTGTTACAAACGTTACAAGTTGGTTTAAATCAGAGCAGTTCATTAAAAAATTGTTATAATTTGCAAGTAATATATATTTTTAATACAAATATGTTTACGTAAATAGCACATCAGTTTTAGCACCTTTCTCCATTCTGTATATAGTATAATAAAATAAATAAAAGCTGTGACGTCAAACACTGTTCCATAAAGGAATTAAAACTTAAAGTAAAAAAGTGACTCTCGGTTGCCATCGCCCATCTTAAATAGGCGTCCAAACGTATATCGTTGGTTCAAATCCAAGTAATTTAACTTTTACAATTTTGCAAAAAATTCCATTGGTATTTCTCCTCCCATTTGGTATCCATTATTTAAAGTAAATTACAAATTAAATAAATAAACATTTACAATTCAAATAAACAAAAACGCCGCGCGGCGACAGATGACGTTAGGCAAAGTGCATTCACGAAATGAAATTTCGTAAGTGGACAACCTTGCTTGCGCTTGCAACAGCCTGTTGCGTTCATTAGACCTGTAGTAACTGGAGCTCGGTTACACGTACTTTATTATAATACACTGAATTAACCACGTGTTTATTAATTAGCTGGGCATAAAATAAACAAACCCAACACAAATTAAAAAAATATAGCGAAAATTTGTATCTATACCCGCGTGGTAATTACATAAATTATTATGAATTATAGCGAAAATTTGTATCTAAAACCGCATGTTAATTAAATAAATTAAGTTATGCATTAAATACGAACATTAACAGATAGACTTAAGACTAGACCTTACATAATGATACCTGATTATTGTCACGGGTTTCAGAAATTACGAGATAATTTTATGGTTTGCGAAACAAATATTTCTAGGAAAAATGAACACTTGTCTTGCTGCCGGGATCGAAGCCGCAGTCACTTACAGCTAAAATAAATAATAATAAATACAGTCCCTTACATAGATCCGACCCCAAACTAAGATCAAGTCTTGTGTCGTGGGTATCAGAAACTACGAGAGACTTATCGGTCTCACAAACACTCAGACCCGAAACAAATACCTGTGGATCACACAAGTATTTGTTTGGGTGCGGGGATCGAACCCGCGGCCTCTCGTTTCACTGGCGGCGTTTAACCAACTGCGCCACGGAGGCTGTCATGGCTAATTCTCAACCCAATATTAATTTAAAAAATAAACGATTACAAAATAAAAAGTCTCACAATTCAAACCATAATTATTAAATTATATTTGTATGCACAAGCAAGTTATGGAAAACAAATATTTATTCTCCGTCAAACATTGACTTGTATTGACATTAAAAGATCACAAGGCGTTGTGTTCAAAGTCACGGTGACAAAGAACCCAATAGTGTCATTTGCACCGCTCAACTTAGTACAATTTGCATAATTATTTCAAATAAATTATTGTAAACATTTAAAACTGAAAATAAATAACGTAATAAATTAAAAAACACATATTTTAAGCAAACAATTCTATTTAATTGCCCATTATAGACATTAAATTGTTTTATTGCATAAATAAATTTATTAATTTTTTAATATTGAAATATGTATTGTATTTTTACAAGCTTTTATTTAACTTGCAATGTTCGTGGTTGGTCCTATAACGGCCTGACATAGTTCTACTCGAGATATCAACGAATGCTATGTTGCATCGAATGGTACGTTAATTGAATGTATTGTATTGTATCAGCCCATATACGTCCCACTGCTGGGCACGGGCCTACTCTACAATCGAGATAATCGATTGAGAGTTAATCAACCAATTTGTGTATATCGTTAATTGAATATTTTATGCATAAATACACATCGCTCTGGGAAATCTAGTCTCGGTTAGTAATGGTTTGGACAAGAAGAGCAGCGTATTTTTTCAAAACGTTGATAATCGAGTGTCTGAGCGTCAATTTTTCGTAATGATATTCATGATTTAGAGGTCAAAATACGTAATTATACCAAATTTCATATCAATCGGAGGTATGCGCTTTTCATTAGTTAAGCCAAAATAATAAATAGTAATTAAAACAATATAAATAATAATTAAAATAATATTTAAAATTTTTATAAATTCAAAAATATATCTTAATTTACTATCTATTCTTAGTTAATCGGAACAACGACAGTACAGAGAGTCAGACATTCCTATCAGTGAACGAAGGTTGCCACCTTCTCACGAAACCTTATGAATGGCGAAACTATGAGCCAACTGATCCCTGTTACTTCATTTCATTCACTTACTAGATACAATGTCTGTGCAACCTAATAATATCCGATTTCTGTGAAAATATCCGGTACCTTTAAATTTTTCCTAAAAATAATTAATATGCCTGCCTCGGTGGCGTAGTTGTATTACGGTACGGTTACCAAGCTGAGGACTCGGGTTCGAGTCCCGGGACGGGCAAAGTGGTATTGGGTTTTTCTATTCCTTATCAGCCCGGAGTCAGGAATTTGTGCCCGATATGGCGATAGGTTCGCCCCCTATCACATCATGGGACGGAACAGGCAAGGCGAAATGTGGGTGTCCTAGTGGCGCCTCTGCCTACCCCTTCGGGGATAAAGGCGTGAATTTTTGTATGTATGTATGTAAATAATATACCAAATATCTATTTGTATAATTCTATGTACATGACATTGCTAGACATGACCCATCAATACAATTGATTATATTTATTTATTTATATACACTTTATTGCACACACTCAAAAAATAGAAATAAAAAGAAAATCACATACATAAAAAGTACAATTGGCGGTCTTATCGCTCAAAGGCAATGTCTTACAGACAACCATGGGATGGATTTTAGAAGAGTATTAACAGAGAGAAGATATTAGGGCTTAGTTCTAAATATCTACTTAGTAAGGGTTGAAAGACTTTAAATGACATAAAATTACTATTGATTGTTAATTAACATTGATAAAACTTATACTTTGGAAGAAAGTTGGTGTGTGCTCTAGGTTTAAACCAGCGACCTCTGTTGTGAAGACAAGCCACTTATTTAAATTGAGTGAAGTGGACACAAAACTTTTGCGATGATTCAAGTAAGTGTGCTATGGGATTCAACCTCAGACCTGAGTCTTCATTAAGTGTTTTCATTCAAGCTGTCAGTTATCCACAGGGCTGATGAGGATTGCAAAAGTTTACAAAATAATAAAGTTTTTGGAAAAGCGTGAAGGGCCCAGCAAACGAAGCATGTCGTTGCATTAGCGTTGGGACTAGTCACTAGTGTTTGTCCTTGAAACTTTCCGGTGTCGACATCAATAACTATCGATACGAAATATCGACACAATCGGTCGACTTGCCGACGCTGTAATGCGTTTTGTAATAGTTTCGAACTCGAGTACGGTTCGCAACATTGTAGAAATAAAATACCAAAATTATTCGAAATTTAAATTTGAATAAATGCTTTTTATTTAATTCTCAATTTAAGAAGATATAACTTGTGCATATTATGAATTAATATCGTGAGAGCAATTAACAAATAATATAAATATTGATCACATTAAGAAGTCTAATTACTATAGCCCCATCTCGGCATTTAGTTACATTACATGTCGTGAATATGAGACAGTAAAAGAGAATTATCGGTCCTATTAATAATATTCAAGAACTCTCTAGAAATTATTAAGACGCCCAATGCATATTTCTACATTCTTTTATTTATCAATTTTCAAGGCACAAAACTTCTACACCCCATTAAAATTCTGTGACCGTAAAGACAGTTTATGGTGACCACTTACCATTCATAACTGTGCTGTAATTTTAGCAAATAAATGCAAAAAATGACAACTACAGTCGAAGTACGGTACAAGTTTTATGCTAACGGTACTCTGAGCATAATTGGCGTGTCAAAAGTTTAAGCAATGTTTACTTGACGAACTATTGTTAACTTATCGAAACGTGAATTGGCCGCGGTGCCAAAATAATCACTGTTATTACCGGACAAACAGATTCATCCAGTGTGTATGGCTTAGTGGACATTATAGTTGATATAAGAGAATGGTTCGACACCTGAAAATATATTTTAATTTATCAAGAAATATTAGTTATAGGATAATATTACACTACCTTGGTGGCGTAGTTGTACTACGGTACGAATACAAAGCTGAGGTCTCGGGTTCAAATCCTGGGTCTGGCAGACATACACAAACATCACGCCTTTTTCCCAGAAGGGGTAGTCAGAGGTGCAACCAGGACACCCACGTTTCGCGTTGTATTTTCCGTCTCACGGTGTGATAGGGGCCGTAAGCCATATCGTAAGACATAAGCCAAATTCCTGACTCCGTGCTGATAACGCGGGATTCAAACCCGAGAGCTCAGCTTTGCAATCACTAGTACAACCGCGCCACCGAGACCTAAGAACTATGGCCACATTTAACCTTTGGTCTTACCGAAGCGTCCTGCCCACCTCCACTAAAGCATTGCGTCACGATCCTTACGTTAATATATTCTATTAAAGGACATTAGCGTAATTCATAATTTCAACTAAGATGCCTCCATTAATACTTTGATTAACTGAGGAATTCGTGACCTATCTGAAAAAGGTTAAAATACTCCATGGTAAAAACGTTAATTTACGAGTAAACTTATGTTCGATAATCGATGCTATCTTTGGCCGGTCTCTATATCCTATCTATCTTTAACAAGAGCTTAAAATAGCTACCATTACTATGTCGATACAATTCTACGCTTCAATAAATAAACATTGACCTATACATTTATCTTACCAAGCTATATGTAAATATATGCATCATATCTATGTCTCTCTATATTTGTTAGCTGAAACATAAAATGCATCGAAATATCTAATGAAATCTCTTGTTATAAATAAATAAATAATAAATAAATACACCCATCAGTCACATACATAGCCCTGACCCCACACTAAGATCGAGTCTTGTGTCGTGAGTATCAGAAACTACGAGAGACTTTTCGGTCTCACAAAAACCCCGACCCGGAACAAATACCTGTGGATCACACAAACATTTGTTTCGGTGCGGGAATCGAACCCGACGCCTCTCGTTACACAGGCGGCGTCTAACCAACTGCGCCACGGAGGCTGTCAATTAAAATGTAAATTCACATTATTCTAACATTGTTATTCCTTTATCAGCCCAATAATGCCATAGCCAACTAAATTCAATCAGATCATAGCTACTTAACCTTGAACTCAAAAATATTTAATGGAAGAGGACGCCGAAATTTCCCATGTTGCTGGTACTTCTTTACCATCTTATTCACTTAGCCAAGACTTAACACAATGAGATCCCAATAAACCTTGGATCTTAAAAAGTGATAAACGTGGCAGGACATTCTTTCAACAGACCGACTTGATGACAACATTATCAAGGAGGTTTTATGCCCACAACCGCAATACCTTGCCAAATTTTCTCAAACAATTCTCTCCAATCCAGCAATAGGAATTCCAATCAACAAAAAGTGTAATAGTAATTGTCAAGTGAAATGATTGGAATATTGGCGAGTTTGCCGACGTTTCGCCATCGTAGTTCCGCAGATATGTCAACACACGGTATATGCGTGCGATATTACCTCATGTCTGCTAAATATACATATAAGTGGTGCGGAATGTTCGACTGATTCACGTGCGGGCTTTTGAGTTTTATATATTTTTTTTAATTTTTGTTTTATTTATTTATGGACCTTCAACAAAGAATACACAGGGTTATAACGGTAGAATTTACAATTAATCAGGTTCATTGATTTGAGTGCTCCTTCAATAACAGAAGACACACACATCACAACATTCATATTAACATTGCTGACAACAGTACAACAATAACACATAGGAAAAAAATAAATTAACGTAAATCAATGAACACAGTACAAAAACGAGGCGAAACGAGCATGCCATTCGCCTGATGGTAAGCGATACGACCGCTCATGGACAGTAGAAAACCAAACAACTATGAATTACAAAACAATGCTTGGCATTTCCCTGCGCTCGCCCTCCTGAGACATAAGATGTTGAGTCTCATTATGTCCATTATTTACTCTGGCTACAATGCCCTTCAAACCGGAACACAACCGTGCATTTACACTGCTGTTTGGCGGGAGAAATAGACATTGCGGTGGTACCCAGGCGGCCTCTCACGTATGAGAGACCTGCCACCAGTAAATAAGCGGTTTGGCTTCAGTTTTCCGCTGTGATGGCGATATTAACCTGACGTCCTTGGGGAATTTCAATAATCGATTTTTTTATACTGGCTTCAGAAAGTTGGTACAATACACTTGAAAGTACGAATAGTGTCAAGATAGAATATCCAACGTGAACGATTTGCATAGACTACCCACCAATCCATGGTATGTGAAGTAAACCAGCTTACAATAAATTAACGTAATAGCCACGGGCCAAAGCTCTCTCTATCGCAGAGGAGACATTTTCCAGTGACGTATATAGCTTCATTAATTATAGGCTTTAATTACGGTTATATATTTATACCAAATATTAACGGCCTTATTCGTTTTGTCTTCTTCGCTCAAGCAGATCTAACGTCGTTCGTGACAAAACATTCGATAACTAAAATAGGTTTTAAATATGTCTATTAATAAGCTATTATTCAGCATAGCAACACAAATCCGAACATCGCACCGCAACCAGTCGTGCGGGGTTAAGACCTTCCGGCGCTATTTCGCCACAAGTTATTTGACCTGTTGCATTTCCACCGAGCGCACAAGAAATGTTGACTGACACCAGCCGGGGATAAAATACTACTATTTCGACACGTTTATTAATCTAATAATGGCTTACGCGGTTTCGTCACTATTCAAAACATTTGCGCCTATTGGGAATTCATTGAGGTTGGGCAACGATGCATATTTACTGTTAAGATGCAATGTTGATTATTGTTTTGTGCCAACGCCTGTATTATTGTTAATGGATGCTTATACAAGAGTGGGACCTTGAAATCTTGAGAGCTATTGCCTGGTGGAGAAACCCCCACTTTTAAACGATTAGTCAACATGTCTTCCAAGGATTTTCAGTGAATATTTCGGAAAATTTGTTTTGTCATTCTCATCTTCAGCTAGGAAGGGCTCCTGAGACCTTTTACGACAAGGATGTGGGTTTCATTTTTGCGTCTAACTAGCCACACTTTTACTCATTTATTCGTTATGTTTTCAAGGATTTTCGCTGGATATTGTGGTGATATTGTCTAGAATTATTATCTTCAGTTCAAAAATTTCCACTGCTGGCTAGAGACCCCCAACGAACGTCATAAATCTAATCTCCAGTTTTTCTTATCCAGCCACACATTGCAAGATTATTGCTACACCTAGTCTAAGGGCCTATTAATGACGTGGCAATACATAACATACATAAACTCACGCCTTTATCCCCGAAGGGGTAGACAGAGGCGCCACCAGGGCACCCAAATTTCGCCTTGTATGTTCCGTCCCACGATGTCATAGGAGGCGAGCCTAAAGCCATATCAGGCACAAATTCCTTACTCTGGGTTGATAATGAATTGAAAAATCCAATATCACTTTGCCCGACCCGGGGCTCGAACCCGAGACCTCAGCTTTGTAACCGTACCGTAATACAACTACGCCACCGAGGCAATATCGCATTCTTTCATGTTACTCTCTCTCTCTCTCTCTCTTCAGCCTCAGGAAGTCCTGCTGAACATAGGGTAGCCCCATAGATCGCAACATACATGTTTTGGAAGTGGCCTGCATCCACCGACCTAATGAATAATGCCTAATGTTACTAATTACAACGAACGAAAATTTCACAACCTTCAAGTTCTTTTGACACAAGTTGCACAGAAAATAATAGTTAAGACATCCGCCAAATTAGTCAACGTCTTGAATAACTTAATATAATTTAGGAAATCTCGACACCATTGCTGTAACTTTAGGCAACGGTTTGTGAGATAATGAAGAATTCATCCTTATTTTATTTCGTATTTCATATTAGTATTGTATAGAGATAACGTGCGATAAAGGATCTGTAAAGTAAATAAAATAAAATAAATAAATAAATACACCCAACAGTCACATACATAGTCCTGACCCCACACTAAGATCGAGTCTTGTGTCGTGGGTATCAGAAACTACGAGAGACTTTTCGGTCTCACAAACACCCAGACCCGAAACAAATACCTGTGGATCACACAAATATTTGTTTCGGTGCGGGGATCCAACCCGCGGCCTCTCGTTTCACAGGCCGGCGTCTAACCAACTGCGCCACGGAGGCTGTCGTAAAGTAAGTAAGGTAAAGTGACTATGTATTTTCAGTTGCACAGTTTTATGGACGTTCATTACCAGTTCTAATAATCCGATTGCTGATTTGCATTTAAATCGCTTACGCTTTTAAATCAATATCAAATATTATCAACTACATCAATTTAGTCGGTGTTCAATCTATACACCCGTAGTAGTCTCTGTAAAACCACGTATAGATCCTCTACGATCTCCTGGCGTCCGAATCCGTTGTCAAAAAATAAGAATAGTTTTTCTCTCTTCACAATTTATTAGATACATAGTAATACTTTTAGAATATGAGTATAAATGCTTGTAGTTTATATTAAAAACCATATCTCAAACAACGAGTAAAGAAGATATTTTTAAAATTTTATTCGTAGTTCCAAATTACGCCACGCGCCAATAAATTGTTGATGACTTCTACAACGTCACACATCTGCGGTGACAGCGCGAATTTCTTCACTCTTTGACATTGACACCTTCCATTCTATCATACAAGTGAAAATAATCACTAATTTGTTGCGAGAGCTGATACGGTCGAGGTCTGTGATGCAAGCATCCCGCAATCAGCGTGAGATTCTTGTTAAATATCTGCGTTGGTATGTTGAGATTCAAAGTTGTAGCATTATAGGCAGGGAATATTAAAATTCATTGATCTATAAGTTGAATATACACATCATGCAACTCGAATGATGGAATCTTTACGAAAGGCCTTTGTTCAGCAGTTGATATGTGGCTGAAGTAAGCGCGATAGGATTATCCACTGGGAATATTAAACAAGTCTTCTATCTCTTCTTAGAACGAAAAAATTCAACCCGTATTTCTTACCCGTATAGAGCTAAAGATTATCCAATCCATTCCACGCATCCATAAATGAAGCCTTGGTCAAAATGAGCACGCTTGCAATTTATATATAGGTCAAAGTACCAAAGTTCGGTGAGTAGTTTTTTACCTTGAATTCAACCCGAAAGCAGGAAACAAGCAGGAGTGTGCAAATACTAGACTATAAATCTAGAAATCATCTAATATACTGGTGGTAGGTCTCTCATATGTGAGAGGCCGCCTGGGTAGGTTCCACCGCAATGTCTTTTTCGCCCGCCAAACAGCTGTGTAAATACACGGTGTTCTCGTTTGAAGGACATTGTAGCCAGAGTAACTAGTGGACATAATGAGGCTTAACATCGTATGTCTCAGAATGGCGAACGCAGTAGAATGCCAAGCATTGCTTTGTAAATCATGGTGTTGTTTGGTTTTGCTACTGTCCGTGAGCGGTCGTGTCGCTTACCATCAGGTAAAGGGCATTATTATTTTTGTATCAGCCCATAAACGTCCAACTGCAGGGCACGGGTCTCCTCTACAATCAAGAGTACGATTGAGAGGGGTTAGGCCATATAGTCCACCACGCTGGCTTAATGCGGGTTGGCGAACTTTTACATACCATATAAATGACCCAAATGAACTTGTAAATCAGAGCTTTTTGAAAAGTCACTTCATATTGTCACTCAATAAAATAAAAAGAAACGAATTAAAGTATGTTTAATAAGTGAATAGCCCTTTCTCGTTCGTTAACACAGATAGTAAGTGGGTAGTTACATAATCGGACCAAATACCGCTCTTCACCTTGGCATGACGTAACGTGTCAAGGTTCGGTGTTGCTAAAATCGATTATCGATTTTTTACCGACACATCGCCGGTTGAGTAATATCGAGTAATTGAGAGGTTTTTTCGTAACAAATTGTATGCTTTGGAATGGAGTTGTCTTGGTGCGGTATAATTTAGGTGTTGGAAGTGTCTTTGATTATTTATAAATAGATTTTTATTGAGTAATGGAGCCAATAGATTAGCTATTGTACTGCCAGTACATGATTTGTGAATTGAGAGCTTTTTATTACGTTGAATGGCGAGACGAGCATGCCATTCGCCTGATGGTAAGACTGCTCATGGACAGTAGCAAAACCAAACAACATCATGAATTATAAGGCAATGCTTGGCATTCTACTGCGCTCACCATTCTGAGACACAAGATTTTAAGCCTCATTATGTCCGGTAGTTACTCTCGCTACAATGTCGTTCAAAACAGAACACGACAGTGCATTTACACTGCTGTTTGGCGGGAGAAATAGACATTACGGTGGTACCTACCCAGGCGGCCTCTCTCATGTGAGAGTTACCACCAGTAGATTCTGTAAGATCAATCATATTCTCTAAATATGTCAGTCTGATTGAAACCTTTAACACACAGACTGAACCCAAAAGTTGACATACTTACAAAGGTATTTTTACCGTTTAGTACTCTGGTCGTTATCCAGGCTACGAATCTTACACCAGCATTTGCAAAGTCGAAGTCTCAGATTTCCCTTTACAAAGCCCACAAGCCGCACATGTACTCCATCCCTCTCACTCCCACGGCACTTTTTTTTAAGCTCTACAGTTATTTAATATACATGAGCACTACATCGGTTAGCCTCCCCTCACGTGTCGAAACGGAGCGCTCGTCACGATTGACGTGTCGTAATCGCCGGCCGCATTGTTATGTGATTTCAGATGGGTCCTTACGCGTAGTATTTGACAGACATCTGCTGTATCACAATGATGCAGTATTCTATTAAAAACAAAATTTATAAATTATTTATTCGCATTATCTTAGCTTAATTTAAATACAGATTGTCATTGGAGCACTCCTTTTAAGTAAAACAATACCTGTTTTAGGAGGTTCCGCTATTCCAAAAGCTATAGTATACCTACATATAAAACAAATATGAATAAAGTGGTTGTACTACGGTACGACTGCAAAGCTGATGTCTCGGGTTCGAATCCCGGGTCGGGCAAAGTGATATTGGGTTTCTCTATTCATTATCAGCCTGGAGTCAGGAATTTGTGCCCGATATGATATATATATAAATTATTTAAGGATCTCTTCAGTGAGTAATATCATGTCCGCCCCGTGACCATGAAAGCTGGAAAGCAATCGAAACGTCGGGAAATTATAAATGTAAAAATTAAACCAAATCGCGAAATAATACGTAAAAAATAGTTTTATTTCAATGAGTAATGTAACTAATGAAGGATTAACACAGAAAAATATCATCTTTAGACATCATTGATCGAGTGCAACAATGGATGAGCCAATCTGAGCATGCAAGGACTTGCTTTCACAGATCTAAGTGCGAGCGACGGTGATGTAAGGCTTACACATAACGTGTCAAGGTTACGCCGGCCCGCGCTTACAACACTTCAGCGCGATTATGCTTTAATTAGCTCTCTTACATGTTCTCGTAATTGT
The DNA here is from genome assembly GCA_949752805.1 of Deilephila elpenor. Lineage (NCBI taxonomy): Eukaryota > Metazoa > Arthropoda > Insecta > Lepidoptera > Sphingidae > Deilephila > Deilephila elpenor. The sequence continues at coordinate 6,765,251 of OX457119.1, forward strand.
TGAAACATGAGCGAAGTAGAGATGAGTAGTACAGACATACAAATAGATGAAGCTGTTTCAAGTGTGATAGGCGCTCATCACCAAAGACATTTGGGTGAGGCTGGTGGTCAGCAGTGGACTTGCGAATTATGATGATGCTTTTGTATTGCAATGAATGGCGAGATGAGCATGCCATTCGCTTGATGGTAAGCGATACGACCGCTCATGTTTAGCAAAACCAAACAAAACCATAAATTACAAAGCATTGCTTGGCATTCCGCTGCGCTCGCCATCCTGAGACAAGACGGTAAGTCTCAATATGTCCAGTAGTTACTCTGGCTACAATGCCCTTCAAACCGGAACACAACAGTGCATTTACACTGCTGTTTGGCGGGAGAAATAGACATTGTGGTGGTACCTACCCAGACGGCCTTGCACATATGAGAGAACTACCACCAGTTTTATTGCAATGAATGGCGAGATGAGCATGCCATTCGCCTGATGGTAAGCGATACCTGATGGTAAGGACAGTAGCAAAACCAAACAACGCCATGAATTGCTTGGCATTCCGCTGCGCTGGCCATCCTGAGACAAGATGTTAAGTCTCAATATGTCCAGTAGTAGTAGCTACAATATATTATTTAGTAAATAACTACAATACCTATACCGAAGTCCATTATTGCGTAATATTGCATTATTTTCCCTGTTTTCATACCAACGACCTTCATTTCTCTGGTATTATTAAACCAACATTACCTAACGTTGTGTAATATTCTGTTTAATAATGGGGATTTACCTCTTAGTTTGTTTTACTATGTCCAGGTCAATGACGTTACTAAGTTTTTGCCAAAAGTCTAACATATATTTACCTCAATTGGCAGTTTAAATATTTAACAAAGATGTATAGGTTAACAATCGTTTATGGTAGTTCAACTGAATACAAATATAACTATACAAAGCGCAGGCTGTTCAGCATTCAGCATTTTACAGCCTCTGTGGCGCAGTTGGTTAGACGCCGGCTGTGAAACGAGAGGCCGCGGGTTCAGTCCCCGCACCGAAACAAATGTTTGTGTGAAGTGTGAATTACAGGTATTTGTTTCCGGTCTGGGTGTTTGTGAGACCGAAAAGTCTCTCGTAGTTCCTGATAGCCACGACACAAGAATCGATTATAGTGTGGGGTCAGGACTATGTATGTGACTGTTGGGTGTATTTATTTTATTTATTCAGTTGAATTGATTTATAAATTACCAGTACCTACCTATTTATGAACCTATAGAAAACGTAGACAGCATTCGCCAAACAGCAGTGTAAATGCACTGTTGTGTTCCGGTTTGAAGGTCATTGTAGCCAGAGTAACTTCTGGACATAATGATACCTAACATCTTATGTCTCAGGATGGCGATCGCAGTGGAATGCCAAGCATCGCTTTGTAATTCATGGTGTTGTTTGGTTTTTCTACTGTCCATGAGCGGTTGTATCGCTTACCATAAGGCGAATGGTATGCTCGACTCGCCATTCATTTCTATAAAAAAATAAAAAGGCTATGAAGTCGGTGAGTAAGATTGTGGGAGGCTCTTTTCTTCTCCCGTCATTTATCCTTCTTTTTTCATTGACTCCCAAAAGACCCACAACGCATCTAAAATTCATGTTGTAGATGCTAACCTTAGTTATAGATACATTTAAAACCTATTTTAATTATTGAATGTTTTGTCTTCTTCGCTCAAAGTGAATTCTAAGTCGTTCGAAAGGGACAAAACATTCGATTACTAAAATAGGTTTTAAATCTGTCTATGAATAAGGCCGCTCATGGTGGTGATTACTATCCGCTGAAACGTTTGCTCGTTTGCATGATCTAGTAAAAAAGTGATCAACGCCCAATAATATTTACTAAGCTTATGATTATAGGCGTAGTTCGGGGAATCCTTGAGAAGACATTTTTTTTTAAATTTCCATTCTTTAGTACATTTTAATGTTGTTGTCAAGGAACATTAGAAAGCCCATAAGTTACCCAAAACCCACCCTTGCGACTTACCACAACCTTAATAATAATAAATAATAAATACACCCAACAGTCACATACATAGTCCTGACCCCACATTAAGATCAATTAAGTCTTGTGTCGCAGGTATCAGAAACTACGAGAGACTTTTCGGTCTCACAACACCCAGACCCGAGACAAATATTTGTGGGCCTCACAAACATTTGTCTCGGTGCGGGGATCGAACCCGCGGCCTCTCGTTTCACGACCGGCGTCTAACCAACTGCGCCACGGAGGCTGTTAATAAAACGAATAAACCCACATGCCCACTCCAAGTACTACATGCGAGTTCTTGAAACACCACTGATCCCTGCGTTGACATAACACCGTATCTGGGTCGCAGTTTTGATTGATCCAGCGGTGACGCAACGCATTGCATCACATCGGCCTGGTTTTTATGCATTGCTGCCAAGGTTTTCGGATTAGGTCATTATAATAATAATATTTGCGCTTTTGTAATTTTCTTGCAAGATGCGTCGCGTGTGTGGACACGTGTGGTCTTTGGTGTTATGGTTAGGAAGAAAATACTGAATAAAATATATGAAACTGGATAAAAAAAATATGTTATTTTTATTTTTATTTTTTCGGTGGACTATGATACATATAATGATGATCACGATTATGATGATGGTTTAAACATATATATCGTATTAACTCCTGCTTTTCACGAAACTAAACGTGGTGGAATCATGAGGGAGACGGGAAAATTATAAGAGATCATCCAGACTTTAATCGTTTTGACTAAATATAACTTAACAACAACACCTTAAAGTCGCAAAGGTGTGTCTAATTTCGGGCCGTTCCATATCTATGTACCGGCGTTATTCATAGACAGTTTTAAAACCTATTTTAGTTATCGAATGTTTTGTCTCCTTCGCTCTAACTGTATTCAAAAGTCGTTAGAAAGGGACAAAACATTCGATAACTAAAATAGGTTTTGAAACTTTCTATGAATAAGGCTGTATTGTATACTGAAAACAAAGCAAATATATTTTGTTTTTATATAATCAGAAAAATCGATTTACATAAATAAATAAGATAACAACAAGTATATTTTAAGTGTAAAAAAATATGACCACATGTAATAGCAAAATGAGACCATTTAACAAACGACACTTACCTCTGTACTGTACTGTATCAGTCCATATACGTCCCACTGCAGGGCACGAGCCTACTCTACAATCGAGATTACGATTGGGAGGGGTTAGGCCATATAGTCCACCTCGCTGGCCTACTGCGGGTTGGCGGACTTTACATACCATAGAAATTCTTGCAAATCGCTATGGTATGCAGGTTTTCTCACGATGTTTTCTTTCACCGTTATAGTGCGTGGTGATTGACTTTCAATACACACATGACTCCGAAAAGTCAGAGGTGTGTGTTTGAACCAGCGACCATCGTGAACATGTTGACAGCCGCGTCTGGTCCGTTTACCAACAGGCCACCACGCACTTCACTTAGCTCAATGAGACCATTTTCAGAAGTATTATTTCCACAATCACCAGTTTCATTCAAAGTATTCAATTACCCGCTAATACACTCATATTAACCGATAAGTTTCAAAATGTTCTTAAATTAACCGGATACATCCAGTTTACGTAGACCTCTCCACCGCCCCTTTAGTTCGTTCATTACAATACAAAAGACACGAGCGGCGATACCCGGCCAGAGGTCACCTTAACTTGGTCGCGCTCACAGAACCGTTATGCAACCAAGCTGACCTTAAAATCTTACGTAACAGAGAACCAAAACTTTGAGCACTGTACGATGTGATTTAAACTTTAATTTGGGAAGTATAAGGTGTGTTTTTGGATGGTAGAGCGGCTGGTGTGTTGAATTAGGTTACTCTATGTACTATTTGCAATCGCGCGGTGAAGCACGAGTGTGCTGTCTTTAGCTATGTTTAAACTGAATTTCTTAATATTTCAGTCGTTTTAAGTTATGAGTTTATCTAGGAGATACTTAGGCTACGATAGAGTATTATTATAGCTCTTTTTAGCTTCTTCAATTGTACTTGATTGTTACAACTTTGATATGTTAACTTATTTTGTTTAACCATTGCATTAATTCTTTATGTATGTTGTGTCTACTTTGGAAAATCACGTATTTAGCTTTTTTCTTAATTGATCTCTGTTTAATTTTTTGGTTTTCATGTACTAATATGTGATTTATTTTTGACCAAATAAATAAAACAATAATAAAATAGAACACAAAGTTTTAGCCTAGGCATAGAAAAATATGGGAGCATAAGTTGATACGAAATGATACTTCATTTCGTTCTGTCTCACCTTATCTCACTGACACCATAATATAGGTTTATTGCATATTTTTTTTCAGTATGCTCTTATAATTATCATACTTACACGCAATGTTCCAATTATAAGGCTTAATTTTTACGGATGATTTATTAAAAATAAGATATTAAATTGTAGACCAATATTATTGACCTACGAACTAAAGTGTGTATGTATTTATAACTAATTATCCATGCCATAAGCATAGAGTTAATTTACCCACCTTACTAAGTGGGATGTGTGTAGTAGGGTAGTGTAACACGGTTTCCATAGCGCGTACAATCACTGACGGTGTGACTTCTCAATACATTTCTCAGGAGCTATCCGTGTCGTGACTAGAGCGTCTTGTGGGGCCCACACACATCCTATACTTACTGAGATTTTCCCGATATTTAAGCCTAGTCTGTATCTATATACATACATAAACTCACGCCTTTATCCCCGAAGGGGTAGGCAGAGGCGCCACTAGGACACCCACATTTCGCCTTGCATGTTCCGTCCCACGATGTGATAGGGGGCGAGCCCATCGCCATATCGGGCACAAATTCCTGACTCCGGGCTGATAATGAATAGAAAAATCCAATATCACTTTGCCTGACCCGGGACTCGAACCCGAGACCTCAGCTTTGTAAACGTACCGTAATACAACTACGCCACCGAGGCAGTCAGTCTGTATCTATATTTGTGCAGATAATTCCCTTGTTATTCCATTTTTAAGACCCATTTACACGGGGACAGTTTCTTGCCTCGTAGATACGATTATCGTAACGATATAAAAAGTTGCATCGTGTTAACATTGTCAGAACACGATAATCTTATGGCGATTTTGTCATGCGATAATTTCATACGATTTTCACCCCGAAAAACTCTTCTCGTGTAAATAGCTCTTTACAAATGGGAATGGTTATTGTGTGTTATTAGTGAAATTATATTACTTTCTCAGCTTGTTTGATTGAGTATATTTATAAGGGTATTGGGCATCAGACTATCACTTTCATCAAAAAAAACGCAACAGCAAACCTGTAACTTCACGTCGATCTTAAAATTATGCTTTAAAATTCTGATAAGTAATTCTTGGTTAAGCATATTTTCTCAAGACATTTTTCTTCATCGATGATCTTAACGATAATTAAACAAAAGTAAACATGTAACTTCAAAAACTAAGTGGTGTGTGCGTATATTGAAGGCAGGGCGTATTTACAGGACTCATCGTTCAAATTCAGTATTTACAGCCGGTTTAATCTCAGCTATTCTACTATCAGTTGTCACCTTTAATAAATAAATAAATACACCCAACAGTCACATACATAGTCCTGACCCCACACTAAGATCGAGTCTTGTGTCGTGGGTATCAGAAACGACGAGAGACTTTTCGGTCTCACAAACACCCAGACCCGAAACAAATACCCGTGGATCACACAAATATTTGTTTCGGTGCGGGGATCGAACCCGCGGCCTCACGTTTCACAGGCGGGGTCTAACCAACTGCGCCACGGAGGCTGTCAATAATAATAATCAATAATCTCACGTTAGTTCGCATTATTTTTTCCAAAATGTCTCAACCGCACTAAAAGTGTTGTCACCTGTTTGTTTACGGGCGCTGGCACTGCGGCTCGGTTGTTCGCGGCGCACAATTCCCATAGTGAGTCTGTTACAAGAGCCCGCACTTGCGTCGTGACATAATCCGCTTACCCACTAACCAGGCGGATACTCACCAGGGCTGGCGCACGCAAGTTTATCAATTAATTATTACTATAACGGCGAAGGAAAACATCGCGGGGAAGCCTACCATATCGATTTTTAGATATTCTATGGTATGTAAAGTCCGCCAACCAGCACTAGGCCAGCGTGGTGGAATGTATTCCTAACCACTCTCAATCTTAACCTTGTTGTAGAGTAGGCCCTTGCCCTGCAGTGGGACGTATATGGGCTAAAACAGTACAGTACTTATAAATGGGCATTACTGCAGTTGCTAATAAAAAACAAGTACTAATAAATTGACAAAGAAAAAGAACAGAGTGGCATTGTCGAAACTGGAACCCTGTTTGGAGACGCTTTGCTCAGAAAAACAAATACATTCTTCTCATTAAAAGCCAATACTTAAATAAATATGTTTTTTTTTTGCTTATGTCTTATCTTGGTTTGTTCCTTTTTTCTAATAACATAAATGTCCAAGTATTGTTGATAACCTGCTATTAAGCTGCTATGCTATTAAAGGTGATATTGGACTAGTAGATATTTATGGCCTGAGGAGAGGGAGGGGGGCTGTGGGGCAGGGTTGAGGGGCATCGTAAAAAATGGCAAATTCTTAAGCGCGTCACTTATTACGTGACATTAAAATATCGGTAACTAATACGACTTATTTTCTCTTTTTGCTTTCCATCTTCATTCTTACAATCTTCTTCTTCTACTTGGCGTTATCCCAGCCGGTGCCAGAGTCCGCCTTCCGGCTGAGTCTTCTCCACCTCGCCCGGTTTTCGGCTTACTCAATAGTAAGGCCATTAGTTTCATATCTCCCTTGATGAAATCTAGCTAGTGCTTCTAAGATCTACTCCTCGGTCGAGTTCCGGGTATGTTGAGGCTCAGGCAAACATTGCCCACGAATTCCCGCCGCTTTCGTAGGACGTGACCATACCATCTCAAGCGACATTCCTGGAATTTATCCGCCACATCGTGGACACCAGGGCTTCTTAGCACCATTTTTACAATACTTATGAGTAATTAAAAAATACTATACATCTTTTCTCTTAAATCCATCCCATGGTTGTCTGTAAGACATTGTTGTAGAGCGATAAGACCGCCATTTGTACTTTTTTTGTTGTATTGTTTCTGTATTTGTGTTCTCAATTGTGTACAATAAATATTTAAATAAATAAAATAAATAAATATTTCTCAATTCGCAACTTCAGTAACATTATGTCTATTAACTTGAAATGAACCAATGAATATTCAAAATAAATTATATAGATTTACTACATAAAAAAACAAATGCAGTGGCAGCCCTAGTAACCCGCAGCATCACAGGGATGTGCCCGGCGGATGGTAACCTACTGCCACGTAACGGGCCCCGCGTGGATACGGCGTCCGGGTCGATTCAATTATAATCAGTATTTATTGACTCGCTCCTGTTTGCAGTGCTGTGTGCTAGTTGCTGGGCAGAATTGGGTTGGGTTTTGAAGATGCTGGAAAGATGTTTGTGGGATTTGAGTAGGGTTGACACGTGGTGGTAATTGTAGTGCTATTTAATGATTTGGATTTTCGTAGATTTATGTTATCTAATATCTTACTTCAATTAAAAAAACTTAATTATAATTAAACCTGGTTTCTATGTAATGGTTTCTTTGATTTACGCGAATGTTACACATTGAAATAAAACTATTTTTTACGGATTTTATTGCGAATTTGGTTTAATTTTTACATTTTGTAGTACAGGCCGGACTGAAGAAGGCCGATCTGTGACCACGAAAGCTGTGAAGTAATCCAAACGTCGGGAAGTTAATAACTATAAAAATAATAATTAAATCCGTAAGATATAGTTTTAGTTCACTAGTTTCTATGAACAATATATGTATGCATCTACGATATATATGTGAAATATGCGAAATATGATTTATTTACATACTACTAAATCGCACAAGAAACAAGAATTTAAAAAATGATTGATGCATGATATTGTGTCAAAAATGTTAATTAAGGTTATGATATAGACAAACGAACAAGCCCTTAAATAAACCCTTATTTATTAAGTTCTCTTTTCCAACAGTATTGTGCATTTATAAAAAATATAATTTTTCATAGAATTTTAAGAGCTCATTATATTTACCTAATTCTAAGAATATTTAATTCTCTGTACCTAATCCTATTTATTCAATAAACTTATTATTGTTATATTATTTTAATAAAATAATAAAGTCGTATCCACGTAATATCGTCGCGTTGCATACTATGCCAGTGGCTGGCATACTGCGCCACATAGCTGATAACTGGCAGATAACGTTTTTTCAATATATTGTAACATGCATTGCATGCTAACTATCCAGTCTTAACTGTTACATATAACCGCCTTCGAGTTATTTCAATAAACCTTTAGTATTCATGTCTTTATATGTGAGAAAATACTGTGACCAAATAATTAATAATGCGTAAGGTATTTTTTTTTCGTGACGACTTGCACAAGAGGGCCGGCAGCGACTGGATGCGTAAAGCAGCAGACCGGGCTCTGTGGCGTACCTTGGGAGAGGCCTATGTCCAGCAGTGGACTGCAACGGGCTGATGATGATGATGAAGCTTTTCTTTAGTAAATATTTATTATATAAAAACATGAAATTAGGTAAAGGTTTAATAATAATTTAAAGGCTTTACTGTATATTTATCAAGGGTTTTAACCAGAATATTATGAGCAGTTTCATAGCGCTCTTTATTTATATAACTAACAATATTACTGCATCACAATAATTTTATTAAGAATTGGCTGTTCACCTTCAGGTTTTTCGACAATAACACCTAGAACAAAAATATCTAGGCGTATAAAAATGTCCACAAGCATTGAACCCGCTACCTGTACCACTGAAAACCTTATCTACTGCGCCAAACGGTGGCTGATTCGAAAAACGGCGATAAAAGTATTGCGTTAATATAACGATTGCCAAAAACAGTACGTGCTGCCGTTTCGAAAGCATTTCAGTGCGGTACACCACGAAATATTCCCAAAAATTGATAATACTATGTATATAAACTGATTTTAAAGTTATTATGTATCATTGTATTGGAATACATCGAAATGGATCATTTTATTGTGTTTGCTCTTTCTTTTGCTTATGTAAGTATTTGTAGTATTTGTTTTTTTTTATTTACTTTAAAAAACTACTTCGTGTTTAGAATTTAGGAAATTACCTATGTCATAGACTGTGTCTTCACCGAATAAGCAGGTATTTAATTTATTTTTCATTACAGATTGTGACCGCACAAGCGTGCTTCAAAGACAGGCTATCCTCAGTGACCATACAAAACTATGACGGACCGATATACGTAGCAACGCCATGCCCACAAAAATGCGAAAACCACTGCTCGCAACTGTACCACGTGACGAACCACCAGAACAGATGTGATTGCGACTGTACTTGTGTCTCCAAGAACGATGTATCCCAAACTGCATGTATTCCACAGGTACCTTGCACTCAATGTGCCTGTGTTGGTAGTCAAAATCAGGGATCTTGTTGTCAAAGTGCCTATTGTCAATCACAGGTACCTTGTTGTCAAAGTTCCTATAGTCAATCTCAGGCACCTTGCTGTCAAAGTTCCTATACTCAATCCCAGGTACCGTGTTGTCAAAGTTCTTGTGCTCAGTCACAGATACCTTGCTGTCAAAATGCCTGTATAGGTAGTCAATCACAAGTACCTTTCTGTCAAAGTGCAGGATGTTTACAAGGTACCCTGTCGCTCCAAGGCTCGTATATGTCCTGGCAAGGTTCTGGTGCCAGTCCATCAAGTTATTATGGCCCAAGTTGCCAAGATAGGGATGGATGGGCTCAAGTCATTGATTTGAGTTCGTTGCCTCTGCATTCGCAGTGCGCTAATCAATTCTGTCAATGTGGACTGAAACGTTCCGGTTATTATTAGGGCATTAACACGTATCGGACGTTCGAAATTTGAATTTTATTTTTTCTTTATTTTTGTTTTTTGTTTTGTATTCGACCTTTTTGAAATAAATATTTGTACTGCCACTAAGTATAGATTGTCTTTTGTTTCGTTAAATATTTAAATATAAATAAACCTATAGGATCATGATTTTTGATTTAGATACTTATTCGAATTTTAAATAATTGTGTAACAACTTTTTTTGTAATACAAAGGAGGTTTAATATTTTGCAACTACTTTCGAAAGGTCAAGATTATGTTATGTTTTTCTACAAGGTCTAATCAATTGACTGTTGGGTGTGTTTATAGAAAGAGACCGCAAATAACCATATGTAAAGATAAGCATAATCATTTAAAAAATAGCATGGATGTCTAGCAACATACATAAGCGGTCAGTTGTGCCTATATTTATCATAACACACTATTCCATTTTAAATGTAAAAACGTAATTCGCGCAACCGAATGCATACATTGCGCCAGAGTTGCCATACGGCGGTACTAAGTCGAATTGTTTGCAAAACTTTACGCCACATCGCGTTCGGAACGTTTTTATGTATTTTTTATATATTAATTTTGCAATTATTACATTAATAGCTTACCTAAAACATTACCTAACACCATGTGTGAAATGAACGCGAAACTATTTCAATTTAATTGATCACGGAAAAGTTTTTGTGATGGCGAAAAAATTTTTGCGTTTTGTTTTTGTTTCGTAAATATTGTTCTTTTGTGTTTGAGTAATTTTGTGTAACAAATTTACAAAATAATTCAATGTAATAAAGCATTCGTTGTTTCCTATCTCAGTTTTTGCAATAAAATTTAATAAAATATCGATGGAAAACGGGGAGAAGTAACTAGTAAGAAGTAACTTTATTATACATTATTATTATATATTGTTGCGGCAAAATAAGTTTTAGTTCATCGGATGCAGTACGTACTGTACTTAAGTGGTTACAAATAAGTTTCGACTCTGTAAAGACAATGTTAGTACGTTTACGCAAATACGATTTTAGATTATCAAATAAATACACCCAACAGTCACATACATAGTCCTGACCCCACACTAAGATTGAGTCTTGTGTCGTGGGTATCAGAAACTACGAGAGTCTTTTCGGTCTCACAATCACCCAGACCCGGAACAAATACCTGTGGATCACACCATTTGTTTCGGTGCGGGGATAGAACCCGCGGCCTCTCGTTTCACAGGCGGCGTCTAACCAACTGCGCCCGGAGGCTGCCAAATAAATGCTTATACATATAATTAGGTGTTGTATTAATAAGTCTTAATTGTCAGTAGTAAAACTTATGTAAGTAGCTCTATAATTTTGTAATTTGTGTCCTAAGTGCAATTACAGAACATATTCGCAGTTATCTAACGTTTAAACAATATTGAAATTGTGCTATATTTTAATAGCTTATACGTGTCGTATCGTAGTCATTAATGGAATAATTGAGCATGTTGTATTATAATGTTGAAATATTAATATCCTTTTAATGTGTAACAAAAACATTAAAAATTAAAATAATATTGATAATTTCAGTATCGTGTTTCGCAATGGTTCTTGATAATGGTAATAATACTTCACGATAAAATAACATTTAAAAGTCGTCAATTTAAATAAAACGGTAAATTAAACTAAACCTAACCCAATTAGTTTATATACGAGTAGAAAATTTAAATTTAACTTTAATCTAAATTTGTAAGTAATTTTATCTGCCATTCTTACTACATTTTAAAATAATGTATGTAATGATTTACCAAGCCTACTTAATTCAATTCAATACTGAATTTTCAATCCCATTCGTTTTATTACACATTTTAACAAAAATGGGCCATTTATGATACATAGAGATATCTAGAGCCGACCAATCCGCATTAGGCCAGCGTGATGGACTATTTGGCCTAACCCCTCTAAATCGTCCTTTCGATTATGGAGGAAATGTTCCTGCATGGATTGATATGGGCTGTATATTTATAAAACCCAAATTAAAATACCACATTTATATTTCAAAATCGAAGCCCACCAGCGCCATCTATCCGCACGCCGCTCGGTAACATTAGGTAACAGATTACGCAAAATATTCAAGGATACGACGGCGCGGCGTGGGGTTGCGAAATCTCAAATGTCGGCTTAGGAAAGGAGCGTGTCAAGGCGCTCGGTGGAAGCACAGCTCCTTTCGTTTGTTGGCCAATGGGATCTACCCTGCAAATGCCAGTGATTTTTGCAAGCGTACTTAGGTTTTCGCGCGTTTTTGGCTGCCATTTTGAGGTTATAAATTATGGGTTATTAGAAAAAGGAGATATTATTGAATGAAAAGAAATATTTAAAATATGGGTTTTTAAGAAAATGGAGAAATTATTTAATAAAGAAAATTAAGAAAGTGGTTTTTAATGAAAAATGGAAATGGAAAGGTTTAAATGTAAGTGTCAATTATGCAAAAGTACTTAATAAGTTTTTATACCATAATCAAGCGGTATTTGTTTTTTCATTAATATGAAACAATTGCAATAACAACAATTATAGTAATTTTCGTATTTTTCATTTGTTAATGCAACGAAATTTGACAAATTTTCAAGAATAAAAAAAATCTTTGTATCTTCTATATTTCGTAAACACATAATACTTTCCATCCCTGTGTTCTTTCTATAAATACAATTACGCAAAACATTTCGACTTACAACTTTAAAACCAATTAATGCTGAACTAATTCCTGTTGATTTTTTGCTATTTAAAGTATTTTGTCTTTCCAGAAGTCATGCAACCAAATTGCTCGATCTGATAATCGAACCCAAGACTCCACAGTTCTTAGCACATAACACGAATACTAATAGAATATCCATGAGTCAATTAACAATTATCACTATGTTTAGAAAACAGTATTACGCAAAACGCGTTAGCAGGAAGTCTGGAATTGAACCTTGTACCTAACCTTGCCTATAATTAAACAGCGATAATTGCAACTAATGAATATTACATCAAAGATGTCGTTTGTTACACAGATTACTTAATATTGCAATAAATGTATTTATTTATTTAATTTGTGCCCGATATGGCGATAGGCTCGCCCCCTATCACATCGTGGGACGGAATTTACAAGGCGATATGTGGGTGTCCTGGTGGCGCCTCTGCCTACCCCTTCGGGGATAAAGGCGTGAGTTTATGTATGTATGTATGTATTTATTCTTGAAGGAAGGAATAATTAACATCACTCGATAGTTGCCTCATGTAAAAGAGGTATTAGGTTCGACAACCAAATTGGACATTTCACTATACTTTTCGGATAATAGATCTCATCTAGGACCGAAATGTTGCAATGGGGATAAGCTGATATTCTAATCATATTTTTGAACATAAGCTCGATGGAATGTTGATGATATTTGTGCTAGTTCTGCGTATCCCTTCGGGAATAGTGGGGTGAGCTTATTTTTCGAAGTGGTAGAGCCACGTTGACAGTCATGACTCAGCATGAATGGGCAGGCTCGTCCGGGGCAATACCACTGTCTCACAGGAAATTGTCGTGAAGCGACAGCTTTCATGTCGTTTCGTTCTGTGAGTGAGATTGCCAGATGCCCCACATCCTTTTCCTCTTCCTCCCCGCTCTCCTCCCAATATGATGGGCCGGCAACCCATCCAAGCGTTGTGGATGTTCATGGGTGGCAGTGATCTTTGCCGGACCTATGCAATAAAAAAATATAACAAAATCCTAAGGTGATCCTATATTTTTATAGGGACAACAAAATATTATGATTAATTTGGACAATTTGGCATATAATTTTAAAAACGTCAGTCTGACATCAACTCTTTCATAGAACTTTTAATCGATTCTGACCTAATACTGTTGGGTGACTTCACGTTGGAAATGCTTGCGAAAACCGTCAGCTACGCCAGTTTCCTGAAGATATTTTCCTTCTTTATGCAAGGAATATAGAAGGAAAATATGTGGATTTACCACCGGAGACCCACCGCCAGTAAAAACTCTACAATCGAGAGTACAATTGAGTGTGGTTAGGCCGTATAGTTCACGTTGGCCTAGTGCTTGGCGGACTGTACGTAACATAGAAATTCTTTTAAATAAATATCTGTATCAGCCCATATACGTCCGCAAGACACAGGCTCCTCTATGATCAAGAGCACGGTAGAGAGAGGTTTTTTTTTTCTTTTTATTGCCTGTAATTTTTGTATAAGTGATTCGTTTATCTGCTGAGTGTCGTGATTGTACCTGTGGGGTGAACAAACCAGCAGTGGGCTGGAGTTACGCTATTTGATACGATAACCTGCTCGTTGGTTTTGTGTAGGTGTAGGGGGATCTTCCGGAGGAGCAGCAATAGCATAGCAATCCGACCTTCGTTCCCCCCTGGGTAGAATAGAAGATAGAGAAAGGTACGGCCATATAGTCCACCACGCTAAGCAGGTTTCCTCACGGTGTTTTCCTACGTTATAGCACCAGTGTAAAACTAAAAAATTCAGTAACAACTCTAGTAGTAGTTTACTAAGACTAGTCGTAAGAGGTATAAAAATATTTAAGATGCTGATGAATCAGCCGAAGATTCATTCAGTTCGCAGATAAGATATGAGTAATCTTATATTCTAGATTATAGTTACATAATTTTGATAAAATACCATCATATGAGTAAATGACGGATCTAATTTAGAATTCGTCACTGAGTGCAAAAAAGACTTGGTACATACACAAAACCTCAGTTGGATTGGTTTGAATGCTGATTTTAGGCTTACCTTATCGTTTAATATATGGGTATCTCTCTCTCTCTCTCTCTCTCTCTCTCTCTCTCTCTTGGGTCACAGAAAGTCCACTGCTGAACATAGGCAGTCGAAATTTATACAGCCATCGTGGTGCAGTTGGTTAGAAGCCAGTTGTGAAACGAGAGACCGCGGGTTCCATCCCCGCAGCGAGATAAACATTTGTGAGGCCCGCAAGTATTTGTCTCGGGTCTGGGTGTTTGTGAGACAGAAAAGTCTCTCGTAGTTTCTGATACCCACGACGCAAGACTTAAAATTGATCTTAATGTGGGGTCAGGACTATGTATGTGACTGTTGGGTGTTTTTATTTATTTATTAGCATTTACTTATGTGAGTATGGTGCAACATAATATTTCTAACTGTTGCAAAATTATTGAATAATACGATCGGTGGTCCAATGTCGACCGTTTAGAGCAAAAATTTGATCGCGAAATCATTTTGATTTATAATAGGAGTTTAAGAAATTGTATAAACTGATTTTAAACTCTGATTTCCAACTCCTTATATTCCACTCCTAAACACCTAATTCCTTACAAAGCCACTGAATATGTACATATTACGCAGGGAGAATGCGTCAGCAGGGCACACAATGAAAGGTTGACATTATTGCGCATACACTTGTAGCACAGTACAGTGATGCAACAGAGATCAATAAATCATAGTTGGGAACGGGGCCCGCTGCAATCCACTCGCCCTTGGTGCGCATACGACGCTATTTTGACTAACGAGACGGTATTAAAACGATATAATGTTTTCTACTTTGACTAGCAATATCTGCCATACACTCCTGTTAACTCCTATGAAATATTTTAAAGTCCATTCGGAGGGTTATGTCGCCTATTTAAATAATCTGATTTTTGTCTATTTCTTAATGCGGTTGAATAATAAATACATCAAACTTTTACAAACTGGCCGCATAGATACATACATGTTTTGTGGTCTGGACATCAAAAATCACGACAGACTTTTCACTATTTAACTTAAAACAAATATTATTGGGGCATTATATTAGTAATGGTCATTTGTATCAGTGCAGGAATCGAATCCAACAACGCCACGGAGGCTAGCGATTAATTCTAACCATGATGAATGAATGTAATGTCTATATTGATACCTATACTAATATTTTTTCAAGAAAACAATGACAGTAGACATTTAGCAGGTACATATTTAATTCATTGACTAATAATTCTTACGTGACATAATGCATGTAATTTTTCATACCGTTTTATTATTCACTGCCATTTTCCGGTTTTTTTAAGGCGTAAATGTACGCTTTTGAACCAATGTCTCATAAGTTATTGACATCAGTGGCAGGTAAAACCTTATTAATCATGAAAGTATTGTTTTCAGCTTAGGTATAACTTCGTGGCTCATTTGATGGTCACCCGATGTAAGTAAACATTTATGATGTCATGAGATCATTACTTCCATTTCAACAGGAACAGAATATTAGGAAATTTATCTCGGGTGTCATTCGTTTTTGAAATGCTTGTTTTAATTTTAATCTTTCCACAATTGTTTCTGCCTCGAGTCAATATTAATTTATCTCACAGAATATTACTGCTTACAATTACGTATATTTTAGAAATAACTATTACTAAAATATAGGTAAAATAGTAAAGCGTATCGGATAAAAATTTGGATCGATTGTGATATATGACGTACTCTATTTTGAGAGGCAACTCAACTAAGATCATTCGATGTAGTAATTCATGAGCGACAACAAACACTTACTACAATCAAGGGAGTAGTTCCTCCATTGCCAAATCCATACAATAAAAATAGACAAATTTTCAATTCACCTATTTAAATACTTATGTTATGGTAAGCCGCGAGCATCAGCCATCTCGTCTCCATAACGTAATAATATCGTGCCTCATCATCGACCCCAGGACATCCTGCGTGTCATAACTTAGATTGTGTTAGATTGCGTCACGGCCCCGCATGAGGACGCCTGTGGGAACTGGGGATAACCCCACAATTGGGATTGTGGGATTGCGGTCGAACAGGGAAACAGTTTATTCTGATTTGCGGTTTTTGTATCGGCTGCACATTTTCCGGGATAAAAATTATATATAGAATGAAAACGCCTGGAATGCGCTGTTGGGGATTACCAATGCTATTTTGAACACGTGCAAAGGAAATATACGCATCGGTTAGTATTGCATAATGTTCACTTTATCTCAAAAATACATACATAAATTCACGCCTTTTTCCCAGAAGGGGTAGGCAGAGGTACCACCAGGATATCCACGTTTCGCCTTGTGTGTTCCGTCCCATGATGTGAAAGGGGCGAGCCTATCGCCATTTCAGGCACTTAAAAACTCATAAAACAATTTTTAAAAGTTTCGAAAATCATTTTTGTAAAATTACATCCAATCTGCGACGCTCTAAACAATTTGCCTTTTTACGCCAACAACGAAACAGCTGCAAAATTCAAACTGTTTGTCGTTTCCGACTGAAGCTGTAGGCTGGAGTCACAGGAAAATTGTATTAGCTGTTCTTCTTCCTTTGTTCAAAGACTCGATACATCGACACACGACGCCCCTGGCACAATGTTGCGACGTCAAACGAACAGTTTGGGAATCCCTGTATTATAGTTAATAAATAAAATCCCTACAGTTACATACAGCCTCCGTGGCGCAGTTGGTTGGACGCCGCCTGTGAAACGAGAGGCAGCGGGTTCGATCCCCGCACCGAAACAAATGTTTGTGTGAACCACAAATATTTGTTTCGGGTCTGGGTGTTTGTGAGACCGAAAAGTCTCTCGTAGTTTCTGATACCCACGACACAAGACTCGAACTTAGTGTGGGGTCAGGACTATGTATGTGACTGTTGGGTGTGTATATATATATATATACATAGCTCTACACATACATGGCTTGTGTCGTGGGTATCAGAAACTACGAAAGGCTTTTCGGTCTTCCAAACACCCAGACCCGGAATATTTGTAGGGCACTATGCCACAATCGGGGATCGAACCGTGGCCTCTAGTTCCACAGCTCTCAACGCCACTGATCTAATAAGATCAGCGTGACTTATTACTATACAAAACCGCAGTATTACATAAAGCGATTTTTATATAACATTACCTTCGCGTATATTTAACCTTGTTACGTCACGGTTACGTAATTACATAGCGCTTGTAATCATTGTTGATAACTTATCTTAATCGAGATAATGTAAATCACTGCCCTTGTGTATGGGATTAAAGGTTAATTTGTGATAGCTTGCTGGAGGTAGTTTCGTATCGTCTGGACAGTGATTGAACACCATGATCAAAAAAGTGTCAAAGTGAACAATATTATTACGTTTTGGGTTCATCCTGCCTGGATGTATTTATTGATACAAAAATATACTTTGAGAATATTTTTAAATTCATAACCTCTAAATTGGTAAAATTAATTATTAAAGTGATATTTTAAATTACGATTGAGAGGGGTTATTCTAAATGGTCCACCACGCCTAGTATATGGCCTAACCCCTCCCAATCGTACTCTCGTTGTAGAGTAGGCTCGTGCCCTGCAGTGGGATGAATATGGGCTGATACAGTACAGTAAAGTACATATAATTTATTTGCCGCGCCATATTTTTTAACGTAACGTGATGACAACTTCGGGATCTTTGTCATTATTTTTCATTATTTATTTTTTACAATTGCAATTTTTACAAAAACTGTTTTTAATAAGAACAACGAGCAATGAAAAACATCATTAAGCATAATGGTGTCGATCGACGAAAGACACATGTTTCGGAACGGTGAAAACTCTGTTTGAATTTAGTTTATAAAAAAACGTAACGTTATTGCGCTGAGTGATCACGCGGATAAAATTTCGGACATCTTTACACTTCGTACTTATAATGTACCGTCAATGACAGCCTTCGTGGCGCAGTTGGTTAGACGCCGGCTGTGAAACGAGAGGCCGCGGGTTCGATCCCCGCACCGAGAAAAATGTTTGTGCGGCCCACAAATATTTCTTTCGGGTCTGGGTGTTTGTGAGACCGAAAAGTCTCTCGTAGTTCTGATACCTGCGACACAAGACTTAATTGATCTTAATGTGGGGTCGGGACTATGTGTGTGACTGTTGGGTGTATTTATTTACTATTTATTTATTTATAATGACCCCGAAGAAGGAAATCAAGAAAATAGGGAAATTGGATAAAGCCTTTTGAATTATTTACCAGTAATATTTAAGAATGCGTCTTTCCCTTAGCTTTGGTAATCATTTAACCCTGAACAATCACGATAACATTTACCTTGTACATCATAAAAATAAACCAAATTATATAAAGCATTATTTTACGAATGTTATTTATAAAGTTGTACTTCGTGTCAACAGAATTTGTTGACGAAGTGTGCCGCAATCCCTTTGTCCGTTTTGTAAGAACCTTTTTACGGTGTGTATTATACAAAAATCCTTTGAAAGTTCTTATTAAAGAAAATGTTATGCTAAGGGTGTATAATTAAAACGGGGATAATGGTTTCAATAGTGAAACAACAAGTGTAAAGTCCTTTGAATATTCCTTATTGTGTACCGTCTTGATTTAGAATTGCTTTTGTCCTACATGTACTTCGTAGGATATATAATACTTTCGTCACTTTATGATACTTGGTTCATAACTAATTGGTAGACTCATAAGGACCCTAAATTACAGCAAGAATGGGCGGCCAGGTCAATCGGGATGCTAACACTGAAAATGACATGAAAGTGAAAATAATTTATTGAATCCATTAAATGTTCCACATTATTTAGATTCAGTCATTTGATTTACCACCCGGTCCGGAAGGCGGTTTTTCACTAGAGAAGAACAGGCGAGAAACTCTAGTGTTGCTCTTTTCACACCAGTTTACTGTATCAGCTCATCCACGTCCCACTGCAGGGCACGAACCTCCGTTACAATCGAGAGTACGATTGGGAGGGGTTAGGCCATATAGTCCACCACGCAGGCCTAGTGCGGGCTGGCGGACTTTACATACCATAGAAATGTTTACAAAATTGTTTACAAAATAGTGATTTTTACAAAAGTTACAAGTTGGTTTATATGAAAGCAGTTCATTAAAAATTAATTTGTGTTCGTGACGACGTAAAGCAACGACTTTGCTGTCTAGTTTCATTTGGTGACTGAGACTATTGGAGGCGGTACATCCTACTCCACCTTCCGTCTTTCTTCTTTTTATCTTTCTTTTTAAGAAGCTCGCAAGCCATCAATCCAAGTTTGGTAGATGTTTATGGATGACAGTAACCACTGATCAAATGCTATACGGAATGGTATGACGGACTTCTACAAAATGCCACCACGACAGAGATATAAATAAATACACTCAACAGTCACATACATAATCCTGACTCCACACTAAGATCGAGTCTCGTGTCGTGGGTATCAGGGACTACGAGACTTTTCGGTCTCACAAACACCAAGACCCAAAACAAATAATAAAATGGGGATCGAACCTGCGGCCTTTCGTTTCACATGCGGCGTCTAAGCAACTGCGCCATTGAGGCTGTTAAAATATAAGGTAACATGCTTAAATAGGAGAAATCATCGATACATAGTTAGTCTAGTCTAATTTTTTATGTCAATTATTATTTTCATAAACAAAATTGTTGAAAAAATGTATTGTGACTGGCAAGAGTTCTATTTATGACACTAACAGAGTATATTAAAAAGTAGATAATCCAGGTCATTTCACAATTAATTGCGTAACATCAAAACAAGCTATTAAATATATTTTAGTTGATAAAACTAGCAAGTCATCATAATTGGCAGCAGTCCCAAATATAATACACGTGTTATACGAAATATTTTTTATAAACACTTAATCTGTTATGATCTCCTGGTACCTCTCATCATACTTGGCACCCGTCCCGAATACAATATGTGTCATTATTAAATACAAATATGTACATAGCTGTGAAAGATAACCAACAGACACACCTCTAAATTTCGAAGGTGTGTATTAGTTAACTATTCGAACATAACGCCTGTGTCCAATGAAGGTAGGCGGAGATTTGGATCTCTACGCTCCTTAATCGTCCTAAATCTGACCAAGCCCTTGATCAATAACTGTTGAATAAGGCTTAAAACCTTTTTATCTGTCACAATAAGTCCACTCCAGAAATAAGGCGTCCTTAAGAACCTCCATTACATTTTAGAAGCTGCCAGCATCTAATAGCAAGAAAAGATGCTCGAGATTTTTTTTGGGATCAGTTTCATACTCATCACACTTACACGTTCTAAATACATACATAAACTCATGCTATTTCTCAGACGGAGTAGGCAAAGCTGCTTTCAGGGCACCCACGTTTCGCCTTGTATGTTCCGTTCCACGATGTGATAGAGGGCGAGCCTATCACCACATCGGGCACTAATTCCCGACTTTAGGCTAATAATGAATAGAAAAATCCAATATCACTTTGCCCGACCGGGATTCGAACCCGAGACTACAGCTTTGTAATCATACCATAGTACAACTACGCCACCGAGGCTGTTCTAAATACAATACAGATTTCAATACAAATATGTACATACGATTATGGTAAAGAATTTCACAGAGGCGAGGCGTGAGTCAGACCGGCTAACATCAAATGATGCAATTTTATAAATAGACGCTGTGATTAAGGCCACATATGTGTTATTTATGATTCAATGTAATGAGATTTTTTTATGATATATAAATAGGCTTATTATTGAACTAGTTGGACTTGTAGTCGAGTAAGTTAATTGTAGTGTCGTGTTTGAAGTTTTACGGCCTTGTTCAAAGACAGTTTTAAAACTTATTTTAGTTATCGAATGTTTTGTTTCGTACTAACGACTTTTGAATTCTGTTTGAGCGAAGAAGACAAAACATTCGATATCTAAAATAGGTTTTAAAACTGTGTATGAATAAGGCCGTTAGACTTTCGTAATAGAGATAGATTAAACATTTTGAAACAATATTAATGTATATCTACACCAAAAAGTTAACATCAGGCCGTTCACTGATCGTGACACGTATAAAAGAAATAGAGTAGATTTTTATTAAACTCATGTAAAAGTTAATTAAAAGACAGTCAATACTATAACTTAACAGTAATTTTTATTTAATTATGTAATAAACAAAATCCCATCAAAATATGCAAATGCAAATGACATTTAATTTTATGACTTAACACGGTGTACACGTTAGGCGAACGCATGTAATGTTCGCGGCGCACAACGTTCGGCTAACGTGTGACGTGACCGCGCGTAAGGACAGCCGGAAGCGACGAGGTCCGCGCTGATCGGAAGTAAACGCACGTTCATCGCTCAAGTACGCACGCTGACATAACTATTCCTATACACATAAACATACTGTTTATTTCTACTATAAGTTGTAAGATGATTACTAAGTCTTTTGTTGTCTATTGCTGGATGTTTGCCGTATCAACTGCCAAATATCCCAGTTTCCAGCAGTTAGAATCCATCGGCCATACACCTAAGATGATTACTAAGTGTGAGACATTTTACTGTCCATTGCTACATGTATGCCTTTTCAAGTGCAAACTATCCTAATCTCCAGCAGTTAGCATCCTTCGGCCTTACTTCATCTTTTTGTTAATAGTAAGTCTTTCATATTTACTCGGATAGAAACTACCGTACATAGCGTTAAGAAACCAATCATAATGATCCACTTGTATTGTGTTTCGTGCTCAGCCTGTGTATGTTTCGATACAATAAGGCCAGCTTAATCGTGTTACTGGGCAAGAAATAGGTAACTTGCGTCGCTGGTTATGCTATGTGGACTGGACTGCATAAGTATGTATGTAGTCAATTTGTCGTGCCAGTTTAAAAGAAAATTGGCTGAATAGACCGCTTTGCCAGGGGTGATAAAGTTTTATGAAAAATAACGCAACGTAAAGTATATCGTTTAGTTCTGTCGATAACATTACTACGAGTTCAAATAGAACAAAACACCCAAAAATACTATCAAATACTTGGTGAAACCAGGCTGTCGTATAACAGCCACACCCGGGAGGAATACTTGTGGTTATACAAACATTAGTCTCAGTGTACTGTGCAGTGATGACAGCCTCCGTGGCGCAGTTGGTTAGACGCCGCCTGTGAAACGAGAGGCCGCGGGTTCGATCCCCGCACCGAAACAAATATTTGTGTGATCCACAGGTATTTGTTTCGGGTCTGGGTGTTTGTGAGACCGAAAAGTCTCTCGTAGCTTCTGATACCCACGACACAAGACTTGATCTTAGTGTGGGGTCAGGACTATGTATGTGACTGTTGGGTGTATTTATTATTTATTTATTATTTATTGTAATGTCTTGGAGTGTTCCAAAGTGATTGAACCTCCTATTTGCAGTCCCCTTCTCAACGAAAAGCGCCACCGAAGAAGTCAAATAACCTAACAAGATTCGTCCTTCATAGCTTGCATTCACATTTCTCTATGACCTATATTCCTAAGTATGGTTAAAGTACAAGGGTGATGGTAAAGATTTTCCATCAAGCGGTTCCATCAAGATTTTTAATGATTTAGCCTTGAGAAAAAGTAAAAAACCGCAACTACCTAGATTAAAGATATAACTACATCCTTTTTTCTTTTTTTTCCTGTGTGAAATAAACAGGTTTTTAGCTGTAATAAGATGAGGCTTTGTACCTCTAACTGTTGATACATCTGAATGCGGTTGAAAGCAGATGAAACTGTGTTCCACATTGTGGGTTTATACCAAAATGCTATATTTACTATCAAAATATTATAATAAGATAGGGAATGTCGACAAAATGTCTCACGATATAGACCATTTTCCAACAGTCATCTCTGACAACCTTTAATGTAGAATAATGCTCAACAATCAACATCCCAATAATAATGATAATTGTCAACATATAATCCAAACTCAACCAACAGCAGAAATCAAAATCAATTGCGTTCAAAAATCAATTCCGAATCAAATCAAAACACAGTCCAGCAACACATATTCAGCGAACAATACAATACAGCATATCGAAATAGTTCACTCGGTTATGCAAGGGAGTATCGGAGTGTGGCAATACGACTTAGATACGACGGAACTGGGCCAGGCGCCGGCTATAAACGGCGAACGTTGCTGTAATGCTCGTGTAAGGCGAATGTTCGCCTAACGTGTACAGTTTGTGTTCTATTTTTAAATAGGTACCATACTCTACATGTCGTCAATCAAGTTTTTTTTCTTAAATCACGTACTTTCAAATTGATCAAACATGTTTCCAAATTGTTATCTATTTTTACTAAAGTGGTTGTAATCAGGTTTATAACGAAATTATAATGATCCCAAGTTTTTTTTATAAATCATTTAAAAATATTTTACTTCGTTACCCTATAATCGTTAACATGTTTTTATGAGTATCGTTCTGGTAAATGTAAGTTCAATTACACCATAAGAAATTAATTGGTGTTTTCACGTTGCATTAAATATCCTTCATCGACATACAATTGTACGAAAAAGTTACACGACGTAAAGTAGATTAACAGTTGATTCCATGCTTTTTATGTTTAATCCAACCATTCCTACAGCTGTAATAAAAGTTTTATTGAATGATAGACAAGCTAACTTAAGCAAATATACATTTCAATGGACATCTTATATGTAAATCCCAACACACCGTCATGAAACAACATCTCAAAAGTACTTACGTGTATAATTACATAATTATAAAAAATGCCGAAAGAATTATGCAACGACGCGTTGCCGACCACCTTGACATTTGTATGTTACGCGATATATGTTATATAAGTGTTATGATATTTTTGACCTTTATGACGTAGCAGACCTGTCCTCTTAAAGGTCTAGTAGTGTTATTCAATTGTAATGTCGGACAAATGACAATTATATTTAATTTGTGCGTTTACGATTCAAAAAATATGACTTTATTCACATTCACGGATAATATGGACGTCCTAGGTTCTATTACCAGCGCAGGCAATTTACTATGTGAGTATTGAGCAATAAAATATTTGTCCGCCAATGTAATGTTTATGTATTTACATTGATTTGTCGTTATTGCATGCAGCAAAGGACAAATAAATTAATAATAACCGATATACCTATATTTTATGGATGATATAATATTTTGTACCGATATTCATTCAATAACATTCAATTAACTTTACCATATCAAAAGCTAATCTGACGTTTGTCACGCGTGCGGCCTCGCTACGTCGAATCCGCTGCAAGTTATTTAAGCCCTATTTCATTATTTTAATTAACCGAGATGGCGTTACGTTGAATATTGTGACATTATTTGAAGTAATGTAATTGCCCTGTGCTGCAAACTTATCTTGGATTCGAATGGGCACTCTGGTCTTATAGTCAGCAAAGCTAAACTGTACATTGTATGCCGTGCAGATATTATTCTTAATGCCATGCACATTGAGTAAGATATGTTGATAAATGAATATTTTCTATTCGATACAATTATACCAGCCCGTAAATTTAGCTGTGTATAAGTTATATTGCTTATTATGATTACATATAAAGGTGCTAGAGTATAAAACATAATACAACATTTTCATAAAATTATATTATTAATCGGATAAATTTGTAATTATTTAGTTTCACATTTCTCGCTATGTATAAACGATATTGTAAATCAAGAACTGTTTGGAATTGTCTTTTGATCACCACGTCCACCGGTCAAACGACGGTTTCAACGACACCTCTACAATTGAATTTATTTGGACCCAAGTCCACCGCGCTGTAATGCAGGTTAACCGACTTCACCCATCATAGACGTCTTTACACATTGTATTCGCGTTTATATTGTATTTTTTCTCATAATTACTGTAATTCATGTATGTCGTTGTAGTTATTAAATAAACAATAAAATAGTAATTAAATAAACAATGTTGAAAGTCTATTAAATATATCTATGTTGTTTTCCTCTGTCTCTATATTCTGTAGTAATTGTAATATACTTATGACTTCGAAAAGTCCAACTTTTCAAATAATAACCTACTAACTTGCAACAGAAACATAAAAATCTTACATTTGCATACAAATTAACTTATCTCTCACTCTCGTGCGTCATCCCCCTCCCATTTGAAAGAGCCGTTGGTAGCGCTGTAATTGAAATGAAAATGGGTCGAGTATTCGTGCATTATCGTCCGTAGTTTACTTACAATTGTTACGAAACCGACCCAATTGCTGAATTGGGTGTGTAATTAGGGAATTCTGTCTGTGTGTGCGTTATAATGAAATACAACGCAAGTCTGATTAATCTATATGCTCACGCTTATTAGTCCTAAGGGGTAGGCAGAGGTGTAACTAATAGCTGTGTTGGCCCTCAATCGCCCACTGCTGAGCGCGGAGCTTCTTAACAACCGATAGTTCGATTGAATGGGCTTAGGCCGTAATCCGCCACGCTAGCCTAGTGCGGGATGCCGGATTTCAAATATGATAAAAAATCAGGTTTTTCTTAAGACAACCACTTTATACCAGTTCATCTCGTTCGTATTTACGTTACAATTAACTCAGACAACACGAAATTAAAAGATACATTTATTGAAAGGTGCGACTATTATTTACTTATAACCTTGGCCTTATCAATAAACAACACTTGCCTATATAACCTAATGAGGCTGTCAAAAAATAAAAAAACACATTTTATAAAATAATTTTACTAAAACATATGACTATCATTTACTTACCTTAGCCTTAATAATAAACAATATTACATAACTTTCCCCTACTGGCCCACATTGGGTGCATCGCAAGCTGTTTAGCCACGTAATATCGCTGTAACTAGGCTATGCTTCACTGAATATGTTTGGTAATGGTTTGTCATTTGCTAAGTTGGTGTAGTGGATGATAGATTGGAAGTGCGGGTTCGATTCTACGGGAATGTACACTGTTTCATCATTATCAACCCTTCTGCGTCCACTGCTGGACATAGGCCTCTCCTATAGCATACCACTGGGCTCGATCTTCAGCCCATCGTCTCCAACTCCTACCAGCCACCTTAAGAATATCGTCGTTCCACCTGATTGCAGGGCGTCCTACACTGTTTATGCTGGGTTATTAGTCTAGTGGGTAACCTAGCCAATAGGTCACCTAGGTTTCCGATTTCCAGCGCCTAATACCTATGAATATGTACAATACCAAGTTAGATGCTTTACCGGGAAATAAAATGGGAGGGAAGAGGAAGCTGGATGGAAGGAGTAAAAGAGCAATTGGGCCTGGAGTAGTCTCATTCACCAAATAAAACGGGACGGTACCAGCATCTCACAGGAAAGGACGTAAGTCACAGCTTCGCCATTGTGTTCGATGAGCGAGATTGACATCCGGCATCCCCCTTTAAAGGCATCCGCCTGATATCTCTTTAAAGTATGGGGACAGCCCATACTTGTTCCTTCCCGCTCTCTTCCCAATTTGATGACCAACACCTCCATGATCCAGCGTTGTGGATGTTCATGGGCGGCAGTGGTCATTTACCATCAGGGGATCTGTTTGCTCGTTTGCCGGACCTATGCAATAAAAAAACAGCAGCAAAGCCGTTCTATTTTTTAATTTTTTTTATTATATATTATTGTACGTCGATTTTTGGTGAGATAATGGTACCATTTTGGTAAAGAAGTCCCATTTCTACAGCAATCGAAAGAAACAATAGTATAGCTACAAAAATTTTTAAAAGCCTCAACTATTGTAGTTATTGGTGGGGATGACTATTTTCCATTAGACTTGTCACTACTTTGCGTAATTTCTCAAAATTAGACAATACACTCATTCAACCACACAATTTTAATTATTTTAACGACTTCTTTATTACCAAATATCAGCGTTTGGGTCAACCCCATACGTAAAAATAGATGACAACAAGTAATGTACGTATTACTGTGGTTTTGCGGTTCGAGCGACCGTTTTTGACATTTAGGAACCAATTAACATAACACTTGAATTTGAATAGAATTAATATCTGCTGAGTAAACAGAAAAATATAAGGCATTTATCACCACTCATTTTGTGACAAAATAGTTTTTGTAAAGACTATAATGCTCCACTAAAAGGTTTTTTATAGTCAGAAGCGAGATGAGCATGCCATACCATCCATCATCCATCCATCAGCCAAAGGACGTCCACTGCTGGACATAGGCCTCTCCCAAAGATTTCCACAGTGACCTGTTGGAGGCAGCCTGCATCCAGCGACGTCCCGCCACCTTTACCAGGTCGTCTGACCATCTTGTGGGTGGACGTCCTACGCTGCGCTTTCCGCTACGTGGCCTCCATTCGAGAACTTTTTGGCCCCATCGGCCATCAGTTCTCCGCGCTATGTGCCCCGCCCATTGCCACTTCAACTTACTAATCCGCTGGGCTATGTCGGTTACTTTAGTTCTCCTACGGATCTCCTCATTTCTGATTCGATCTCGTAGGGAAACCCCGAGCATAGCCCTCTCCATAGCTCGTTGAGTGACTTTGAGCCGCCTAACAAGGCCCATAGTGAGAGGCCACGTCTCGGTGCCGTATGTCATCACTGGCAACACACAACTATCGAAGACTTTCGATTTGAGGCACTGAGGTATTTTGGACAAGAAGACGTCACGTAGTTTCCCGAACGCTGCCCAACCGAGTTGGATTCGCCGATTGACCTCTCTCTCGAAGTTGGACCTGCCTAACCGGACCACTTGTCCTAAATAGACATATTCGTCTACAACTTCAAGAGTCGAGCCCCCAACTCCAATGGGGGTGGGCACTACATGGACATTCGACATGATCTTCGTTTTGTCCATGTTCATTTTAAGACCCACCTGTTGGGAGACTCGATTGAGGTCTTCGAGCATAGTGCTAAGGTTCTCCAGCGATTCTGCCAAGACTACAATATCGTCGGCAAATCGAAGGTGAGTGATATACTCGCCGTTGATGTTGATGCCGAATCCTTTCCACTGCAAGAGCTTGAAGGCGTTTTCCAGCGCGGCAGTGAACAGTTTCGGAGATATGACATCTCCCTGTCTCACGCCTCTCTGTAGTGGAATAGCCTTCGTGCTCTGATCTTGTACTCGGACCGACATGGTGGCGTTGTTGTATATACACTTCAACACTTCGATGTACCGATAGTCTATGTGGCACCGCTGGAGAGACTCTAGCACAGCCCAGGTTTCGATCGAATCAAAGGCTTTCTCATAGTCCACAAACGCTAAACAAAGCGGCAAGTTATATTCCCCGGTTTTTTGTATAACTTGCCGAAGCGTATGAATGTGGTCTATGGTACTAAAGCCTTTTCGGAAACCGGCTTGTTCGGGAGGCTGGAAGTCATCAAACCTGCGTTTGAGACGATTTGTGATGACCCTCGAAAACAGCTTATAGACATGACTCAGGAGCGAGATGGGCCTGTAGTTCTTCAGCAAAGTGTTATCACCTTTTTTGAAGAACAGTACCACCACGCTCCTGCTCCATGCCTCTGGCGTTGATCCCTCGAGGAGAACGGAATTGAAGAGCCTCTGAAGGACTTTCAGTATCGGCGCTCCGCCCGCTTTCAGAAGCTCTGAAGTGATTCCGTCCTCACCCGGCGCCTTGTTGTTCTTAAGCTGCTTCAGGGCCATCTCAATCTCACACAGGCTGATGTCCGGGATATCATCGCTAAAGTGTCGGATCAACTCGGCTCTCGGGTCTTCGGCCGAGCTAACAGTAGGTTCGGCAACCGAGGTGTAAAGCTGTCCGTAGAAGCTCTCGATCTCCCTTAAAACCTCTGCCCTCGTCGACACTACGCGGCCGCCGTCCGTCTTCAGCCTACACAACTGGCTTTGCCCAATAGATAAGTCTCTTGCAAACACTTTGGAGCCTCCATTCCGCTCAATTGTCTCTTTAATGCTCACAGTATTGTGAGCACGGACATCGTGTCGCAAGGACTTCCAGATCCGTCTATTGAGCTGCCTATATGCTTCGGCGTCATCGGAAGACTGCAGCGCCATAGATCGACGTTCGGCCATGAGGTCAAGAGTGTGGATCGAGAGTTTTTGTGGTCTATCTCTACGGCGAGGTCTAAAATACTTAGATCCCACCGTATGGACAGCTTCTACCAAACCGCTGTTTAGCTCGTCCACTGCAAGGTTTTCTTTGAGACAATCAAAGCGATTTGCCAGCTCAAGTTGAAAGCTCTCGGGGTTTTGGATATGGGCGCGAGTAGGTCGGAGCGTAGATTTCATCAAGCGACGCCTTTCTAATTGGACATTGATATTCAATGAGCCCCTTACCAGTCGGTGATCACTGCCGGTTTTCACCCTGTTGATCACAGAGGACAGAGCATGCCATACGCCTGATGGTAAGCGATACGGCCGCTCATGGACAGTAGCAAAACCTAACAACACCATGAACGCTATGAACAAATAGAAGGAAGAATATAGGCACTGGTGGTAAGTCTTTCATATGTGAGAGGCCTGGGTAGGTACTACCGCAACATCTATTTCTTCCCCCAAACAGCAGTGTAAATGCACTGTTGTGTTCTGGTTATAAGGACATTGTAGACATTGTAGCATTGCTTTGTAGCAATGCTTGGCATTCCACTGCGCTCGCCATCCAGAGACATAAGATGTTAAGTCTCAATATGTCCAGTAGTTACTCTGGCTACAATGTCCTTCAAACTGGAACACAACAGTGCATTTACACTGCTTATAGCGGGAGAAATATACATTGCGGTGGTACCTACCCAGGCTGCCTACACAAATGAGAGAACTACCAAGTGTGACCTAGCTATGAGGTGTTATGAATGTTTTTAATATTTCTGATACAAATCCGTTTTGAGGACCAACCGATGTATAAAAAAATGCCAAATTCGGTCAAAGACACGTGTAAATCCACAAGAATAATTATTTTCAAATCGCTGATTGATTCATGAGTCATCCATACACTTCGGCGTTTGCATATTAAGATTTTCGATTGCTAAGTATTCCGTGATTCATTATGTAAGCATTTTATGTACTTATGTTTTAACTAGCGGCCCGACGCGGCTTCGCCCGGGTGGAGGCACTGTTTGAATCCACTTCAGATACATATTCTTTCGCGTACTAACTGTTTTATGTTTAAACTCAACGTGACCGCCATCCTTTATACTGCTTTTCTCATCCCGTCCCGTTACATTCCGTTCTGTCCCGGCTCAATCTTTTCCATGACTTACCTAAGGCATGCAATCCTGTCCTCTTATATTCGATTTCATCCGCCCTGTATTCTATCCCAAACCATCCCTCTGAGTGTGAAAGAGTAGAAAATATACATATTTGTATTATCGGGATAAAGAATAGTCTATGTGTTAATCCAAGGCATCAGCTTGGATTGTACAGCTACACATTGTAAAGTACCTCTTAACAACTATATAATTAGATAGTACATGTTGTAAAAAAAAAAAAAAAAGAACTCGCTGACAAACCAAGTACTTGGTTTTGCGGGCCTAATTTTAAAGTTACTGTACTTTTTTTTTAAATATAATAAATTAAAAATAAAAAAAGTTATGCCCATATCAAATTTCAACAAAATTGGTCCAGCTGTGTGCGCGTGAAGAAATAACTCCTTGGACTCCGCCAAACCGTCTCAATCGAGCTGTCGGGTGTAAAGCTCACGCCTTTTTCCCAGAAGGGGTAGGCAGAAGTGCTACCAGGACACCTACTTGTGGACACCTACTATGTGAAATGTGAGTCTGTCGCCATATCGGGCACAAATTTAATACTCCAGGCTGATAATAAAAAGAAAAATCTAGTATCACTTTGCCCGATCCGGGATTCGAACCCGTTCTCAGCGTTGTAATCGTGCCGTACAACTGGCACCGAGGCATAGGTAACTTTCATTATAAATATTTTATTATTATCAAGGATAATATTGTTATGCCAATCAATTATGCCATTTCGTGATGCAACGATTTTTTATCTCAACTTCTTAATAACTGACGCAACATGCGCAATCATTGCGGAGAGGCGGGTTCGATGTCCGAATGAGGAACCGCCACGTAGTGTGCCTACAATATCCACTGATAACTAGAATGACAGTATTACCATGTCACATCGAAATTGAAATTACATCAGCACAGTAAATGACAATGTTCTAAGTCATTTTCAATTTTTGTCGAGTCATACTTCTGTAGGCGTAGACTGACTCGGTGGCGTAGTTGTATTACGGTACGGTTACAAAGCTGAGGTCTCGGGTTCGAGTCCCGGGTCAGGTAAAGTGATATTGGATTTTTCTATTCATTATCAGTCCGGAGTCAGGAATTTGTGCCCAATATGGCCATAGGCTCGCCCCCTATCACATCGTGGGACGGAACATACAAGGTGAAATGTGGGTGTCCTGGTGGCGCCTCTGCCTACCCTTTCGGGGATAAAGGCGTGAGTTTATGTATGTATATATGCATACTTCTGTATTGAAATCGATTTTTTTACCGTGTTACCAATAATATACGTTTATCGGAAAACCTGACATAGTGACCCAAATCCCAACCAAATTTATCGCATATAAAGTATAACCTATGTATATTTGCCATCCAACCGACCACAATTTGATTGCATTTTCCATACATACATTTACATAGCAACACATATTCAAAATAAGTAATAGTAAAATGTTCTTTTACCAATTTTATCAGTATCTACCATATTTTTTATCATTTTACAAAAACATCCTTAAAATGTATTTAAAACCCCACCCGGAATACAAAACCTCGCAAGCAAGCGTGGTGAGACAAAAGGGGCGGCGCGCAGCCGTCAGTCTCAAGGTCTCGGGTTCAATGCACACGCGACGCAATATTCTCGGAACGGCGACAAAGGATCACGCACAGATTCCGTATGCACTTTTATATTTATGTAATGCGTTATGTACTTGTGAAGACAACATATCCGATGGATAGGAAGAGAAGTAGTCCAGTGATGAACTGTAAAATTCTTCTTCTTCTCAGTCGTTAGCACTCTTGGAGTGGTCGTTATCATCTTTCCATACAGCGGCTCGCTTAACAATCCGTCGCCATTCCTTTGTGAAATATGAAATACGAGTACTCCATTATATGTTTTTTTTTTAAATATATGTTATAAATATCAGGCAGAATATTTTTAATGAAGACTAAAAGTTTACTCTCTTGTTTCTATTCACTCCCTTTTTATATTCTCAAACATGCACGTAAGAAAATCTTTGTAATGAATTCAATTATCAACTCGCAAAAACCCGGCGTGGCGCAAAAATGCATATTTACTGTTGTATAACTGTCTAATTGTCTATCCAACGATGTCAATTCCTATTTGTTTTTTAATGCATTTAAACTTTTATCAATTTAAATCTAACTTTAAGTCTTTAGGGTAGATACTACTAGTTCAAGTTGTTTATTATACCCACCATATTTGTATTACGAAGTTTTGACACTACCTCTATTTCGCAG
This sequence comes from Deilephila elpenor, assembly GCA_949752805.1. Lineage (NCBI taxonomy): Eukaryota > Metazoa > Arthropoda > Insecta > Lepidoptera > Sphingidae > Deilephila > Deilephila elpenor. Next base: position 6,798,313 of record OX457119.1, read on the forward strand.
CCCTTTACCTACATGGTAGATTTGCTTATTGAAGTATTATTAAAATTTAAAACCCACATCTTTATCTAAAAACTCATAACTAGCTAATAACAATACAATATTCTAAAATTCATTAACAATTCAAAATCAATAAGCGATAAAATACTTAAGGCAAAATAAAACTTAAGGTAAAGAAACAAAATTCAAATGACGCACACAGTAAACAATAAATAAATTAAAAAGACTTAAATAATGATGACGCATTATAGTGACCGCAAATTAATGTTTAGTGCAGTTTTACGAACGAATAAAACTATTCCAGCCGGTAACAAAGCCGTCAAACGTTATGCAACCGCACGTGTGAAGTGCCGCAGTGTAGATTTAACAGTAGGACAGGTTGGATCTCCCTGGATAAGCAATGTCGCTCATTAAAGTCTCTAAGGGCTTTGCCGGAAGAAGACAATAATAGCTTTCCTCTTATTCAATAAATAACACAGTTCGAATTCTGCGGGAAGATCGGTGGAGGCTAGAGAGTATTTTTTCTTGTAATTGTCTATGTCGTTTTTGACTTCCTCTTGGGCAATGCTGGTTGTAAGATTGAGATGGGTTCAAAATCTGTCCATTTAGATTACTAGCTATAATACTTACTAGCTATTTGACTTCTAACACTTCTGAAACCCTTCGAGAAAAAACTTCACGTAGGGTTCTTTTAATATTACAGCTACTTATAAAAATAAAATGAATCAGCATAATAAATACAGTGCTACACTTTCGCAGAAAAACTACTCAAAATCTTAAGTTTTTCTCTACTACGCACTCCCTTCCCAAATACGCGAACATCAACTCCAATCTCCTTTATAAACATCAATAAATTAACTAACTTATATCCCAAACATTTACTGCTAAAATAAAAGCAAAACGACCTGCCTTACTGACATTGCACTTGCACTTGCGCGGCGCAGTGTCATTGTCGCGGGGGGCCAGCCAGACGGGGGGCGCGGCGGGGGGCTTGGAGGGGCGTGGAGGGCGTCGGGGGGCGTCGCGACGCTTGTGACTCAGTGTTCCAGGAACGCGAGGGTTCGCCATGTCTTCACTTTGACTTGCTAATCTGTACAAGCCGATTTTACTTACGATTAGGGATCACTGGCTGGAAAAAACGTTGGCAATGAATATTTTGCATAATAATGTGATACGTATAACAATAGGACTACAGATGATTTACTTGAAAGGGGAGTGGACTATCGGGAACCACTTGGCCCTTGGGTTCAATCGAAAATAACCCACAAATACATATTTCTAAGTTAGGTTAGCCACTCATAATTTATTCACTTAGGAAAACTTCGAGAAACCTGCATACCTAAGAGTTCCTCGTCAATTTTAAAGGTATATGAATAATGGCTTTTTAGATTTACGTGAATGTTACATTGAAATTAAATAATTTTTTACGAATTTTATAGCGATTTGGTTAAATTTTTCCATTTTTTAACTTCCCGACGTTTCGATTGGACTGATATCAAAAACATTTTTTTCCAAATTTCAAAAAGACTGAAACTATGGCAGCCCTACATAAAAGATACGTTTATGTCACATTCCCCGCCGATATATGTATATTGCTCGCAAGGGCACAAATAAAATGAAGTACGTCTGTGCGTCACTATTGAATCACTGAAAACCTCAACGAGACTGTATCTGAGTCAATACTAGACGTTTTTTATATTTTCTGTGATTCATTTGTGAAAAAGGGGATGAATACAGGTTCGGCTAGTCAGAAGACTATATACATACATACATACATTACAGGAATTTGTGCCCGACATGGCGATAGGCTCGCCCCCTATCACATCATGGGACGGAACATACAACGCGAAATGTGGGTGTCCTGGTGGCGCCTCTGCCTACCCTTTCTAAAAGCGTGAGTTTATGTATGTATATATTTAGGGAAAACGAAATGACCTTTCATATTGACCGACCTTGTTTGCATCTTAACCTTTTCCTTATGACCTAACACATTTATTTCAATAACCAAACATGGAAATAGTCATTGAGTTCGCGTAAAAACCCGATATCAACTGACCTATTTAATTACAGTGACTCAGCCACCTTACCCCCATGAGTCACGCGGACTCATATTCCCGAAGACAATAGAATGCCTCATTATGTTCGATTTTAGTTTTCCTATTACGTTGTTAGTCAAGGAACTCAATGGTGTAGACGTGTGTTTTTTAGATCCTAGATTCAATATCCGGTCAAGGAATCTATTTGAAACTTGGTGAATTCTTTGAAGCATTCGTAGGATGAATTACACTCCATTGGTATTAACGTATACAGCTTTTGTGGCGCAGCTGGTTAGCGGCCAGTTGCGGAATGAGAGGCCGTAGGTTCGTTCCCCGAACCGTGACAATTGTGTCCGCAAGTATTTGTTCCTAATCTGGGTATAGGCCAATGGTAACCAGCAGTTCCTGATACCCACGACACAAAACTAAAATAAATACACCCAACAGTCACATACATAGTCCTGACCCTACACTAATATCACGTCAGGTGTCGTGGGTATCACGAACTACGAGAGACTTCTCGGTCTCACAAACACCCAGACCCGAAACAAATATTTGTGGAGCACACAAACGTTTGTCTCGGTGCGGACCGAACCCGCGGCCTATCGTTTCACATCCGGCGTCTAACTAACTGCTCCACGGAGGCTGCCAGGTATCTTATCTTAGATCAGTTAATATTGTATCATAGATCAGGATTATGTGACATATTTATTTAAGATATTACTATCAAATTCCATTTACGACAGTGCCTAACAAGAGAACGGGAAAATTTCCAGTTCCCAATTTTAAAAGTTCATTAGGTAGAAAGCATTATACCTACTTAGCACCCCGATTATACAATAATTTTAATGAGACGAAGCGGATGCAAAACCTAAATAATTACAAGATAAAAAAGTTACTACAAGATTGGTTAAAACGTAAAAATTACAACACGGTTGAAAAACTTATTATCACATCAAGCTTTTAGTATGGATTTATTCCTTAATGAAGAAAAAATTATGTACATATCCACTCACACACATACACACCCACACACACACACACACACACACGAATACACACACACATTCACAGTCGAGAACTCATAACTCTACGCATAATTAGTTTTTAATTGTTTTTTGTGTCTTTTTTTGTTTTTTGTATAAACTCATCTAACATATCACTAATCATATTTTAATTTTTAATTATAAATATTTTGCTTTCAATTGTTAACTATTGTAAAATCTTCATAAAATCCTGAGAAATAATGTATGTGAAGTCACTGGTTTCCTAAGATACAGGATATCTCCTAGTTTAGGAACCAGCGATCTATAAAATTGTACAATGAAATTTTTAATAAATAAATTATTATTCTCTTTATTTTATACTTTCATTTTTTACATTTTTATATACATATATTTAAAAAAAACAATATACATATAAAAATATAAAAAATACATATAACCCTTCGGTGGCGAGGCTCAAGACCCAAGCCACCGGTGGTTAGGGATCCAAAGTAAGGAACCTCCTCACTATGCGAGCCGTGTCCAGCAACACTGCCTTTTGGATCTGGCTCTTGACCCAACGACCAATTGAGAGCCTCTGTAGATGTTGGTCGAGGCTCTTTGCTATCAACCCATGAGCAGAAACGACAATCGGGACAATAATTGTTGAGTCCACATCCCACATGTCGGTAACCTCGTGTGCCAAATCTGAATATTTAGACAATTTGTCTTTTTCGGCTTTTACAAGGTTATCGTCATGCGGAACGGTAACGTCAACAAGTATAGCCCGGCGCGCACATCGATCTATTATCACAATATCAGGCTTATTGGCAACAATAGTCCTGTCTGTAATAACAGACCGATCCCAGTACAGCGTAGCATGACCATTTTCAAGAACTGGTTGGGGAACATACTGGTAATATGGCACTTCAGGAGTCACAAGTTTATACCGAAGAGCAATTTGCTGATGTATGATCTTGGCTACTAGGTTGTGTCTATGCAAGTACTCGCCGTTAGCAAGATACGATTATTATTATTATTAAATGGAACCCTTTAATTCCCCTTTACTGAGAATAGTGCCACTTTATTTTATTTCTCAAATTTTTATGATATACAAAATATTCATATAAAAATACAAAAAAAAAGATTTACGCTCCGATGGTGAAGCTCAGGACCCAAGCCCCCGGCGGTTAGGGAGACAAAGTTAGGAACCTCCTCACAATGCGTGCCGTGTCCAGTAATTCTGCCTTCTGAATCTGACTCTTGATCCACCAGCCAATCGAAAGCCTCTGTAGATGTTGGTCGAGGCTCTTCGGTATCAACCCACGAGTAAAAACGACAATCGGGACATTAATTGTTGAGTCGACATCCCCCTTTTAGTATCATTAATGTGTTATTGAACTCAATGAGGTAATTCATCTAATTATCACGTATGCTGCTTCCTCGTACTAATTACATGAAAATAAACATTTCAATCGAATTCTATTTGGGTGTTTTCCTTAAATATTGACGTATATCATTTAGTTAACGAGGGCCTGGTCATGTCCGCATTTGGACACTGCGCCCCGCGGCTTCACTTGCGGGGAAAAAATATTTCCCCGACTAACAATTCTATTTATTCTATTTCAGCCCATATACGTCCCACTGCAGGGCACGGGCCTACTCTACAATCGAGAGAATCGATTGAGAGTGGTTAGGCCATATAGTCCACCACGCTGGCCTAGTGCGGGTTGGCGGACTTACATACCGTAGATATTGTTACAATACACAGTTTATTATTTTATTTATTTAACGTGAATCAATGTAAAAAATAAGATATTTTTACATCCTTTAGGGACACTATTGTGGATTTCAATTATATTATCCTGTGTCGATGTAAATATTATATATATTCTTGTCTACGTTTATGCAAACGCGATTCTTAATAGAAAGATGGATTAAAGTTTAACAAATTAAGTTTGAAAGAGGTAAACATAAATTTTTGTAATCAATAATCCTCTTATTTCTTGACAGCCTCGGTGGCGCAGTTGGTTAGACGCCGGCTGTGAAACAAGAGGCCGCGGGTTCGATCCCCGCACCAAGAAAAATGTTTGTGCGGCCCACAAATATTTCTTTCAGGTCTGGGTGTTTGTGAGTGTTGGGTGTATTTATTTATTTCTTCCTTTTTGCCCAACCTCAGGTCCTTGACAAAACTATGGTAAGTTATTTCTATGTTAGGCATATAATTCCCAAATTACTGACTAATTTAACACTATTCAACCCTAATGCAAACGAGTAGGACTTAAACACACACTAAACACACATACTAATGATACAACATAATATTTACACAATATTATAAGTCAATTATTACATTAACTAATTTATTATACTCGGTTAATTAGCGCACCGGTGTTCAATGGCACGACGTCATATTCCTGAAACTGTTTTCCCGTGATAAGAATATTCTGTAACCCGTATTAATGGTGCCTTGATGTATTTATTTACGTGATGAGAGATCTCGCTAATTTGGCCTTATTTTAAGTAATAGCCCATATAGGACATACGATGTCCTGTGAGACAGGGGCACCGCCCTAGACGAGCCTGCCCATTCATGCTGAGTCATGACTGACAACAGCGTAGCTCTACGTCTTCCAAAGATCTAAGAATCGTACGTAAAACCCTTGTTTCCAAGACCAAGTTCTCTGTAAATCTATGCTAGACGCATACCAAGGAAATCCCACACAGCAATAACCCTTGTATAATTGTTTTTCACCTTCTACCAAGAACAACCCTGCAATACTCGCAATTCCACAATCTTCGACCACAATCGACCACACGTATGACCTATAAATAAAAACAACATGACCGTTTCCACCTTACCACCGCAAGATCACACCATTATGACGTGGAATATAGAACAATTACTCACCGATTTCGAGTCGTTTGACGTCATAGTCTTGGAAAAGGGTCGCCCCATCCGCCCTATGACTGGTCACGGATCAATAAATACATGAGAAATTGTGGTTATGATTTAACGACCTTATTTTATTGTTTTTGAAATAAAAGTTGAAGGAAATTGGGAGCGTATTAATACATTATTCTTTTAATTATGAAGAGATTGAAATTGAATTAAACCGTAGTGATTAAAATAATTTCTACGGTATGTAAGTCCGCCAACCCGCACTAGGCCAGCGTAGTGGACTATATGGCCTAACCACTCTCAATCGATTCTTTCGATTGTAGAATAGGCCCGTGCCCAGCAATGGGACGTATATGGGCTGATACATACATACATACATACATACATACATACATGAAGAAATAAAATCTTTCTATTGAATCTTGTAGATCCATGCATTCAAAATAATTATTAATAACATAATTTTATTTAAAGAACTTTCTCGATGCCAAATTTGAAGCTCCATCATATCGTTGCTAACCGAAGATTTCTCATTCACTGCACCACAGACTCTACCAAAAGGTATTAAATGAACCACCCTTTGTAGCACAATACAATAAAATAATCTGAATATATAAAATAACTCTCCCTTTTTAAAAGGGTGTCTGCATAGAAACGGCAAGACGCTTCAAAGAACTAGTAATAAGTTGCCAAGCAACCTGAGACTCGCGACGTCTGAGGATCGATTCCCACGCACAAGTATGGGGGCTACTTATCTGCCTGGAAGGGGATCCTTCTGATACATTGGGATACTCATTGAGGGTCATAGGATAGCGTTACGTGATTTATTCCACTGATAAAGATGTTGACTGATATGAACATATACGGGTATATCAAGACTGCGACCGAAAACGAAGCCAGGACTTCAGACACAATGCAACTAAAACATTTCGCAAAAAAATCATCATTTTTTTTTTTGTGTTTTTTTACTTATTAGTATTTGGGTGATAATTACACAGTTTTCCCAAAATAATGATGTACACCAAGCTCATATTAGGCTCCCTGACAAGATTTATGTGACGTTCGCCATTGTTCTCCAATTGTTCTCCATTGTGTCTATCTGTCAAAAGTCTATTGTCTATACATGGACAACTGAAGTGTTAAATTACTATTTTCGCAATAACTAGGTATTTACTACCCAAACACAACCATTTTTAAAAAATTGCAAAAAAATAACTGTCCATTTTTTTGCCTAATTTTTATTTGCATTGTGTCTGTAACCACTAAAACTACCACCCGGCTTCGTTTTCGGTCGCAGTCTTGATATACCTGGTATACTTAATATTACTTATAAATAAATAAATACCCCACACAGTCACATACATAGTCCTCACCCCACATTAAGATCAACTATTTGTATCGTTGGTATCAGAAACTACGAGAGACTTATTATTCTCACAAACACCTAGACTCGAGACAAATACTTGTGGGGCTCACAAACATCGGTCTTGGTGCGGGGGTCGAACCCGCGGCCTCTTGTTTCACAGCCGGTGTCTAATCAACTGCGCCACGGAGGCTGTCATATGCTAAGTAAGTAAGTAAGCTGCTTAATAGATAAGTACTCATCGCAATAATTTTACACATCGTCCAAATAAATAAAAATATTACCCAACAGTTACTCATAATCCTGACACAAGAAAACTTGATTACTGTCGTGTATATCAAACACTAAGAGGGAATTTTAAGAAAAATAACACACACGTTGATAGTAAAAAAATATAATACCTATATATTTTTACGTGAGCCGAAATGTGGGTGTCCTGGTGGCGCCTCTGCCTACCCCTTCTGGGATAAAGGCGTGAGTTTATGTATGTATGTATGTATTTTTACGTGAATCGAACTCACGGCTTCTTATATCACGGTCAGGGACTTATTAAACTACGTCACGAAAACTATCATTGAAAGATTTATCGCAGTTCTAAATTTGAAAAACATTTCCATATTTAAAAATCTAGATTTATAATAACCATGTCAAAATGCATCACACATTTGAAAATACCGACACTACAAATTCGATATTCAAAATAAAACGCCGACTTCCCTTCAAATCCGTGCACAAAGGCTTATTAGCGCGGTCTTACGTAAGACAGTTTTTGCCGGTCTCAGTCCGCGGTCCAGACAAATATGTTCTAGGAACAGGGGCCCACGTTGGGGTAGGTCACGGGGACGCGCGTGTCACCTTGCGGTCGATGACCCGTCGACCTCGCACGAATTTTGGGAGCGGGAATTGCAGACGCCATTTCTTCATGTTTATTTTTGGCAGGCTATTGTGTATTGTTTACTACGTTATGTATGCGCAGTATATGTAAGATGGTGTCTTTAAACATATAAAGTTCCTGAATATATAATTTTCTTTAGTTTAGTAATTATAAATATGGATTTACAATGACAAAACTTTCTGACTGCATCGATAGCGTAGTTGTATTACGATCTCGCGTCTAAGCCCGGCGGGCATTGTATTGGATTTTTCTATTCATTAAGCTCGGAGTCAGAAATTTGTGCCCAATATGGCGATAGGCTCGCCCCCTATCACATAGTGTACCTAGCGTTGCCAGGCGTCCGGATAAAGCCGGACATAGTTAGGCTTTTTGATTGCATGTCCGGCTAAAATAAACGGTGTCCGTCTTGTCCGGCTTTTGTTAGGCTTTTTACATTTCGCAAACAAGCGAGCACTGCCGCCGCGCCGCCGAGCGTGGCCGAGATTTATTAATCAAAAAGACTTGATTTTACATTAAAAAAAATTGTCATACCTATTAATACTAAGACAAAATCCTCAATAATATAGGGTGTCCGGCTTTTTTAACCAAATGTCCGGCCAAACTGACTGGTCTGTCCGGCTATTAGGTTTGGCGACCTGGCAACGCTAAGTGTACCGAACACACAAATTTGATCATACTCAAATAACCTATTGCTCCCATTCAATAGAAATATATCTAAATGTACTGATAATATATTTACTACAATAACAATAATAAATAATGTTATCCTAAGCAGTAGTATGCAAAGTCAGTCATATAACCCAGACATGCGGCCAGACATAACAAATGACGATCATATTTGCCTACTTACAAATCAGGATGTAGCACCTACAGGTTTTTGTTAATAACAAAAGGTTAATCATATGTCTACGGAGTTCTTTCAATGGAAAAAATATACAGAATAAAACAACTATACTTATACATAAACTCACGCCTTTATCCCAGCAGGGGTAGGCAAGGCGCCACCAGTACACCCACATTTCGCCTTGGATGTTCTGTCCCTTGATGCGATAGGAGGCGGACCCATCGCCATATCGGGCACAAATTCCTGACTCCGGGCTGATAATGAATCTCTATCTATATCTATATCAGCCCATATACGTCCCACTGCAGGGCACGGGCCTACTCTACAATCGAGAGAATCGATTGAGAGTGGTTAGGCCATATAGTCCACCACGCTGGCCTAGTGCGGGTTGGCAGACTTACATACTGTAGAAATTCTTTAAAATCGCTACAGTATGCAGGTTTCCTCACGATGTTTTCCTTCACCGTTAAAGTGGGTGGTGATTGACTATCAATACACACATAACTCCGAAAAGTCAGAGGTGTGCCCTGGGATTTGAACCCGCGACCACCGTGAACATGTAGGCAGCCGCGTCTGGTCCGTTACCAACAGGCCACCACGCACTTATAATGAATAGAAAAACCCAATATCACTTTGCCCTACTCGGGACTCGAACCCGAGACCTCGGCTTTGTAGTCGTACCGTAGTAAAACTACGCCACCAAGGCAGTAATTCACATATGTATTTATATAAATACAAAAAAAGTTATATTTAAAAAAATAATTGTTAAAAAGCACCAATTCTTTGTGCAAGACAACATTTACAAGTTATGATAAATAGTAACAATTGAATATTAAACTGCCTTTCATCTCCCAAAGCGTGAATCTAATTTTAATAAAACAGTTATTAATTGCAAAAAGTTATCTCATTCTCCGTCATCTAAACTGTCGATCTAACCTCATAGAGACGTAACTGCATTACGTAATATAAATGGATGGTATTTTTTGCTCGAGGACGCGGCCCGACTAAATGGGTCACCTTCCAACTCAGCCGCCATCGCTTTTTATTGTATAAAATGCACTCAATCTGACGCTTTCCGCATCGATGCTTTTTATCGTTATTATGGTAAATTCATCATCATCATCATCATCATCATCATCAGCCCTTCTGCGTCCACTGCTGGACATAGGCCTCTCCCATAGCACGCCACTGGGCTCGATCTTCAGCCCATCGTCGCCAACCGCTACCAACCGCTATGGTAAATTAGTGTCGGTTAAATACGACTTATATATTAATGCTTATCATATACCAAAAAGTCTCGATTTTGTAGCGCAACAAACATGTTTGCAGAGGCAGGGGTTTCGGATTTCTTTCCCATAATCAGATCTGCGTCCTTCTGGACTGGGCTGAGGAACACGAAAAATGGCATTCACCGGTATATGTCCGATAATTTGTACTTATAGTACAGATTATGACTCATTGTAGTAGTAACCGGATGTAGTAGGCTGTATTTTAAACTACGCATTTATACAATTTTTTTTTATTTGTACTAATCTCTTGTTATAGATAGATTGGTTATAAAAACCAGCCGTAAAACGAGTGCAACAATCACGTGTAGAATAATATGTTTTTTGATGTATAATGTAGATACGTCTCGAAACGACACGTGAACCTGCATTATACGTTTGTTGAACTGTATTATGCTAAATATTAACTCGAGTACATCACGTGTATTGTTTTATGAGTGATCACGTGGTTTTTACTCTCAGTGCGACCTTCTTGGTTAGGATGGCGATTGAGGAGTTTTTTATAAAGCCACAATAATATAAATAAATAAATACACCCAACGGTCACATACATAGTCCTGATTAAGGTCAATTAGGTATGGTGTCGCAGGTATCAGTACTACGAGAGACTTTTCGGTCTCAGAAACACCCAGTCCTGAAATATTTGTGGGCCGCACAAACATTTTTTCGGTGCCGGGATCGAATCCGCGGCCTCTTGTTCCCCAGGCGTCTAACCACCTACTGCACCCATCGTATCAAATAGTGAGACGTCTCTCATTTGCCAGTTAAATCACCACAGACTACAACACAACACGTAATAGCGATATAGATAATTCCCCTACAGAACAAAATACAGGCGAAAAAAAAACACCTACAGCGTCTAATAAAACCATGTGATTATCTATTGTGCGTGAAGTCCAGTAGGCTAATTCACGTAATTAAATAAGTTCAGTTGCAGTGCATTTGCAGTTAAGTTTCGGTCAAAACAGCCCTTTTTTGTATTCTAGTAATTTAGACAACCTGACGTCTCCAATGAGAGTTTAGTCCGACCAACGTGCAGCACACGCGCAGTTTATGCATAGCTTACGTGCAGCTTAAGAATTACAAGAATAACATTTTGCACTAAGACGTGAACGTAATTGCAACTGCACCCTAACTTGACGGGCGCGTCAAGACATTACGTGAATTAGCCTACTGGTCGCAAAAAGCCATCGTGAAGCATTAAAGCTTAGTGGCTCTCATAAACCTCTCATTAGATTTCTCAGTTGGAGAGGCCTCCCATACTCAGCAATGAGTAATTATGGTAGTACAGTACATATAGTCAATCTTCACGGACTATATGGCATAATCCCTCTCAATCGTACTCTCGATTGTAGCGGGGGCCCGTGCCCTGTAGTGGGAGGTATTTGGGTTGATATAGATGACATAGCTGATATAGATACAGATATAGATAACGGTGAAGAAAAACATCTTGAGGAAACCTGCAAGCCATAGCAATTTGTGAGAATCTCTACGGTATGTAAAAGAACTGCACTACAAAAGGTCCTGCACTAGGACAGCAAGGGCGATTATGGGCCGATACAATAAAGTACAATACAATACAGTTCCCTACAATAAAAAAAGAAATTGGATGTGTCATTTTTTTTTTTTTGAATAAAAATAATGTGCTCTACTTAACCATATTTTAACCTTATATAAAAAAGTACATATTATGTACCAAAACACCCAGGATCCCGTTTACATACATTTTCCCGTTGATAATAAAACATTGAAAACCCAACGTTCCGGGAATAAAATAATCTCAAACCCCACATAAAACAAATTCATTAATTAAATTATATCTCAAATTATTAACATATTACGAGGAATTAATTAATGGACAAATAAAATTATTTATAGCTGCATCGTTCATTGGAAATAACGCATAATTATTTATAGCTTTATTCAATTTTAGAACTGCAGTTACATTTAATTATATTCCGTATTTACATACATTGTACTTAAATAATAAAATAAATTAAACTTGAAAATATTTTCACCATTATTATAATGTTGGCACCTTTGAACTGCCTGGCCGTCACCATCACTGTAACCAGTCACCATTCCCGAATTTTAATTTGGAACTACGAAGGTGAATAATAACATTCCTTTTCACGCATCCTTATTACATTTGCACAAAAAACGACGTAAGCTAGATAAAAATCAAAACAATATTACGTTGGTAGAAGGACGATAAAACGATCTACTCAGATCCTTGTTGCAGCGATTTTTTTTTTTGTCGTTTACATAATTATATGTGAATGTATTTTTCAATTATATACTTTGCATAATATTGTAAATAGTCTCAGTTTAATATTGTTTAGCGAAGATTTTAATCTTTGCATATTATGTTCATATCTGCCTTGCTAGCGACCACCCTTTATAAAACCCGCCGTAGTGACCCATGTAAAAGTATCATGTTTTAGGATCAGCCAATACATTAGCAGCTTCTTAATACATTTAGTATAACGACAATACAATTTTTAGTACATTAGTATCAACAGTTATAACAAACGAAGTTATCCCCAACTCTCGTATCGAATCAAAATTTGGCAGAATTGTCGACATCGGCACTGCTTGCCATAAAAAAATAATTAATTGCCATAAAAATAAATTAGCAAAACTTACATTTTTATTACCTTCCGGTCCGACTAGGCTTTTTCACTTTTGAATAACTTTGTTATTTTACAACCGATTTTAGTGTTGTTTTAAGAGGTTTTTTTTGTTTATGTGTTATTAGGTCTTGTGTGGTAAACGATAATTATTAAAATAAAACATAGAATATTGTACCGATGAAAATATAAAGGGATGTTTCCTTGCCAGTCTATAGTATTTCTACATAACATTGTGCTAGGTATTAATACGTATAAGTATATTTATGTCAATTTGCCATGTAAATATGAACGAATTATAACCTATTCAATTAACATACTTAATCATATTTATTCCGTCATGTACTATATCTGGTTTAAGGAAACAAATATAATATGTACCTGTTCAATGAACATAATTCATTTATTTCAATATGAATTGATACCTGAATGAGAACAATATATAAAAAAACACTTTAAAGTCACACTAACAAATAAATCAAACGTTACATTCAAATGACAATGGAAATTAATCTACAAAACGAATATAATTGAAACCTTGCACAAATGCCCAAAAAGATAAATGTTGAATATCTACAATATATTAAACAACTTGAGACGCTGAAGATCAGGCGAAGTGGCAGACTCTAGGAACGGCCGGGATAGCGACAAAGAGAAAAAATCTCTATCTGTCTCCCTCTAAAAGCACAGTAAGTCCACTGCTGAACCTAACCCTACCCTAGATTTTCCTAAGGAAAGGATATGTTGGATTTTGAAGCCGCTAGCATCTAGCAAGAAAGGACTTAATACACAGAAAATATATAATTTGTTAAAATTCTGAATAAAAGTTGATACTATGAAGGTGTCAAGTAAAAACGCGCCCAAGTATAAAAGAGACAAAGCAGAAGTGCGGCTTGTTGTCTCATATTATTTATTTTCCTTATTTAATTTAAAAATCTTATTTCAATATTATTTATTATGTATCCCACAAACCACCTATTAACAGGCCAATTGATTTGTCATTGCTTAGTGTGTGGTCAATTTTATTAGGGCCATTGCGTCATCTATACGCTATGTACTAGGTCAAAGCTTTGAAACAAAAGTGCGTTCCAAATCCCAGCTATTTAATATTTCTTTACATAAATTCTGGCATGCAATAAAACGAAATACAATAAAAATGATAAATATCATCATAAAAGCCCGTTCCAAAACTTAGCTATTTAATAATTTAGTCATAAATACTGGCATTCAATAAAGCAACACAATAAAAATAAACTATAAATTTAAATTACGAACACGTAAACACGTCTGAGACATCCAATATCTATCCACTCGAACAAAGATACAGATTAAAAAGAAAGATGTCTGCTCTCGATTAAAATGGCGCGACTTGATAAACGGGTACAAAAGATAAGTCCGATGTCCTTGGACGCTAACCTTCTGAGGGCCCGAAGGTCTTGAGGTCACCTTGAGGTGAACGACCCCTTGCGTAAGTTGCATCATTGCGAAGATATGCAACGGCGCAGCCGCGCATCGCTGGGAAAAAAAACCGGCGGCGTGTGCATTGTGCCTCAGTTTTTTTTGGCGCGCTGGATGTTTTTGGTTTTAGAATTTTATTTTTATGTTTTTTAAAATTAGTTTTATATTTTATTAGTATTGGATTATATTGTGCAATGAATTTTATTTTAAATAATATAACAATTATTGAATCTATAAGCTTAATACATCTCTAATAAGTGTATTAATAAGTAACATATCAAGGTATATCAAGACTGCGACCGAAAACGAAGCCAGGTGGTAGAATTAGTGACTTCAGACAGAATGCAACGAAAAATTTCGCAAAAAAAAATATTATTAAAATTTAAATTAAAAATGTATTTATTACTTATTATCGTATTTGGGTGATAATAGTTTTCCTAAAATAATAATGTACACCATTTAATTTTAAAGGATGCAATGGTATGCAAAGTTTTAAATTACTATTTTCGCAAAAACTAGGTATTACCCACCCAATCACGATGATATTTTTAATTGCATTGTGTCTGTAACCACTAAAACTACCACCTGGCTTCGTTTTCAGTCGCAGTCTTGATATACCCTGTATATGTGTGTATTAAGTGGTGTACAATAAAGTATTATCTATCTGTCTATCCATTACATAATTTTTGCATCATACATGCACGTACTCGAAGTTTTAGGTAAAGATTCAATCATATTATAAAATAAAAAAAAATCATTTAACATAAATTTTCCGAATGAAAATACCCCGAATCTAGCTTTAACTTTTTTACGCAAATTGAAATATAAATGAATAGGAAATACATAAAGGCGTAGATCCAGTCGTCCTCATCCTCAACCGAGTCTATAACAAGTCATAACCTTAGACAAGCGACCTTCCTCAAGTGTGACGCGCGCTACGTGCTGTCTGCCAGCTCCTTTGTGTTCCTATCTTCCTTTAAAAAAAAACGTCACATGCACTTTTGCTTTTCATTTTATTTTTTAAGATTATTAAAATATTGAATTTGAATTTAGAATAACGAGTGTGTAGATAAAATACATCATATAAGTTGTGAATTTGAATTTGGAACATTTTCATTTATTTTTAATAATCTTGTGTGAATAAAGGTTTTTATTTCGAACAATTTTGTATTTATTATTAAATTCCAAATTATAATGGCTCTATAATTTGGACTTCTTTTGTCAAAAAAAATATAAACATTAAATCACTGCAAACAAACAATTCCGTGTTTTACTGATAATCCAAGTAGATAATTTTTACGACACCAAGATATTATTATCACTTACAAACACTACGTCATTACCTGTTTATAAAATCGCGTTATTTGTCCTCATTAGCGTAAACTTACAAATAATTCAAGAAATAAATATACGAAAGCTTGCAACAAATCTTCACAATAAAAATAGTCTGGCCATTTTCCTTCACATACGTATGTGTGAGTATCCATTATACGATGACCTGCCTTGCTCCCCCCTATTGAATATAATAGGAAGGAGTTTTGCTCTCCAAAGGGCAGTCAGAGTTCTTGCTTTATTGGTTTATTTATCGTCGGGCTCAAGGGCCGCTATTCATTTGCGCATTCTCGAGAGATATGCTCATTTTGATTTTATTGTAAGAACACATCTAGACGATTTGATAAGGCCTGCACTTTAACAGACAAGTTTAAAAGCGAGGATAAATAGTTTGGACGTAAACTTCGCGATTCAAGTTGTTTTTATGTTGAGTTTATTTACTTTAAGATAAAGTCGGATAGAAATCTTCTTACTTATAATAATGTTGCACAACAATTTTAAAAATGTGTAAAGTGACTGTCTCAGTGGCGTAGTTGTACTACGGTACGATTACAAAGCTGAGGTCTCGGGTTCGAATCCCGGGTCGGAGCAAAATGATATTGGATTTTTCTAATAATTAATTATCAGTCCGGAGTCAGATTCTGTGCCTGATATGGCGATAGGCGCGCCCCCTATCATATCGTGGACGGAACATACAAGGCGAAACGTGGGTGTCCTGGTAGTGCCTCTGCCTAGCCCTCTGGGATAAAGGCGTGAGTATGTATGTATGTAAATTCCACCAACTCCGAACCCGTAATAGAGGAGCGTTGCGTACTATGGACTAAGCACTCTTAAATGGACTCTCGAGGGTAGGGGAGTGCTTTCAATAATGGGCGATAAAAGGCTATTGGTATAGAAATTTTAATAAAGTTATTAAAGCCCAAATTATATTGGCATATTTGAAATTGTTTTGAAGGAGCTACAATGTTCGTGTTTCTCTCAATGAGATTTGTATTAAACGATATCTCACTAGTTTTTCAGATACACTGGGTAGACCTTTTACCTGCGGATCTTGGCGCCCAGCCCTAAGCTACTAAAAAAAAAGCTGAATTATTTTTAATATAGCAATGAATGGCGAGATGAGCATACCATTCGCCTGATGGTAAGCGATACGATGGATGGCGGGACGATTTGCACAAGAGGGCCGGCAGCGATTGGATGTTTAAAGCAGCAGACCGGGCTCTGTGGCGTACCTTGGGAGAGGCCTATGTCCAGCAGTGGACTGCAACGGGCTGATGATGATAATGAAGAAGCGATACGACAGCTCATGGACAGTAGCAAAACGAAATAACAAAATGACTTACAAAACAATGCTTAGCATTCCACTGCGCTCGCCATCCTGAGACATAAGATGTTAGGTCTCATTATGTCCAGTAGTTACTCTGGCTACAAAGTCCTTATAACCAGAACACAACAGTGCATTTACACTGCTGTTTGGGGGGAGAAATAGATATTGCGGTGGTACCTACCCAGGCCTCTCACATATGAAAGACTTATCAGTGCCTATATTCTTCCTTCTATTTGTTTATACAAGCACGACACTTGACCACTCACTACTACAATCCACTAAACAAATGCAATGCATTGCAGTTCATCTATGATGCATTGGAAAGCGTTAGCGACCTCCTTGGTCGACCTTGAGTCGTCGGGGTCGGCGGCCAACCGTCAAGGGCGACCGTGCAAGCCTGTTTATGTAATTTGTACCGTTAGCTCTCATATTTGCACGAATTAATTAGATTAAAATTACAAATTATTAGAACATTTAATTATAAATGTTTTAATTAAATTGATAATGTGTTTGTTGCGAAGTTTTTTGAACTTTGTTTGTGTTGTACGCACGTTCGTAAATTAATTAATATTACTTAGACATTTTTTGTAGATTACGAGTAATATTTTGATGTAATTTAAAAAAAGTATGGTAATATGTAAAATAAATTCTTAAGTCTTAAATAGTTTAGTTTTCTTAAAATAGTTTTAGACGTATTTTTAAGTTTGTAGATCCGTTATCAATAAGGGCTTTTTTAATATATAACTCAGTAATTTTGCATTAGTCAAGACAATCACATTAATCAGGTTTAAAAATATACACACCGGAAAGGCCCTTTAATTCAACATGGACTGTTATCTAAGCAAGGCATTCTGTAATTCAACTCTCTCAAGGCTCTTTAATTCAACATGGACTGTTATCTAAGCAAGGCATTCTGTAATTCAACTCTCTCAAGGCTCTTTAATTCAACATGGACTGTTATCTAAGCAAGGCATTCTGTAATTCAACTCTCTCAAGGCTCTTCAATTCAACATAGACTGTTATCTAAGCAAGGCATTCTGTAATTTTATTTTGACTGAACATTTTGTAATACCATCATACGTTAAAATAGGCTTGCATAGTTCATGTTAATTACTGTAAAATCCCTACCGACTAATCCTAGTATTCTCAGCAAATCCGACCATTTACCATCTCTTAATGGTAAAATACTTATTTTTCGATAATCGGTATTGCGATCTTTTACAACCCTCCGTTACACGGTAATTCACAGCTTTACCCTTGTGACACGATAAATATGAAAATAAGCATCTGCACTTTCAGTATTCATCATCATCATCATCATCAGCCCGTTGCAGTCTACTGCTGGACATAGGCCTCTCCCGCGGTACGCCACAGAGCCCGGTCTGCTGCTTTATGCATCCATTCGCTGCCGGCCCTCTTGTGAAAGTCATCCCGCCATGGCCAGAAGACGTCCCACGCTACGTCTGCTAAGACGTGGTCTCCACTCCAGATCCCGCTTACTCCAGTATTATTATTATTTTCATTAATCCATTAATCCAATTAAAAACCATTCGCATAACAAAACCATCAAAAAGAGCCATGTTGAATAACTCTTAACTGTCTGGTTTGGTATAATTTGCCAAAGAATAGCCGTTGTACATAATTGTGTTTTTTTTTTTTTTTTTTTTCTCTTTATTTTATATAAGGTCTTTGAGTCGCTTTGCGACTATGTCAAACCCATTGTACACAATGTTAAAATTAACTACCTTAACACACTAGTAATATCAAATATTGTAGTATACACTTTGTGTAACGGAATCGAAACATATATTAGGCCAGAACATAATTGTGTTGTATTTAACGATGTCGCAAAAACTGGCCGGTATGCGCTTCGCACGACAGGTGGGGCGGCAATCTCACCGGGCTTAGAGCCTACGACACGATGATACGATATATCGGATGGCTGTTGATGGTACTAAAAATGCCATAGTATTTATGCTACGATTTTACTATGGATCGGATGGGAATTGGTGACAGTGGCATAGCATAGCGAAGTCCTTTATCCTCAGGGATAAAGAACTTTGCTTCTCGCCCTGAGAGAACCAGTACCGCCCCTAATATACTTAACAGTCATTGTGAGGATTTCTAACGCTTGTGTAGTGCATTTGTTGGGAACCTAGGCACTTTGTAATGTTGGGGACATACAAGCTTTCGCCCTCCAGGCTTTTAGCTTACAAGAAGAACAACTTAACGAATGGCTAACGCGGTTAGGCAGTTGTCTAATGGCTCAATATTATCGACTACATTAGACTTTCTTTAAATTTTATTTTTAAATCTCAAGTATTATTTAGTCTCGCCCATTATGGGACGGAACGCACACGGCGAAACGTTGGTGTTCTGGTAGCACCTCTGCCTACCCTTTCTGGGAAAGAGTCGTGATGTTTGTGTGTAAAATAAAATTTACAGCTTTTTGGAGACAAATGTAAATCACTACTCCTATAATCAACTTATTAACAATATTTTTATATATAGTTTACGTCACAGTATCGTACATTGTAAACACACCATCCCAGATTATGCCGGAGTAACGGTACCGCCAGGTGCTGAGACCGCAATTAAAAATAGTAAAGTTCGATCAGTATGTCTAAAATGTATGCCTCGAGTGCACTCCGAGGCGTAATTACTAGCCTCCATATTCAATGGAAATTTACTTGACTGTATGTACCTCAATGTTGGGTTTAGTCTTCATGCTATTATAGATAGCCTCGGTGGCGTAGTTGTACTACGGTACGACTACAAAGCTGAGGCCTGAGGTTCGAATCCCGGGTCGGGAAAAGTGATATTGGGATTTTCTATTCATTAATTATTAGCTGGATTCAGGAATTTCTGCCCGATATGGCGATAGGCTCGCCCCCTATCACATCATGGGACGGAACATACAAGGCGAAATATAAGCGTCCTGGTGGCGGCCTCTGCCTACCCCTTCTGAGATGAGTTTATGTATGTATGTATGTATGTATGTATGTATGTATGCTATTATAGATATATTTTTTTTGCAAACGCAAAACCGCAGTGGTCCAGCATTGTGGACTCTGGACCGTATTAATCGAGCTTTCGGTAGAGAAGGCCCATGCCATGGGATTTATATGAGCTGAACTATTCAAGGTCTGATGAACAAATAAACGGCTTACGCCCAAATACTGGAACGCAACTTAAATATAACTTGCGCTTAACTACGTTAATCCCGATTAAATGTACTGGGTAAGTGAGCCGTGCGCTGTTAAGAGCAACTTATTATTTGAATGTCGTTCCAGTATTCTGGCGTTAATGTTAAGTGATAACCGCCGCCTGTGAAAATGTTCGATTCTTGGGCTGTAGATACGTTGCATTTAAACAAGGGAAGAAGACCACGATAATACCAATATAATAGGACGGTCAGACGACCTGGTGAAGGTCGCGGGACGTCGCTGGATGCAGGCTGCCTCCAGCAGGTCACTGTGGAAATCATTGGGAGAGGCCTATGTTCAGCAGTGGACTTCCCTTGGCTGATGGATGGATGGATGATGGAAACAAAAGAAAGAGTTGTAAAAACGACTTGAGAAGGAAAGTGTTATTGAAATTTCGTTTATTGAACAGGCAAATAAATAGCACTTTTGACAAGTCGTATAAAAAATCATTATAATATAGTGCTCTATCATCTTTTTTTTTTGTTCATTTATATATTATAGTCTTTTTATTATAGTATTCAGTATAATATTATTTAATATGATATGTGTAGATAACAAAATAACAATAAACAGCCAGCTATTTTCGAACAAATTCAATTTCTGCATATTTTATACCATAACCATACATTTACTGCAACCCTGTGCAGACAATTCAATAAATTCACCTACAATTATGCGATTTTTTCTATTTATCGACCAGTTTAACTTGACCTCTGATAGTTCTAGTTTTAGTATCTAACGCGGTCGCCATGGTTGGGCAATGGCTTATCAATTACCGGCCCAGGTGGGCAGTAAATGCATTTTTATGTTAGTAGGATTACGGTAACTGTACATGGCCAGGTGGCAGCTCAAACAGGTCTGGTACAAGCTTGTTGCATGGACGAGGCGCACACTGCCCCATATGCGTGGATACAGTATTGTAAGTTATAATTGTGCTGACTGCCTCGGTGACTTAGTTGTATTACGGTACGGTTACAAAGCTGAGGTCTCGGGTTCGAGTCCCGGGTCGGGCAAAGTGATATTGGATTTTTCTATTCATTATCAGCCCGGAATCAGGAATTTGTGCCCGATATGGCGATAGGCTCGCCCCCTATCACATCATGGGACGAAACATACAAGTCGAAATGTGGGTGTCCTGGTAGCGCCTCTGCCTACCCCTTCTGGGATTAGCGTTGCCAGGCGTCCGGATAAAGCCGGACATAGTTAGGCTTTTTGATTGCATGTCCGGCTAAAATAAACGGTGTCCATCTTTTGTTAGGCTTTTTACATTTCGCAAACAAGCGAGCACTGCCGCCGCGCCGCCGAGCGTGGCCGAGATTTATGATAATAATCAAAAAGACTTGATTTTACATAAAAAAAATTGTCGTACCTATTAATACTAAGACAAAATCCTCAATAATATAGGTTGTCCGGCTTTTTTAACCAAATGTCCGGCCAAACTGGCTGGTCTGTCCGGCTATTAGGTTTGGCGACCTGGCAACGCTATCTGGGATAAAGGCGTGAGTTTATGTATGTAAGTTGTAATTATGAGGTGTATAGATATGTAACGTGTAAAAATGTAATAAATAATAATAAAATAAAAACACCCAACAGTTTAAACTTTAAAGTGAGCAGTGCGGACAGGCTGAGACTTATAACAGGGTCCTATAGACAATTTTGAGTATGGAACCTACAATGATAGATAAGGTTACGCCAGTCTCTTCTAAGGTATGCAGAGCTCCCACTATTGCCATCTGCAGTCAGCTGACTATGTTCCTGCCGCAATATAAATAAATAAATATAGATATAAATACACCCAACAGTCACACACATAGTCCTGACCCCACACTAAGATCGAGTCTTGTGGGTATCAAAAACTACGAGAGACTTTTCGGTCTCACAAACACCCAGACTCGAAACAAATACCTGTGGATCACACAAATATTTGCTTCGGTGCAGGATCGAACCCGCGACCTCTCGTTTCACAGCCGGCGTCTAACCAACGGCGCCACGGAGGCTGACAAATTATACAGTGACAAAACATCTACGTTTTCCAACCTTTTTGCTAACTTTTGGTATAATCCTGGTAATAGCCGTTGACGGCTTTACAGATCATATTAATTAATAGTCGCTCCCAACTTGCCAAATAACATAAAAAAATATAGTGCAAATGCTGCAACCAATAAATATGTGCTATTTTTTCCGATAGATAAATTATTATACTTATTTCGTTCAGGCATAACGGCTACTTATCACGTAATACTGTTTATAGATACCGGTTAACCTAAGAATCCCAGACCATCATCGATGTACACTGATAATGTAACCTTTAGCTTCCAAGTTTAACAAAAATCAAATTAGCTTTTTTATCACGAAAAATTTGGTTGTCTGGAAGAGATCGCTTATAGCGATAAGTCCGCTAATTGTACACCATTTTTTAAGTTTTCTATGTTTTAATGTCTGTACTTTGTTGTGTTCAATAAAGTGTTGTGTAAAATCCTTAACAACTAACTTAAATTATTATTAAACATGTCCTACTGTACACTCCCAACACCACGACGACAATGTAACATGAGCGGTAATTATTCTTAAACGTATGTACGTAACAAATGTTTTAATGATATTGAACTTAATATGGCAAATAATTTAATAACAAAAGATCAACATCTTCGAATAAATTATATCATACATATTACAACATCATGTTATCAATTAATTAAGGCACCTATGACTATGTTCCAAATGGTTAATGAAGTGGAAAAAGATAATCTATAGCTAGGAAATGATATCCTATCGCTGGTCGACAATATTGTGTTGGCCTGGTCGGCTGGAATGTATGAACGTCTTCACCCAAGAGGCAGAAATAAAATAAACTAAAAAAATATTTTTATCGTAGCTTCTAACAGATACTATAAAAAAATAAAGAATTGAAATCTCATAATTCAAATTATCAATACAAAAAACTGTCGCATTAAATAAATCTGCACTTGCATTTTTTTATAATTGTATACCTCTGCTAGAAGCCTGTCATACAGTTCAGGCTGAAACTCCACAAAATATATTTACGATTAATAATCTCTCAACATTAATCATAAAGTTAAACAATTCATCTCCAAATATCAATTAGAACAAGATGTTTCTCGAAACCACTCACGCCGCGCCACACGTGAACTGAAAAAATATTTTCAACATTTACAACACAAATGTATCTGAATAATGATTTTCCAATAGCGCCCGGTCATTTGGTACAATTACCCCGGACTGAATAAACCATTACGACACACATAATGTTACACACGTGGCTAACATTTGGCGGATTAGTAATTTACACACCTTTTCAATATCCTTCCTCTCTCTCTCTCTCTCTCTCTCTCTCTCTCTCTCTCTCTCTCTCTCTCTCTCTATCTACAGCCGTAGGAAGTCCACTGCTGAACATAGGCCCCCATGAATCTCCAGCTCCACATCGAAAAGTTGGAGGCGGCTTGCATACTTCCTTCAACCTTAATTATTTTATTATGGGATTATTGTATCTAGAGGAAAGCGATGTTCTGTAGCCAATGGAAATGTTCCCTGGAATCGTTCTCAATATTATGTATGGTATGGTCATTATACCGTCCTTGGGTAAAAAATTAGAAATACACCCAACAGTCACATACATAGTCATGACCCCACACTTAGATCGAGTCTTGTGTCGTGGGTATCAGAAACTACGAGAGACTTTTCGCTCTCACAAACACCCAGACCCGAAACAAATACATGTGGTTCCCACGAACATTTGTCTTGGTGCGGGAATCGAATTCGCGGCCTCTCGTTTCACAGCCAACCTAACCAACTGCGCTCCGGAGGCTGTCCAAATTATAAAAGAAGGAACGATAAAAGGACGAATGAGAAAAGAAGAGGCAGTAAACATGTATCACGAAGAATTGATGTCTGATGGAGCTGAAAGGTTCTCGAGAAGAGGTAATGTACCAGACTTCTTCGGATACTCTTTTGGGCAATGGATCACCTAATAGAGGCTGCTTTCAACAGGCTCCTATGGGAGAACTATGATCTGTATATGGTGGGTTTCCCGTAGCTGAAGATACTAATAGTGATAAGGAACTCGAGATTTGGAGTGACCGTGGATCAGGCTTTAAGAATTAAGTCCCTCGAACAGGGAAAGGAACTTTGATTTATTGGACTTCTGATAAACTCACATTACATTTCCGTTTATCAGACTAAATGCGAAATGCACCAGTGTTTCGTCGAATAGGAATACTGAAGGTTAATATCTCATTCCTCCTTTCGTCCTTTTTCCTTTTCTCCCTATCATTTCTGGATTCCAGCTGTTGTACTACGGTACGACTACAAAGCTGAGGTCTCGGTTTCGAATCCCGGGTCGGGCAAAGTGATATTGGGTTTTTATCATTATCAGCCCGGAGTCAGGAATTTGCACCCGATATGGGGATAGGCTCGCCCCCTATCACATCATGGGACGGAACATACAAAGCGTAATGTGGGTGTCTGGGTGGCGGCTCTGCCTACCCCTTCTGGGATAAAGGCGTGAGCTTATATATGTATGTAATTTGATCCAACACATAAGCTATCGATTGTTCTGAACAGTGTGTCACATCACACGTGTGACACAGCATCTCGTCACGTTGTGGCGCACGAGTTATTTTTCTATCGGCCCACTTTTGATCTGCCACGCTTATGTAAGGTGTCGCTGAACTCCATATTCGTACAAGACAATGTTATATAAGCCACAAGTTCAACGTTCACTATACTGATTTGAGACTGAATTGTGAATGAAGCCAATTTATGTATTTATTTATTATAGTGAATGTTCTAGTAAATTTTGTTAGTAAGGCCTCACTTTTGTCAATTGTATACGAAAGCCCAGGTTTGAATGGAGTGCTACTTATATTTAAAAAAAATGAAGCTGGAAATCGAAGCCAATACAAATAAAAATGTAGATGATCGCTCTTTCTCTAATCTTCCATAAACTATTATTGCGAGACTGTATTCCCGTAATATCCAAAACAATGATTGCTAGAATTTTCTTCTGTTTATCTGTCTGTTTGAGCGCTCTTATCTCAAGACCGGCTTTACTAACGTATTGTAGCATGCTTCACTTAAAACTTTGCATTTTATTTCAATCAGTATATAAATAAAATTAAATGTAAACTTAATTTTATTAATAAAATTAAATATCAATTAAATTTATTTATACATATACTAGATACTATAAATATCAATTTAAATAATGACATTGAACTCGTTCGATAAAAATGCTATAAAACTGTTCAGACGCATTAGCTGATGGTCTATAATTTCGTAAGCGGTTCTGGAGTTTTCACTTTTCAGAGCGAGGAATGGGGTGTACTGAATACTCAGTAAATAAAATCAAGCAATGTTGTAAAACTACACTTAAGACGGGTAGTTTTCGGGTATGTTTTTCCTTCTCTTATGTCCATCCCATGGTAGTCGGTAAGAGATTGCCTCGAGCGATACGACCGCCATTTGTACTTTAATATTAAATATTCGTTTAGTTATTAAGATTTATTAAGTGTACAAAAAATAATAAAATAAATAAATAGTTATAAATGGCAACATGAGTAGTTACAGATTTCGTAACGTATCAACGGTACCCGCGGAGATTGTATCAAATATGATTAGAAGGCGTGGGCGACGCACGTGCACTGCCTTAGAGTGTTCATACACGATCCAACATACTCGTATTTCACAACAAATAATATAATTTAAAATACACCCAACAGTCACATACATAGTCCTGTGCCCCTAGCCGGAACATTTTGTAGTATCGTAATAGAATAGTAATAGTAAAATTTTGTATGGGAATTTAAACAGCGCCATTGTGAGCGTATTTGGAACTAAAATTTGACAGCGGGAAACGTTTACGATACTATACGAGTATTACTATACGATACTTCAAAATGATCCGGCTAGGGGCACTGACCCCACACTAAGATCGAGTCTTGTGTCGTGGGTATCAGAAACTACGAGAGACTTTTTAGTGTCACAAATACCCAGACCCGAAACAAATACTTGTCGTTTCACAGGCGGCGTCTAACCAACTGCGCCACGGAGGCTGTCAAAAAACACATATGAAGATGGTTTTGATTCGTCATCTAGTAAGAGACCATACCCACCTATGACTTCAGAGGAATTGAAAATTGACTTCAACCTTTTTAAAAACATATATGATTTTTTGATTTATTTTTTTATCCTGCATCATTCCGCTGATGGTCAAAGGTCTTCCTGGTCTTCCTCCACAACAACGTTCCATGAAACTCGTTATATGGGATGATATATGATTTAAGCCTTGTAATTAAACAGCTTTCTCACTGTATGGGCTACATACTTGGTAAAGAGGTCGTCACAAGGCGTAGTTTCTGTTACTCATGGCGCCTGTCACCACCCTGTTATTTGACTACACCATATTTGTGATGGTTGACAGTTGTGATGGTCGACAAAACCTAGTCTGTTGGCCAGCCGGTGCCATGAGCAGGTGATGTTAGCTTGGGACCGAGGTGTTGATTGAAACTTCTTATGCCTAAAAATCTTATTGTATTGTATTGTATTAGCCCACGTCCCTCTGCAGGGCAGAGGCCTCCTCTACAATCGAAGGTACGATTGAGAGTGTTTAGGCTATATAGTCCACCACGCTGGCCTAGTGCAGGTTGGCGGACTTTACATATAGAAATTCTTACAAATCGCTATGGTATGCAGGTTTCCTCACGATGTTTTCCTTCACTGTTATAGTGCGTGGTGATTGACTATCAATACACACATGACTCCGAAAAGTCAGAGGAATCATGATTTATATTAAATTTCTGGTTCTGGGGATCTAATCTATAGAATATGAAAAAAGCATTCAAAATAATAAGCATTAATTATATAAAATATATGTTGCTTAGTGTACAGGGAGCCTAACGATGAACTAACGGGTAAAGTTACGGTGTCTTATCTGCAGTAATAAGCTTATGATAAATAACTTACTCATTGTTACGAATGTACGAGCACATTGTGAGTAACCACTCGTTTGTGTAATTTTTTACTCAGTGGTGTTGCAAATTAATGAAAATTATAAATCATAATATGATGTCTCATTGGTTCAGTAGTGTTTATGGGTCTTGGATTCAATTCATAAATCAGCTTTTCGAAAAAGATTAAGTAAGTCAGTGTTCCTGGGTAAGATAAAAAGTCCTTCAACGAATTTATTCTAATTTTATTAATTGGAGTAAAAGTCTTGTCCTACCACAAAGTTAAAAATGATATTAATTTTTTATGCGACAATATGGCAACTATTCCGCATCAAACTATAGAAGAATCACATAAATCGGATCATAGATCTCAGCGTAAACGGTACATAAATAACCAATCGAAATGAGAACCTCCTTTTTGAAGTCTGTTAAAAATAAAAATAAAATAACCTGGTTCGAGTCCCGGGTCGGGCAAAGTGATATTGGATTTTTCTATTCATTATCAGTCCGGAGTCAGGAATTTATGCCGGATATGGTGATAGGCTCGCCCCCTATCTCATCATGGGACGGAACATACAAGGCGAAATGTGGGTATCCTGGTAGCGCCTCTGCCTACCCCTTTGGGAATAAAGACGTGAGTTTATGTATGTATGTTTAAAAAATAAAATTATAAACAAAATCCCATGTGAACGTCAACCCTACACAGTGAGGGTGTAGTAGTAAGGATATAATATTTCTAAATATATAAAGCATTTAATAATGCAGTTAAGTTTGGTGATGGCCTGGGACCGTCTGGCGCGTGATTTAGCTGCCTTTGTTGTCTGGCGAATGCGTATGCACTGAACACTGAAAATACAACGTAATGCGCGCGACACCGCCTGGATTTCACTATATGGGTAATGGTCATTAGTCTCTTCACGGTAATAGGTTCGAAGCCTAAAAAAACAATTTTCAGAGCTTGACTCGTATGTTAGTCGAAGGATAAAGTGTCAAATTTTATTATTTTTATAGATACTGATTAATATGACAGTCAGTATATGCCTATTGCTAAGCACAGAAGTCGTATATACTCTAGAGTTCGATTGAGAGGGCTTAGGCCAGTATACAATGGAATAGTACGAGTTGTTTAAAACCATAGAAACACTGAAAAATTGGTAAGGTATGCACGATATTTTCCCTCGCCGTTAATATTGTTTTTCGCTTGTAATTTCTCTTTCTACTTATCTAATAGATACAAATTTAAATACAAAATTAGGCACGATTACAGCAATTACATAAATAAGCTACGGTAGCATTTTGGACTATCGCGGGTCAACGCACGATACCAATTCGCTTCATTTTTCGTGTGACTTAATTCGCGATAAGTAGTTTATTCTGTGCCGTTCTGATAAAGTATTTATACTAACGTAAATGTTTATTTACGAGTTCTATGTTTTATTTCTAGTGCTATTTGTATGCTGATATACTATAGTATATTACATTTGTTTAATGGTTTCTTAGATTTACGCGAATAAAACTAATATTTACGGATTTTATCGCAGATTTGGTTTAATTATTATATTTTTTCCACTTCCCGACATTTCCGCTCCGTGACCACGAAAGCTGTAAAGTAATCGAAACGTCGGGAAATGAAAAAATGTGATAAACAAATGATTATCACATTTATGACTGTAATATAAATGTCAAATGATATGATTAAGATCCACTTATCTCCACAGCAAAATTGAAGACAAAATATCATCTGATTTTTCAATGGTGCGATAAAAGTTATTCATCGAATAATGATAACTTCAATAAATATAAATGGGACATAATTGATATATTTTATTAAGACTTCGTACTATTATTAAATTTTTAATTTCATCGTCTATCATATTTAATCGACATAGATAATTGAAAATATCTATAAATTGTTATTTTTGATATATAACATAACTATGTCAAATATACATCTGAAGAAGCCATTTCTCAAGCACTACAGATAAAAATACTACAAATTCAATATATTTCTCCTTGTATTACTAAAATTCCAATATAATTTACGAATAAAAGAATAACACAGAGTTTACTCCAGTTCACGAAGGGATGAAACCGCCCCCAAAAAAGGCTACGCTAGTTCAAAGCACTAGGGTTTAACGAACTTGCTACGGTAACGTTATCAGCTGCTACGTTTTCGGCGGGTCAACGACCACGTAGGCGTTCTACGAGATATTTTCATATGTATTCTGTTTTGTAATTAATAATGGTTAATTAAATAACTTTCGGGTAAATATAACGTGGGCTGGATAGTTTAGCGGGCTATGAGTTAGTAGGGTCAAATCCCAGGTCAGGCAGTTCATTTTGTGTAAATTAATGGGTATGAAAAAAAAATATTGATAGGCCTGGGCCTGAAATCTGCATTTGGAACTGCAATAAGCTGGCCCACTGTTACATTTAGGATTGAAATTAAATAGCGATAGATCATTTCCATGCGATACAAAAATGCTGGCTTGCTTATTGTCTTCTTCAAGCTATGTTGGACTCAAGATTATAGCTTGAATTTTCACACCATTGCTGCCATAGTAAGAAAGAATGGTCAGTAGACATATTATTTGTATTTTTGTCAATGAATGGCGAGACGAGCATGCCATTCGCCTGATAGTAAGCGATACGACCGCTCATGGACTGTAGCAAAACCAAACAACACGATGAATTACAAGGCATTGGCATTCCACTGCGCTCGCCATTCTAAGACATAAGATGTTAAGTCTCAATATGTCCAGTAGTTACTCTGGCTACAATGTCCTTCAATCCGGAACACAACAGCGCATTCACACTGTTGTTTGGCGGGAGAAATAAGACATTGCGGTGGTACCTACCCAGGCGGCCTCTCACATATGAGACCTACCACCAGTGAATTGATATTGAAGCTCAGTGATTCTCTGCGAATCTCCAAGTTTTTATCTATACGCAGGCGTGGCACCAGGCAAGCGACCTGCCAATAAAATAAGTTCAACGACAGTCCTTAGAAAGAGTGAACGACACGAGAGACAAACAATATGCACGAAATGTGAACGACTTGTGTTATTTAATTAAATGTTTACGAGCGCGCAATATGTTTTTAATTGACCATGTGGGGTGTTCGGTTTCATTGCCAAAATTGAAGTGGAGTTAAAATTGGAGACTAAGTTTAAGTCGCAATTTTGTATTAGTGTCGATGGACTTGTAAACGGCAGTGTTTGTGTGCGTTTGTCGGTTTTTATGATGCCATAAGTTTCTTGGGGTTAGATTTTGTGTTCTGTATGGTTTTAGGCTCGCATCATATACTGCCTCCGTGGCGCAGTTGGTTAGACACCGGCTGTGAAACGAAAGACCGCGGGTTCGAACCCCGCACCGAGACAATTGTACGTGAACCGCAAGTATTTGTTTCGGGTTTGGGTGTTTGTGAGACCGAAAAGTCTCTCGTAGTTTCTGATACCCACGACACACGACTCGATCTTAGTGTGGGGTCAGGACTACGTAAGTTACTGTTGGGTGTATTTATATCTACATTTATTTATTTATATTGCGGCGGAAACATAGTCAGCGGACTGCAGATGGCAAAAACGATAAAAACGTTTTCTATAACAATAATTTTAAAAGTCACAAGAAATAACTTTAATATTTTATCATTTACAACATATCTACCACCCAACTAATAAACAACATTATTTTTAAAATAAAACAAAAAATATATATATTTGAATTTCAAATGTTATTTGCCTCTGTCGTTGACACTGCGGCGGGCGAGGGCGCGGCGCGGGACGGGGCGAGGGGCGGGGTGGGGGGATGCGTTGCACTGTTATTTTTAATTTGCACATATTGCTACACGTTATCCGAGAGTGCGTTCACACAACTATGACTAAATTATACGAGTTTTAATCTGGTATTAATACACAGTAATTAGTTATTTAGATTTACGATAATGGTACACATTGAAATAAAACGAAGTTTTAATAAAGCTGGAAAGCCATCGAAACGTCCGGAAGTTAAAAATGTAAAATTAAACCAAATCCATGAAAAATTCCGTAAAAAATCGTTACAATCGCGATACAGTTCATAAATTACTTTTTTACGTGAAAAAAGCTGTGAAACTACCAGGGAGGTCAAAAGGCAGATGATCGTTTTGCTGGCCTTACAATTCAGCTGCCTCACGGATATTGGGCCGGGCTGACTCCTTAACAAATACGGTACATAACGACTAAATCCCTTAAGTTGCAGTGCATTGTGGATGGTACGGGATATCTCAGGGCGAGAAGGGCTCCATTACTCCCTCTAATTGTGGGAGTATATATCCCCCCCCCCCCCATTTATTTCTCATTACAATTTATTCCCCATTGAATTCTCACGTCCTCTCACTACAGGATACAGTCTTAACTACATATACAAATCTTGCATCAAAGGTATCGAAAACTCCGACCTATTTTTCAATCCCAAACGCAAAAGCAAAAGTGAACAGCACTCAAAAAAACCCACTAAATCTGCCTTGAACGCTATCAAACCCACAACCACTTTCCGTCATAACTTGCCATATACCACAACCGAACCTAAGCCGCATTCCCGCAGGCGAAGGCATTACGCATCCAGTCGCTCGTTGCTCAACATCGACCAGACCTCCTTGACATGTCGCGAAAGGGCACGTCATCTGACGAAATCTTCGTCGTAGCCGCCTAAAAACTGCGGTTAATGAAGAGTATTTGAATAGACTAGAAGTAGCACTATATAATCACCACGCACTTTAACGGTGAAGGAAAACATCGTGAGGAAACCTGCATATCGTAGCGATTTTAAAGAATTTCTACGGTATGTAAGTCCGCCAACCCGCACTAGGCCAGCGTGGTGGACTATATGGCCTAACCACTCTCAATCGATTGTCTCGATTGTAGAGTAGGCCCGTGCCCTGCAGTGGGACGTATATGGGCTGATATAGATATAGATAGATAGAAGTAGCACTATACGGGTATATCAAGACTGCAACCTTAAACGAAGCCAGGTAGTTTTAGTGGTTACAGACACAATGCAACTAAAAATTTCGCAAAAAAAAGAGACTAACGTTTAAAAAAAAAATTAAATATCATCGTGATTGGGTGGTGGTGGTGGTTTCGTTTTCGGTCGCAGTCTTAATATACCCTGTATAAAGATAGCTGGAAATATTTGGATCCTAATAATTAGTAGGAGGTTTGTCGTCATGGCGACGAAAGTTCTAGTTAAATAAAAGAACGTATCAAATCAAAATTCTTACAAAATAGTTGCATTTATTGTGACTGTAATGCTAGTATAAAATCAAAATGTAACCACCAAGGAATCGAACCCGGAAAGTCAAAATGTATACTCCATTTTTGATATGAAAGCAACGAGGTAAAATTTCGTGAAATATGTTTCTTGAACCACCGCCGTGCAACAGGAAGCCAGTAGACTGCGTATCGAGATGCGAATTCGATCGGTGCGCCGCAAATTTTTGCTATCTTTATTTGAAACATCAGCGTTGAGTTTTATAAGGCTGATAAAATTCCTGATCAACGCACTACTCAATACATGAGTAGAGGGATTTGATTGTGTGGCTGTTCTACGCATTAATAATTTACTTACTTTTAAAATCCACCGCATAAAATATACGCTGCAATTTTAAAGTTTTTTAAAACACCAACAAAGAAAAAAATAGTTTTATTTAATTTTATTTCAAAGAAAAAAACAAAATATCCAGAAAAAGTTAGACGAAAATTGACACAGCTTGTACTTCAAATAAAACTTTAATGCAACTTTAATATTTGAGAGTCTACACGAGGTCGTGAACCGGGGAGGTCCTGTTTCGGTTCCCGCCGGGTGAATGCACTCGGGAAAACTGAATTTTATTTCAGACACCACTCTGCCCTGCGAAGTAAACGAACTTTCCCTTTTCGTAGGGCGGGCGGATTTGGGCGCTACCAAAAATGGGAACGAAACAAGGATTTTTTTTAATAATATTTGAACTAGCTATGAACGTAGTTGTCGCGTGAATTACTGTCTGTTACAAGAAAAGGGTGGGTGTTGTACCATCGACAGTTTTATCTTACAAATAGATACTGATATTAATTAAACCTTTCTGTGTAACTGGACATAATGAGACTTAATATAAGATATGCCTCAGTATTGCGAGGGCAGTGGAATGCCAAGCACTGCTTTGTAATTCATGGTGTTGTTTGATTTTCTACTGTCCATGAGCGGTCGTATCGCTTACCATCAGGCGAATGGCATGCTCGCCTCACCATTCATAGCAATAAAACAATAATTAACCTTTCCGTGTAAATCTTATAGCTCTTTGCACTTCTACTAACGTTATAAAAAATAACGCCTATATACATTCAAGGATTAAAAAGATGACACCAATGATACCATTTAACAAGTTTATTTCCGTTTAACATACGGTAAGCAAGCCTGTTATAACGCCAGACACAATATAGAATCCTAAATAACTCCCTTGCAATATTTTAAGCCCTCAAACTCACTTAAAGCTGGTTATGCAACACGGAAATCGAACATAAGATTAAAAAGCTCTCATAGAAAATATATCAAGAAACTAATGTGGCACAGGAAAAAACAACATAAAAATATAATTAACATAGCAACTGTCTCCACATTAATTACCAGACGGTGACTCAAACCCGCTTACCTAAAACCACGGATTGTAATGAGTCAAATGGGTCATTTAACTCAATGTTTAGTAACGTCTGCAGCTTTAATTAGATAATATTGTTTACAATTACTCCATCTGGATACTGGCGGAAATTACTCCGTTGTTTGTCAGTTTCTGCAGATTAAGCTGTAATTTTTCGATACTATATACAGGGTATATCAAGACCGCGACCGAAAACGAAGCCAGGTGATAGTTTTAGCGGCTACAGACACAATGCAACTAAAAATTTTGCAAAATAAGTGACAGATTTTTTTTTAAATTTTTTAAAAGTCGTCATTTTTGAGGGGTAAATTCCTAGTTTTTGCAAAAATAGTAATTTAAACCCTTACGTACCATTGCGTGTTTAATATTTAAGCGAGGTACGTCATTATTTTAGAAAAACTATGTTTAATCATTCAAATACGACAATAATATGTAAAAAATAACAAAAAAAAATTGACGATTTTTTTTCTAAAATTTTTACTTGCATTGTGTTTGATATCACTAATACTACCTCCTGGCTTCGTTTTCGGTCGCGGTCTTGATATATCCTGTATATTGTATTACACATCTTTTATATTTCTCTTCTACTTAAGCCTTACTCAGTGCCAGGGTAAACCGTCCTGCAAACGAGGAAACAGGTCAGCTGAAGGTAAATGATCACTGCTGCCCATGAACATCCACAATGCTTGGATCATAGATGTGTTCCTGGACCATCAAAGGAGAGGAGCGGGAAGGAGACTGTCCCGCCCTCACACCCGCCACTGCAACTCCTGTAAGCCAGGATCAACAGTGGCACGCATTTTAATGACAGCATTGAAACTCAGCGCGTCTCCGGGAATGTCTAACTTGTCTTTAACCCGCAAAGAAATCAATCACAAAGTTAAATTAATAGGAGGAGTTGGAAATAAATTATTGTCCGCTTTCCTCCCTAATAAAGGGAGCGAGGGAGGGAGGAGCGGGGAGGAAAAAGGATAGTCAGGGGAAAGGGTTATTGGGCAATATAATGGTGTATACAGTTTCAACCGGACCGGCATAATTACATAGATTAAATCTATGTCAATATCAGCTCATATACGTCCCACTGCAGGGCACGGGCCTACTCTATAATCGAGTGAATCGATTGAGAGTGGTTAGGCCATATAGTCCACCACGCTGGCCTAGTGCGGGTTGGCGGACTTACATACCGTAGAAATTCTTTAAAATCGCTACGGTATGCAGGTTTCCTCACGATGTTTTCCTTCACCGTTAAAATGATAGTTTAATACTCCATTTAAATTATAGTACACTTAGCTGCATTGTAGTTACAGTAGTACTAATAAATAAATAAATACACCCAACAGTCACATACATAGGTTCTGACCCCACACTAAAATCGAGTCTTGTGTCGTGGGTACCAAAAACTACGCGAGACTACTTCGGTCTCACACACACCTAGACCCGAAACAAATACCTGTGGATCACAAACATTTGTCTCTTTGCGAAGGTCGAACCCGCGGCCTCTCGTTTCACAGCCGGCATCAAACCAGCCACGGAGGCTGTCGAAAAAATATCCGAAAATAAATTTACCTCCGAATCCACATCTGCCAAACTGAAGGCCCAAACAGCATCCTAATCGATCGGTCGTTCACCCCAAGCACCCCGAGTTGTCTGTCCTAAGCAATAATATTTCTTACACAGTTTAGAGGAACGGCGGGTCGATGAACCCGTCGCGATCGCCACCAACCATTTGGGATTAAATTGTTTAAACATAATTGTTTTAATTAACAGTTGAGTCTGGTGTTTAGTAGAATTTATTTGAGTCTTAAATATTTGAGGTGTATTTTCTTAACTTATGCCATAGTAAGCTACTGAATGAAGACCTCATCTCAATACCACCGGTGGTACTCGAGGCACCCTGGGCAGGTTTCTAGGATGTTATAGACGAGGTTGCTGGGATGCTGTAGATGAGATTACTACAGTTCCTCCTATCTATTTTATTTAAAACAAATATATACACCCAACAGTCACATACATAGTCCTAACCCCACATTAAAATCAATTAAGTCTTGTGTCGCAGGTATCAGAACTACGACTTTTCGGTCTCACAAACACCCAGACCCGAAAGAAATATTTGTGATTCAACCCGCGGCCTCTCGTTTCCCAGCCGGCGTCTAACCAACTGCGCTACGGAGGCTGTCAACATTTTATTGCACTGAATGGCGAGACGAGCATGCCATTCGCTTGACGGATAGCGATACGACCGCTCATGGACAGTAGCGAAACCAAACAACACCATGAATTACAAACCAATGCTTGGCATTCCACTGCGTTCGGCATCCTAAGACATAAGATGTTAAGTCTCATTATGTCCAGTAGTTACTCTGGCTGCAATATACTTCAAACCGGAACACAACAGTGCATTTATATTGCTAATTAGCGGGAGAAATAGACATTGCGATGGTACCTACCCAGGCAGCATCTCACAAATGGGAGATCTGCCACCGATAAGTGTTATATTATATAATAAACATACTACATAATCTTAACCTGAAGTGCCTCTTCATTTTTGGCCCTGGGCGGTCGCTTAATGGTCAACTTTGCCTATGTCAATATGGAAAAGGACGCACTTTCATACATACGGAATTGTCACTAAAATTGGGTGTTTTTATCCATTTGAGAACTCTCTACAACTTATTACTAGTACAAGCATTCATTGTACCATGCTGAAAAACAAACGGCCTTATTCACAGACAGATTTAAAAGCTATTTTAGTAATCGAATGTTTTGTCCCTTTCGTACGACTTAAAATTCAGTTTGAGCAAGGAAGGCAAAACATTCGATAACTAAAATAGGTTTTTAATCTGCCTATGAGTATAGCCGTTAATGTATAAAGTGACATATTGCTCGTTTAGTCGACACATAAAGTAGTAAAAGACAATTTGCATTGTAGTTACAAAATTACTTTATTAAAGTCTTGGTTTAGATTACAGTAGGTCATTGAGAACAATGTTCCATCCTGACTCGGCTTAGATAAAGTACTTTGACGCCGAAGTACTTTCATGGTATTATAAATTTTATGAAAAAATTTGGACATTGCACATACAAGGCAAATTGTGGGTGTCCTCGTGGCGCCTCTGCCTATCCCTTCTGGGATAAAGGCGTGAGTTTATGTATGTATGTACATAAACGCATTCATATTTTGCATCTTAAAAAACATTTCATTATTAATTAATCAATATATTTAATATAGTATAAGTGGAAAAGCTTTAGTTAATTTTTGAACTAACTTAAAGAAAATTTGTTAACCGACATAATCCATTTGACAATTTACGTCAGTCAAACCGGTCGTAACATCTTCAACGAAATATTCGACGCAATGCATAAAAACATCGACTGCTTACGTTATGCAATGGGCCGGCTGAGGTAAGAGACCGCGGTTGATTCATGCACTGAGTGAAATTAATTGGGTCGAATAAGTTCCCATTTTGTAAATGAAAACTTTTTTGCGTTGGACTATTCTGGTTGGGCCGTGTCACAGGTTCGTGTCACCGATATGATAATTAATAATAATAATAATAAAAAGTTTTATTTATATCACAAAGGAAAAGATATAAATCGCAAAAATACAAATATTTAAATTAACAATATTTGGCATATCTATGTAAAATATTTCAAAATTATCAGGGGTCCCCAAACTAGGTCAAGCCTGTATCTTGGGGTGCCTAATTCCAACACAAGATTAATGACAGACGCTAATTCATTTGTTTCTTTATATATGCACGACAAAGTGACTTCCTAATGCATCTGATGGTACTCGTATATGCAGTACAATCCCAATAGTTTATTAAATTCAGTAGGCTAATTCACGTAATTTATTGACGCGCCGATCAAGTTTCGATGCAGTTGCGATTAGGTTTACGTCTTAATGGAGCGTACGTCAAAATGGTATTCTTGTATTTGTTTAGCTGCGCGTAAGATATGCATAAACTGCGCATGTGCTGCACGTTGGTCGGACTAAACTGTCATTGGAGACGTCAAATGAATAGATAAATACCAATCAAATTGCGATCTGAATCACGCATGTATAAAACGCGCAGCCGTAGAATACGCTAAAGCGCTCGCGTGACGCGAACTTGACGCGAGCGTATCTGACAGCGGTTGTCTAAATTACGAGAATACGAAAAGGGCCGTTTTGATCGAAACTTAACTGCAACTGCACTGCAACTGAACTTATTTAATTACGTGAATAAGCCTACAGGTCTTAAAATAACCAGGCGAAAATATTTTGCCGCTCTCAAAATTTGTCTGGGTGTGAAGATAGAAACCGATTTTCTCAACGCCTTGTATCGGTACGTCAGGAACATAATATTATGTTTTTTTTATAACGATATACCTAATATAGAAGAATATTATCCTTCCTAACTTCTAATTCATACGATTACGATTTTTGACAGCCTCCGTGGCGCAGTTGGTTAGACGCCGGCTGTGAAACGAGAGGCCGCGGGTTCGATCCCCGCACCGAGAGAAATGTTTGTGCGGCCCACAAATATTTCTTTCGGGTCTGGGTGTTTGTGAGACCGAAAAGTCTCTCGTAGTTCTGATACCTGCGACACAAGACTTAATTGATCTTAATGTGGGGTCGGGACTATGTGTGTGACTGTTGGGTGTATTTATTTATTACTACATTACTTCTGAACATCTAAGAACCTATTATTTGATTCCAGAACACTTAAGCTTGCATCTTGTACATAAATGTTATCTGTATCAGCCCAAATACGTCCCACTGCCTCCACGGGCCTCCTCTACAATCGAGAGTACGATTGAGAGGGGTTAGGCCATATAGTCCACCACGCTGGCCTAGTGCGGGTTGGCGGACTTTACATAATACATACATAGACATTTTTCAAAATCGCTACGGTATGCAGGTTGCCTCACGATGTTTTCCTTCACCGCTATAGTGCGTGGTGATTGACTATCAAAACACACATAACTTCGAAAAGTCAGGGATGTGCCCTGGGATTTAAACCCGCGGCTACCGTGAAACATGTTGGCAGTCGCGTCTGGTCCGTTACCAACAGGCCACCACGCACTTTTACATAAAGGGTACTTGAAATAAATGATCGAATTCACTACAATTTTAACCCTTCCTAAACTTAAGAGAAAACAGTTAAATTCGTTTACTTCCCTCTCTTATTAACTCGTAGGCTTTCACTTCCATTGGTAATGATTCAGCCCAATTAGTTGAGCGGGCGTCGGCCGCATGCGATATGACAGAGCGCACCGCTCGAACATCAAATCATTTTGTTTTTATAGTCGGACGCAGCGCAAATATAACGCGCGCAGAGCTCGGAATGAGACGACAAGGCATGAAATTAAATACAAATACACCCAAAATTCACATACATTGTCCTGACCCTTAGATTTGTGTGATCCACAGGTATTTGTTTCGGGTCTAGGTGTTTGTGAGACCGAAAAATCTCTCTTAGTTTCTAATTCTCACGACAATGGATCTTCGTGTGTGTGTGCGTGTTTGTGAGTGGAATCGACCCCGCGGCCTCACGTTTCACAGGCGGCGTCTAACCAACTGCGCCACGAAGGCTGTCAATTAAGTTATAAAATACTATAGAAAAATTTTGTGTAGTTGGTGGAGAGCTGGCTATGAAACAAGAGGCTGTGGGTTCGATGAGCCGAGGCAAATGTTTGTGTCGTCCACAAATATTATTAGTAAAGCCTAGTTGTATTTCGGTAAAGCCACAGTACAAGTGAGTCGATTCGACTGGGTTGGTATCTATAAATATGGTATCTAAAAATACGTCATAATGAATCGAATTTTTATTAACTAATCAAAGATGCCAATAAAATAAAAATATTTGTATCTTCTATGTTTTGTTCTATGTTTGAATGTCTTTTAGCTTATTTAATCCCAATAAGTACTCGGAACAACTCTTTCTCGTCGCCTTGTAATAATCTCCTCATTACCTCACACAAATTAATCATTCCCGAAATACTAATCATAATACTAAACTTTTCTACGTATCCCCGGGGTCGTCATGTCCTTTCCACCTTCATGACACCTTCCTCCACCTTTCACGTGATGACAGAAACACTGACCGACGACAAATGTGTTGTCAGTCATCAGCTTGACACTTGGCAATACATCACACGGTGCTAGGTCATTCAACTCCAACTGCGAAAGACTAGAGTAAACAAAACGACCTAGCTAGGTCATAGGGCAATTACGTCACCTTTACACAAAGGGAGTCAAGGGGACATCGTTGGCAAGTAAGGGAGCTTCTTTAATCCTAGCAATTTTTAGGTAAATCAAAATTATGACATTTGATGTGACCTTTTGCAACAGCTAAAAATGGTGATGTTTAAAGACAAGCTACAGCTAAACATGCGGAATGTTTTGGTCGGCAGGACTTAGTACCACTACCTCATAGAAAACTGACGTCAAGCATTGTCAATGTGTCCACAATGTCAATGTACACACTCAGAATGTCGATCGCAGTGGAATGCCAAGCATTGCTTTGTAATTTATGTTGCTGTTGTTTCGTTTTGCTACTGTCCATGAGCGGTCCAATCGCTTATCATCAGGCGACTGGCAAGCTCGTTTCGCCATTCACCGCAAAAAAAATCTACTTGACCCTCATTCATGATCAAGGAATAGAGCGGTCATTACCACAGCAAAAAATTCTAATCAGATAACC
This sequence comes from Deilephila elpenor, assembly GCA_949752805.1. NCBI lineage: Eukaryota > Metazoa > Arthropoda > Insecta > Lepidoptera > Sphingidae > Deilephila > Deilephila elpenor. The sequence continues at coordinate 6,838,899 of OX457119.1, forward strand.
ACATTTAGGTTATACTCTTCTTAAACAAAGACACGGTCGCTTACCATTACGAGTTGCTTTTATATTTGAAAGCCTCCGTGGCGCAGTTGGTTAAACGCTAGCTGTGAAACGTGAGGCCGCGGGTTCGATCCCCGCTCCGAAACAAATGTTTGTGAGGCCCACAAATATTTGTCTAGGATCTGGGTGTTTCTCAGACCGAAAAGTCTTCAAGATTCATCTTAGTGTGGGGTCAGGACTATGTATGTGACTGTTGGGTGTATATAAATTAGTTTCGGGTCTAGGTTTTTGTAAGACCGAAAATTCTCTCGCAGTTCCTGACACCCACAACACAAGACTCGATCTCATCTTGGGGGTCAGGATATGTGTCTGTTGAGTGTATTTATTAAATCGCAGCTATTAATACTTCACCTTGGCCTTGCCGTGTCTAGCACATAGGTAGCACTGCCCAGTCGGCTGGATCAACGGCCTGCTGCCCTTGCACCGACCCACCGGCTCTTATGTAAAACAACGCACACGCACGCGTTCGACTCCGCGGCGATGACGTGGCACACAGCATGTGCTACAGGAAGCTAGGAATTGCATGCAGACGCATTTTTGAAAGAGGAAAATGTAGATTAAAACAGTTTGTGAGTCTATCACCCTCTAATTGTTGTAATTTATTGATCCAAAATAGGTTCAAACACTCCTGTATTATCTAGAATTAGGCAGGAATGCAGATATGTATTTGTTTGCAGCCACAAGGCGGTAGACAGAATGGAATGCTCGCGACACCAACAGCAGAGCAGCAACACATTTATGTGTACATAATATGTGAATGAAAAAAATTGAGTCAAGCGCGAATCGATAGTCTAGTCTCCTGGGACATTATCAGACAAGCTGCGCTGTTGGTGTCCCTAGCATTCCATTCTGTCTACCTCCTTAGGGCTTATGAACCTGAAGGGGTAGACATAGGTGTAACTAGCGGCACGCATTTTTCGCCGGGATTATTGCTTCCCATGATGTAAGACTATAGGCTCGCACGAGAGCTAACCTATCATTTCATATCGTTTTGTAAAGAGTATTGGTCCGCTCCGTCAAGCTATAGATTGACTACAATATATCACTACAGCATTAATACCTTGTTTAATAATACCTTGTTTTATAACGAAGATGACGAGACAAACAGATCGTTTGATCTTAAGTGGCACGCTTACGCATACAGAAGCAATACCAATCGAAACTAACTATAAGTCACCTATCTATATGCGTGCGGCGAAATTTGGAACTACAAATAAAATTAAAAAATATATTTTAACGCATTGTTTGAGATATATATTTATAATATAATCAACAAGCATTCATAATCGTTATCTGATAGTTTTAACATGTCCAATGTAAATAAATGTGAAGAAAGAAAAACTTTTCTTAATATTCTGAGAACAGCGCTTTCGGCGACAGAAGATTGTAGACGACCTATAAGCACTTCATAAGACGGTACTGCGCCTGTCCACCCCATAAAGTAATGTGCTGCCCACAAGCAACTTTAGTTGAAGGAAACTGTCAACAGTTAACTAGTTTTCAATAAACTGTGCCAGTTGAAACGTTTTTCAGTTCCCGCGATTGTAAATTCCGCGATTGTAAGTCCGCCAACCCGCACTAGGGCAGCGTGGTGGACTATAAATCCTGACCCCTCTCAATCATACTCTGGATTGTCGAGGAGGCTTGTGCAGTGGGACGTATATGGGGTAATCCAGTACAGATTGTTTTCATAGAGACATTGACAGTTTTCTCCAACTAAAATTGCTATGTGTGCGCAGCGCCTTAGTGTTCAATCTCGTAACTATACTATATTCATCACTTTTTGTATGACCAAAAACTCCTAAAAAATCAACAGCTCATAATAAACAGATTAATTATCGTGTATTGAGAAGGCATTACACTTCAATTTGCGTTACGCGAGTTGCGTGAGGCGAAATAGGTCGTTGAATTGTGTTCTTACAACCACATGCTAATTACTGAGTGAATTGTCACATGACATTGTCGAAATTGCGTTTTATTAGTGGGCTATTTTAAACTGAATTACAAAAGCTTTGTATTCGATCCCCGGTTCATGTAAATTCGTTTGTTAACTCAAAAACTACTGATCCGATTTTGATCGTGTTTTTAATAGTACACTTGACTTTTAGAAGCTAGAAATGTATTTTTTATTAATATCGCTTGCTATAACAGAAACAAATGAATAGAATTTTAAGACGAATTTATTTTAAAAGATCTACTTTGTTTCAATATTTTGTTTAAAACTTTTTTTTACACGGGTACATAATATTGCAATATATATTTACTGTTACTCTTATAAGCTCACGCATGTATCCCCGAGGGATAGGCAGAGGTACAAATAGTAATGCCCAGATTTCGCATAACTTATTGTTTATTGTAGAGTGGCTTAGACGCATAAGTCAGTAAGTACTGAGTTCAGTTCTCAAGTGGGGCAATCGATTTTGTGGTTTTTGATCTTAATAAAATTAATTTTAGCACTATGGGTTAAAAATCTAAACGGTTAACGATAGTCCTGACAACTTCATCAAAACGGCTAGTAATAATTATAAACTTCATGTATACCAAAATATACCTAAATTGTTATTAATATACGGTTTTGATATTGCAGAAAACATTGGTTTTGGAAATACAAATCGTTTAATACCTAATTTATAGCCGTCCATTTTCTGTCACAATGCGGTTGAACTTTATGGGAGTGCACAAATTATATAAGTTTTCTTGCCACAGTTTTCCTCAATTAAGAAGAATTTTGTCGAAGATTATTTGCAATAAAATTTTTGTCGAACCAAAAGCAAGACTATAATTATTGACTATACCTATTAAGAAACATTGTATTATATCAATAATTACATCCATTGTTATACAACGTAATAAATAACTTATTGTAAATGCTGTTTACAAATCATTGCAATATACTCGTATACGTTGCGTTACATATTACAAAACACTTCTCGTACACAAAAGAATATTAAAGTACCTACACAGACACACACAAATCATGTCCCGACAGGATATGGACACACATTTTGTACTGTGTGTGTGTGTTATTTCCCAGAAAAAAAAATAAACATACATATTAAATGTGTATTAATATTTTTTTCACTCAATCTATAATTTCAGTGCTATATTTTTATAGCGCGGGTCAATGAAAGTTTGTACACGAATCTCTAATGCGATATTTGTGTGTGTGAGTGCAGACTGCAGTTTACACGTCTGCTTACACATGTGTGTGTGCACCCTTCTCGTCTTGGCAAAATTACGTTTGCATACCGCGAACAAAACCTACTAACATTTAAGGTTCAAAATCGCGTGGATTTTCGTTTAGCCAGCAGCGAATTCAAGTTTGCAAGTTCTTATTTTGAATCACATGTTCATTGCAGGGGTGATGTGTATGTGTGTGTATGTGTACGGACAGCAACTGCGTGTGTGTGTTCACCTTGAAAAGCGCCAGTTCTTTGTGCAATGGGTTATTCGGTTAATGGCATCAAGAAAGTCAATGGCGCGGATGCTTTGTTTGTACCGTCAGCAGCGGCGCAATCTATTAATGGATTAAGATAAGCGGTGCGTTAATTATTTTCTATAAAGATTAATGTCGATAGCTGTTGTAATTTCGATTATGTTTTGTGTTGTGTGAGAGCTTTTGTGGTGCAATATGTCGCGTTTATTTACAGGTAATTGTTTGTTTGAAACGCAATTGTTATTTGACTTATATACATTTTATAAGTTTTTTTTTAAGTTATAGCTCTTACATATCCATTATTTCCCACAGCAGCCTGTTAGAAGCGTCCTGCGAACAGCGATTTCTTGCAACTTTTGTTTGGTTGTCTGTCTGTCCGTCTGTGGGGCTGATGTGTAAGCCCTTGGGGGATTTCTATGTTCAGCAGTGGGCTTCTAGTTCTTATGATGATGATTTTATAAGTATTTCAAATGGTCCACCGGCGTGTATTAGCTCATTTTTGACAACTAAAAGTCCACTCTCTCAATTGCAGAGCAGGTCTTTCCCAACAATAGGACATGAAATGAAATTGAAATGAAATTCGTTTATTGGTCACGGAGGAAATTAAGCTCTTATGACATGTCAATACATAAAGTACTTATTCTTTATTTACAATATATTTGTTATAATATCTTGACAATATTACTGACAAATATTATTGACAATCTCAGTGCGGGGTCAGGAATATGTACATAATATATGATGTTGGGAGTATTTATTTATGTAATTAAATTTAAACCAATACAGGCGTTTAAGGTGTTATTTATGTCGTTTCTGATAATTATATTATTACTTTTTTGCGTATTAAATACAGGTGTTTTCTTTGTATTATATTCAATCAGTAACGAAGCAGCTGATTGTTCCGATTCTACGCAACAGCTTATAGGACAATGATATTATGTAATTTTTACTACTATATTTTTGTAACATTTTATTCAACAGTCATGAAAGTCTTGCTTGTTGTCAATTTACAGCACAATATGAAGGAACGTACTTGCTTCAGTTGAGAACATTTTTCCATATACATTCAACGGAAAGTAACAATTTTGCTGATACGTCTAATTATACAAAGATTGCCACTACATAAGTACTGTGGAGAAGTAAGCTTTTCCCACTTCAGTCTATCTTCATCATCTATTTTTAACACCACAACAGTCTTCTCCCTCTCTCTCTCTCTCTCTCTCTCTCTTAAGCCACAGAAAGTCGACTGTTGAACATAGATTTCCCTTAATAATTTCATATAGTCTCCATAGCGCAGTTGGATACACTCGCGGTTTCAATGCTCGCCCCGAGACAAAATCTGTTTGATCCACAAATATTTATCTCGGGTCTGGGTGTTTGTAAGATCGAAAAGTCTCTCGTAGTTTTTGACACCCACGACGCAAGATTTGATCTTAGTGTGGGGTCAGTACTATGAATGTGACCATTGGGCGTATTTTTTTATTTATTATTTAAATAGTTTTCTTCAACAGGCAGTGATTCAAAAGGAAGATTTAAAGGTATTGTTTTTTTTTTCTGTATTGCATATGTGTCTGCAGTAGGGTTGAGTATAATAATATATGCACCCGAAAGAAGAAGCCGAGCCGCTATTGTTTAAAAACCCGAAACAAAAGCGCATCCGCGGGTTAACCCTAGCTAAATATAACAACATTTTTGCCAACCATACCGGGGCTCGAAATACCCGTTGGCTCGTCCTGTGCCCCTCCCCGCCCGCGCCGCCGCGTTGAGGTAGGTCCCATACCGTTCTGTAACCCGTCGCTGCAAAAACTTGCACCGGCTAGAACATTGTGGGGAATTGGTGCAAAACACGCTCATTACACGGATGAAGGTCGGTGGAGGGTTAAGTTGTGCGAGCAAAAAATTACGGGTTAATTAATCTTTTTTGATCGCTGGATTATTGTTGTTAGATGTAATTTAAAATAAGATTTGGATGAATCTAATTTTAATATATTCAGTATTTTTAAAATAGAATACTAATTAGATGAATTTTAAATATTTAGTAAAACAAGACAGATTAACGAAACAATATTTTTTATAGGTATAATGGCACGACATTGTGATTGAAATGCACTTAATGTTAATCTAAATTGAATGCAAATACAGTAAATTGGCTAGTGGTCTGATAGCGACCATTAACAATGGTGAAAAATCCTTCTCAGAGACTATAAGTCAATGCAATGGTTTCTTAGATTTACGCGAATGGTACACATTGAAATAAAACTATTTTTTACGGATTTCCGACGTTTCGATTACTTTACAGCTTTCGTGGTCACGGGTAAAATCCGTAAAAAATAGTTTTATTTCAATGTATACGTCAATGTGTCCCGTTTCTAGACAAACTTGTGAATGTCTTGTTTCGAAGATGCTGGCATAATTCTTGAATCGGATATTATCAGTCCCGTCAGTGAGATGTATTTGAATTGGACGGCACTTACCACGAGATAAATTGTAATACGACTTTATGGTACCACTATAAAACCAATGCATTGAACCCAGAGCCATCCAGAGTATCGATTTTAGCTTTCTACATTCAATTTAAAAACCGAGGTACTATTTGCACGCCAGTTAGTGTTGACCCGAAAGAAATAAAAATAAATTAGCGTTTTGGGTTTTTGTTTCAAATAAAAATACTGTCGAAAGTGTCTTACTATTTTGTTGCAGATTCAAATATGCGAAGATTTGTTAAGATAGCTCATGAGCAACACGTGTGTTTATAGCACAGCCGCACGAAAAATATTTTTTTGTATTCTAATATGTACCTATAATTGGGATCTCTGATTTTGACGAGCTGAATTCAAATGCGAAATATGCTTTTCATTACCTTATTTTCTATTCAATTAATAAGTATTTTATTTTTATTATCAAGAATAGCAGCCGAGCAGGGTTCTCGCCTGATGGCGACGCTTTGTACAAGAACAACACATCTCACAATTTTTTAAATATTATTATTCACTGCATGGTACCCAGCTGTCTGGGAGAGATCGCTTATAGCGATGAGACCGCCAATTGTACACAATTTTTTTAAGTTTTCTATGTTTTATTGTCTCTGTACTTTGTGGTCTTCAATAAAGTGTTGTCTATCTGTACCTAGCGTACTTACCTCGTCACCCTTTTTTTTCTTCAAGAGGAAAAGCTATTAAGCTCGCCTTTGGTACCCCGGGGGAGGCCGAAAGGGGTATGTCAGTGTCACTGGCCTTCTAGCCCGGCAATTCGGATGTTGGGACCGAGCTGGGTACAATACCTACGCCAACATTTATTAAAAACCGGAATTTATAATCTGTCTTAGGGTGACGAGCTCATTGGGTCTCAAATTCAGATGATAATGCTACTGGCATTAAGTTCGCCTTGTAGAAGTTTCTGTATATGAAGCTTTATATTAAAAGAGGGGCCACATTCATTACCCGCGCTAAGACAAAAGTTTGTACAACGACAAACCACCGCAATACGTTGAATACTAAAAGGAAACCTTCTAAATTTTCCAAACAAATAAATAAATACTTGTATAGTGACGTCACAGTTCTACGTCAATGTTATATAAGTAATAAAAACGTCGACGGGTGTGACCTGTTTGTGCCGATTTCCTATTTGTATCTGTCAGCTTCTAGGTAAAACCGCTGGCTACAGCTATGCTTCAGGGCTGCCACTTCTATGTTAGATCTATCTAAATATATTTTTTCTACGTGCATTTTTTTACAACAACGCGTGATTTCAATTTGATCCCCTCCTTTCCTTTCCTTAACAGAACCACGCGTGCTGGCTTGCGGAGCCATAGCTTGACGGTTCAATCCATCTCGGCGCGAACCAAAAGGTTCTCCGATTCATTTTCCTGCCGCACAGTCAAGCTATGGAACGGTTTGCCATCACACGTGTTCCCTCCTTCCTATAATCCTGTTTCCTTCCGCCGTAGCGTGAAGAGGCATCTCAGCGGGCCGGCATGATTGTATCGAATAGTATGAGACTAACCTTTGATGCCATTCGATACTCTGTCTGAACGGCATTACCACTTAGCACCAGATGCAATGCACCACCACATAACACTGTGCCGTGCCAGAATAACAAAAAATCGTCAATGGCTAACGAAATAGAGAGAGATAGATAATCATCGATTTTTTTTAAATAAATTCTGTAATTACGCATTCGATTTTCAAAACTAAAACAAATATGTTTGATAGTAGCATTAGCGACTCCAATGCCAACCATCCTATGTTTTTGAAAGTGTAAGGCCTAGCAAATCTATGTCTCTCTCTTTCTCTCTTCACCCATAGGAAGTCCACTGGTGAAGATAGACCTCCACCAAGAATATCCACAGCGTTCTGTTGGAAGCGGCCTGTATCCATCGACTTCCTGCAACATACTAATAATTAATGTGATAATAAAATAAATACATTACAACTGTGTTTGTGAGACCGAAAAGTCTCTCGTAGTTTCTGATACCCACGACACAAGACTCGATCTTAGTGTGAGGTCAGGACTGTATGTGACTGTTGGGTGTATTTATTTATTTATTAACTGCCAGCCCTAACTCAGGTTTTCCCACAGGGTACATTTGGAGAGGAAAATATAGAGCGATTATTCATTAAAATTCATTGTTTTTTATTTTATTTTGCATTTAGGACAATTACTCGTAATTTAAAATGTAATAGCATGGTATTACAAAGAACAATGACTGTTAACAATATCAGACTAGTGGTAGCCCAGTGGTCGAATATCGAAAATATAAAATTTCTAATATGAATAGGGATACAGATTAATTATAATAAGTTTTTATTTCTTATTGGCATATCCCACGAAGTCAAGGCTTGATGATCTTTCTTCTTGTCAAAGAAGACTACGGTTCATCAATGGTCTAATACCGATTGAAATGCTTTAAATTATTATTCCAAAATCCCAAGATACCTATACAAATAAAATAATGATGTATTTCCGCAAATTACACAAACAAAAAAATTGCATAAAAATGAAATATAGCAAATTGCGAAAGTAATATGTCAGGATCGGGCAAAGTGGCGATCCATTGTCTCTGCCTACCCCTATGGGATACAGGCGTGACGATTATGTATGTTAATTCGATATTTTATTTTATTTTGTTACACTTATAAATATTTTTATTGAATTTAGATTAGCTAAGTAACAAAACAAATCAAGTTGTGTTAGCATTTTAAAGTTTAATGACGTCAATCGTTCCTTCCGCTAATATAATGATTCCAGTTTGTTTTGTTATTTCCATAATGTCCTACATAATATGAACGATTGTGCTAAAAAATAAAAAATATACCAATCACACAAATGGTGTTGACGTCATAGTACATGTTTGTCTCGTGGGTATTAGAAGCTTAGTGGAAGTTTTCGGTTTCAATACCTTGAAAAAACATTAATTTACAAATGACTTGAAACACAAATAGTCTTGTCTCTCCAATAAAATTAGTGTCTTATAAACATAATAATACCCTTATATTAGAAACTTCGATTAATTTTTCGGTCTTACAATATCTAGACCCGGATAAAATATTGACTGATGAAATGGCATTTGTTACGGCACGAGAATAGAACCTCTATCCGTTTTACAGCCAAATTATCGCCTATGACGCCCCGAATGCTTACCATAAAAATAGTTTTGCAATAACTTCTGCTGCATGTATTTAAAGATTAAAACTTTACAAATAAGGCTTGAAATCCAAAACATGAGGTAAAGGGTTCAAATTTTAGTGCTAATTTAATCCGTTTTATTATAATTGGAAAACTGGTTGTATTAAATAACAATAAATAATCTGCATGTGTAGGCCCGTGCCCTACGTGGGACGTATATGGGCTGATATAGAATCTGCATTTGAAACAAGAACTTGTTTTGTAAAACCCATGATGTGTTTAACAAAATAAGATTAAGTATATTTGCTTTATTTATAAGAGGTTTAAAAAAATATATTACTAAAAATAATTTACTCGCAAATCACTTACAAAACGAGCTGATTAGTCTGAGGAAAACTCGTGACAGATACTTCAATCTTTAATGCGAGTGTCGCCAGACAAACGAATTAAAGTCAAACAGGTTTCGTCTTCCTTAATCGTTGCGCCGGCGCACAACGCGACGCGGCGTGAATCGATTAAAAACTACGTGACGCACACTATCGATTGTTTGTCAAACTTTCGTCATCATCGGCATATAATCATCATGATATGAGAAAAGAAGACAGTTCGTGTTGCTGAGGGAGTTTCTTGCGTTTCTTCACAGCTGTAACGTTCCGAAGCGGTGGCAGCAGAAATTAACGATTCAAAAGATCTTGTAAAAGATTTCTTGAACAAAGAATATTTTGATTTTTGATAAGAAAAGTTAGGGTAAAAGAGATTACTGGAACTCACATGTTACCCAACCAGAGGGACTAATTCGAGGACAAACTAGAGGGAATTGCTGTCGTTAGGATTAAACTTGAAGGCAAACGGATTAGCGTGATACTAATGGTATTCAAAACCGCCTATGAACATACAACAGCTGAGGAATAGTTCATGCCTGGTCTTCCTTAAAAGTTTAAGGGAAGTGTTAGCTCCTTTGTATGGTCTTAGCCGTAAAATAAGCATACTTATTTCTTCCCCCATTATATTTTTGCAACATACCAGCGTTTTCAAGCCTCCACTGGATTTTATGACGCGGGTCTGCCATAAATAGACAAACAATTTAAAATCTCGAGTGTGCGTAAGCCTGCAACGATGTTTGCCAAGCCGGTGACCTTGCAAGGGCGTTGTAATGCAATAAAAATGTTCGATTCCACCCAAACCAGTACCTACTTACCGCTGTTTATATAATTTACAACGTGACATAAAGAATGTTATGCACTTACGATCGTAACATTAAAATCCTTCGATAAACTGCGAATTTTAATAAAATTTATTTTGATTTCATCGCTTGGTTGTCCTTAGCAAATAATCTTTGTGGACTGTATGTGACAGGAGTCGCATCTCTGCCTACCTCTTCGGAGTAAGTCATGAATTGATTCATCTACATGAATAGAAGAAGAATTTTCACTGGTGGTAGGTCTCTCATATGTAAGAGGCCGCCTGGGTAAGTACCACCGCAGTATCTGTTTCTGCCCTCAAACAGCAGTGTAAATACACTGTTGTGTTCCGGTTTGAAGGACATAGTAGCCAGAGTAACTACTGGACATAATGAGACTTAACATCTTATGTCTCAGGATGGCGAGCGCAGTCGAATACCAAACATTGCTTTGTAATGCATGGTGTTGTTTGGTATTGCTACTGTCCAAGAGTGGTCGTATCGCTTACCATCAGGCGAATGACATGCTCCTCTCGCCGTTCATTGCAAAAAAATATATCAAAAAAACTATCTAAAAGACCCACTAGTACAGAAAATAACCAAATATTACAAAGTATCTCTGTTAGGAAATATATCTTTACCAATCCTGTGATTATACTACTATAGCAATTGATGTTACAGCAGGATCGGGCCTTCTGTTAATTGTGTAAATATTGCATGACGGGAAAAATTGTCTTTCGGTTGGTATCACTTAGGCATTGGCAGTTTACATACCTTCGAAATTACATACACACATATATAAACGTCACGCCTGTCTCCCATAGGGGTAAGCACAGACTATGGCGCTCCACCTTTGAAATTATTATCGAGAATTCTCATCAGGGCAGTTGGAAAATAAATACCTAAAATGAAATACAATGATATCGGTATTACCTCACACACCGTCGCGATTCGTAAACAGATAAAACCGAGGCCAACAATAACACCCATTTCCATAAATCAGCACATACAAATAACATAAGGTCGTTTACTGAAAAAATAAACACTTTTTATCTTCCTCGTATGAACGACAAACATTGATAGCGCCTGCGAATGTCCACAGTAATCTGCGTTACGAAAGAAATGTACGTAAGTGGAGCAAGGAGACAAAGAGTTATTGCTTTGTGTCAATATTTGGATTTTTGTTAAACGTCTGCGTTTAATTATGGGCATAAAGGTTTTTATGCAAGTAAAGTTTGTCTTAGGAATTTATAGGTTTGGTGTTCGAGTTACAAATTACATGCTTCTTAACATTTAGCTTATTTTGAATTAAATTAATTTAACAATAATACCAACGTTTCTAAGCAGCAGTGTCAATATACTTACAGTTATTTAGTGAATTGATAGTCAATCACCACGCACTATAACGGTGAAGGAAAACATCGTGAGAAAACCTGCATACCGTGGTGATTTTAAAGTATTTCTACGGTATATTAAGTCCGCCAACCGTGTGGGTAGTAGGCCAGCATGACGGACTATATAGCCTAACCCCTCTCAATCGTACTCTCGATTGTAGAGGAGGCCTATGCCCTGCAGTGGGACGTATTTGGGCTAATACAGATACAGTTTTATACGTTTAGTTTTAGCCTGCCTCGGTAGCGTAGTTGTACCACGGTACGACTACAAAGCTGAGGTCTTGGGTTCGAACCCCAGGTCGGGCAAAGTGATATTGGATTTTTCTATTCATTATCGGAACACAACGGAACATACAAGGCGAAATGTGGGTGTCCTGGTGGCGCCTCTGCCTACCGCTTCTGGGAAAAAGTCGTGAGTTTACGTACATATGTATGTTGTTTTGTAACAAGCCGTGATAAGAGGCGAGCTTATACCAGGACAAAGCCAGACCAGGGCATACCCACGACACAAGATTCGATCTTAATGTGGGATCAGGACTGATCCCACATTGGGATCCCACACAGAGGGATATGTACGTGACTGTTGGGTGTATTTATTTATTTATATTATTATTGATCTTTACATCTTTGGCAAAGAAGCAGTAACCTTATTCCACCTCGACCATGGTGCGGTTCGATGAACTCCACAAACTGCAACATTCTCAACCATTGCTCATGTCAAAAAAACAAACAGGAAAAATCTATGAGTCATAATAGAAATGCTGGCACAGATTTCCTAGAACAGAACGCTACAAGCTTGTTTGTAATTTCTCTTTATAAATACGGTTACTGTCTAAGCGCTTTAGGATCTGAATGACGTCACCTAGTTATTAGACGGTATCTTAAAGTGTTATGTCCTCGATTTGTTGCAATTATTCAGTTTGGCAAAATAAATAAATACACCCAACAGTCACATACACAGTCCTGACCCCACATTAAGATCAATTACGTATTGTGTCGTGGGTATCAGAAACTACGAGAGACTTTTCGGTCTCACAAACACCTAGGCCCGGAACAAATATTTGTGGACCTCGCAAACATTTGCCCATATATTTGTTTCGAATTTCAGTGTTGTCAGACTTTCAAATCTTTGGTAGTTTCTTATACTCAGGAAACAAAAAAGTTACTTAGTGAAGAATCAGAACAATGTGTGTGGCTATTGAGTGTATTTATTCATTTGTGATAGCCCACTGCTAAGACTAGAAATTAAAAAAAATAAAGGGCGGATAGATGAGAGCGGATAAAGAACGGGATGGTTGGCACTTACTTGGGGAGGCCTATGTCCAGCAGTGGACGGTGATAGGCTGGGTATATACTCTAATGCGTGGAATGGCGAGACGAGCATGCCATTCGCCTGATGGTAAGCGATACGACCGCTCATGAACATTAGAAAACCAAAAACCATCATAAATTACAGAGCATTGCTTGGCACTCCGCTGCGCTCGCCATCTAGAGACATAAGATGTTAAGTCTCATTATGTCCAGTGGTTACTCTGGCTACAATGTCCTACAAACCGGAACACGACAGTGCATTTACACTGCTGTTTGGCGAGAGAAATAGATACTGCGGAGTACGGTGGTATGTACTTACCCAGGCGGCCTCTTACATATGAGAGACCTACCACCAGTGAAAATTCTTCTTCTATTCATGTAGAAGAATCTATTCATGACTAACTCCGAAGAGGTAGGCAGAGATGCGACTCCCATATAGTCACATATAGACCACAAAGCTTATTTTCTAACGACAACCAAGCGATAAAATCAAAATACCAAAAATATAATTCACATTTTATCGAAGGATTTTAATGTTAATAAAAATAAATAAATAAATACACCCAACAGTCACATACATAGTCCTGACCCCACATTAAGATCGAGTCTTGTGTCGTGGGTATCAGAAACTACGAGAGATTTTTCGGTCTCACAAACACCCAGACCCGAAATAAATACCTGTGGATCACACAAATATTTGTTTCGGTGCGGGAATCGAACCCGCGGCCTCTCGTTTCACAGGCCGGCGTCTAACCAACTGCGCCACGGAGGCTGTCAAGTTACGATCGTAAGTGCATAACATTCTTTATGTCACTGACAGAACTTGTCTAAAACCTTCCCCACCAAGGGCCTTTCATCGAAGTTCATCAATACATTTGATTTATTACCGTCGATATCTACTTGTTTACTGACCTTGGGTACTGGCCGGTGCGTTGTCCACACAATAAATTATCGACGACATGATGCAACGCGCGGATGTTTATTAATAGATACGTTGCGTTTATTGTTGAGGATATTTTGTTATTGCAAGTCCTCGAAAGACTTTTTATTATAGACTAGGAGCCGGCCTCGCCTGGGTGCAGATCGTTTTCTGTCTTCAACACACATAAAATCAACCAAATAATTATTAAAACAAATGCAAATCATGAAAAATAACACTTAAACGTTTGTTTATCATAAATTATTTTTGCTTTATGCTATTTTCAAACATTGTTTTTTACAAACTGTAAAACAAATACTTTTATCGTTTAATAGCTAATAAACGAAAAGTCAATGTTTCTATAAAATTATTTATTTACTTTAACAATATTGTTAAATAAACTGTTTACGACTGACCTAAACGTTGTTTTTCCACAACTGAATGCAAAATATTTGTAAAAAAAATTGTTAGGCATACACTGTTGTACTATGGTACGATTACAACACTGAGGTCTGGTTCGAATCCCGGGTCGGGAATAGTTATATTGGATTTTTCTGTTCATTGTCAGGCCGGAGTCAGGAATTTGTGCCCGATGTGGCGATAGGCTCGCCCCATCATATCATGGGACGCAACACACAAGGCGAAACGTGGGTGTCTCGGTGGCACCTCTGCCTACTCTTTTGGAAAAAGGCGTAAGTATGTACATATGTACGTATCTATGTACATATGTCAAAGAATCCTTTGTTCTCGGTAAGTATATAAGATTAGGTCACTCACGTGCAATAAACACTCATTGAAAAATAAAATTACTTTTATTTTTCTTCTGGCTTAATGTCGTAAAAGATAACATTCAAGGCAAGCGTTCATTATCGCATTGCAAACATACATAAATACGTTATTACACTTAGTAATCGTCCTTTATATACAATACATACGCGTCACTTTTATCCCGGTAGCTGTTTTTTATTTTATTTTTATTTTTATACATACTTATTTAAAAATAATAAGTAATTAAAGAATAATATCTATATCTATATCTATATCAGCCCATATACGTCCCACTGCAGGGCACGGGCCTACTCTACAATCGAGAGAATCGATTGAGAGTGGTTAGGCCATATAGTCCACCACGCTGGCCTAGTGCGGGTTGGCGGACTTACATACCGTAGAAATTCTTTCCTCACGATGTTTTCCTTCACCGTTAAAGTGCGTGGTGATTGACTATCAATACACACATAACTCCGAAAAGTCAGAGGTGTGCCCTGGGATTTGAACCCGCGACCACCGTGAACATGTAGGCAGCCGCGTCTGGTCCGTTACCAACAGGCCACCACGCACTTTATATAATACACAAAGAATAATATAAGTAACATATTTGGTTTCTTTGATTTACGTGAAAGTTACCCATTGAAATAAAACTATGTTTTACGGATTTTATCGCAGATTATTACTCATTTGATAGATGAAAAGTCCCGGACGTAAACCCGGTTATTGCTGCATGGACGCCTGAGGCATTCGATTATCAGTTATTTGCCTGATGCAACAATAAAGGACATAAAGGAAAATTAATAAATCCCTTTAAGTGATGGGTATTAAACTACATAGAACAATTTCGGTCTCAAAACTCCCTTTGATAAACATACATAAACTCACGCCTTCTTCCTAGAAGGGTGGGCAGAGGTGCTACCAGGACACCCACGTTTTGCCTTTTAGGTATGTTTCGTCCCACGATGTGATAGGGGGCGAGCCTATCGCCATATCGGGCATATATCTCAGGCTGATAATGTATATAAAAATCCAATATCGCTTTGCCCGATCCGGGATTCGAACCCAAGACCTTACCTTTGCAATCGCACCGTAGCACAACTACGCCACAGAGGCACCTTCGATATAAATATAAAAGATTCGATATAAAATATTTTGTTCATAATAATAATCATAATTATTACGGATCAATCTTTCAAGTCAAAAAATGCTTAAACGGTATCGTTTATGTAACTTTCGGAGTACGTAACACGCAGTAACCTGACGAAATAACCCAAGGTCTGCGTTATCAGCGGCCTCACTTTCCCGCGCTATCAGAACTGTGTCATTGTGTTAAGGATGCCGGTGTTTGCCCGAAACGAACGACCGACTTTTAAAGGCAATCGTTGATAAAGCATTAATGGCTTTTTAAAGACAATTATTAAGACTGCAAGGAGAGTAATGATAGTTCTTTGTTCTACTCTATAGGGAGGGTATATTATTGTTCTGCTTATATACAAAATCATTATCTACAAATTAGACCACCAAGACAGGCGGAATGTTTAAAAGTCTCGAACCGCTTCCAAAGGGTGACTGTGGAAATAGCATTGGACGTGTTGTGGTTGAAAATGATTATAATATCGTCATGTCTGTCTGAGTTGCGGATTGGTTGACTACGAAATGAACAGTAAAGTATTTAAAAAATGTATAAATATTAAATTGATAAATTCATACGATAGTCTGAGGACAAATCCCAGTGCTCGAGCAGCCTTTTTAATAAAGTAATTCACGGGTTGGTCAAATAAAAGGTTAGTGTCGAAAGTAACGCCTAAACCAGCCAATCACCTGGGTATACCAGGCAATCTGAATCTAACGAAACTGTGACTCCTGTATAACCACTGTATTGTAAACTTGTATTTAAAAGAGCAACGCTAGAGTTTCTTCCCGTTCTTCTTTGGCGAAAACTGCCTCGTGAACCGGATGGTAGTGGAACAAAATTGACTGAATCTAAATAAGGTATATTTTAACGATTCAATCAAAAATATAAATAAATACACCCAACAGTCACATACATAGCCCGGATCCCACACTAAGATCGAGTCTTGTGTCGTGGGTATCAGAATTACGAGAGACTTTTCGGTGTCACAAACACCCAGACCCGAAACAAATACCTGTGTTTCCCACAAATATTTGTTCCGGTGCGGGGATCGAAACCGCGGCCTCTCGTTTCACAGGCGGCGTTGAACCAACTGCGCCACGGAGGCTGTCAATATTTCATTTAACATTCAATAATGCCTTTCCGCTGCCTTACAATACGAACAGAAAACGAAAACAGTCGAGTATATGACGAAAGTGTAACAATAGGAAGGGCAGTATACGGCCGTCCTTTGAAACAATGACGCTACATTAGCGTATCTGAGCTAGACATCGGTGCATAACCGTTATCAGCGCGATAAGCTATCGGTGAGTGGACGAGCGCCCTTACACCGGCGTAGGTCGCCGGACGTGTGTCGCTTTATTATTCTTATTAGGAGAGCATGCATTAATTAACGTAGTATAACGGTGAAGGAAAACATCGTAAAGTCCGCCAACCCGCACTATGCCAGCGTGGTGGACTATATGGCCTAACCACTCTCAATAGGCCCGGGCCCTACAGTGGGACGTATATGGGCTGATACAATATAATACATAAATTACGTCAGCTGGTCTTTAATATTTAAACTCCTCACTCTTGATGTGATTTGCGCTTTAAATAAAAATTAAAAAGGATTTTTTTTTGTTTTATTCTAAACTTATTTTTTTACTAGCCATGAGATTTCTTTCAAAAGGCAGTAGGAATGAGACACTGTAGAGAAAATTACATGATTTAAAAGGATTGCTCTGTCTCATATTTTGAGTAGTATATACTGGATGCCCCCTATCGTCAATGGTTCATCGTGGTTGCAAACTACTTTGACATTTCAATAACGAAAACATACAATTGCCTTACTGCCTTTGAACTGTGTAGTCGTGGGTTTAATAACCTGGTGGTGTATATTATTAGATTTAATTAAAAAAACGTAAAATTCCAATAATAGACACAATAGGATCTAGGTTAGATCTAAGATCTAAGATCGGACAGTCAATTTGTTGAATTTTTTATCGTTGTTCATTGCATCTAGTCTCGGTGATATTAATGCCTGTCCCTGACGATCCTGGCTTATAGGAGTTGGAGTAGCAGGAGTGAGAGTGGGCTAATGTCTAACTGCTTTATCCATAGACAGTTTTAAAACATATTTTAGTTATCGATTGTTTTGTCTTCTACGCTCAAACTGAATTCAAAAGTCGTTCGAAAGGGACAAAAGATACCTAAAATAGGTTTTGAAACTATGCATAAGGCCTTAAGCCTATTAGGAATAGCGTGAGCTTATAAGAAGATTATGCGGAAACCTGCGTACCTGGATATATTAATATTTTGAACGACATGTGAAATCTGCCCTACAATAAGCCAGCGCCTGTTGTGGCCTAAGCCCTCTCAACCGAACTCTCGATTGTAGAGAAGTCCCGCGCTCAGCTGGAGGCGATTACGACCTAATAGAGTACAGAACAAAACACGAAATCCAAACAAATATTTTTCTTATTGTTCCTACATTATTTTACTACGTTAAATAAAGTAAATAAAGGGCTATTTAACTTCTATTATTTTTTATACTCAGTTCATTGTACTGATCTCGAGCAGGTAGGAAGATGTTTTTTAATTATTTCTCTTTTTTGTTATCAGCGACGCGTTGCTCTTGTTTACCTTATATGAGACGAGAAAAGAATCTTAATGGGCGCTGTTTTTTTTTAATGATTTAAGCTTTAATTTATTTGTAGTATGCATTATATTTATGATTAAATTATTTAATAAGAATAATTTAAGTAATTACTCCAAAAAGACAGATGTATGCCCTGGGATGTGAACCCGCGACCACCGTGAACATTACCGAACATGAAATTACATTATTACAAGAACATTAAATACTATTTTACTAATAATAATACTGTCAATCGTACTCTCGATTGTAGCAACAATACAGCCTCCGTGGCGCAGTTGGTTAGACGCCGCCTGTGAAACCAGAGGCTGCGGGTTCGATCCCCGCACCGAGAGAAATGTTTGTGCAGCCCACAAATATTTGTTTCGGGTCTGAGTGTTTGTGAGACCGAAAAGTCTCTCGTATTTCCTGATACCCACGACACAAGACTTGATCTTAGTGTGGGGTCAGGACTATGTATGTGACTGTTGGGTGTATTTATTTATTATTATTATTTATTTAATTATATAAATCTACGCTACTGTAGATTTATAACAAAATATAAGCTTACATTTTATCACCGAAATGAGAGGACTAGGGTCTCGCGTTTAGCGCATCTAGCGTCTCAATATGTGATAAAACGAGAACCTATTACAATTCCAGACACAAATGAGATTTTTGGAATGTCTGAATTAAGTGACCGCCCTGGGAATCAAACCCAAACCTACTGTGAATAGCTGGAATTTCCACCCGGTTTTAGAATCCCTATTAGATCCAAAATAAATACGACAAAAACCTCTGCGAGTTATATACCACTCGTGGCACCCCTGCCTACCCTTCTAAAGTATAAAAACACAACCTCAATAATAAAAATACATCATTACGTTTTAACACGTGACTCGGGATGCCCTTCAGTTATATCAGACAGGCGAAGCAATAGCCTCACTGTTGCTTATGATAAAACCCGATATAACGGGGAAAATATTATTCTCTGAAATAATTTGATAAAGGAATCGATAAGGGTTTGTTATGTGTAAGCATAATGCATTTATTGAGTTATTTTTACATAAATACATAAACATGATGCTTTTTCCCAGGGTAGGCATAGGTGCAACCAAAACACCCACGTTTCGCTTTGTGTGTTCTTAATTTTCCTCACTCCGGGCTGATAATGAATAGAAAATTCCATATCACTTTGCCCGACCCGAGACTCGAACCCGCGACCTCAGCTTTGTAATCGTACCGTAGTACAACAACACCACCGAGGCAGTCATTTTTTTTATATGTCGCAAGGTAGTGACGTCATTGATGGGAAGTGCAATACCTTTAAGGCGGCCCCTAATACTACAATAACATTGTACAATAAGATTGAACGGCGCTAGAATCCAATCGAATAATCATTGCGCAATCTTCACCCTAAATAGACAATAATATTTTTGACTGTCCCGCCCTCACACCCGCCACTGCAACTCCTGTAAGCCAGGATCAACAGTGGCACGCATTTTAATGCCACTGAGCATTGAAGCTCAGCGAGTCTCCGGGTCTAACTTGTCTTTAACCCACAACGAAATCAATCATAAAGTTAAATTAATAGGAGTTGAAAATATTTTTGTCCGTTTCCCTCCATAGCAAAGCGGGTGACAAAACAATGAACTAAAATGGTAAACCTCGGATAAGCACTTTATTCAAGAGTAATGCACATTTCGTAATATTGCGCAATACCTATACCTACTAATTAGTCGTCTAGGGCCGCCTACATAGACTGCCTGTCGGTCGACACAATTATACCGGCTTGCTCAACTACAAATGCACAAGCTTAACTATATACTATGTACCTACTAATTTATAGAATATAGAACACGTATATACAGAGTATATCAAGACCGCGACCGAAAACGAAGCCAGGTGGTAGTATTAGTGATATCAAACACAATGCAAGTAAAAATTTCACAAAATTTTCGATTTTTTTGTAATTTTTTACTTATCGTCGTTATATTTGAGTGATAAATAGATAGTTTTTCTAAAATTACGACGTGCACTGCTTTATTTTTATACACGCAATGGTACGTAAGGATTTAAATTACTATTTTTGCAAAAACTAGGTATTTACCACCCAAACAGGATGATTGTTATTATTTTTTTTAAAAAGTTCCTTTGCTGTTGTTGCACAATTTTTAGTTGCATTGTGTCTGTAACCACTAAAACTACCACCTGGCTTCGTTTTCGGTCGCGGTCTTGATATACCCTGTATATGTATACAACGATATGGCTATAGGCTGCCTCCCTACCACACCGTGGGATGGAACATACAAGACGAAACGTGGGAGTCCTGCTAGCCTACCCCTTCTGGGAAAGGCGTGAGTTCAGGTAGGTATGTAAGTTTACTACCTATTAAGAACAAAATCGAAACGCAAACAAGGAAACCTAATTTGATTATCACGACACGGCGTCATCGATGCAACAGCTCGTATTGATGGGTGCAAAGATCCTATTCTTAAGTGCATTCCGAAGGTCGACGGCCAATGTCGAGTTTCAAGGATAATGCGGAAAAGGTGCACGCACACTTATTAAAATATTTTTTAGTCTGGTGGTCGTATCGACCGACAATAGGGTGTTTGACTCAATTATATTTATTGTATTCACCAAAAAGTATTCATATCCAAAATCTAGCAAACAAATAATTTTGTAAATCCGTTCAAAATTAAACAAGTTAGAAACGTTTTAAGTCATAAGGGATGCAAAACAAAACTATTGACGTCACTAGTCTTAATATGCATTACAGTGTGCAAATGTGAAAGAGACGGTAAGATATCCCCACTACGCTCCCTTTCTTTAATTTAAAATACTGATATTTGCCTCATATTACAAACTACTTTATTACTGTTTTGACGAAAATATTTAATTTTAAGGGTATTTGTGTTTGTACGCAAAATAAAAAAAAACGATCATAGTGAAATACCGTATTGTCATAAACAAACGCAGCAATAGTGACTGTCTCGGTGGCGTCGTTGTACTACAGTACGATTACAAAGCTGAGGTCTCGGGTTCGACTCCCGGGTCGGGAAAGTGATATTCGATTTTTCTCTTCATTATCAACCTGGAGTCAGGAATTTGTGCACGACGTGGCGATGGGCTCGCCCCCTGTAACATCGTGGGACGGAGATACAAGGCGAAATGTGGGTGTCCTGGTAGCACCCCTACATACCCCTGCTGGGAAAAAGGCGTAATTATATGTATTTTTAAGCAATAGTAAATTATGGTAATATATTGCGTTAATAAACAATCTCGTTTAAATCCATTTGCGATGAGACTGTCGTAACTGTGACGAACGTTGATAGAAAATGTTATCCCCATAATAGAATCCTGGTAGAAGATTATACCATCACCTATTTGCACAGGACTTCGCGCAATATATTGCACACAAGGCTTTTAAGTTCATTAAACTGCAGTGGCGAAGGGTTCATACAAGCCGATTCCTAGCAGCACGCCTTATAATTTAAAGGAAATTATTAATTATTTACATTTTTTTAAACAAGTTATATGAAGAAAATAATCAAATAATAAACAATATTAAAATAAATATAAACAATAAACAAATGTTATTCGATAATAATAAACAAAATATTATCGATCAATTAATAACACAACGACAAACGCATTGCGCGATGTTCAACGTAAGTACATGCATACGAAATACGCGGCCGCCTAGATCCCGATGACGTCACGTCAGGCTACAAGGACATAGCACGAGTTCCCGTTGCTCTCGCGCTCATTTCCAACGCATTATTTGCCATCTCTGTTACACGTTTGTTGCTCAGAACTGCATGCAAAATTGCACCTTAAAACCTTCAGCTTTTAAGGTCTAAATTTATTTGTAGAAATACGACGGTATTCGCTTGTGAATATGCCGGTGGGCCTACGGCTTATAAAGTAATTTGCCAGTTCGCGCCTCTTTTATTTCGTGTTTTTAATTAGAAAATATTATTTACTACTGTGTTGTTTCAGTGTATATGTATAATGCGGTGTCTATTTTTAGGTTTGTATATAATTAGTGGGTAATTTATGAAATTTTACTGGTTTCGAAGTGCAAAGAGATCTATCTATTTAGCAAAACTTTAATGATGAATGAAACTTGATAATGTCGTATGTATCGTTTTATCTCATGAATTGCATTATTATGAGGTAATTTTAAAAATGCTGCATTTACGTAATTAAAAAACGAACTGGAAATTATATTAAATTTGATAATACATTTAAGTACCAGAGAAAGAACGGCAACTGACAAGTTTTAATTATTTAATAAATATTGTAATGCCGTATTTTTGTTAGCGTTGATTCAAAATAGGACATACAAACATAACCCACGCCTGCATCCCATGAGGGTTGCCAGATTCGATAGATCTCCAGTTAGCTCTATACTGGCATCGTTTTACTTTCGTCCACTTACATCAATCTCTTGATGCTTTTGCATTGAATCGAAATTTACTTTAAAAACGTTAAAAAAAGCACCTAACGGGCACAATGCTATTCCGTGCAAGTGTTGTATGAAAATATAGTAAGTATTACTAAGCAAATATGTCGCTCAATATCTTACGTACATAACGGAGTAAAAATATAAGTATGAGTACTTGTTAATTTAATAAAACTAGTCACCAGAAGTATCGGCTTCCCTTTTGAAAAAAGTCACCCTTCGCCACTGTTAAACTGTCAACAGTTTGTCCTTGATTCAACAGATTATTCTTCAACACATGACTTGGATCCCCAAGGTTCGTAGACAATGAACTTTAGTGGACAAAAATATTGATATTTACTTATAATTAGTGTCTTCAAAATTACAATGATCAGGGGTGTCGCACGTTCTACAACCAAAGGAAGCCCACGGCTGGCGCCCAATTATTTTAATTAACACTACAAAAATATAATATCCATATTAATCTGAAGTAAATTGGCTGAAGACTAAACAGAATCGATGCTAATGCTGAACTAAGGCCTCAAACATTTGAAAATAAATCCACAAAATTAGGGTTGAACGAGTACAATCACATCTTAAAGAAATCTAAACACTAAACGGTGCTAGGTTCAATACTCGGCCGCCCTAACTCCGGTCAAGGACCCGGCCGGCGACCCTCGCCATTATCTGATCAAAATCAACAGACACTGCAAACAGCGCTCCATTAGATTCCACTACTTTGTTATGTTTGCAGCTAAATAAATAAATTGTACTAACATAACGCGATTTTTTCATGGATGATACATAGGTACATACATACATAAACTCACGCCTTTATCCCCGAAGGGGGTAGGCACAGACGCCGCCAGGACACCCACATTTCGCCATGTATGTTCCGTCCCATGATGTGATAGGGGGCGAGCCTATCGCCATATCGGGCACAAATTCCTGACTCCGGGCTGATAATGAATAGAAAAATCCAATATCACTTTGCCCGACCCGGGACTCGAACCTGAGACCTCAGCTTTGTAACCGTACCGTAATACAACTACGCCACCGAGGCAGTTCATGGATGATTTTATCGGATAACCAGGCAATTGGATGGACAGCGAGTGGATGCGTAAAGCAACAGACAAGGCTCTGTGGCGTACTTCAGGAGAGGCCTATGTCCAGCAGTGGACTTCAACGGGCTGATGATGATGATGATTAACCAGTCAATTTAAAAATGATAGGGTCTTGAAATATTGTAGAAATACGTCAGCCCAATCAAATTGGTACGACTGTCTTACTAAATAGCTTGGTGTGGGTATCTGTGCTGGTGTGTTTCCGTTCTGTAAGTGATAAAAAGCCCAAAAGTCTCGTCGTCTTTGACAGCCTCCGTGACCCAGTTGTTTAAGCCTCGGCTGTAAAATGAGGGGCTGCTGGTTCAATCCCCACACCAAGACAATTGTTTGTAGGGTCCACAAGTATTTGTCTCGGATGCTGTTTGTGAGGCCAAAAACTTTCTCGTAATTTTTGATACCTACGACTCAAGACTTAATTAATCTTAATGTGGGGTCAGGACTATGTATGTGACTGTTAGGTGTGTTTATTTGTATGTTATTTTATTTAATACCGCCTCCCTCCTCCCGTCCTTCAACCTCTGGGTTCTCTACAATCTTACCATTTTAAGCAACTAGTAACAACTAGTAACTACTAACACGCATCTGTGATCAAATTGCATTCAAGAGCAGTGATAAACACCTTTCAATTAGAAGAAGCGTTTATTCTTTTGTCTTATAACTGCAATAAAATGACTTTATACTACACACACGGTGGACTCACTTAGCAAAACCAAAACTAAATAAAAAATCGTACGTGATACAGGTTTACATTAAAAAATCGTAAATACAATTCAGTAACAAAGATAATATCTCCACAGTTAACACAATGCGTGTTGTGTTAAAATGTTCTCTCATCGCAAATATTTGCATTTAAATAATTCGCAATCATGTTTAAATCAACCTTTGTAGTCTATACTAATATTATTAAGAGGAAAGATTTGATTGTTTATTTGTATTGAATAGGCTCTGAAACTACTGAACCGATTTGAACAATTATTTCACTGTTGGGAAGCTACACTATTCCCAGGTAACATAGGCTTATAAAATTTATTATTTTTATTAGGAGTCAGGAATTTGTGCCTATGGTGATAGGGTCGCCCCTTAACACATCGTGGAACGGAATATACAAGGAATGTTCGAAATGTGGGTGTCCTGGTGGCGCCTCTACCTACCCCTTTTTGGATAAAGGCGTGAGTTGTATGTATTATTATAATTATAATCTTTGGTAAATTGAAATTCCGTCCGATATGATAGGAGACGGCCGACATACTTATCATCCGGAGCATAAATTCCAGTCCCAGTTAATGAAATTGTTATTGAAATATTTTAGAAAACATTGACCATGAACACCTAATCCGTGGTAACGTGGTGATTCAGCCGGCAACAATTTCCGCCGCGTTCGAAGCTATAATTACTCGCGCACCCCTTCACCAACATGGTTTAAAATCTGCCGCCACGCGCCGCCCGAAATGCGCGCAGTGTTGTATTCAACAACAATTTTGAGGGGGCTTAAAGTAAAAAGGATACAAAAACGACTTACCGTGCTAGAGGGTATGTGACTTGTTTGGGTTCGATACGTATCCCCGCAATGATATACATTTGTATGTTACAGATTTTTTGTAGATCAAGGTGTGTTGTATATATTTGTGTTTTTATAACGGAACCACAAAAACTCAAAATAGTATGGTAATGTTAAAAAAATAATCAGGTGCCAACTTATTTAGCTCATTATAAATGCAAAAATAACAAGTTATATTTCATCAAAAAATTTTACACTGACAACTTACTAAAAATAAGCACTGCCTCACAAGGTGCAAGGGGGCTAGACCCCCACAAAATCCACCCGAATCCACCCGCCAATACATTTATTATTTTAGGACAGTACCAACATCCGACACGGTCCAGAAAAAAGATTGATTGCTATTGTAACCGGCGGAGGACAAAAGATCTTCAGTGAGGGAGGAAATCGTCAATGTCTTTATGTAACAGTATATTATACCATTTCCTATGCTTTGAGAGGATATAAATCCATAAACTTTACGACACACTATCCATAAAGAACTTCTAAGTAAACATATTTGAAACGTGATCAAAATCGATCTTCTTGTGTGACAAAACCGCCTACAAGGTGGACGGAAGACCTGGTTCAGGTTGCAGGAAGGCGCAGGCAACTCTCATCAGGTCGGTGTTGAGATCAATGGAGGCCTATGTTCAGCAGTGGACTTCCTGTGGCTGAATAGATAGATATAACAAATCCGGCAGATCGCTCGCGAGATGGTAAGTATCACGCCTTTTCTAAATAGGAAAAAACACTCATTATTTATTATTTCCAAACAATGAATAGCACTCCGCTGCTCTCTACCCCTACCACCAAATTTTGTCACGAAAAAGTGCGAAAACAAAAGGAACTTGCAGCTAATGATTATCTCATGGGGCTGTATCTTCTCTTCGTCTCTTTCTAAGGAGTAGTCTATTGAAAAAATGCCTTTTAAGAGTCAGGTCAGAAGTGCTCCAAGCCAACAAGAATGGAGAGATTGATGCAGACTGATGAAGCATAAATGATAAACCAAGAGCGAGCATAATCGATGCCTACTTCTACAAAGTACAGGCGAGATTATTATCTGGTCTATTTTAAGACTCACCTGATCCTTTGTATGAAGATTTTACCTCAGCTCAAAGAATGAAAATTCCATTAAAAAAAGACCTCGCCCGGAAGACTTGAATAATTTATCGATGAATACTTGTTTACCCGTCCGCCAGCGTGACACTGAATCTCCGAGTCAATGCCATTTGCAAGAACCTTGGACCGTGCGAACCCTTTCCCTTCTCCAGGGGTGTGTTGACCTACTGCTGGTTGTTTTGTTCTTTTTAATTTCAAGTACTAGCACCATAGCCACGGAAAAACTTCATTTTCTTTTTTTGGACTTCAAGTGCCTACTGACAATGAGGATAACAGAAAATAAGTGGTCTGTTCTGAAGACTAAATATATCATATTTTATGTATTGTGATTTTTTCTTTTTTTTTTAATTGTGTTGTAAACCTGGTAAAGAACCAGAGGCGGCAGCTGACAATTTCTTTTCACTTTCGAATCCCGGAACACACCACTGGCTTTTCTGAGTCCTGAGTGTAATGATTTAACTAATTCGCATTTTATGGGTCAAGGAACCCTCCCCGTGGTGGAGATTTGTAAGACATTCTATGGTATGTAAATAATGTTTACTGACGGCGGTGAACATTCATGGATAAGCAGCTTGTTTCTTTGCAGATTTGCCATAAAAATATACTTTATCTTATGTAGTGAGGAAAACTGGTGGAAGGTCTCTCATGTGTGGAAAAACAGCAGTGTAACTGCATTGTTGTGTTCCGTTTTGAAGGATATTGTAGCCAGTGTAACTACTGGATATATTGAGACTTAACATCTTATGTCTCAGGATGGCAAGCGCAGTGGAATGCCAAGCATTGCTTTGTAATTCATGGTGTTGTTTGGTTTTGCGTCTCTCCATGAGCGGTCGTATCGCTTACCATCAGGCCAATGGCATGCTCGTCTCGCCATTCATAGCAATAAATAAACTACATGAGATTTTTCTGATGTTAATAGTGATCATATAAATTTTATAAATGTGTGGAGATTGAACACGCGGTCACTCTTACTCAAAGGTTATGAAGTTTATGAACTGTAAACTTTCAAAAAGTTTAAAAGTTTCAAAAATGTATAAATAATCGATCTGTGGACTTTCGACTCAAAATAAGCCAAACTGAAGACTATACTAATACATATGAAGTCTTTGTATTTTTTGCATCACTGCCTATATCATTTAATTTAAATGCACGAAGTAACAAAACGCAATCTTATAAAATTCAATCTTAATCGCTTTTCAAATTGAAAACCGAACTATAATTTGTAACATAATAAAATATTTTCTACAAAGTACAGCAACTATACTCTACCTATGTATTGTATGCCTAAAGCCAGCTCTATCCACGTCGATTTAATTACAAATACCTACGAAGAAAAATACCTACATCTGTAACAATCTGCATTAAAATAACATTACGTATACGTTATATACGTTATTTTCATATACGTCCCACTGCAGGGCACGGGCCTCCTCTACAATCAAGAATACGATTGAGAGGGGTTAGACCAAATAGTCCGACATATTTAAAATAACATAATTCAAGCAATGAATAGATTTAAAAATTAATTATTTATTTATAAAGACATAGGTACTAATCGCAGCAAAAACTCCAGTGATATTTCGCGTTGGTCGTTTGGCGCGTAAGGACAATCTGGCGGGAACAGCAACAAAAACAAGATGGCGTCGTCTGCGCCGCGCGGCCGTGAACCTGCGCGCTAAATTTACCCGGCGCGCGTCATCCGGTGCATGTGCATTGATTATAAACGCGGAGACGGCGCACTGTTCTGATGCGATTTCAAAAAGATTCCTTCGGTTTGAAAATCGAATGTGGTTGGGCGGCCATTTTGAAACTGCCGGTGTGGTGTAAAAAATAAATTATGTTTTTGGGAATTAATGACTTTTATTTTCCAACATTTTGTAAATTTACAAAAGGATTTATCATTTTCATTTTCAGCCTCAAAATGTCCACTACTCAAAAGTGAATACTGGCCTCCCAAAAAGATTTTCAGCTCAACTTAGCAAATAACTCAAGTATCCAACGATCTTTTTCAGTGTCGGACACTATTACTAGCTTAATATTTGAATGATTATCCAATATATATCACTATGAGTTTTGACATGTCCGTATTGTCGCCCCCATGTAGCTGTGAGCCTCAAATGTCTCAGTTTTCCGGTATGAAAAATCTCAAAGGTTTTACCTGTGTCTAGAATTTATACCTGGCATGTTGATTGGTCATACTTGGGTAGGTAAAAACACGACTTCTACCTACCCCTTCGTTTATATAGATGTCAGTGCATGTATATATATTTTACCCACAATTTAATACTTAAAATCTCATAATACATAATAATAAAATGAAATTACATCCTAGTCTATTTTCTAAGTGATCGTTGTCAACTCGACAATACGACCATACCAACGCTTGTTCTTTGTAAATTGTGACAAATGATTCAAACGCCAAACCATTCCCAGACATGCTATCTACATATATAAAAGTGTATTGAGCTGGTGTTTTATTAAAGTTTAAGTTTAAAAAAGGATTTCTATGGTATGTAAAGTCCGCCAACGCGCACTAGGCCCGCGTGGTGGAGTATATGGCCTAACCCCTCTCAATTGTACTGGCGATTGAGGAGGGGGCTCGTGCCCTCCAGTGAGCCTTATTTGGACTGATACAGTATCGAGCTGGTAGAAGTTCCGTAACGGCCCAAATAGCACAGTACGTGATGATGAAAACCTGTCAGAGTGACGTAACATACTGAACTGTACTGTATCAGCCCATATACGTCCCACTGCAGGGCACGGTTCTCCTCTACAATCGAGGGGTAGGAAACCTCCTAATGGCTAACCAGCCATGTAGTCCACGCTGGCCTAGTGCGGTTCAGCGGACTTTACATACCATAGAAATTCTTACAAATCGCTTTGGTATGCAGGTTTCTTCACGATGTTTTCCTTCACCGTTATAGTGCGTGGTGATTGATTTATACACAATACTCGGAAAACTCAGAGGTGTGCCCTAGGGTTTGACCTTGCGGCCACGGTGAACATGTTGGCAGCCGCGTCTGGTTACCAACAGGCCACCACGCACTTTTACTCAACACAAGGGATGGATATCTATTACCGGTTAATATGCTATTAGGATGGTCATCTCATATCAGGAGCATTGTAGCCACTGCAATGAATAAAATCACATTTAAATGTGGAAAATATGAATCTTCTTTAAGGATTCATATTGTAGAGTTTTGTCCATACTCACCCCGCTTCATACGTGGGATTAGCAAGGTTGTAGCTTCTCCAGCTAATAACGCTGCTGGAGACTGTCCCGCCCTCATACCCGCCACTGCAACTCCTGTAAGCCAGGATCAACAGTGTCACGCATTTTAATGATACTGAGCATTGAAACTAAGCGAGTCTCCGGGAATGTCTAACTTATCTTTAACCCGCAACGAAATCAATCGCATAGTTAAATTAATAGGAGTTGGAAATAAAATGATAACGCTACACATCATCAGCCTGTCCTTTAACTGCTGTCGGATTTTTTTTTTTTTTGAACAAACTTCGGATGAAAAATGCCCAATTCGGGAATCGATCCAGGGTCTCATGATTTATACTTTACTATACATAGTAGCGAGAAGAAATAAGCGATAAACGCTATATCTGATGGGGCGGCAAAACATCTATTATCCAAGCGTTGTGGATGTTCATGACCATCAGTGACCACTTACCATCAGGTGACCTGTTTGCTCGTTTGCCGGACCAACTGCATCAATAAAGGCAGTAAATTAATATGAGGTAAAATTATTGATATTTATTTGTGATAATTCGGGTCTGCAACGCTTTTCATTAGCAAGGGGAAACGTGACGAAGGTCAGACAAGCCGGCTTCGTTGTTTACATGATCTTACTGCGCATAACGCTAAAATATCCTCGTATTCATTTACCTATCACGCTTGCTGGCCAACATGTTGGTGCCATCACGTTAAAGAGCCAGCGTGATGGGTGACTAATACACCCAACAGTCACATACATACTCCTGACCCCACACTAAGATCAAGTCTTTTGTCGTGGGTATCAGAAGCTACGAGAGACTTTTCGGTCTCACAAACACCCAGACCCGAAACAAATACCGCCACGGAGGCTGTCAAAATGTAGGACTTGTTAACCGAATTACAAGAGGGGATCGCTTAATAAAAACGTCACTTCTGCTAGCTAACTACTAATTTTCTTTCTCCACCATTCAAAGGTCGACGTGCAAAGAAAAATTTAGGAATTAAGTCTCTATACTCTGTACATAAAGCATAAAATAAATAAACAGTGAGAATACCACTCAGATTTTATAATTACAAAGAAATTAATAGCACTGCACTGCGCTCTTCACACCTAAACATTAACGGCCTTATTCATAGACAATATTACAAAACGTAAATTAAATACGATTTTTATTACAGTACAGATAATAATTCGGCCTAAAGTTATTACATTTGTCTCAATGAACAGTGATCTACTAAGCAAGGTGAAGGTATATAGATATCATATCTAATTCTGGTAACAGTAGTATAAAAAAGCAACAATATTTGTATGGTTGTATTTTAAAAGTAGTGACTTAAGCTAATTTTAGTTATTTTTATAGTGAATAGGTATATAATTTATAATACTAACTCACGCATTTATCCCAAAAGGGGTAGGCAAAGGCGCCACCAGGACGCCAACATTTCGCCTTGTATGTCCCGTCCCATGATGTGACAGGGGGCGAGCCTATCGCCATATCGGGCCAATTCCTGACTCCGGGCGAATAATGAATAGAAAAACCTAATATCATTTATAATTTATATTATTAGTATTTATTTTTATCTGCATGAACCAAACAGTTGTATGTAATCTTAAAAGCGTCAACATCGTAGTAAACAATTATATCTTTAGGTAAAGTTTACGAAGCCCAAGAATAGTAACGATTACAAGATAAAACGAGTGTTGTAAATAGTGTGAGGAAAACTAGTAATTCCGCATAACATTTATATTGTTTTGTAAAACTGAGTGCTGTTACGCGATGGGCTGCACGTTGGCATTTCTTGGCCCGTTGGCATTTCTGTGAAAAAAGGTTTGATCCATGTATTTGACAACCTCCTTGGTGCAAGCAAGGAGTTGGATTAAAAAAGGTTGTTTACAATAAGACAAGTGCATGTATGATTTAAAAAATATAGGGCTTAGTTTTGAGTGATTTAATATCACTAATTGTAATTTATGAAAGAAGATGGTACTATGTATCTTAACTTTTTTATTTTTACATCCCTCGGATATTTCTCAATATATATTTTTGTGCGCAGAAGGAACAAACTGCCTTATTAATTAAGTGCATCCATTAATTCCACGTCCGAGCTAATAACACTCATAACATCTTTTACTTCAATAATAAATGACCAATTGAATTAAAATAACCTTGAGTAAAAAAAACCTTACCCTATGCGTAAATATCATGAGGTAAACAATATTCAAGTTAATTTAATAACCTGAATTGGACACTATAGTAACCAGTTATGGATATAATTGCATAACCAGGAAAACATCGTGAAGAAACCTACATACCATTGAAACTTTAAAGAAGTTCCATAGTATTGTCACTAGACCAGCGTGGTGAAGTCCTAACCCCCCTCTCTATTTATTGTAGAAGTCCCGTGCCTTGGACATACAGGGTATATCAAGACCGCGACCCAAATCGAAGCCAGGTGGTAGTATTAGTGACTTCAGACACAATGCAACTAAAAATTTCCCAAAAAAGAGCGACATTTCATTTTAATTTTTTTGTTATCGTCGTATTTGAGTTGTAAATACAAAGTTTTCCAAAAATAATACTGTATACCTATTTATATTTAAAGACGCAATGGTACGCAAGGGTTTAAATTAATATTTTAGCAAAATCTATTTATTTACCACTCAAACACAATGGTATTAAGAAAATTGCAAAAATTAATCTGTCGCTTTTTGCGAATTTTTTTATTGCATTGTGTTTGTAGTCACTAAAACTACCACCTGGCTTTGTTTTCAGTCTGGATATACCCGTTATAAAGACTGGCATATTTTTTGACTGCCTCGGTGGCGTAGTTGGCGTAGTACGACTACAAAGCTGAGGTCTCGGGTTCGAATCCCGGGTCGGGCAAAGTGATATTGGGTTTTTCTATTCATTATCAGCCCCGAGTCAGGAATTTGTGCCCGATATGGCGATAGGCTCGCCCCCAATCATATCATGGGACGGAACATAAAAGGCGAAATGTGGGTGTCCTGGTGGCACCTCTGCTTACTCCATGTGGGATAAAGGCGTGATTTTATGTATGTTATTGTTTTAATTACATAACCAAGGGACTTATCCTCAACTCATCGCGGAAGCGCCAGTGTTTTCGCAATTACCTACATCACTATCATGAAATGTAACGTTTAATTATAGAAGTAAACACATTTTACTATCCACGAGAGTCGCTTCCGCGCGCCGACCTCGTGGTTACTACTTCCCTCTCATGATGATATGCAAATAGCAGACGGTTATTTTGAATTTATTAAGGACGCTATAGGAATAGGGAGTTGTCTGGTAAACGTAGGCGCTGCGTCCGAAATAAAATGTACATTGTTCGAGGCAAAATGTGGATTAGTGAATCAAAATAATAAGATTAATTCGCGCATATTTACAGGATGGTATCGCTTATGAACTGCATTCGAATAGTATCTGAAGTACGAGTATAATATCTTATGTCTCGAAATGCCAAGCATTGCTTTTATTCAAAGTGTTGTTTGGTTTTGCAATTGTACATGAGCTGTCGTATCGCTTACCATGAGGCGAATGGCACGCTCGTCTTGCCATTCATCGTAATAAAAAAAATATTAGTAATATAAATTATAAGGTTGAAAAGTTTTAATTTAATCTAAAGAACTTACTTCAGGATAATAATAAGTACTCTTCTTATTAAAACACCTCGTTGAGTTATCACTGTCGCCTATCTGTGCATGTTTATTGCTTCATAACATTGTCCTAAGTTACACAATGATTTACGATTTAACTTTTTAAACGCAACAATTGCCGGGGCAACGCTCCGCGCAGCCTATTGTATTCAAAACTGTCAAATTAATCTCCAGCGAGAATACAATTTAATGAACAATAAAAATATAAATATGCAAACATAACATATAAATTTTCATTATAACTTTGCCAAGTAAGAACGAATAAACTGAAAATTACGTTATTATTCGAAGACCAAGGTCGGCCGGGCGACATTCAAAATGGCTGACGCATGCGAGTCAACACACCGACTTTTTAACGAACATCTCGCTTTTAAAGGTCAACAATTACGCGTACACACACAATGGACGCAGGGCTGCTGTTCTGAAGCCGAAAAATATTATTAATTGATAAAAAACTAAAATAATTAAAACATTGACCTTTTAGGTTGACTTCATTCATTACAATATTTGACTTTTCAGGGATTTTTGTTTTATTAATTACTATTTAGAACATTTTAGACATATAAAATATAGTTAATTGTAATTGAATATGTTAAACTTGTTAAAGTAATAAATAAAAATGTCAAAAACTTATACAGTTCAATAAAACCTTCACTGTCATAATGAAAATTATTTAACAACAGCCCTGAACGAAACGCATATTTGTGCATGTACCAGGATCCACATCAGAAGTGGGTAACATTGAGGAGTTCGTTGATATTACATGCACTTCCTGGCTCGGCGAGGCCGCGACGCCGTCGGCGGCCATCTTGCATTTTTTGACGTATATTTTTGGTGCGTTTTTGTATTTTTTTCGCGATGCACAGAAATGGTTAAGTCGATTAAAACGCATTTATTTATTGGCGCAAATACTAGTTTATGATGTTTTTATGTGAGCGTTTATTCAAGTATTCATAATGCGTTGGAAACGTCGCTTCTTTATATTTCTCGTAAAATTGTCTGCTACGTCATAGCTTTTGCTTTTTTTTTGTCAATGACAAAAGCCATATCATACATCCTATGGCTTTAAAATTCTGATATCAGAATGGGACTAAGAGGTCAATAAACTCAATAGCTACAGCAAATCACAGCTGTACCTGCAACATTAAAGCTAAAACCCAAGCACAGCAACGAAATATAAGACAAAGAATATTGCATAGAGTCTGTATCAACCTGACTACGCCGCCCACACATCTTACACTGCAACTCATGTAAGCCAAGATATACATGCACTGAAATGGCACAGAAGCTTAACTATACCTGGGTTTCTATAGTTCATCTGTGAAGTGAGACTTATTTATGTAGGTACTAGGTAAACATTTTTTATTTATTCTTTTGAGGTATCTTCAAGACATCGCTTTGCAAAATCTCGGAGAAGAGTATATCCAGCAATGGATGGTTTATTTACATGTGTATGTATATGTATGATATATATTCTATTTGTAAAACGCTTCGTCATAAATATTAGCGAGTACAAAAATCAGAGATATTTGCAAAGTGATTCACGTTGCGCAACGGCCTTGTTCGTGCACATGTACAAACAAACGACAATTCCTACGTGTATTGACATTAAATAATACACCACAATCGAATACGATACCATTCGTAACTCAGTTCCAGGTATTCAAAAGATTGTAACATTTAAGTTTGTACTTTGATGATCTTACCAGTTTTGAACGGGCCTGAACTGGCCTAATTTTTTTTATAGTTTCAACTGTCCGCTACTTCGATCAATTATATTTTATCGAAAGTCCGCTATGCTGACAACATCTACGGGCTATGAACAGTGAGATACCTACTGGGTTTTGGTATTCGTCATGCACGCCCCTTTGTGTGAGTTTTCCGTGAACGTCTTTGGCTGAAAGTGATCAATGGAAGCAATATGCTCGTCTCCCATCACATTTTGTGACAGAAATTAACAGTGAATAGCACTATTTCCACTTCCATTTCCTTTGTTAGCTCATCTGCGAATATTTTTTGCAAACACATAAGAAATAAATGTGTGATTAACAAAATATCCGGCGAACAGCGTGGCGTTCTCATGTTATAACTGTACAGGACGGTGCGCAGTCGCGACCTGCCACAATGCGCCCGCGCTCAAGGGCGAACAAACTCATGCGTGGAGTCGACATTATTTATAATTTTTTTTAATAAATCCGGCTTAGAAGCATATCGCTCATCTGGCGGTCGGTGATAACCGGCAATGAACGTCTATTATATTTAGATCGTCGATTGAATAAACAAGAAAATGACGTAGGGAGCAGCAGGATATTGGAAAACTCAACAATTGATGCTTGACATCAAAGCCAAATTGAATTAATACTTCAGCCCAACCTGTTCCTAAGTTAAAACAACCACTGTTTGGCTCTGTGAATTTGAAAACAAAATCAATAGGAGAAATAAATAAATATCGGTAAAGAGTGTTAACTTTATCTAAAGACCGAACTTGTTACATTCGAGTCAGTAATATTCTTTACATATTATAAGCCCTTTTACCTCTTTACATCACCCTGTTCTGATGTGTTACTAAAATAATATTTACCACACGTCTGGCTTTAGGCTACGTGTGTATTCTTAATGATTACTTTATCAGCGAAGAAAAACATCGTGAGGAAACCTGTGTACGTGAAGTAGAATTTCCAAGGTATATGAAGTCTACTAATTTACATGTTAGACTATAGCATATAATCCTTTCCAATCCTTCAGAGTTGAGACCATTTGGCGAGCATTCGCAAATACATATATTATTTATTATGACAGCCTCCGCGGTGCAGTTTGTTGAACGCCGGCTGTGAAACGAGAGGCTGTGTGTTCGATTCCCGCACCGAGACAAATGTTTGTATGATCATTTGTTTCGGTACTGGGTGTTTGTGAGACCAAAAAGTCTCTGTTAGTTCCTGATACGACATAAGACTCGATCTTAGCGTTCGGTCAGGACTATATATGTGACTGTTGGGTATATTTATTTATTTATTATAAAGCTATCAGACACAAGTCACGTACACAATAAATAAAATAATCTCATTACCTAACAGTAGTTACTATATAACAATGGCGAACTAACACATAATTACTTATCTGTATACAAATAGGAAAATACTGCGTCATTTAAAACAATAGATATGCTGGAATCATATTTTAAGTAGGTATAGTTAACGTTTCACGGAATATTCACAGACAGATTTAAAAACGTATTTTAGTTATCGAATGTTTTATCCTTTTCGAACCACTATAGAATTCAGTTTGAGCAAAGAAGACAAAACATTAGATAACTGTAATGGGTTTTAAATCTTTCTATGAAAAAAGCTGTTATTACCCTGAAATCATACTTTAATTAAAGCAAATATATCAATTATTTTTTAATAAATATCCTTGATATTTTATAGTTGTGGAAACACGTTACAATGACACTAGTGAATGTATATCTGGTCTTTAAAGGGCTGGATTAATTTGTCTTTGC
Organism: Deilephila elpenor; assembly: GCA_949752805.1. NCBI lineage: Eukaryota > Metazoa > Arthropoda > Insecta > Lepidoptera > Sphingidae > Deilephila > Deilephila elpenor. Next base: position 6,875,975 of record OX457119.1, read on the forward strand.
GCAGATGTTACCATCGAGTAGGGTACAAGCTCTATTGACAAAGCTATTTTAGTGTTTTCAATATTGCAATTTATGAGCTACCCCATATATCTATAATCACAAGATTAAAACATTTGGTCAGTAGGTACTCTTGAATATTTCTTTTTGAATTTCGAGGTGTAGTTCACATAATCATATGCCCTTAATTGGTTAGTTGATGTTTATAAACTAATGAACAGTTTAACATTACATTTATACGTCTTACATAGCCATTTTGCTTACCCACATACCAAATTACCTCCCCATTTTCCTTTCAAACTATGATTTCCAGCGAAAAACGCGTCACCCACAGCCAAAAACTACACCTAAGAATTCCATGGTCCTGATTCAAAGAAAAAGACGAACAACTCATAAATGTGCAAAAAAATTCAGCAACAGTGACTCGACACCTCTCGCTGTTCAGCCGACGAGTGCGGAATAACAATCATCGTCGACTCACGAAACGGACGTCAAGGCCGGACGTCGTTGCCCTCTCGTCTCGGCGCCGCGGTCCAACATAACCCAACATACCATGCACCAACATATGTGATCAACATAATGTGCTGATACAATCGCGACGGAAATATTTTGTTTTTCATTTTAAAAATGGAATGAGTAATTTTCCACGCAGTGATGACATTATCAAAATGGATATTAGCTACCAATAGCATATTCTTTGCATTCCTGTATTTAAATAAAACTAGTTATAATACCTTTGGCTCTACAATTTTAGATGAAATCAAATCGTCGCTTTTTACTAATCCTGGGACTTGATGTATAAAACCGATTCGCCATCGTTATTCAAATATATATGAAGCTTACATATCGATATTATTTTGTATACCAATAATATTTTTATATAAGTAAATAAACACGCGTTCATTTTGAATGAATTCAAGGGCTACGGTGATCTCTTTCGGTTTTCCACCAAGGTGCTTGCTAATGCGTCATCTCTGAATATGAAAAAGACTAAACCAGGCAAAATATTAAAGTAAAAGTTACAGTAAACAAAGGTCCGGTCAGAAATACCCTGAAACAACGAGAATGCATGAGATTGATGTAAATGGATGAAGCGAAAGTGATATCAGAATCGAGCAAAGTGTAAATCTATAGTCTATGCCTACCCCTATGGCACAGCCTATGGCATCCAAGCCTTGTAAGTATATAATTATTTACTCATTATTCACTCCGCATTTAAAAACCATTGTCGAAACTACAAATAGAGCACAATAAATTTATAGTCATGGCCTAACAGATTTTATTTTGCCATTTTGTTAAAAATTATAGTGTTCGGTTGGTAAATACCTAGTTTTTGCGAAAAAAGTAATTTAAACCCTTATGTACCATTGCGTGTGGTGTACATCATTATTTTATATCTCTCCACCTATGAAACAGCTACAAACGATGATAGGTAAAATTAACAACAAAAAAAAGACGATTTTGATTGCGAAATTTTTACTTGCATTGTGTCTGAAGTCACTAATACTACCTAGCTTCGTTTTCGGTCGCGGTCTTGATATACCCTGTATAGGTAAAGTCGTACTCTCTCTTCAGCAACAGGAAGTCAATTGCCAAACATAGGCCTCCTTGTTGGAAGCGATCTGGATCTAGCGACTTCCTGCAACCTGAGCCAGTCCTACTACCTACGGAATACAGGTGACGTCATTATTTCTCCGTATTCTGTACTGCGCACTTTTACAGAATTAGATAATATATGCAAATGAGATATGCTCGCCCACGGCGCTGAAGGTTGATCGAAGTTCGGACGGCTGTTGACTCCGCTGTAATGTAATGCGCCTGCATATTGCTTTACGACGCAATAATAAATTATTTTTAACGTGTAAATAACATCTGTATCCCTGGAAAGGTGGGCAGAGATAAATAAATACACCCAACAGTCACATACATAGTCTTGACCCCACACTAAGATCGAGTCTTGTGTCGTGGGTATCAGGAACTACGAGAGACTTTTCGGGCTCACAAACACCCAGACCCGAAACAAATACTTGTGGATCACACAAATATTTGTCTCGGTGCGGGGATCGAGCCCGCGGCCTCTTGTTTCACAGCCAGCGTCTGACCAACTGCGCCACGGAGGCTGTCATACATACATTAACTCTCATACATTTCGCCGAGTTTTAGTTCTAAGATGTGAGGCGAGCCTATCATCATACCGGGCTGCTTGTATTAGTTTTTAATGAAAAAAAAGAACAAATGTTACCCTTATGGTAGGAAGTATATTCACCCATAACACCGTATGTACCATTGCCAGCCTATAAGGAAATTGTAGACTGTTTTGATTCAAAAAACAAAACACCCACGATTGGATAAGCTCCAGCTAGGATTCATACCCAGGACCTCGCCGATCTACAACCCACACATTCATAAGATACACGCTACCTCAAAGCCAAAGACACAAATTCATAAGTAAATAAATAAAGCTTTACTCGACGCCTAGGCTAGATTGCAGCGGCGGGCCATCCGCATGCAGTTGTTACGGGCAACTTGGAGCCGCTACAGTTGCAGAGGGATGTCGCCTCTCTAAACGTTCTACTATCTATGTCACGGCGAATTAAGGAAGAGTTTTTTTTTTTATTTATTGGGACAAAAAACAGTTGAAGAGTACAGTTTAATGGAACATAATAATATACGCAAAATATACAAACCTTCAACCAACAACATTGTCCACAGATTATTATGACAAAATTAATCTATGTTTATACATACAGTTGTTCAATTTTATCATCTCCTCTTATTTAACTATAAATAATCAAATGCCTAATTATGATTCTTTTTATTCTTGACTAGGGAATTTTAGTACGGCAATCGTTGTAGAAATTAAGATATTATTTTGAAAAATAATTACACACGTTTCCAGCATATCGTAACGACATCTAGCGGTGCTTATTTGTATTATTTTTCCATTGCAAAATTCGTACAATTATTATAATCAGGATTGATTATCAAAAGGGTAAGCAGAGTACCCTAAAAGGTTAGGTAACAATGCCCCGATTACTATATTATCGCACATTCTTACGATATATTGACAGCCTCCGTGGCGCAGTTGGTTAGACGCCGGCTGTGAAACGAAAGGCAACGGGCTCAATCCCCGAACCGAGACAAATATTTATGTGATCCACAGGTATTTGTTTCGAGTCTAGTTGTAAACCGATAAGTCTCTGGTACTTTCTGATATTCACGGCACAAGACTTGATCTTAGTGTGGGGTTGGGCCTATGTACTTGACTGTTGAATGTATTTATTGACTGCCTCGATGGCGTAGTTGTACTACAGGACGACTACAAACACAAAGCTGAGGTCTCGGGTTCGAATCCCGGGTCGGGCAAAGTAATATTGGATTTCACTATTCATTATCAGCTCGGAGTCAGGAATTTGTACCCGATATGGCGATAGATATCACATCATGGGACGGAACGTACAAGGCGAAATTTGGATGTCCTGGTAGCACCTCTGCCTTCACCTTCGGGAAAAAAGGCGTGAGTTTATGTATGTGTATATTCATTTATTTACCAGACTCTTTAGCCAAGACTTGAGTATTACACACCTAGTGATCGCATGTATAAATTCCCCATATATGTTGTATTATTTTTGATACCATGTCCGATGTCGTAGTGGACGAGACGATAGCTCTGAATCGAGAGACGGTCAGTTCAATTTCCATACCAACAAAAATATTTATGTGTGATCAATAAGTTATTATGCTTTTGTGAGGTCGAAAAGATTCATGACTATTTTTTTCCAAAAGTACTTACTAAAATTAATATTCTTCTGCGGTATCATAGATAAGTATTCGATGTTTTCTTTTATTATTATTTAGTAAATAAGTACTTTGAAACCGACAAGAATGCATCATAATTAAATAAATAAATAAATACACCCAACAGTCACATACATAGTCCTGACCCCACACTAATCGAGTCTTGTGTCGTGGGTATCAGAAACTACGAGAGACTTTTCGGTCTCACAAACACCCAGACCCGAAACAAATACTTGTGGTTCACACAAATATTTGTCTCGGTGCGGGGATCGAACCCGCGGCCTCTCGTTTCACAGTATAAAATTAGATGCAGCTTCACTGCCTAGATTTAACAAAATGGAGATCGATAGTCTCTGCCTACCTTTATAATGTAGTCGTGATTAATATTGTAAAAACAATAACCGTTAATTCGTGTAATGTTAAACATAGATTTAGCATAGGGTTCAACAACTTCAATTTGGGAGGAAAGTGTTACGCGGAGTCGATGACCTCAGGGTTAGGCACCTCGACGCGGTTGCCATGGCAACGGGTGCCAGGGTTGTTGCGTAACTGACCCCAGATTGAGATGTCTTTGCCCTCGCAATCTTGAATGAAAGTAATTCTATTTATATTATCTGTTAAGCAGAATATATGCGTGAATGATACGATAAGTAACTAAATAAAGTACAATGTGAGATGTTTCTAAATATAAATACATACATATATATCACGCCTTTTTATCCAGAAGGGGTAGGCAGAGGTGCAATCAGGACACCCACGTTTCGTCTTGTATATTCCGTCCCATAATGTGATAGGGGGCGAGCCTACCGCCATATCGGGCACAAATTCCAGACTCCGGGCTGATAATGAATAGAAAAATCTATTATCACTTTGCCCGACCCGGGATTCGAACCCGAGTCCTCAGCTTTGTAGTCGTACCGTAGTACAACTACGCCACCGAGGCAGTTAAATATAAATACTACAAAATATATTGTTAATGAATGACTAAATGTGCACATATACGAGTACGACTCGCTACAAGTCATCTACGATTGAGAGGGGCTGGCTACAGTCCACCATGCTGGTCTATTTCAGGCTGGCGGACTTCGTATGGTACCATATAAATTATTGTATAAATCTATGATATGCCTGTTTATCTTTCAAAGTTCATTGAAATTTATTTAACAAATTTATTGTGTAGGTTCGACAACCCGCACTAGGCCAGCGTGGTGGACTATACGGCCTAACCACTCTCAATCGATTCTCTCGATTGTAGAGTAGGCCCGTGCCCTGCAGTGGGACGTATATGGGCTGATATATATATATAGGTCCGACAAACGAGCAAACAAGTCAACTGATGATAAGTGATGCCGACCATGAACATCCACAACACTGGATCATGGACGTGTTGCCGGCCTATCAGATCTAGAAGGAAGCGAGAGAGAGAGAGCGAAAATAGGCTGGGAAGAACAAAGTATATTGGGCACTCGGCAATCTCACTCAACAAATGGAAACGCGACAGCAAAGCTGTTGCTTCACGTCGATCTCCTGTGAGACAGACGTACCGCCCCGGACGAGCCTGCCCATTCATACTGAGTGACAACAGCGTGGCTCTACCACTTCCGAAAATTAACCATTATCCATTTTCCATAAAAAATGCATGAAGCGTGAAGAGGAATCTCAGCGGGCCGGCATGATTATATCGAATGGTATGAGACTACTGTCTGATACCATTCGATACTCTGTCTGGACGGAATTAGCACTTACCACCACGTGCAATGCAGTCACTATGCCGTGCCAGAATAAAAAAAATACTCTTGAATATCTAACACTTGTTTTTCTAGGACTTTCTTCTTTCTTTCTTCGCCCACAGGCAATGTAATATTGAACAAAGGCCTTTGCAATTTTTCAGCAGGTTCCGTATTTCATTTTGAATTTTAATTATTATTGTTACATCGATTAATCGAAACTGAAGAGTAACTTATAAATATTTCAATCACTGCAATTTATACTTTAACATAAGTATTATAATGTAAAAAATGCATCATTTAAAAACTGATGGTAATTATATTAATTATCATTATATCTATAATTAGGTATGTTACAATGGTTAAAAATATGCTATGGAATCAAGAATATTATTGATTATTACATCATTGTGCCACATAACCACTAAGCGGTGACATCTCTACACCAAGCTACCAACCCATTGTGTGGTTCAGACCTATTGTTCTATAAAGGATTGGAAAACCCAAATCAAGGAAATTACATTGTTTAAAACTGCCCTGATTTGAAAGGTAAAAATGTACACGCCTTTTCATATTTATGATACACTAGCGGTTTGGTATAAGAAATGAATATGGTTTGAGGAACCGTAAAGACTCGCATTTTCTTATAAACATATACAAGACTCTCAATCGTACTCTCGATTGTAGAGGAGGCTCGTGCAGTGGGACGTATATGAGCTGATACAGTACATACAAGACTTGCATTGAAGTGTGGTATCAGAACTATATAATTATAGGTATATTTATAAATATAACAAATAATAAAAGCACAATTCAATCAGACCATCACCAGTTAGCTAACTGTATGACGTCATGCGCTTTCCACTCGTTTCCGGCCGCTTTCCCGGGCGGTGACCGCGCGCGAGGTCGTGGTAACGCACTGTTTTTAGGATATTACCAGCTGTAGTTGCTGACTACAAAGTTATTACTATTTGTAGTCGCTACAAACTTAACTATTTTTAAGTTTGAGTTTGGTAAGAACGAATAATCTATAGTAACTTGACAATTTGCATTCGAGTAAACTTTGCATAGATTACAAGGGTATGAATTTACTATTCGGTGTATTTCTTTATTTAATTTTAGTTTGCTATTAAATGATTTGTAGATGTAATTAAAACCTTAAACCCATTTCACAGTAAATACCTTTTTACTACACAAAGTTATTGCCAATAATTTTGTCTTTAAAGGGCAAAAGACCAACCATTATAAGTTGAGCTCCCATAACCCACAATTCCAAGTTATCTCAGCTAAGATCTGCTGAATATGTTTTTATGGAACAGATCTACGATAGCGATAACGCCACTAAAACATACACTTTAGAGTTTATTTTTCCTGTAACAATGTACTATTTTTTGTAGTAAACAATTTATATGACATGTGAAATATTCAACACATTTTATATTTTAAGCAATAAATTGAATATCATTATATTTCCTATGACAAAATTAAATACGATTTTGATGAAGTATTGGAAGAAGTTACCTTGTGTGATAAGGCCGCCACTTGTACTATTAATTTTATTGTTTAATTTCTAAATTGTATCTCTGTATAGTTTAAAAGGATTAAATAAATATATATTATATTATATTATGACGTAGATAAAAGTTATAAAAATTCTGGAGTTGATGTGTACTAGCTACCACAGTATAAGAAGTTTATCTTTTAAAGACAGGACGACCTAATGAAAATCCGAAAAAGCTACTTAGATAGAGGCCCCTTCCAAAATCTTGGCCTGGAAATCCTAGAACGAAGCATCAACTCCATTCTGAGCTTGTTTTAAGAGCTTGCTTTTAAATCGTTTTATTGCTAATTTAAAAGGAAAAAATGCGCCTTTAATTGTTATTTTTTTCTATTTACAGGGCAAGACTGTCTTAGCTATTAATTCATGTCATCCAATGGTTACACCGTGGCACCCACATTCACAATCAAACCCATTAAAACCAATCAAAACAAAAAGATTCACTTATTTGTATTGAAACAATAACAAAATAAGGCCACAGCAATAAGCCGGCAATCAATTAGTAAAAAACAAAATGGCGCATCGAACCGCCTAAATAAGACAGAACTTCGGGTTCTTCAACTCAGTGATGTCATGCCACGCGACACGTAATGTATGGAAAAAATGTAACTGCGCAATTAATTTGAATGTTACATAGCTTTTAAAAACATTTATTTGTTTAGTCTGATGACAATTGAGGTAGAACATCGAAATCTAAGAGTTTTTGACAAAAAATCTTAGGTATGTGTGGGAACAGTTCCGTTAAGAGTCAAAGCAAACAAAGATTGTTCTAATACTTTTCAATATAATCGTCTTCTTTATTACGTATTTAATTAAGTCGTCGTTCGTCGTTCACGTCTTCCATCGTCTTCCAAACTGTTCTCTCTTATACCGTCCTTTCATATTTCAACATCTTAATCATTCATCCTCTAACTCTTTTACTGTTTAGTACTTCCATTCGTTATCTCTTTCACATAAACTAAGTTCCGTATCAGTCATTCGTCTAACGTTTCATTCCACTCGTCTTTCATAACATTAAAATCCTACATATGTGAGCCCAACCGACACTTGGCGTGGCGAACTAAAGCCGAAGCCGCTAACATGGAGTATTCCTGTTCCCTGTATAACAATTGGTAATTATCATGATTTCCTCATTACTTGGTACCAATAATTTGGTAAACAGAGTACATCCCAAAACGCGAATAAATTTTTCCTCAAACAAATATATGCAAAAACAAACAATTCGCGGATTTGTATTTCCTGTACGATTTACAAAGTTCAATTCCTGTCGTGGATTCTGGAGAATTCAAAAACTAGTTAGCGTGTGAGTGATCACGCCTCGTATTAGTAATCCATCATAACCGTTCATATTTGCGCATGTAATAAAACTAAACTGGGTCGCACAGTTCAGTAACATGCGAATTGGACGTTCAACCTCACGAAAACAGCGGCAGAATAGCGTTAGATACTAAAAACACCTGGCTGAGATAAAAATACACCCGACAGTCATATTTCTGACCCCATACGATGCAAGTGTTGGGGGAATCAGAAACTACGAGAGACTTTTCAGTCTCACTACACAGACCCGAAACGAATACTTGTTGATTGGATAAAAAAAATATTTTGGTGTTGGAATCGAACCCGGAGCCTCTAATTTCGTAGCGTCTAACAATCTGTGCTATGGAGGCAGATAAGTGATAATATCAGCCTAAACACCCCCACCGCTGAGCTGGAAGCTCTACTATTATCAAGGGAGACAGAGATGGTATTCTGTCTGCGGGCTATGACCAATATGAACCACGCCCGTCTATTACGAGGTGACGGACTTCAACAATAAAAAAACTTATTAATGCAATGTTAATAAATATACACAAAAAATTGTATAACCATAGATTGAAATAAAACTATTTTTCACGGATTTTATCTCGATGTGGTTTAATTTTTACATTTTTTAACTTCCCGACGTTACGATTACTTTACAGCTTTCGTGGTCACGGGGCGGACCACCAAATCGCGATAAAATCCGTAAAAAATAGTTTTATTTCAATGTGTAACATTCGCGTAAATATAAGAAACCATTATACCCATAGGTGTTAAGTGTTGAAAGATGCAGATCGTTTCTAACAGCTCACATATATAAAATATTTATGATGGATGGTATTCTGCAGGAGTTTATATAGATGATGTTATACTTATGTCAAGAATGACCATTGAAGACTTAAAACACAAAAAACGTCGATATTTTTTGTCTATAATAATCAGAATTGAACTCGTACCTCCAGCACAAAAATACCACAATGCTACAAACTGAGTTATAAACGCTTACACAAACAAAAACACATGGTAGCTTTTAGAATTTGCTCTACAAAAACGCGATAAAACCATATTCAAAAAAAGTATTAAGACGTTGTTAAAATTGGCGTTTCCTTCCATAAATATTTATACACATAAACCTACAAACTGAACTAATGTTTGCACATCACATTAGGCTTATTATAGTAAATAGGCCTAGTTACCACGCGTTCCGGGTTCAATCCCCGTATAGCACAATTTTTGGAGGTCAATGTCCGAATGAAAAACGCGAGGCATTAGGCGGCTGTAACTGAAATATATCGGTTTATTACAAAACTTCAAATGTGCCGATGAACCTTGTGGTTCATTGCGCTTCAGATTTCAGACTCCACGATATTTTTTTAATTCATATAGAAATTGAGCTAAAGGATTTTGATTTAATTAAGCATGTTTTCATTAACGTTTAATAATTTTATGAACGTTTGTGGCATTGAAATGGGCTTAATGGGCTGTATCAGACACTGTAAAATAAAAAAGTAATACATTTTATTTTATAACTTACTAAAAAGGTATTGTTATACTTGTTAATTATAATGATTTTCGAATTTCAAATATTTTCAAATTATGCTTGTTAATCTCTGACTCATTAATTAAATTTGGATTTCGCATTCTATATTTAAATTACCGGAGTAGAGAAAGATAAGAATAACATGCCAGTATTTTCACATTTTTCCTCAACATAATAGCGAATAGAATTACAGCACCCATGTGACAGTATTAAGGTGTAAGTTCATTGTCCTTACGTTAAATGACTGATACCGTAAACGCTACAGTAATGAATAATTCGTGACGTCATTTGCGGTGACGTCACGTGATAGTTATTGTTTCGTTTATTAGTAATGGACATTATGGTAGTTTAATTTTCCATACATTATCTTTATTGAGTCTATCTTTATGAACAAAACAAACAAATTGATGTGCCACTGAAAGAGATAGTAGTATACTTTAGCCTATTCTTGCACATAATTCATATTAGCCAGCCTCTATGGCGTAGTTGGTTAGACGCCTGTTGTAAAACGTGTGGCCGCGGGTTCTATCCCCGCTTCGAGATATTTTTGTGTTCGACAGGTATTTGTTTTGATAATTGGATGCAGGCCGCTTCCTACTAGTCTATGTGGGAGGCTTGAAGAGAGAGAGAGAGAGAGAAAGTGGGAGAATAATTCTTGCCAAACTTCACGATTCTAGGTCAACAAGAGCAAAGGTATCCTTTACAGGTTCCGTTTGACCTTTATTGGCACAGAACTCCAAAAATAGAAATTCTATTATATTAAGATTTGTATGGCGTTCCTACGCACATTGCAAAAGTTCAAAATCCTGCTCTTGAGAATAGATCGTCGGTCGAAAATAGATGTGATGTAGATGTAGATGTGTAGATGTGTCGGCATTCGCTGACTTCATTGATGGATCGCTCGGATGAGTGTCTGTGTTACTTTACCGATATTAAACTCGTTTAAGAAGCTATTTACAGTTTTATTGAGAATTGTTGAATTTTATTGAAAGAGCGGTTTTGGCATAAAATAAATTAGAGTACGGTTAAGATTTTTTTATTGCATAGGTCCGGAAAACGAAACGGCTCACCTCGCAGATTCGATGCAAAGATTGAGGCTTTTAAATTTTTGTATCATCTAATTTTGCTCTATTTTTTATTGCTTTGAATGGCGAGACGATCATGCCATTCGCCTGGTGGCAAGCGATACGACCGCTCATGGACATTAGCAAAACCAAACATCATGCATTACAAAGCAATTATTTATTTATTTATTTATTATTATGTCCAGTAATTACTCTGGCAACAATGTCCTTCAAACGGGAACACAACAGGGCATTCGCACAGCTGTTTGGCGGGACAAATAGACATTGCAGTGGTACCTACCCAGGAGGCCCCTAAAATATAAGAGACCTACCAATAATACAAATTCAAGCTCATTATTATTATTGTCCTAGGACTAATCACAAAAGCATATAAAGTGTGGATCAGAATGTATATGTTTTAAAATCAACTTACTATTTCCTGCACACACAAATACAAACAAATGAATCTCAATATGTAAGCAAATAAATTAATAAAATATTCTTTACATAAACAATTTCCGCGCGACATCAATTCCATGACCCTTTGTTACAGATTGATAAGCTCTGGAAAATGCCAAAGTTGAAAGTCCGCATTTTCCAAAGGACGTTGACCGCGATTACACACATTACTAGGAAACACGAAAGCTCAATAAAACTGTGTGAATACAAACTAAATCATATTTTTTATCAAAATTTGTGGAACTTTATTAAATGTATAAAATATATTTTGAGGGCTGATTAATTAAATTATTGCCTTCCAAATATAAAGGCATAGTTCGACATGGCATAGACCGGAGTTAGAAATTTGTGCCCGATATGGCGATAGGCTCGCCCCCTAGCACATAGTGGGACGGAATAAACAAGGCGAAATGTGGATGTCCTGGTGCCGCTTCTACCTACCCCTTCTGGGATAAAGGCGTGAGTTTATGTCTGTATGTATAGTTTGACAAATTAAATACGACTACTGTCTTTTTATATTCATATTTTATTTTATACAACGACTCGATACAATGAGCCCTAGAAAATTAAAACAATGTAAACGATATATATTTATTTACTTCTCACGTGCAATATTTTTCTCTCCTCTATCACAATAAACAATAAGAAAGAAAAGAAAAAGATCTGATATTAAATATAATCATAATTATTACCTTTAATTATAAAATTGTTGATGTATTTAACCTCATAAGAAGCATACACGACATGTGCCCATTATATTATTCAAAAAAAATTGTATTTAGTAACAAAATACCCAAATTATGTAAATGTTGTATTGTCTATATAATTTTGCGTAAAATTTTAAATACACATTTTAATACTTAATTTTATGTCATCTGTATGCAACATACAATGCAAATATATACAGCAACTGTTTAACATAAATTTAAAATAAATAAATATTATGTCTAACTATGTTAATTTAAGTGTTATTGATGATATTTTATATAAACAAATTAATTAACTTTTAATAAATTATTTGTGTTTATAAAACTGGTTGTGAACAACTGACAATTAAGCTCAGTAGGTTTAGAAAAACGTATGTCAGTGAATGCATTTTGAAAAGTCAGTGAATAAATACAATAAGAAAACGTATATTTGTTTTGGACGCAAAAATATTTTTCTAGCCAAAAATAATGTACACAGACAATTTGCGTTTAAAAATAATCGTGCAATCTAAATCCACAAATCACAATGACGCAACAACAATATTGAAGCGACATCGGCCGCCATTTTTTTCCCCAATCAATGTAGTGTTTGGTCGACGGCGGGGCGACGACTCGTCGGGCGCTGACCTTGCTACGTCGACCTTGCCTGCAGTTCAACGACCTGCAATATTTTCGGGCGTTTTTCTCTAAGGAAAATGCCCTATCGACCAACCATAATGACCCGCGCACTCCCTCCGCGCGACCCAAAACCAAAGGAACTTAGGCGAGCGAATAATTTCCCAGAGATCTTCTTATACTGGTCCGTTTTGAGGGCAACGTTTCGTTCACACACCTACGCGTATTTGATTTTTCTAGAAATTTCTTTTATCCAGTCAGTTAAAATGATTTGCTGTTGATTTTCACTACTGACCTATTTAGGCTTTTCGCGGTATGCGGATGAAGACTGCGATAATCTAAAAGCGTGTAGGTGGCCGAGAAATAGCGAGCTGGCCATTACCCGCCATAGTGCGGCCAGTATTGCCCGACAATGGCCTTAAGCCCACGCGGATTCCACAAATACTATTAATGATGTAAATAGTGAAGACGAAACTAAATTCAAGTGTGTAGTGAGGGTTTATGGTTATGTGTTACGATGGCCATACACGATGACTAAGTCGAATGAAAACTTAAGGTCGCGGGCTCATTAAATCTGTTGATTTTGAAATTGCAATTGTGCTAATATACCGAGTATATCAAGACCGCGACCGAAAACGCAGCCGGGTGGTAGTTTTAGTGGTTATAGACACAAGGCAACTAAAATTTTCGCAAAAGAAGCGACAGATAATTTTTTGCAATTTTTTTAAAATCATCGATTTTAGGTGGTAAATCCTTAGTTTTTGTGAAAATAGTAATTTAAACCCTTACGTACCATTGCGTCTTTAAAAATAAAAAGGTGTACATCATTATTTTGAAAAAAATATGTATTTATCAATCAAATACGATGATAAGTAAAAAATTACAAATTTTTAGCGAAATTTTTAGTTGCATTGTGTCTGAAATCACTAATACTACCACCTGGCCTCGTTTTCGGTCGCAGTCTTGATATACCCTGTATTATCCTAGGTCAATTTTAGTTTTTTAAATTAATCTAAATATTTCCAAAATATTCTAACCTGGGAATCAATTAACCGGAATAAAAAAAATGTTGATCATACAAAAATCTTCGTGCTGAAATAAAACATGCATCTGAGTAGCCGACAGTTCACTCACATCGCCTTGAAAGCTTTCAAAATAGTTCGTCCTTCTTCGCTATTGTATAGATATTTTTACTGGATAAAAAAACGTTGGCATCTCTGTACACCCATTTATAAAAATACACAAATAACAGTCACATAGCCTTGCCTCTACGCTATGATATAAGTCCTGTATCAGAAACTACCAGAGTCTTTTCGGCCTCACCAAGCCCTTAAACAAATACTTGTGGTGCACATTAATATTTTAATCAGTGCGAGGATTGAACCCGCGGCCTCTCGTCTCATAGCCGGCGCGCCATGAGGCTTTAATTTATGAATCTATTCAGCCACAGGATGCCCACTGCAAGTCAATTTATGATGTTAGGAATGTGGGTTATTTTCCTTTCTTTCTATCCTGCCCTTAAATAAGTTGCCTTAACGTCATATTTAAAAACAAATTTAGCAGTCTTGTAATCATATTTGTAAATCGTATAAAATTACACAGTTACCTTGGGCTACTGTAGGAATGGCTCAACCGGAGTGGTATGCCACATAGAAAACTGATGTGAAGCGACGGCTTTATTTAAATAATTATATACACCCAACAGTCACATACATAGTCCTGACCCCACACTAAGATCGAGTCTTGTGTCGTGGGTATCAGGAACTACGAGAGACTTTTCGGTCTCACAAACACCCAGACCCGAAACAAATACTTGTGGTTCTCACAAACATTTGTCTCGGTGCGGGGATCGAACCCGCGGCTTCTCGTTTCACAGGCGGCGGCTAACCAACTGCGCCACGGAGGCTGTCTAAATTTATTTTTGATGTAGTATAGCCACGCTATTGTCAGTCACTCAGCATGTAGCAGGCCCGACCGGGGCGGAATCACCGTCTCAGGAGATCGACGTGAAGGGAGAGCTTTTCTGACACGTTTCATTACCCATCTCTTTCCTCTTTCCGTCTTTTTTCGTTTCAGTTCTCCTCCCAATTTGATGGGCCATTACCATGATCCAGCGTTGTGGATGTTCACTAACGTGATGGTAATTGATCACTGCCGTCCATGAACCATGTAAGCTCGTTATACAAAAAGAAACAAAATCCAGATAATCAAACCCAAAACGTCATGTTTCACGACCTATACATGCAGTCACAACGTGATAAGACATATTATTAAACATTATTCAAAAGAAAGAAATATCAATTTGTGCCATTTACGTTATCTAGTCGGCTTGATACGCGTTATCACTGTCATTTTGGATGCTATCACAAAAATATTCCAAATAAATAACCGGAGCGTCCTCATTTATTATTATCGAATAATCTTTTACACGAACAATTACTTCATTGATATGTATCTATTCATAATTCTTTTTTAACATTACATGTATTATTTAATACATTGTTTTAGATCCAAAAACATGTTAGTCACTTGGTAAGTGGTCGGCGTCTATAAAATAAACAAAATCTACGATTGTAGTAACCTTCTTTGTCCTAAATGTAAAAGGGAATAGGGAGGAAGAAAGAAGTGAGAGTGTTTTTGATACTCCAATTGTCTTACTCGTCGAATTCAAAGCAACAGCAAAACTTTTGGTTCACATTTTCATCTATGAGACGGGGAGACATAAATAATTATCAAGAAATATTTGCATTGGACGAGCCTATCGCCATATCAGGCACAAATTCCTGACTCCGGGCTGATAATGAATAGAAAAATCCATTATCACTTTGCCCGACCGGGATTCGAACCCGTCTCAGCTCACTCTCGGTGGCGTAGTACAACTAGGCCACCGAGGCAGTCTGGGTATTATGAAACTTAAAAACCTCATAAAGAATCTATGACATATTTTACTCTATACAGTATACACCTATGCGTTCAAAACGAGATCTAAAAAACTCAATTCCACTATCAAAATTTCAATCTGCTCGGTAGAACGCGCACACCAAACGTATAAAATCTATTAATACTAAACATTGCAAATCCAGTAATACAGTACAAGAGTGATTTATTTTCATATAACATTTGACGCAATGTGTTGCGTTCCGTTGCGTTTTGCGAAACCCCACGCTGTTGCAAACGGACCTTGACTCGAGACTGTCGCTTTAGTAACCGCGCTATATCTAATATTTACTAATATTTCA
This sequence comes from Deilephila elpenor, assembly GCA_949752805.1. Classification (NCBI taxonomy): domain Eukaryota; kingdom Metazoa; phylum Arthropoda; class Insecta; order Lepidoptera; family Sphingidae; genus Deilephila; species Deilephila elpenor. The sequence continues at coordinate 6,891,978 of OX457119.1, forward strand.
CATTACAAAACATGAATAAATATTTTGTGTAGACACTGGTACTTGAAACTCTAGTATTAACTTGAATTTAAAGTATTGTAAAATTGCCAATACTGAAATTGGAGTTTCGAGCTCAAGGTACACTCCTCTGGCTTTTCACAGTAATTTGTTTGTAGTCAATTAGGACGCATTTTAATGGTGAAGGAAGACATCGTGAGGAAACCTGCACCTCATAGAGATATTTATTAGAATGTAAGAATTTGTATAATATGTGAGATCCGTCTGCCTGCAATAGCTTAACGTATTTTTTTTATTGCAATAAATAGCGAGACGAGCATGCCATTCGCCTGATGGTAAGCGATACGACCGCTCATGGACAGTAGCAGAACCAAACAACACCATGATTTACAAAGCAATGCTTGGAGTGGAGACCGCGCTAAGGTAAACGTAGTGTAGGGTTGGCGCTTACTTGGGGAATCCTCGTCCAGCAGTGCATGGCGACAGGCTTATAGTATATATTATGTTTCTATATCTTTTCTTCGTAATATTTTCACTAAGTAAATAAATGAATTTCTTTAAACAGAGGTCGAGCACCTCAAGTGCCGTAATCATTCTTGATAAGAGGTTTACATAGCGACATTATGTTGCTAAAATTAGAAATATTCGTTACATCATACAATTTGAGATAACTCATAAATTATGTACCAAATATATGTATTTAAGAGCATACTTAGCTGCGTAAGTTAGAAGCTCACTGGTGAGAAGTTTCGGGTTCATCTATCTATCTATATCAGCCCATATACGTCCCACTGCAGGGCACGGGCCTACTCTACAATCGAGAGACTCGATTGACAGTGGTTAGGCCATATAGTCCACCACGCTGGCCTAGTGCGGGTTGGCGGACTTACATACCGTAGAAATTCTTTAAAATCGCTACGGTATGCAGGTTTCCTCACGATGTTTTCCTTCACCGTTAAAGTGCGTGGTGATTGACTATCAATACACACATAACTCCGAAAAGTCAGAGGTGTGCCCTGGGATTTGAACCCGCGACCACCGTGAACATGTAGGCAGCCGCGTCTGGTCCGTTACCAACAGGCCACCACGCACATACGGGTTCATACTGGAAATTCATACGGGAATTTTCGTGTCATGTTTTAGTTTTTAATCATAATGATGACACACTATTAAACTGTAGGATCACGATTGTGTGTGACTGTAGTGTATTTTAACACCAAATAATATATTGATTTTGAGAACACTTCAATCATTTGTTCTGTTGTTTTTTTAAACCTTGACATGCTTAGGAGTGGCATAGAGAAGGAAAATTGTTACGTATTCTATAAAACGCATCAGAAAGCAGTCATTTCACATTATTAGGACTAAATAATAAATATTGCATTTGATGAGTGGAAAAACATACAAATAGTGATTTTTTTTTCCTATAATAATACTTACAAAATTATTGTACGTATTATTACCATCCGCACTAGGCCAGCGTGGTGAACAATATGGCCTAAGCAATCTTAATCGTTCTCTCGATTGTAGAGCAGGCCCGTGCCCTCCATTGGGAGCTATAATGGCTGATTCAGATTCAGACGTACAAATGATCTAACAATTTTGTTGTAATAATGAACGTGATTCTTAAGTGAGGTTAATCCTACATTACACAACGCCATTGTGACGTCAATAAGTACTTAAGATATTTAACGAGTCTTAAAAAATGTACCAATATAGATTGATCTCACCATAACATGGGACGGGAATTTTCCACAGGTCAATTTACATTGGTCTATCGGACTACGCTAGATTGTGCAATACCCACCTATTTCGTACCGCCGAAAATTCGCCGGTCGACGACCCTCAGTATTACGCACACACACACACACACAGCGTCGCGACGCTCCGGCAGTGTATGTACACTGCAGGCACACACACACAATCGCGTACAGACAGGGCGAAAAGTTGCGAGTGTGCGTGCGAAAATGGAATGTACTCAAATGAGGGCAAATAGGATAGATGTAACTTTTTAATTTACAGCTCGCAAATTGACTTTGTAGTTAGACGGTTTTCGGTGACGAGTCAATGTCGTTAGTATATTGATTTTGTTTTGTTAGTCGTCTTTAATTAATGTAATTAAACTTGTTTTCTAAGAATATTTTTAAATATACAACATTAAGGCCCTGCGCAGACGGCACACTTTTTGTGCGATCGAGTCTGCGGCGCACAAAAAGTCTGCATGGCGCGCAAAAAGTCGGTCGCGGATTTTGCACAGACTCAACGCACACGACGCACATCTTCGATCATTTTGTCGGCAGAGCTGTAGGGACGTAGATGCTATGGAAATCGTGCAGAGATCGCGAAGTATTATTTTGTACATGAAGTACAGAAAAAGAAGTTAATTAATTAATTATTTTGTTCAAAATACCAAGGTATAGGTGTTATACATAATAATCAAAGCGATTTTGATATATTGAATCTTGTATCGATTCATTAATCGATAACTGTCATTCGTTCATTATCATTCAATATTGATACCCATCCCTAATTTTTGCATAAGAAAAAATAAACAAATAACCTCTATGTTTTTCATCTAATCGTTTTTTTATAGTTTTGCAAGTTTTATCTCCAATTACTACTAAAAAGTCTAATAAAAACTTAAACTTATCGTATTTTGTTTTTTCTTTAGACGTCATACATGTCCAAACAGGAGCGGAATAAACATTATAGCACACTTCTTCCCACATTTTTCTTTTTAAATGTCAATCATGATATTCTGCCTTAGAAGTATCATAAATTGCTGGTCTGTTTTGTATTTCTTGAATTAACATAGTTACATCGACCTCTGGCGCCATGATAATAGATCGCGTGCGTTACGTCCACCCACCCCTAGCAAATGCAGATTGCCGACTAAAGAGTGCGCCGTCTGCGTTAGCGCGCGTTGAAGCAAACGTTCAATTTTTTTCACACACTTTTTGTGCGGAGCGGCGCGCTGCGGCGCGGTGCGGTCTGCCCGAATTACACGGATTTTTTGTGCGCCGGACTTTTTGCGCGTCGTGTGCGTTACTGCATATAATTGCATAGGTTCTATTTTCACAGACTAAAAAGTGCGTCACGGATAGTCTGTCGTCTGCGCAGGGCCTACGTTTTTGTTATTTCATATCAACGTGTCATTAAAACACATATCTTAAAGAATTTTAATAAGTTATTGCATACAGAATAAATAACATTTTCAAATTAATGATGAAATATTTAGAATATAAGATTTTTTTTATCAATAGGAAATCTGTTAAGCTCCCCTTTTGGAACCCTGGAGGAGGCCGAAAGGGGTATGTTAGTGTCACTGGTCTTCCATCTCGACACGATGCGGATAATGTACAAGCTGGTTCACTAACAAATCCAACAACAGCAGACCAACTAAAACGCCTCGGTAGCCGTCGCGAGCATTTCGGGCGGCACTGAATACTTCAGGGTGACAAGCACTCCGATTCCTTCCTAGATATCACCCGTCGCCGAACCATGTCTGGTCCGTTTCATAGGGGAACAAAGTTGTCCCCTACTTACATCTTTGGACGCCCGTTTAATGAGCGTCCGCGACAGATGCGAGGCCACGCGCTCTGCCGTTCATCATGGAATCGCTGCTGGTGAGGGTGCAACGCCTCTGTAGTATGCCCAACGATTTCGATGACCCCTTTAGGTCGCCTTCTATGACAGGCAGGGGATACTGTGGCTGAATTCTTACATAACCACGGGGCGAAGAATAAAATAATACTTATGAGTATTATCAAATTTAAAAAATGTCATTATGTCATTATGAATTGAATTATCGGAGAATACAATTTCAGCGCAAGGTTGAATTGTTAGGCAATCAATATTAAAAATTGTTTGAATAAGTGAATAATATGCTTCGTAGCATTAATTTTATATTCAACTTTTTTTACATGAAAATAATATTTTTATGATAAATTATTATTTTTTAGAAAAATATTTTTTAATTGTGTTCGGCCAGTATGATTAACCAGTTAATTAACTTTTTAATATTACGCAAGTAGATTGTTTCACCAAAAAAGTCATCAACTTTTTTATTATCATTTAAAAATATTCTTTTTTTTATACTTTACATTATAAATTACCCGTCCCATGCCCTCAACTTATTAAAACATTTGATAATAACGAACACTTAGAAAACAGTGAATTATTTGACATTTCGTGACGACACCACGTGGCTTTTCCAAAGCGGTAGATAAAGTAGGCCAATGACCCGATATGCGGTAATTTTTACAAAAACATAGATTACACCAGTTTAGAAATGCGCGTAAGATATACCTAAAATTAAACGTACATTTCTTCAAATGTTTTAAAATATATTTTATTTTGGGAACAAAGTTGAATAACACCTATACACTTGCGATTTACGTTCATAGATTTTTTTGTCTATTGCTAAAATGTTAGTCACGTTATTTTTAGCTCTTAAAATAGCATAAGTTCTTGTGCCTTCGTGAGCAGATGATTTGAATATTTTCCGAAAACATACACCTAAACGGACAACAAATAATTATCGAGAGAAATAGAAGCTTTGCCCAGCAATGGGATCAATTGAGGCCTAGTATAATTGTCCAAGCATACACAGTCCAACATCTGTTATTTTTTATTCAAATGACATTAAGCATTTTTCTTTGCTCAAACAAAGTAAGCATACAGTGCAACACGTATATTTCTTATTCAAATGAATAACATTTGTCAAAATTGCACCCATATCGGTTTCTTCTCTGCGCCAAATATAATTAGTAGACTTTTCAAAAGAAGGATCCCGTTTGTAATATGGGATATTTAAACTACATACATACATAAATTTACGCCTTTTTCCCACAAGGAGTAGGTAGAGGTGCTACCATTCCATGTATGTGCCGTCCCACGATGTGATAGGGGGCGAGCCTATTAAAAATAATATTACTATTTCACATAGTCAGGGGTATAACAATACAAGGCAATCTCAAACTCTTTTAACCCCGCACCCCTGTCCCCTTCAAATACATCATGAACTTTGCGCCGCGCAAATTTTTCCTATTACTAGTGCACGCGCGGTCGTTCACCCCGCCCATCTCGGATCAGTGAACCCGAATCAAAATAAAACATTAGATAGCTCGGTGATTACGTAACGCCATTGTCAATGGCGCGGCGAAAGCACTGCGCGTGCGGGTTCGATTCTGTATATGTGACTTATTGAAATTGTTTTATTAAATTCTTCATATTATACATAGTTCTATATTTCGTTTTTTTCTATATATATATTCATGAAATATATCGACTAACGCCCAAATACTGGAACGCAACTTAAATATAACTTGCGCTTAACTACGTTAATCCCGATTAAATGTACTGGCTAAGTGAGCCGTGCGCTGTTAAGAGCAACTTATTATTTGAATGTCGTTCCAGTATTCGGGCGTAAAAGTTTGATGAACGCCGTTGTAAACTTATAAAGTTATAACTTTCAACACAATTATGACGAGTGGTCGACACCACATTTACAAAGTTAAAACTTTGCGACCTGGCGACCTTCAAAAAAAGCGTATTCCCACCTTTAAAGCCGGCAACGCATCACCATGCCCTATGGTATTGACTGACACACCATCGGCGTTGATCACTTACCACCGTATACTCGTTTGCTCTATAAAAAAAAAATTTACTGGCGTGAAGGTCGCTATACGGCTGGACACGAATATCATTCTACCATTAAATCACGCATTCCACGTATCATATCAGCAGATATACAGGATATATCAAGACCGCGACCGAAAACGAAGCCAGGAGGTAGTTTTAGTGGTTACAGACACAATTCAAATAAAAATTTCACCTAAACAGCGACAGATTTTTTTTAGAATTTTTTAAAAATCATCTTTTTTGGGTGGTAAATACCTAGTTTTTGCGAAAATAATAATTTAAACGCTTACGTACCATTAAGTATTTAGAAATAAAGAGGTCTACATCATTATTTTAGGAAAGCTAGGTATTTATCACCCAAATACGACGATAAGTAAAAAATTACAAAAAAAAAAGTTGCCGATTTTTTATTAGAAATTTTTACTTGCATTGTGTCTGAAGTCACTAATACTATCACCTGGCTTCGTTTTCGATCGCAGTCTTGATATACCCTGTATAATAATTAAGCTAAATATTTTGGCAACAGTGCAACGGCCCTAGACAGACGCGGCCCTGCCACCAGGTCGCTCACCCCACCACCCCTTTGAACTTCAACCAATTAGATTAAATACGAACTTTATTTTATTAATAATTCTTGATTAAATGTAAACATTGTATAGAATTTAGAGGAGAGGTAGATCAGATGAGCTGTGAAACGTTATAGGTTCATATCTCGGGTGGTAGATCTCCATACATATTTACTGGTGGTAGCTCTCTCATATGTCATAGCGAGCATGCCCTTCGCCTGATGGTAAGCGATACGACCGCTCATGGACAGTAGCAAAACCAAACCACACCATGAATTACAAAGCAATGCTTGGCATTTATTTATTTATTTACATACTTTATTGTACACAACAATAAAAGAGAATAACACAGTAACAGTAAATCACTTAAAGTTAAAGTCATGGTTACAATAGGCGGCCTTATCGCTTATGGCATTCCACTGCTCTTGCCATAGTGAGACAATAAGATGTTAAGTCTCAATATGTCCAGTAGTTACTCTGGCTACAATGTTCTTCAAACTGGCACAATAGTGCATTTACACTGCTGTTTGGCGGAACAAATACACATTGCGGTGGTACCTACCCAGGCGGCCTCACACATATGAGAGACCTACCACTAGTTACCTTTAAAAAGTATTAAGACCTTAGTACATCGCGATAGTCTAGACTGACTGTTTTTGTAAGGTTGGGAATTTCTTGTATTTATAACTTTTAGGTTCTGCGACTAAGTAAACATTTGGAGCTAATTACAGATAAAATCTTGACTGATAATACAACACTTAAAAACACCGCAAATTGTATTTACAAGGAAAACAATAAAGCGCGTTCCCACACCAATTTTCCTTTTAAAAATGTCAGTATATTCCGAAATTATGCAATATTGTTTCCTTTATTAATCGACATAGACCGCAAAAACTCTTATAAGAAACATTGAGGAAAACAAACACCTGAGTTCATACTACATGCAGACAGTTTTCATTGTAACATAAACATTACACATCGACCGCAGACGGTCTCCTTTGGTGTCCTGTAGGTAGTAAAACGCCCCTTTTCCAAGCTCCATTCTGGAGTAAACACTGCGCAATTTTCAGGAACATTGCGATTGATCATACGTTCAGCAGATTCTAGGACAGCGATTGTCGTACTCGATAGAAAATATAAATAACACCCAACAGTCACATACATAGACATGACATATTCACACGTGACAATGTGTCGCTTTTTAGGTTTAACCTGTTATCTATCTACTATTGCATTTACTGTCTGTATATGTATCAGCCCATATACATACGTCCCACTGCAGAACACGGTCTCCCTCTATAGTCGAGAGTAGTAGGCATTGCATTTACAAATACACAAACATGCTATAACCTAGGTTTTTCGGAAACAATCACTGAACGAAACACAACAGCAAAGATTCTTGATGCCGATTTTCTGTGAGAGATAATCGAGCCGACCCATTAATGCAGTTGCTTTTACCAGTTTTACAGTAATACTCTATCACTTCTAAAAAGGACGCTCCTTAAGGTGTATTCAATAAGTAAATATAAGAAATAGTCACACACATGCCCTCGCGACAAGGTTCAAATCTTGCCATTCGAATCAGAAGCTAAGATAAAATTTTCGGACTCACACCCAGATCCAATAAGATAATCATTTGTCTCAGCGCGAGGATTAGACCCACAGAATCTTTTTCACTATAAAATATAAACATTATGCAGTTGACCTACCGTTAGCCCTTCAACTATACTCAATAGATATTTTAATTTGCCCTACTGCAAACCATGCAACTACGCCAGCACCTGTTCAAACTGATGCTGTTTAAATGTTATTACGCGGTGTTATTAGAAGAGTTCTTTGACACCGCGGTCGAACACCTTTGTTTTGCCTATTACAATAACATGTCATGATAACTTACTGTTTTTATAACTTCAATATATTATACCAAGCTATAGAAGAAGCACGTGCTATGGGCCTCGTGAATCTAGTAATAATCCTGCCCATGCGTAATTTTTCAACCTTTTCTTTACTTAACCTTAAGAAACCGAGGGATCCTGAAATTGTATTTTATTACAACTTTGAATATTAACACCTTTACTTTATAGCATGCCTTTTATGACATTTATTCGCTATATGGTTTCCTGGCACATTTTAGCAAAGAGCCCTTGTACCCTTGTTTTATATCACATTGATTTTGAAAGGTGTCATTGTACTGATTGGCTGGTAAAGGCATTGGATATCTAAAACCCATCGAATTTGCCACTTCTGCTATAAGGTTAACAATGTTTAATAACAGATTGAAGCTAAAAGTAGATTTATTGAGAATATTTAAAAAATGGGTAATGGTTATGTTCTTTTCTGAAGGGTCTGTGTCGGTCCGGAAATACCGTCGAGGAAAGCTCATTCTACAAGTTTGTAGTATAGTGAAAGTTTCGTTTAAAACGAACCGATCGATGATTAATATTTTAAAACTATCATGATTCATGTATTTAACAAAATACAGGCATGTCATGAATATTATTTTGTCAAGAACTAATTGTTAACCTACTGAAATGTAACTGCCTGCAGTGCTAACCTACTGAAATGCGACTGCCTCGGTGGCGTAGTTGTATTACGGTACGGTTACAAAGCTGAGGTCTCGGGTTCGAGTCCCGGGTCGGGCAAAGTGATATTGGATGTTTCTATTCATTACCAGCCCGGAGTCAGGAATTTGTGCCCGATATGGCGATAGGCTCGCCCCCTATCACATCGTGGGACGGAACATACAAGGCGAAATGTGGGTGTCCTGGTGGCGCCTCTGCCTACCACTTCGGGGATAAAGGCGTGAGTTTATGTATGTATATGTATGTATGAAATGTAACTATGTACATACTAGTTTTTTTGTACACTAGATACGAAAGTCTTATAATTCACTGTCTTATAGGCTTTTAATGGAGCCCAAAATATGTTAGTGATAATCCTCGGATATTTTTTCAAACAGCTATTCAAAAATATTTAAAAAAGAGTGTTGCGGCGAATCCACAATCCTATTTCATCGTAGCAAATTGAATCACATTTTTTTTGTAACAAATTCCATTTTGGCTCATCCATTGTCGGATGAGGCTAGATCCTTATATAACTGTGCCATGTTAGGTATTAAGAGGCGATGAGTTTAACCGACTAGCCCTAATAAAGGCGACATAAATATCTGTATTAAAACTCTCTTTTAAAAATAAAGAAAATAACATTTTATCCTCATGACAGACATCACATAAAAGACATCAGCCGGATTCGAATTTTATCAGAATCACATCACATCACGTGTCAATAAGAAAACAAAACATTATCACAGCTCGCCGAAAATACGCGACTCGCACGTGGGCCGAAGGTCGCGGGTTCAGTGACTGGTTACGCAACCCGTGACTCACGGCATCGCCGCGACTCATAATGTGACATGACAAGTTTTAAAATTTTCTTTCTTCCTTGTACCACAGGGTTTTGTGGAATAATTTTATATGAATTTGGTATGATTTATCTATGAAAGATAAGACAATATGCTCTTTTAAATAAATAAATACACCCAACAGTCACATACATAGTCCCGACCTCACACTAAGATCGTGTCTTGTGTCGTGGGTATCAGGAACTACGAGAGACTTTTCGGCCTCACAAACAATCAAAATTATTTAATTATTATAATTTTGATACTTATAAATAAAATATCCTAAGCAACCTTGACTACATCTGATTCAATCACCTATCACGGCAAAAATAGACTCGATAACATGCTACTCACTTCCTCTACCCCCCCCCCCTCCTCCCCTGTACTAAAGAAGAAATCATACATCAAAGTACATTTCCATCAGTATCTATGAGGGATCACACAACCAACTCAAGCAAAATAAAATCTTGACATACATTATGAACTTGTTCAATAATTATTTCACCTATACCTTATGGTATTCGAAATTGTGAGTTTCATTATACAGTGGCACAAAGTGACGTCCATAGTAAGTCCAACATAGTCTTTAATTGAGTCGTCATTCGACGTCTTCCATCGTCTTCCAAACTGTTCTCTCTTATACCGCCCTTTCATATTTCAACATCTTAATCATTCATCCTCTAACTCTTTTACTCTTTAGTACTTCCATTCGTTATCTCTTTCACATAAACTACGTTCCATATCATTCATTCGTCTAACGTTTCATTCTACTCATCTTTCATCATAACATTCAAATCCTACATTATGTATGTTTGTCATATGAATAACCATTATCTGAAAGAGGTATCAGTTTTAACCATTATTTCGCTAACCTCATATGTATTTTTCCTGTAAACTAATGAATGATTAATTTTTAACTGCCTTTATCGAGTCCGCAGCACGTTTTAACTATCAAAACGGATTATGAACCGTTAATAACAATGAATATTTACGATACAATATTTTCCTTGCAGATGAATTCTCAATAATACTAATGTTTCTGCGAATGAAACTAAATAATCGGGAAACAACAGGCTCCCATAATTAATTAGTACCTACAGTATTAATATTAGAATTTATTAGTGGCGGTACTTCCATACAAGCCCAAAAGCCCGGCTTGCCCAACATAATACGTATATACTCCATACTGAATACAAACTATTACATTCAATACAACAGTCATATATTAGAAAACATCTAACATTTAAATTTTTTGAATTTACCGCGCCTCGATTCAATGAGACGCCAGCGCCGAAGCGCCGCGTAATTCCATGCGCGTAATATTCATTCATTAAAACTATATTGAACTTGAAAAGACGGAGCACACAGCACATACATCTATCCTTTTCTCTCTCGTGTGCTTTTACGGGGCTTCTAGCAACGCGTGAACTGTATGGGGAAATGATATTACTCGATCGCTACGAATGTATAGCTATAGATATGTTATATAGCAGTTTACTCTAGACGATATGCCCGGCTTCGGCCTTGGTGATGTAAAAACATCGTGCGTTGCATGGTCGTCACGTGATTATTTGTTAAATCAATTATATCAATTGTTATTAAATTAAGTTGGTTCCTTTTAGAAATTATATCTAATATTTATTTTAGAACAAATAATGAAGTTTTAATATTTCTTTTAATAAATTGTATCTTTTGTATTGTTTATTTCACGTTTACTGGCAATACAGCACATATTTCTACTAACTTCATTTGTATTATGATATTTTATGAGTTGTGAATGTGTTTTGTTTAAGGTTAATGTTTAGTTTTTTATGTTACTTAAACTTTTTGATACTATTAGGAGTTGTATTGTTTTCTGTGATGGTTTGAGTGCGATGGTGAAACCGTTCATTGCCGGTAAAAAAGGTGAATTCATTCAATTATATTGAAAAATAAACCGGCGCGAAACCTATGCCGGGTTTGTACATTTAGTAAGTCGTGATAAATCACAATAGAAATTTCTTCAGTTCAGTTTAATAAACTACGTACTTTTATTACATACTCCCTTTAAAGCTATGAAACAATCGTGATTCATATGTTTTTAAACGACACGTCTTGTGTGTTAGATTGTTTGGATTATAATGCTTTAAATTTTCATTAAATTAGGTGGTCCTTTCAAAAGGCAATCTATTATTTTAAATTCAGAAAAACATTTAAACATGAATGCGTTAATAATAATTTCTGCTTGCAATTTCTAGACTGCCTCGGTGGCGTAGTTGTATTACGGTACGGCTACAAAGCTGAGGTCTCGGGTTCGAGTCCCGGGTCGGGCAAAATGGTATTGGATTTTTCTATTCATTATCAGCCCGGAGTCAGGAATTTGAGCCCGATATGGCGATAGGCTCGCCCCCTATCACATCATGGGACGGAACATACAAGGCGAAATGTGGGTGTCCTGGTGGCGCCTCTGCCTACCCCTTCGGGGATAAAGGCGTGAGTTTTTGTATGTATGTATGTAATTTCGGTAAACCTCGAAGTCGACCACGGCACCACAGAATAGTGACGGCAATAGAAATGCAATGAATAGTTACGGATAACTACATGTTCACAAGTAATCTATATTAATTGTTTTAATCTTAATATTGATTGTGTGGTAGGTTTGCCGACGTATTATAAATTAATTTTCTTCGTTCTTAGTAACTTTGTGTTTCTAAAACAATATTAATTAAACGTAAAAAAATATTCGGCTTGCCCTACTCCAAAACCCCAGGCACGCCACTGAATTCCTCGTTTATGGGAAATATAAGGGTATGTCCCGGGACACGGAATTTACACCCAGATTAATTAAAATACTATTTTAGCAGCGTTGAGAATATTCAGTAATTAAAACTACTAATCAGCATTTTAAAATACTAATAATAAATACACCGAACTAAAGGAAGAAGTTATCCGCATGTGGCGTTTTCAGAAAGTCACCATAGTACCTATCAGTGGCGTGCCTAGAGTTTTGGAGTAGGGCAAGCCCAATATTATTTTAGTTTTAATACATATTTATTTAGAAGGACAAAAAATACTAAGAACGACGAAATCGAATTTACGGCGCGGCGGCAGACCTACCACACAATCTGTACAATATTAGGATTAGGTAATACAAATATAGATAGCCTGCGGTCATGCAACCGTAACTTTTTAATGCACTAACTACTGAGCACTTTTAATACCCGGCATTACACTAGCACAACGATAGCTACTATGCTCCCGTGTTTGACTACGCAAGTACGCAGTTAACCAAAATTGCGGACAGAAATTGTTATAAATACATTAAGGTTAAGTTTTTACAAGTAATTTTAATTACAAGTAATAGCATGCCTTTTGAAAGGACCACAAACTCATTGAAATCATAAGAATTAATCCAAACATTCTAATACACAAGTGTCCCTTGAAAAGCATATGTAACACGACTGTTCAATATAATAACCTATATGAATGGGAGCATTTAGAAATCGAATTACGTAGTTAAGTAAACTGAACCGATAAAATGCCTCTTATGATTTACCACAAATTTAAGAAATGCACAAACTCGGCGTAGTTTTCGCGCCAGTTTCAATATAATTGAATTAAATTACCTTTATAACGGCAATGAACACTTTCACCATCACATTAAAACCATCACAGGAAACAATACAAATCATTTTCGTATCAAAAAGTTTAAATAACATTAAAAAAACGAATAATTAACCTTCAACCGAACTATTTACAATAATTGCACAATATCAAAATACTTATGAAGTTAGTAGTAATTCGTACAGTATTGCTAGTAAACGAAAAAATAAACATTACAACATGCAATTATAATTTATGAAATAAATATAAAAACTTCATTATTTGTATTCAAAAATGATTAAATAATTTTAAAAAAGAACCAACGTAATTTATTAACAATAAATATAATTTAGTTAACAAATAATGTTACACATGACGACCTTCAAATGTACGATGTTCAGTCAAAATAATTCTGTGGTCAAAAGCTGGGCTTTTGGTTTAGTACTTTATTGCTATATATAGATATCTGTAGCTATACATTCGTAGTGCCAGAGTGTAGGATTTCACCCGTCAGTGTGAAAGAGATAGCATGCGTTGCCAAAAGCCCCGTAAAAGCACACGAGAGAGAAGAAGGCAGATATATGTTTTGCGCGTACCGTCTTTTAAAAAATGCGTGGAGCTACGTTCAACGTGAGAGTTAAAATTATTGAATGAATTTATTAAATGCGTTGCGCAGCGCGGGCGGCGGCGCTTCGGCTCGCGCTTCATTGAAGAGCGCCATGCCGCGACCGAACGCGGTAAATTCAAAAATGGTAGATGTTTCGTAATTACTGTTTTGTATTGAATGTAATGGTTTCGTTCAGAATTTAGTATATACGTATTAAGTAGGGCAAGCCGGGCTTTTGGGCTTGTATGGAAGTACCGCCACTAGTACCTATAGCCTTGTCAACCACGGGTGAATACTTATGCAACTCCACCATTCCTTAAAAAATCCCTTCAAAAATCAGTGATTCTCCACACTTGCCGTATAGTGCGGAAATTTCTCCAGTTCGACAGAAATAGCTACTGTTAATAGTAGTGGCGAAGCCTTAATACATGCGAATTATTTCCGGGTTACCTTTTGTATAAACAGAGATCAATAATAAAAAATATTAATTCTAAATAATACCAAAATAAAACATTTTGTTTTCAACGACATGTGTCGATCTATTACAAGTAGCGACATCTATTGAGAATTCCTCTCCCTAAGCATCGGCATTTTATTTAACGACGTGACGTAACTGAAGCTTCGTAAACGCGAGAGTCAAAACTGGTCAAAACCGCTTCTTTATATTTAAAAAATCGCCGGAAACACGTGAATTTGTACCTTATTCGTGCAAAGATTTAAAGTTTAGTTTGGCGTGTTTATGACATCAATAAGCCGCTCAGACGCAGCACGTCTTATAATGCTGCCATGTATTGTGAACACTTAGCCAGTGTTATGACTTATAATTTGCGGAGTCTACTTTATTTATAAGCGTTATCTCTTATTATTGACAGTACATTGACAGCTTCGTACTGTAATCTGTAATTTCAGTTCCCGCTTTTTGTTTCTAATTATTAGAAAGTATTCAATACTGTAGTGATTGTAGTGTATTTTAGTGTAAATTTCAGTGTAGTGTAGTGTGGTGTCTACTTTGAGGTATGTACATAATTAACTAGTGTATTCAGATTTCAGACATTCATTTTAACATACATTATAGTTAGGTAAACATAATTTTCATACATAATTTCGTATATAACAGCATAAATTAACATTTTTAACAATAAATACAATTATGGCCGCGTTAATACACATCGACTGTTGTCTGACAGACTATTTGTTGTCTGAGGAAACTTATTTTACAAAATTAAGTTTTGAAAATAAGAAACATGTTATTAATTTAGGCCGTGCTCGTCCAGATATAACAATTGATTATAAACGAAACGATGGTTATTGCAAGCATTTTCATAATACTTTGTATGAAAAATATACGTGGCTAACAGGTAGTTGTAAACTAAATAGATTGTATTGTTTTCCTTGTCTATTATTCTCAGATTCAAAGAGCGTTTGGAATGGTGCAGGATTTTCAGATATTAATAACATAGGCAATTCAGCAAAGAAACATATCCAAACTGAGAAGCATATACGTAGTTGTTTATCTTTCCATGATTTCGGGAACAGTAGAATAGAGTTATTTTTTAACAACTCCTTTGAATTTCATAATAAAAAAGTAGACCGTAATCGTAATTTAATGAAACGTTTCATTGACACCGTAATATTGTTAGGTAAACAAGAGCTAGCTTTTCGTGGCCACGACGAAAGCCGTGAGTCGGATAACCGCGGTAATTATATCGAAATATTATCATACTTAAGTACGTACGATTCAGTGATCGATTCACATTTTGAGCATTGTTCATCAATGCAAAACCCCGTTTTTTCTGGCCTTTCCTCGGATATACAAAATGATTTGATACATTGTATTGCATCGGTATTACGCGACGAGATTAAATCGCAAATAGATAGGGCTTTATTTGTGTCTGCCATGATCGACGAAACGCCGGATGTCAGTCATAGGGAGCAATTAACTATTATAATTCGATATTTGACAGAAAGTGGCCTTGAGGAACGTTTCCTAGGGTTTTACGATGTTAGCGGTAGTCGGACTGCCGATGTTTTATCTTGTCAACTCTTAGGAATTCTTGATGAGTATCGCTGTAGGACTAAGTTAGTAGGTCAGTCATACGACGGCGCGGCTGTTATGTCAGGCGAGCACGGAGGGGTGCAGGCGAAAATTCGCGAAGCATGTCCAATGGCCTTGTTTGTTCCTTGTCATGCACATGTGCTTAACTTAGTTCTAAGTCGTTCCTTAGAAAACGTTCAGGAACTAAAGATTTTTTTCGCTCACGTTAATAGTTTAGTTCGTTTTTTTAATAAGTCAACAAAAAGGTCTCATCTTTTAAAAGAAATAGCTGACCGCCGTTTACCGGGGGTTTCCGATACGCGTTGGCATTACCATTCTCGGATTATCAATGTTATTTTTAATTGCCGATCGGATATTATTAATACTTTCAATTCAATATTAGACGATCCCCAGTCTTGGGATAGTGATTCCATATCCTTGGCAGAAAGTTTCCTCGTTAAGTTAGAAAATATGCAATTTTGTTTTTTCCTACATATTTTATCTGACATTTTCGAAAAAACAGACGTCTTATTTAATTTCATACAATCAAAACAAATCGACATCGATGTAGCAAAACAACATATAGACGGTTTTGAAAATTGGTTGTTCAATGATTTTAAAAGTAAATTTGATTATTATTATAACAGCGTACAGGAATTTAATGAGCCACCTCAAAGACGCCGGCGTCTGAGTTCAGAATTAGATCCAAAAACTTCGTATAGACGCATTTTTATTGAGATTATAGACAATATTTCATCACAAATAAAGAGCAGGTACCAACCATTAACTCAGATGACATTCCTTGATTTACTTAATTATAATAAATACAGCTTATATAGTCGATCATTTCCAGATAATAAAATGTCGAATTTACTAGTAACGTTTCCAGGAATATTTGACTTTACCGCATTAAGAAATGAGCTTAGGGTCTTATACACGACGTCATCTTTAAACAAACTAGACGCATATCAACTTTTTCTTCATCTAAGGAATTCTTCATTATGCGGCACTTTTCCGCAGACTTTACTATTGTGCAATATTATTCTTACTATTCCAGTTACAGTAGCATCCGCGGAGAGGTCGTTCTCCGCCTTGAAACGAATTCACACTTATTTACGTAATTCTCAAAAACAAGACAGATTATCTGATTTGGCAATTATGTCCATAGAGAAACAATTATTAATGAAATTAAAGCAACAACC
Organism: Deilephila elpenor; assembly: GCA_949752805.1. Classification (NCBI taxonomy): domain Eukaryota; kingdom Metazoa; phylum Arthropoda; class Insecta; order Lepidoptera; family Sphingidae; genus Deilephila; species Deilephila elpenor. The sequence continues at coordinate 6,909,010 of OX457119.1, forward strand.
AAATTTTTATGATAACGTTTTATCTCATTTTGTTAAAAAGAACAGGAGGTTAGCTTTGGAGTATAAATAAAATTAATTAATACGATATATTTATTACTAGTGAGTAGTGACCCAATAGTAGACATCACGTATAGCTTGTTACTATTATTTTATTATATAATAATATTTTATTATTTTTTATAGTTTCCTTTAACTATATTTACGTATTACGTTTTTTTCCTATTTATGTTATATCTTGTAATACATTTTGGTAGCAGTAAAGGAAGTTTGTAGTTATATTGTTATGTAGGTATTTACATTAGTGATTGTTGCTTTTAGTTTTTCTTTTCTATAGATTTTGCGTTGTTCCTTATAGCATACACCTTCATTTCGCTGTCAAAGGCTTTTTTCAAAGCCGCCTTTGTCATGCATGAAAGACATTGTATTATCATTTAATGCTTACATGCATAGTAAAGGTAGCTTAAAGTCTAATCATCAGAAAGTGTCACCGAGTATAGTGAGTTCCACTACAAGAACAGCAGCATGCGCAACGCTATGTGAGGTAAATACTTGAATATTTTTTGTCGGCTTCCCTTTTTCAAAAATCCACCCTTCGCCACTGGTTAATAGTATCCCTGGCAACCACCAACCCAATGTTGCTGCAGACTTGGCTTAGGGCCGACTGCGTTTAGTAAACCAGCTCAATTACCTGCTCAACCAGCTCAGTTTATTAATCCAGCCTTTACACATCCCACCGTAGGGCGCGGGCCTCCTCTATAATTGAAAGGGGTACCGATATATTAATAATATTTCATTTGCTATTTCCCTATGATTAATTTTAAATATTGTTTAATAGACAAAAGCAAATGACATTAAACTGTATCTGTATCAGCCCATATACGTCCCACTGCTGGGCACGGGCCTACTCTACAATCGAGATAATCGATTGAGAATGGTTAGGCCTTATAGTCCACTACGCTGGCCTAGTGCGGTTTGGCGGACTTACATACCGTAGAAATTCTTTAAAATCGCTATCGACTTTAAACGACATCAATTATATCAAAAGAGCATTAAAATAGATTGTAACAAAAGCCAAAAATTAGCATAATACATTAACAATACCCAAAGAAAACGTGGGACCAAAAGGAATTTTACGATCTTTCTCATCTTCAGCGATGACGTCAAAGGGTGTAATACTCGTCCTTTTTCTATTTCTTCACATTTTATAATTACCTCTATTAGCTGGTGAGTTGCCTGGGACTGGAATTTGCGTCCGACATGGCGATAGGCTCGCCCCCTACCACATCATAATTCATAAGACGGATAATCCTCGTGAAATATGGATGTCGCTAAAAATACTTCTGCTTACCCCTAACGGTTTCAGGCGTAAATATCTTAATTTTTACTTGTCAAATAAATTCAGAACAATTTAATTCAATTACAAAAGGCGTACAGTAATTTCTAACCGCAAGTCAATAACCTGTAAATATTTTGTCATAGCGCTAACAATTTGACTTTCAAAACAGTTTCAATAAAATAGCAGTTTATTATGCATATTAGTTTTAATTAATCGTCTATTAACACAGCACTTTGTTTTGAATAATTCATGCTTTATTTGAAAAGTATAGCGAATTGCTGGTCAATCACCACGCACTTTAACGGTGAAGGAAAACATCGTGAAGAAACCTGCAAACCATAGAAATCTTTACAAGAATGGCTATGGTTTTTTGATCATTGAGAACATCTCTTCTAAATAAATACAATAATACAATAGTAAAACACATAGTCCTGAGTCTATACAAGGATTCTAGTCGTGTGTATCCGAAACTACGAGAGACTATTCATAGTTTTAACACTTTCTATCACAGTACAACACTTAAAACGTTCCAAATCAATTTATAAATAATAATTAATACACCCAATAGTCTCATACATAGTCCCGACCCCACACTAAGATCGAGTCTTGTGTCGTGGGTATCAGGAACTACGAGAGACTTTTCGGTCTCACAAACACCCAGACCCGAAACAAATACTTGTGGATCACACAAATATTTGTTTCGGTGCGGGGATTGAACCGGCGGCCTCTTGTCTCGCAGCCGACGTCTAACCAACTGCGCCATGAAACTAACAACGGTTCATTGCGCTTTATTTTTAACACTCCCAAGGTAAAGTCTACCAACTACGTACAATGAACAGGACAATGTATTACGCCATGCCTAGATGACGTCACGTATTGAAAATCATGAACTCCATATTAGGAGTCAATGAATAAAATTATTTAGCAGTGTTACTTACAACTGGTATTCGAAGAAAAATAAAAGTAGCATTAAAATATTTGATTGAATGATTTTCCCAATGGCAATCTGACATCAACCATTCGGGAAATTGTAATATTAATTAAATGGAAATTAATATTTACTGTACACATGAACTATTATGCATAATATAGATTGAAATTGTTTTCTCTTTCGCCCGGTTGGAATGGCGGATTTCATTCGAGAAAAACGGGTAAGAAACTCAAGTTTTGCATCTCCCAAAACCAGTTTTATATAGGGTATGACAATAGTAATAACATATTTTTTTCTTCTTTTTTACTTAGGTAATTCATAATCACTTAAATATACGTAGGCTGAAATTAAAACTAGATACATTTGCTTTGGTCACTATAAAGGGCTTTCCACCGTAGTGTACGGAAATCGTTCTCCGAGCAACCTTCATTATATATCCCTCTCTCTCTCTCTTCAGCCACAGGAACTCCACTGCTGAACACAGGCCTCCCCCAAGGTTTTCCACATCGACCTGTTGGAAGCAGCCTGCATCCAGCGAGTTCCTGCAACCATTTCATCTATTTGACAACCACCGTGGCGCAGTTGGTTAGACGCCAGCTGCAAAACGAGAGGCCACGGGTTCGATCCCCTCACCAAGAGAAATATTTGTGCGACCCACAAATATTTCTTTCGGGTCTGGGTGTTTGTGATACCGAAAAGTCTCTCGTAGATCCTGATACCTGCGACACAAGACTCAATTGATCTTAATGTGGGGTCAGGACTATGTATGTGACTAATGGGTGTATTTATTTAGGCTGCGTTAATTCTAACAATTATTATCATTTATTGGAGTTTTAGTACGTACAACCTGAGTGACGCAGGTTTGATTCTCGGATAGGAATATTACCGTTACATATGTTTCCTCGTCTCCACCAGACATGACAAATGCGTGGTTTCTTTAGAGTTCAATCAATGCATTACCAGTAATAAAATTACATTTCTCAGTAATGCTAATACCGCAGACATGTTTATTATAAAAAGGTCAAGTGTGACGGTACGCAAGGTTCTGTATCTGTTCTTGGCGCGATCAATGTAATTCACTCATATATTCATTGATGTCTTCAAACCAGGGCTTTTTAGTCGAACTCAAAGACAAAGTCTACCTGTGCTGTCTTTGGCACATTTCTTCGACGTAGATAGACACTTTATTGTTTACTACATATTACATGAGGAATAACTGTTTACATTCTTTCGTATCAGCCCATATTCGTCCCACTGCTGGGCACGGGCCTACTCTACAGTCGAGAGAGTCGATTGAGAGTGGCCATATAGTCCACCACGCTGGTCTAGTGCGGGTTGGCGGACTTACATACCTAAGATTTTTTTTAAAATCGCTACGATATGCATATTTCCTCACGATGTTTTCCTTCACCGTTAAAGTGTGTGGTGATTGACTATCAATACATACTTCCGTGGTATTCAATAATACACCAAACTTGACTTAACATGTTATATAGATAAGGATATCCGACGGAAAAAAAGGTAGCTTGGGTTTAATTAGCTAGTTGATGTGGCTGTGGGCAGGGTATACAGCGCAAAGAGCAATTAGATGATGAAGCCGAAAAGTCTCGAATAGAAGCCACGTACCAACAGGCCCAATTTCGAACCCCCACTGAAAAGTTAGATAAATAACCTGATTAAAGTTGCAAGAAGCGATTTGTTGCAGGCCACTTTCAAGACATTGTGGAAATTCCTGGGGAGAATTATGTTTAGCAATAGACTTCTTATGGCTGTATACGACGGTGATGACAGGCATGTCTTTAGAAGGTTAGTCAATTAACCATAGTTGATAATATAAATAAAGAGCAAAAGCTTCTAAGCATTCCTTGCAATTGCCCGAAAAAGGAAGGAACCCATAAGAAATTCGTGACTCCTCCAGCCGTTTTGCATTTCGTCAAAAAACTTATGCAAGTATTTTAAAACCTTGGATTTATGCCAAAAATTCAACAGTGAAAAATTCCAAATAGTTTTTTCCCAATTGTTTATTTAAACAATAAAAATCAAAAGTACATAAAACTTCCTGTAAGGTATTTTAGTGCCTGGTATCACGAGGATATTGTGGGACCTTAAAACCGAAGAAAACACTGAGGTAAACCATAAGGTTGGTCATTACATTAATCATAATGCAAAAAACCCGAAACACGTGTATGACGCAAATACTCTTCCTTGAATACACAGAGACATCGCGGCGCGAGCATGACGCAGACGTTCGCAACCCTTTATTATGCATTCGTTAGATAAGTAGCTTATAAATATAAATAATGAAATAAATAATCACATACGTAGTCACATACATAGCCCTGACCCCACATTAAGATCAAATAAATCTTGTGTCGTGAGTACCAGAAACTACGAGAGACTTTTCGGTCTCACAAACACCCAGGTTCTTATGCCTATGAGTTCACCTGCTCGGTTTATTACATTTATAAAATTGAATTTTTATTATTAAAAATATAAATGAATACCATAAAACTGTATACATAATACATAATCATCACGAAGGGGTAGACAGGGACTATGGTTCGCCACTAGATAGGGTCAAGTCAAAATTACCCTGAATCCACGAGAATGCATGAAGACACTGATGAAAGCGAAAGTAATATGTCAGGATCGAGCAAAACTGTATATACATAATTGATTACTAAATTATTGTGTATGTTGCGAAATTCAATGTAATAGCATCATAAAATGATCAAATTAAGATTCTAAAACCGAGTAATCTGACAAAAAAATATTTCCTATAATTATTTCTACAATGCAGGCCATAGGTTATAAGGAATATATGATTTTGTTTATTACTCTAATATTTATGACTCTATATTTAAATGTGTGTAAGATAGAGAAGACTGCATTGGAATGATCTAACGAATCCTTTTGGAAACCTCGGGATCAATGAAGAAATAAAAAATAAAATGAAAATTGTTTATTCACACGTAAATATACAAGCATTAGTAATAATATAGGCACAGTTTTTAAGTATTCATCTGATGACAGATTATAATATTTACTGGTTACTGGTTCCCAAAATATGCCAGAATCCTGTATCTTGGGAGACAGTGCTCAGTCGGTTCAAATACAGATAGTTTTTGTGCTTAAGTTCGCTGTTTATCAACATCAATTCCAAACACATAACTTCTAATGTTCATAGTTGTAGTGTTCATAATTATTGCTCTCTAACGATAAATATAGTGATAGGGGAATTACAGATTATTGCTGACATTTATAGAATTATTCACGTATTTCCTATAAGGTCACTAATACCGGCCCGGAAATACAACAGACCGAAAATGATTTCACAAGAATTATACATTATTGAGGAGTTAAAACATTACCCAATGTTTCATCAACCTCCGAGGTGAAATAATTTAACCTCCGAATGAAATACATAGGAGTTGCAAAGTACACAGACCATCTAAACTGCAATTTCACTCATAAACTTTTATTCAGCTTTACTAAAACAACAGAGATATGACGCCACAAAGATATTATTCTACAAGAAAACGAATCCCCAGAAACTATCCTGCTCTCACAACCGCCACTGCTAATTTTGCGAGCCAAGATCGACAGCACGCATTTTACACCCAGTTTAGAAAATCAGACTCCTTGAGAATCTCTAAGCATTCTTTATGTCGCAACGAAATAAGTCAAATAGTTTGAATTTAAAAATAGAACCAAAAAGTATTCAAATTCCATTTTCAAATTCATTAATATTACGACAAACCTAATTTAAATATGACTCAATTTGTAACAAACATAATCAAATTATGTAAATATACAAATCATTGCGAAACCCGCTACGTGACGTGCAACATCCGATCTCCACTCAGTCCTATGACGTCATAATTATGACGTCACTCGTGTTTCCCTAACCCGAGGGATCGCGCCACATGACTCATGGAGTAATTTCGACACGGAATATTTTCGTATTAATGAATAATTATTTTATTTCGGTTTTATTCCGTTTGGAAAATTAATTGTGCAAAGTAATCTTTCTTAGGAATTAGTAGTTTGATGTTAATGGGTTATGATTAATTTGTCGGAGACAGGAAAAGTTTTAGCCAGTCATGTTTTTCTGACACAGTAAATAGAAAATATTATAATATTTAATAAAAATAAACATACATAAACTCTCGGCTTTTTCCCGCAAGGGGTAGGCAGAGGCGCTTCCAAAAGTTTGTTTTAATTGGTATTTTTTTATCGACATATCAATAGTACTATAATCTTTTAATGGCAATTGGAGTACATTCCAAAAAGATTAACTAGCGAGATACCATTATAATAAAGATGCTTCTCGTAGGTTGAAACCTGGCACACACACGCAAAATTCGAAAATCGATAATTACGTAGGTGGTGGGTAACTATGATGGGTTTAAGACTCTTGCCAAGCAAATTCTTAGCCCTCTGCCGATTTATTCACCCCATATGGACAATAAATAAATAAATACACCTAACAGTCCTGACCCAACACTAAGATCGTGTCTTGTGTCGTGGGTATCAGGAACTACGAGAGACTTTTCGTTCTCACAAACACCCAGACCCGAAACAAATACTTGTGGTTGACACAAACATTTGTCTCGGTGCGGGGATCGAACCCGCAGCCTCACGTTTCACAGCCGGCGTTCAACCAACTGCGCCACGGAGGCTGTCATGACAAGATCCACACCACAATCATGACTCCCAGCAGAGAAACGAATCACTCCCCTACACGAAAACCACAGGCAAAAAAAATCACCCTTACCAACGGTAGTCTTGCGTGCGGATATTCATATTACATCACTAATTAATGTTTACAAATGATAACCGGTGTGTTCCGCGCGTCGCATTTCCCAGGTTCAAGGCTCGGTAATAACACCGGCAATGCGCGGCACTTCCTATTGTCACACTACTGTATACTGCACTGTGGTGTGAATGTCGCAGTAGTTTAGCTGTCTTTGAATTAGGGTTTGATCTTATTTTTATCTACTAACTGCCTCGGTGGCGTAGTTGTACTACGGTACGACTACAAAGCTGAGGTCCCGGGTTCGAATCCCGGGTCGGTAAATTGATATTGGGTTTTTCTTTTTATTATCAGCCCGGAGTTAGAAATGTATATGGCGAAATTTGGATGTCCTGGTTGCGCCTCTGCCTACCCCTTCTGTGATAAAGGCGTGAGATTACTTAAGTAATAAATAATAATATTCGCATGTAATATTAACTGGTAAATGAACAAGCAGCTCAACTACATCTACAATCTTGAACCATAGACCATGCCGTATCAACGCCTTGGTTTTCTGAATGAGGTAAGTACTACAAGGGAGGAGTTGGTCCATTACTGCGGTAGTGTAAGGTATTTGCAGTATAGCTCTACCATTATTCTGTTATACCTCCCAGTGGTAACGACCTTGTCGTACAGATGAATGTAACATGTCAAACATCAGATTCCTAGCAACACAAAGCCTCCAATCGAATATGTTGAATATTACGTACAAACATTTGACCCAAGCCCCAAAGACTTTGTCATCAAACCACGAAGGTCTTAAATAAATCGATACGTAAATATTTAAAAAAAAAAAACAAAACCCGAACTAAAGTTCGTCAACCCGAGCATTTTTCACGTCATTACTTAGGTAATGTTTGTGTTAAATAATTTTTTCGCCGCATCCGTATCCGGTCAGAAAGTGCGCAAACAGTTTTCGTAGTTTCACTAAACAGGGCGCGCGCGTAGCATGCACAAGCGGCGGCGCGAAAGTGCCGCGCGCCCGGAATTATAAGCGGACGGATATCGCATTGATAGATAACGCTGAAAAAATAAGAGCAGTTTTCATTTGCCGCCTTTTTTATTTTATTTTTTAGGAAAAATCTGCAAAGGCCGGCAAATCGCACAGCCTTGTCTGTCACGCAATATTCGTAATGAAATATTTGGATGAAAATAAATTATTTATAGAATATAATATGTATTCTTACGCATAATTTAATTTCTATGAAACCTTTATTAAATATGCTGGTAATATCAGTTATTTAATTAGTTGATATCTATATCTTACTTCATTAATACAAAATAATATAATAGGCAAAGGAAGTCAATTAATGCAGTTAATTCTGCGGTAAAATATTTTGCCTCTATTTAGTAAACACGATTAAGAGTTTTAATTAATTACGCGGAATTCATTTGAGTTTTAGCATTCCTTTGAATTGCAGGCATAAACGATTTTCCTTAATAAACTGCTTTATTTAGCTTCATAGGAAATATGTTGCTACCTGTAACTGCATATTACGGCGGGTTTGAGAACTGAACCCTAAGGGTACGGACGGCTGACGAGATGGTTCGCGGTTCGAATCCGCCACACTACACCGCACTAATAGGATGTGGGTAGCCTGAGAAGTCTCTCGTAGTTTCTGATAGTCACGACACAAGACTTGATATGAGTGTCGGGTCAGGACTATGTATGTGACTGTTGGGTGTACTTCATTATTTTTTAAATTGTACAAACAATTACCAACACACATTATTACAAGCGTTGCATCACATTAGTCGAAATTCGCTATCAAAACGAAAGTCCACGGAATATAAAGCAGGTAGATTTAAGTAATGGGTTATCGACCAGCGCGCGGGTCGACGTTCGATTCCGTCAGACCCACAGTTTGCATAACGCTCATCTATAGATTGCTATAGCAATTTGAACTTTTCCACGTATATTGACCCTGAGTTCCTTGACATAGTTTTTTACGGACCAGTTTTTTTAGGATTTTTCGTGAAATATTTGCAATATTAGTAGAAATAAAAAAGCTAGTCACTTCCAGCAGATCCATATGCAAATCCTTGGAGACTATGTTAAGCAATGGACTTCCTGTGGCTGATGAAGAAGAGGAATGTTACGTTTCAAGACTCATAGATTGTGAGGATGTGAGTGTAAGAGGCTAAAGTCAGAAACTTCCCGGGCTAGCCCTCAGCGTGAGACTAAAGTCTTTTTGCTCGCCATACCATATTTCAAGAATCGCCTCCAACACAATTTCCTTCATGAGACCTTCTATTTCACTCGCCAAACAGCAGTGTAAATGCACTGCTGTGTCCCGGTTTGAAGGACATTGTAGCCAGAGTAACTACTGGACATAATGAGACTTAACATCTTATGTATTAGGATGGCGAGCGCAGTGGAATACCAAGCATTGCTTTGAAATTCATGGTGTTGTTTTGTTTTCTACTGTCCATGAGCCGTTGTATCGCTTACCATCAAGCGAATGGCATGCTCGTCTCGCTATTCAACGCAATAAAAAAAGGTGACCACAGAGTTGGTAAGTTGCAAGAGATTCAAATCCATAATTGCCTCGGTGGCGCAGTTGTACTACGGTATGATTGCAAAGCTGAGGCCTCGGATTCGAATTCCAGGTCAGGCAAAGTGGTAATGGATTTTTCATTATCAGCCCGGAGTCAGGAATTTGTGCCCGATATGGCGATAGGCTCACCCCCTATCACACCGTGGGACGGAAAATACATGGTGAACCGTGGGTGTCCTTGTTGCTACTTCTGCCTACCCCTTCCGGGAATAATTTATGTATGTATACAAACGCATAATTCACAGGTATAGGTCATTGGCTCAATAAATTGTACTCAAGCAGACAGTGTAACGTTCATTTCTAATTAATTACGTTGAAGTTGAGCAGCATATTTGTGTCCCTAAGAAATTCGCCGAAATTCGGTGCATTTCTTTGCATGATTTGATCCTGACTAGTTTGTAAAAAAGTCATAGTAAATATAATATAACAATACTTCGAAATATAAATGGGGTATAAGAAATAAAATATTAAATACATTTACAGTAAATATTATATTAAAGAGCAAACAAATCTGTTCGCGTTACTGGACGTCGTTAGCACAATATTTCTGTAATATAATTTTGCACATAATAAAGTATTTAAATCACGTATTATGTACATGGTAAACAGTCTGGTATGTAGTTTATTCAACACTTGTACAAACAATTCGTAATATTGTAAAAAGTAAACACACATTGGGTATGGTTACACTAGAATTTATTTAAAACGAAGAATTAAAATTATGTAGCCTCGTTTTATATTATTAGGGTGCGTTGGGGTAACACCGTAATGCAAGGATGGAAGGGGTAAGAAAGTAACTCTTACATTTTATAGAAGAAGTAAAATGTAGGAGTTTGATGATGATGATGTAATAAACCGATATACGCCTATTACTGTACACAAGACTCCTCCAAAACAGTTCAGTTTGACAACCTCCGTGGCGCAGTTGGTTAGACGCCGGCTGTGAAACCAGAGGCCGCGGGTTCGATCCCCGCACCGAGACAAATGTTTGTGTGGCCCAAAAATATTTATGACCCTAGGTCGGGGTGTTTGTGAGACCAAAAAGTCTCTCGTAGTTCCTGATACCCACAACACAAGATTCATCTTAGTGTGGGGTCAGGACTATTTGTGTGACTGTTGGGTGTATTTATTTATCATTTATTAAATAGAGAGTCCGATTGAGAAGGTTTGGCCGTAACCCACTACACAGGGCTATGACGAATTGCCAGACTTCACATACCATAGAATTTCTTGTAATTTATCTATTATGCGAAGATAACCTCACGTTGCTTTCCTTCCGCGTCAAGTGCGTGGTAATTAACAATTATTATTATCCTCCTGCAAATACACTACTCCTGGGGACTTTGGACGATCCCGCCCACACACCTCTGCAACTCCTAAGCCAGGATCAACAGTGGCACGCATTTTGTTGATATCAAGCATTAAAGCGGCTCTCAGGGGATGAATACTCCAGGGAGCTGTTTAAAAAGGTTCCAAAGTCACTGCTCTACCTTCATACTGATTAACATTGCAATTCAGTTAATTCCTATAACCTGGAGACAGTCCCAGCCCATACGGTGCATCTCCAGTGGTGCATTTTACAACGCACGTGCAAGTTCGATATTGATCTGCCTGCTCCCGTGTTCCTTGACGCCTATGACATATCCTAGGCTTATCTCTTTAAAGAGATCAGTTTAACTGTACCCCTTAAGGGTATGAGCTCTCAGCATTTACCATAAGGCCCGCCAGTTTATTAGTTGGTTAAGACACCGCCCGTGAACCGAGCGGTTTCACGTCCCATTCTCACACCGAAATAAATATTTATAAGTTTCACGCTCAATTGCACAAACTAACTTGGCACATAATTTTGACTTTGAAAATGCCATCGCGATACATTAGAGACATATTTGACATTGCTGATGTATGGGATTGACGTTCTCAAAGTTATGGGCAAAGTCAGTTTGTGCAATCGGGCCTGAGTGTTTCGAGCTTGTGTATCAAAAAGTCTAATTTCTTATTACACGAAACTTGTATCTTCATATATTCAGAACTATGACTGTTGGGTGGAATTTAAAAAAAGAATAAGGTATATGAACTTAGAAATTCGCCACCCCTAGACACGTGAATCATACACAAAAAACAATATACATAGATATGCAAACACTAGTACGTGGCGTATACTACTACGTAACAGTAAGTGGTGTCATCGACCCGATGCTCCCCCCCCCCCCCTCCCCTCGCCGCCGCCGCCCCGCGCCGTGATGACGTAATGTGATACGTTTAGTGCGTGGCGCGTGCTTTCTCACTTTCTACGGGTAACGGTTGCCAGGGTCGATTGGACCTACGTATGTGTTTTATGGGATGTTTGCAACATTTACGGGTTATAACCGGTTTTTGGGTGGTTGTGGTGACATTGAAGTGTCATATTATTTTGTTTTTGATTTGAATTTGGAACGTTTGGGGGTTTGGAGTGACTATTTACTATATTTTAATATTTTTTTACTTAATTTGAGGAACAAATCAAGAGTTACACAGTTGGATAGACACTGGCTGTGACACGAGCAGCCGCGTGTTCAATCCCCGCACCAAGACAAATGTTTGTGTGAACTACGGGTATTTGTTTCGGGTCTGGGTGTTTGTAAGACTGAAAAGTCTCTCGTAGTTTCTGATATCCACGACACGAGACGCGATCTTAGTGTGGGGTCGGGACTATGTATGTGACTGTTGGGTGTATTTATTATTTATTTAAGCATACAACTGGAAATTCCTTTACAATTATCTGAAAGTAACTTCCACAGTAAAATATTGGAATGAGTTCATTCACTCACGTGTTTGAACCGATGCATTGAGTGATTCACAGGCTGTTTTGCATTCTGCTTACGCCGCGACGGAGCGACGCAGCCTTTCACGAACCACTGTAGTAAATAACGCTACGTAGTCGTTTCGTCAATAACTGAGCTCCTTCTGCGAGGATCGAACAAACCAACTTTTTAAATTAACTTTTTAATTTAATAATTGTAAAATAAAGGTAGTTCATTGTTACAGTCACTGATTCAGTCCGCACTCCGCCCCGTGACCACGAAAGCTGGAAAGCAATCGAAACGTCGGGAAGTTAAACATGCAAATTAAACCAAATCCGCGATAATCCGTAAAAAATAGCTTTATATCAATGAACTAAGCCATTATAAAGACCTTAGTATAGCCATGGTGCTGGTTAAGGAGTTGAGAGAAGAGTTTACAATTGCTAACTAATGGCATGATACCCCACGCTCATCCCCACTTTAAATAGCAATGCACTTATCCAAGTATTGTAAATATTCACGAGCATCAGTGACCCCTAACTATCAGTTGGCTTATCCAATCTTTACTAACTATTGCTTAATAAAAAAGTTGAGATATAAAAACAAAACCCCGCTTCTGACATTACAGTTTCCAATTTATTTGTACTTCATTTTTCCACAGATTTGACACCTGGTGGGCAGCGGTATTGCTATAACCAACAAGATGTTGCTTCCATTAGGCCACCGGCTCGACCCCAGGCAATAAAAACAAATCTCTATGCCCCATGGAGTTGCATATTCATGGCGGTGATTACTTACCGTCAGGTGAATCGTATGCTCGTTTACACCTATAATATAAAAAAATCCATAAACCGCAAAGCACGCATCTGTCAAGGACATAGAAAAGCGCGCAACACGTTGGTCGCGGCGCGGCGCGGGCGTCGACCGCTGACGTAACCGCCGCGTAACCGGGCCTTGAACTGAGAACCGCGGAGGACGCTCGCTGCATCTTCATAGTCTAACATTCATTCACTATTATTCGCAATTTGACTTAGTTTCGTTACCTCTTAGTACCAGCATTTATCCGCCAACCCGCAGTAGGCTAGCGTGGTGGACTATATGACCTATGTTCTAAGATTCATTCACTATACTTCAGTTATAATAAGCCTCTAGTTACAGTAGATACCTGCTGCCTACCATGCAAGTGTGACGTCACGGATTCGTTGTCCAGGTCGAACAATCCACGTTGAGTTATTCGGCCTAAAATATAACATAATAGGGAGTTTGATTTGCGCCCGGCATGCAGATAAACTCATCCTATCATTGGCTCTAATGGCAGCGCTGCTTATCCTTTAAGGGATACAGGTAAAAACTTATTCTGTTATCAGATGATAAGAGAATAAGTAGCCTGAAACTTAGCCCCTTCCCGACTCCATCAGGCCACCACTTACAAAATGCATCATACTCAAACATCATTACCAGTAAATAATTGTCAATCAAGTATTACGAAAGCAACTCGTTGTTCCTAGTGAAGTTCCGTCTGTCAGTTCCGAGGTTCAAGGCCCGCCTTACATAAACATTTCCTCGCATTTCACCTTACGTCACAACACAATAACGATGCACATAATGCCGCTCATAATACGCCTGTTGAATGCCGCTTTCTTCACTTCCTCGCCTGTTGCGTAATTATACTGATTGACGTGTTAGTAGCATCCGTAGTGATGCGCTATTTGACGAATTAAGCCAGGAAATTGAGGCATAGCCTAAGCAGCGGAACGGATAATACAACAGCACTCAAATTAAAAATCAAGCTGCACTCTATCTTCTGGTTCTTTAAGTTTAGAAATTTAGTTCCAGATTAATAAATGAACGGTTATTGCCATGTTCGACCACTGCTTAATTTAGGTGTTTTCTACATTGACTTGTTGGATGCAACTAGCACCCAGCTATTTCCTGATACCTTAATAAGAACTTTAGTTTACTTAAAACTAATTAGCACCACCCATTTTCCGAATAGAAGTTAGAATTTAATGAAGAATTGCGTATAAATACAATGTATTAAAAGTATAGTTCTTTTTAACGAGCTTTGATGATTTTTACTTTGACACCATAATTCTTAGCAGACAGTATAATGGTTTTTAGATTTACGCGGAATCTGTAAAGCCATATCCGCGATAAAATCCGTAAAAATTAGTTTATTTTAAACAGTATACGTTCACCAATTTCCCAACAATCTATCCTCACTAAATATCCAAATTCCAATAATACCATCACGCACTCAAAAAATCCATCGAAGCTAGCCAATTCCGATGATCGATGCGTAGGTATGCGAAGCTACTTCCCCAGGTTACGCAACAGGAAAGCGGGGGTGTGGCGCGCTCCGGACGCGCAGTGAAAGTGAGGCCGACGACCCGCGCCAACCGAACGCCTAATGTCAATGCAAAAAGCGCGCGCACACGACACCACACATGCCGCTAAATAGGTTAAGTTTGACAGGTGATTCTTTTTTTAAATTTTAAGTTTTAGCCAAAGAGGTAGATGTTTGAGGTTGTATATGTGGCTGTTTGACGTTTGTTAACCATTCATAGAAAAAATATACTTTTTATCACAAACGTAGCAAATGGATAATGCACTTTATGCTTTTTGAATACAGCTTTAATTTTTTAACCATAAAGGTGTCAATGTTTGAGATTGCAAATTATGGGGCTGTTTATTACAAAATTACGGAAAGATTTTAATAATGCTTATGATTTCAGATATCATTGAGCCACAGATTGAATATAGGCAATGCATTCTATGCATTTAACAACTGAGTGATTGGTTATTTTAAGTAGGTAGGTACTTATATAAGTTGATCATGTATAATATATTTAAAAATTCAACGCACTTAACTGATTTCGTCACAAACATGCAATTATTTTTGGAAGCTGTCAAATAAAAACAAGCGTGGAAGACTAGGGACATATTGATACTATCATACAGACAATGCAAATGTAATGTAACTATCTTGTTGTATTAATAGTTCAAAGCTTTGTCTCATATTATTAAATGTTTCAAGTTCCATGATCTATCCATACATACATACATAAAATCACGCCTTTATTCCAGAAGGGGTAGGCAGAGGCGCCACCAGGACCTCCACGTTTCGCCGTGTATGTTCCGTCCCATGATGTGATAGGGGGCGAGCCTATCGCCATATCAGGCACAAATTCCTGACTCCGGGCTGATAATTAATAGGAAAATCTAATATCACTTTGCCCGACCCGGGATTCGAACCCGAGACCTCAGCTTTGTAATCCGTTTGCATAATATAACTACGCCACCGAGGCAATCGAGGCAAAGATCTATGATCATTATTAATTATAAATTACCTACGTGTTACAAAATGCCGTCTGATTACTTTCAAACAAATGCATGTCCCGGCGTCATAACAATATAATACAGAATGGATATTTTTGTATAGTTTCCTGCTGTATTCAGAAGTTTTGCCGTCCCCTGCCAAGTTTTCCAGACTCTTCCTGGACAAACATGTCCGGCAAAGTCATCCTTTACTCATATTTTTAAACCTCGAGGTATAAAGTTAGACTTGATTTCAATTTAGATATCTTCAAAACATCATATTACTTGATTGCATAATACGTTAAAAATAATTAACATAAAGAAAATGTTAATGTAAATTCCAAACAGCTTGTAATAGAATATAACAAAAACGGTCAATTCGTTTTTAATAACACGTTTTCTCACTAAACAAAATTATGATAAAGAGTACAACAAAACATGAAGACATATTTATCAAATTAAAATCTTCCGTTAAAATGCAACCATGATAAAAATAATTACAATTAATTTACATACAAATTGAAATCAAAATGGACGCTGTCCGGTGGCGTCTGCCATAGACAATAAAAAAACAAATGGTGCAGACGAAATATAGTATATTTACTAATGAATTGACTTTCTAATACATAGCTTATAACTATCGACTCAATCACACTTGGCACATTGAGACTAGTATTTAGTAAATGAGGTGGCCGCGATGTTTGGCGCTGTTGCATTTGCAGGGTTACCAACATTCACATATTGACTTCACTACCATAGACAAAGGTCATAGTGCACATTTTTATGAAAAAAAGCAATATAAAATTAGAATTTGTGGAAAAGGCAAAATAAATATTTCCTCGCAGATTTTCTTTAACAATTCGGAAGATCAAAATGACGTTTAAGTCGTAGCATTGTACAGCAGTATTCTTAATCTCTTTTACCCCAAAAATACAGGTAGATATTCCACTGCTTACAAACTTATCCGAATTCATATCCTTCCCAATATAAAATTTGTAGGTAAACCCATCACTATGATGGACACAAATTCCAACTTATATAAAAAATCTCAAACGAACAAAATCACACATAGTGGTACTTTTTATTTTTCCACAGTAAGTCCACGCGTCGAGGATTTACATAGCAAAACAAACCTTTTAGAAACAAGTATTTACTTAAGTATTTACTTACTTTTTAAGTTTTACTGGTGGTAGGTCTCTCATATGTGAGAGGCCGCCTGGGTGGGTACCACTGCAATGTCTATTTCTCCCGCCAAACAGCAGTGTTAATGCGCTGTTGTGTTCCGGTTTGAAGGACATTGTAGCCAGAGTAACTACTGGACATATTGAGACTTAACATCTTATGTCTCAGGATGGCGAGCGCAGTGGAATTCCAAGCATTGCCTTGTAATTCATGGTGTTGTTTGGTTTTGCTACTGTCCATGAGCGGTCATATCGCTTACCATCAGGCGAATGGCATGCTCGTCTCGCCATTCATTGCAATAAAAAAAAAAAAAAAAAAAAAAAGTATAATTTCCATGTTGGCAGCCCTGCAGTGTCGGCCGGTGAAATGGGAAAGCGACCTCGAACGTACGTCTATGGCACAGACTAGCCGCATAACGGTAACCGCGTATACATACAACAATTTACTACATTGTAAACGCGTGTATACAGGGTGTATCCAGACTGCGATCGAAAACGAAGCCAGGTGGTAGTATTAGTGACTTCAGACACAATGCAACTAAAAATTTCGCAAACAAAATTAATTTGTAACTTATTACTCATCGCCGTATTTGGGTTATGAATTCATAGTTTTCCTAAAATAATGATGTACACCTTTTTATTTAAAAATAAGCAATGATACGTAAGGGTTTAAATTACATTTTTCGCAAAAACTAGGTATTTACAACACAAATACGACGATTTTTAAAAAATTGCAAAAAAATCTGTCGCTTTTTTTTGCGAATTTTTTGGTGCATTGTGTTTGTAACCACTAAAACTTTTAAATCACCCCACATACTACTTCGTTTTTGGTCGCTGTCTTGAAATACCCGGTATACTATACTGAAGCTAGCTGTGTTGGCGGATGCACCCAGCAACCATTAGAACATGATCCATCCATCATCATCATCTTTGACTAGGCATTTATAGAGCTGATATTTTCAGAGTTTGTGGGTACTACATGGTCGCAAATTCAGATCACAGGGTATTCCTCTGACTTTTTGTAGTTGTGTGTATTGACGGACTAATAAGTTTTAATGTAAAACGGTGATATAAAACATTGTAGGGCAACTTGCTTACTATAGAATGTATACTAACGGCGTTATTCATAGACAGTTTTGAAACCTATTTTAGTTATCAAATTTTTTGTCCCTTTCGAACGACTTTTGAATTCAGTTTGAGCGAAGACAAAACATACTATAACTAAAATAGATTTTAAAACTGTCTATGAATAAGACCATTACATTTTAAAATTTCTATGGCATGTGATTAATTGGTGGATAGTGTAATAAAATATTCATTCAAGAATGATTTTTTTTTTATATGTTATTTTACTTACTATTCATTACTTAATTATTAAGTCACAGTCTTAATTATATTAGTATGACATAACTAAATAAAGATGAATATTTAATTTACTTTTTATAACTTAAATAACAGTGTTATAATATTTTACAGGCACATTATGTTACAATACATTAAAATGTGGAGAGTTCGTGAGAAAAACAAACAATAAATAAAATATTTATTTAATTATTAGCTACAAATTACTTTATTACTTAATAAAATGCCCGTATGTCACTATAATGTAACTCAGACATAATTTTCCTAAGGTCATTAATTGATTGACTTTTTACACATACATACCAGGGGCGTGCGCTCCTTGTAGGCAGAAATGCACTGCTTTACTTACTATTCACAGATATTTTAATAAAACGTTCGTACGTTTTAGATGACTTTAATTAATAGTAAATAAATGAATAAACAAAATATAATAACTTAAAAACGCCTAATATTTTATAAATAGCAATAGCGCTGCAAAATAATGTACCTAATCAACCAAGTCATGCCGCCGCGTCCCGCAGGAGATTTGTTCGTATGTGTGTAGTAATTTTGGTGTCCGTGCACAGTTCGCAAACGCACACACCCATGAATATCGAAAGCATCGAAAGCCGCGACTCCTGCGGCAGGCTACGGAAGTTCGGCAGTTGTCGGGAGTAATCGGAAATGTTCGTTGCGTATAATCCGATTAAAAATAATAGACGGACATCTAATAAATCACGTGTGCACATTGTGCATTTTTGTTTGGTAAGGTTTTATTTGTTTAAATAGCAGAAATGTTTTGTGTTTCGCGGTGGCCATTTTGCTTTTTTCATGTGATAAGCATTGTTTACTATTTTGTTTGCGCCAGTATATTTATATTTTTCTTAAAATAATTTTCTACTTAACATTTGAAAGTGTACAACATTTAACAGTTTATTACTGAGTTTCTATAATAATTGTGATTTGCTTTTACTAGTGCGTTTGTTGATTTTTTAAAAATGTTATTTGATTGTGAGGTTTGGGTTGAAACTGTGTGTTTATTAAAAATAACAAGTTCGCACAATTGTCATTCAGTGAAAAGATTCAAATTGTGTCTAAAGGTAGGTGTGTACCCGAGTTACTACAATTATACCAGTAAAAACGGAATTTAACTCGAAAGTTACATGTTGAAAGTTATGAAACGTATAACTATTATTTTACTTATTAGAATTTCTTCCGCCGCGACGATCGATTGCTGTTTTGTCTGCGTTGCCGTAGAAGATGTAGATGTACATGAATAGTAGTACATCTAAGACTTGTTTTTTTGAAATAGTTTCCGACTTAGATATCCGTCGCGTGGCTGTGGCTATGTTAAAAATCTATAAAAGAAAAAGTTTTTGTGACCGAGTACTCCGCCGCATACCCAGTGTCATAATCCTGTGCACGCCGCTGATACATACATATAACATACATACACATACATACATATAACATACATACATACATAAACTCACGCCTTTATGCCAGAAGGGGTAGGCAGAGGCGCCACCAGGACACCCACATTTCGCCTTGTATGTAACCTTATATAATAGTCTTACACAACTTGTATAGCATTTTAACTAACATTACAAAGTATCCGCTTAAGTATAAGTTCGTGAGAAAAATACATAAAAATGCCAAATATGTGATATGAGTTCGTGCGGTGAGTTTTCCACTAGGCCGACACAATAAGAGCGATGAAAGTGGCCGGGAAAAGTGGTGAAAATAACAGAGCACTTCCCCGCACCGCATTCTCACAAACACTGGTAAAGAATGCGCCCAGTAAATGCTATACAATATACAGATTTATTATTTTCAACCGCTAGTTAATTAGCGATCGTAATCGCATTCTAAGGATGGATCCTAAAAATAAACCAATCAGGATGAAGCAAAGCCGTGACAATAAATCTTTGACACTTTGGATTATTTTCGGTATTGATGTTTAAATTAAAACGACAATAAGTTAACACTATAGTTTCTTGCTCGTTCTTATTTATTTGATAACCGCTTTTCGAACCGGGTGATAAAAGGAGTGAGTTTATGTATGTATGTAATAAAGTATTTAAAGTGGCAGTCTTATCGAATTTAAACTATACATATGACATGATATTACTTCACTTGTACAGTCGACAGATATTTGCCCAGATACATAAAATCACACAACATAGTATGCTCACTTTAGGGCAAATTAAAAACATATTTTACTGGTGGTAGGTCTCTCATATGTCAAAGGCCGCCTGGGTAGGTACCACCGCAATGTCTATTTCTCCCGCCAAACAGCAGTGTAAATGCACTGTTGTATTTCTGTTTGACGGACATTGCACCCAGATTAACAACTGGACATAAAGAAACATCTTATGTCTCAGGATGACGAGCGCAATGGAAAGCCAATCATTGCTTTGTAATTCATGGCATTTGGTTTTCTACTGCCCATGAGGGGTCGTATCGCTCACCACCAGGCCAATGCTCGTCTCGCCATTCCCGGCAAAAAAAAAATAACACATCTTACATCTTTCACTGTGCACCAATACCAATTAGCATCTATTAATCACCAG
Source organism: Deilephila elpenor (assembly GCA_949752805.1). NCBI lineage: Eukaryota > Metazoa > Arthropoda > Insecta > Lepidoptera > Sphingidae > Deilephila > Deilephila elpenor. The sequence continues at coordinate 6,929,823 of OX457119.1, forward strand.
TAATACGACATTAGCACATAATTCGCATGAGATGTGTGTCGTGCAACGGTATCGCGATGACATGATGCGCCGTGATTTACCGTTCCTATTCCACACGCTGTTCGCACTGAACGGTATTACACGGGATCAATTATCTCCGCTTAGCATATGTTTTAAATAATATCGCGTAATAAAACGGGCATTTTTATTTTAATATTCATATCTCGCATAGCAACCGTACGCTGTGGTTATAGATAAGCACTTAAGAAGAATTCATTCTCAATAAAAAAAATTGGACTTCGCAGGCTGACGAGTATGTGGCCCGCCTGATTGTAAGCGGTCACCGCCGCTCATTGACCTTCACAGTGCCAATAGGGTCCAGCACAACAAAGTCGCTGCCTACCGTAAGGAGAGAGCTCTTTTTAAGCCTTGCTTAAAGAAAGACAGGTCATGGCGCAGGAAACACCGAAGCAGGGAGATAATTGCAGAGCTTGCACGTGTGTGGTAAAAAAGAACGCTGGACACTGAAGATTTTTAGACTAATTAAAAGTGGTTTTTTATAATTGTATTACATACATTGAATAAAATACGGAAACTATTAAGTAATTTTAATTTAAAAAGAAAAACGTAATGTAAATGTATATGTATTATATGTACATGTTCGTAAATCTAAATTTAAACTACCGGGCCAAACACATTAATTTTAACTAAACTCCTCCTATTTCTGTATATTTATTACTTAACAATATAAATCCCATGTTTTCCAAACTACAGTAAGGTGCAATACAAGACACCTACCACCAAAACAACCTCACAATCTGCTATTCACACTTATTGTTCACTGCCAAAGTTAAGTTCACGGTCAGAGCGAAGTAGGGCGCGTGGTGAAAGTACGGCGAAAGGTGTTCGCAAGGGGGTCAGCGCTGTCGTCAGGTTACGCGTGTGCTCAGCGCTGTGACACTTTCCTTGCACCGCCGTGCAGCGCTTGACGCTTTAATCCGTCGTTATCGCAGATGAATCTAGAATGTTCTGTGGGTTTAGACAAGGTTTACACTGGTAGGTCTCTGATATGTGAGAGGCTGCCTGGGAAGGTACAATTGTCAATTTCTTCCGCTAAACAGCAGTGTAAATGCACTGTTGTGTTCCGGTTTGAAGGACATTGTAGCCAGAGTAACTACTGGACATAATGAGACTTAACATCTTTTATCACAGGATGGCCAGTGTAATGCCAAACCTTGCTTGTTATTAATGGTATTGTTTGGTTTTGCTACTGTCCATGAACAGTCATATCGCATACCATCAGGCGAATGGCATGTTCGTATCGTCATACATCGTAATAAAAATAAGAAGGAATCTCAATTGATAAGCTGACAAACATTGATTCCGTCGCCGTGCATTGCCTGACGCTTTATTATATGATACCACACTGCACAGAGTGATCTCGAATGTTCCGTGCAGTTTAGAGAAGGATGAAGGTGGAGGGAGGAGCTAGTCAACTTTCCTTGCACCGGCATGCAGCGTGCAGTGACAGACGCTTTATTCCGTCGGTATCGTAGAATGATCTAGAATGTTCCATGCACTTCAGAGAAAAAAGATGCATCGCAGTGTAGCGCCGATGCCATTGTGTAGAATGATCTAGAACAGTGTTTTATAACTTTTGGGTCGCAACCTCTAGGGGGGTCGCGAAGCCTTACTCAGGAGGTCGCCTTTCTTACATATAGGTGTCTTAATAATAAATATAGGTACTAGAATTGAGAAAATCATAAACATAGTCGTCTAAAGTACCAACTGTTTGTTGGCCTATGGCCCAAGTAGATTTCAGTCTGTAAAGTGGTTGCGTGTGCATAACATTGAAAAACACGGACTTAGAATATTCACTGCCTAGAATATTCCGACTGCCTCGGTGGCGTAGTTTTACTACGGTACGACTACAATGCTGAGGTCTCGGGTTCGAATTCCGGGTCGGGCAAAGTGATATTGGGTTTTTCTATTCATTATCAGGCCGGAGTCAGGAATTTGTGCCCGATATGGCGATAGGCTCGCCCCCTATCACATCATGGGACGGAACAATCAAGGCGAAATGTGGATGACCTGGTGGCGCCTCTGCCTACCCCTTCTGGGATGGAGGCGTGTATGTATGTATGTATGTATGTAGAATATTCAATACTCGTTAGGGAAAGATGGACGAAGCAGCGTGATGGGAAATGCAGTTGGAAGTCGTAGGATACACTCTGCTTCTAACAAGTTGCCGAGGTCATCCGCGGTGACGTTGACCGTGGACTTCCTATGGCTGATAATGATTGTAATTACACAAGGGGATAACGAAACGAGAGATCGTGAATTTAAATCTCATATTTTAGCCAGTGTATGATCAGCAAATATACATTTAGGTTTGTGGAGCTATTAAAAAAACAAACTTTAACGAGATTCAATTATGTACCTACGTATATTTATTTCATTATATAATTCTATCTGAAGTTGTTAAAGTTTGTATTGCTGTTTAATTTAAGATTAACTTTTTGTATACTTTAAATGTACCTACCCAGTTGTTTATAGTACCTATTTAAAGATACATACCTAAACTAAATTATTATACCTAAAAAAAAAACAAATTTTATCAATTTTGTCTCCTTTTTTGGGAAGTAATAATCCTCTTAAAGTTAGTACGAATTATTTTATAAACGCAATAAATTATTCGTTTTATCTGCTATCCTCAATCGTCATTTGCAATTAACGGTAATAGTTCCCAAAGCATGTCAATTGACATCATCACGCAATGACGTCACCTGGCTCTTTCCTCTCATAGCCTTAGGCTTTGTGGTCTACAAATTATGAGCACAAATACACCGTATGAATCATATGTGTATACAATTATTATCGAATTAATACCATTAACAATCTGCGTAATACTTACTGAAATAAATTTATTTTAATTGTTTCGGTGTTATGTCATAATTTATTAAGCATTATTGCAATATGAAGCATAATTAAAATACGTAGTTAAAATGTTACTATTTCAATTACATAATAATGTTATAATATTATTTAAAATTACACAATCAACAACAATAAGCTATTGGAGTAGTTACTAGTTAATGTTATTAATTGTTTACACAATGTAAATTTATTTATTAAATAAATTAAGCTTTAATTCACTAAATTTTGTTTTAATCCCACATATCTTTGCCCCATAACGTAATAGTCAATCAAAATTGCCTGCGTTTTAAGATTTTTTTATGTCTGCTTTAATTAACTATTTAGTTCTAATTAAATGCAGTTAAAACCATTTTTAATTAAATTTGTAATATCAGAAATAATTTCAATATGTACCTTTATTATTCAGAATGTCAATATTACAAGTCGGCCTTAAAAGACACTAACATGTATTTCAGTATCAAGCTAGCTCGACTTCAAGCCAAATAACGAGGCGGTTCAGTTAATCTGTTGCAACAAGCCTCCACAAACGGCGCTCAAATACAAAGGCACGCGGGAACAACTAGAGCTGGCGGATGTCCCACATCCACGTCCCGTTAGCAGGAGAAAGTGCCACTGAGACTCTGCTGCACACACTATGCAAATTATGCAATTAAACGCCAACCGGCCGTAACAAGAGACTAGCCGGCGGCCCATCTGACGCGATATAATTGCGTTTTTAATTACATTTTGAAAAAGGAATACAACAATCGATATAACCTTTATAATCGATAAAATCGAAAAGGTATATTTTTTAATCTGTTAGGTTAGGATAAGTTTTTTTTATTCTCAGCTGTCAAAGTACGTTAATAATCTAAGTCGTGTTTTTGTTGATTTTGTAAAATAATACTTAATTTGTATTAAATTTAATTGGATGGGTATTTCTATGGATATAATAGATCAGCTATCAGTTACATCATTCTCCACAGTGAGTTACAGTTATGCGACTCGGTTCCAAGAAGCAGAACACAGCTTTCGAACAGCGTCTAACAAGAATGATCTAACGTGACAAAGCGAAAAAATGATGCCACCCGCCATATTGCTGTAATGTCTGCCACAAAAAAAATAACGGTATAAAATACCTAACAACCGCGCGGAGAAAGGCTTTCGATTGCCCCACATATCACCGCACGCGAATCGTTCCGCGACTTCAAAACGGCGGAACACTGCCCAGCCATTTTCAAATACACAAACGACTTTATTTCGATCGGGGAACAGTCAAAGTCTTTTGGCGGGAAATTTGACGTGCACTACGCTTCGAAATTTAAACGCAATACGCACAGTATACCCATCTTCTTTCAACGCTTACAAATTGTATAGCTGTCCTTCTTTCTCGCCGACATTGAAAAAGAAAGCACTGGATTTTTTTGTCGTCCATTTTACTCAAGAGTATGTCGAAGAAAGCAAGCCAACTGCATGTGTGTAATATTAGAAAGGTTGGTTTTGTGCCGGTTGCATCGCATTAAAGGCAGTTGCATAAGAAAATTGCATTTCCCCTGTGCTCTCTGTATGGGGGAAACTGTATTTTCTCCTTTGAATAATCGCTTGGTAATTGGCACGCTCCGAAACTCTCATAATTGTGCACAAAATCACCGTAATCTTTATCAGTTGCGTCATTAACGGTGTGAATTTTAACCTATTGGAAATGTGGAAAGAAAGTTTATTGGGTATTTTTGTCTCTAACAATAATAGGCGCTACGACGTTTTATTAATCGTTTCTAGATTAACAACATTCTAGAAGATGTCAATTCGTTTTTTAATACAAGATACTATGATACACGTGTCCCTATCCCTTATTCAGTTTTTTTTTATTTTACGGTCTCTTTCTGCCCAAGTCACATTCATTCTAAATATTTTCCAATATTGGGTAAAGAGTAGATCTCATCATTTGCAACATTAAAATAATCATATTGATTAGCAAAAAAATGTACGAAGTTTAAAATCCATTGGTCTACTTAAAGGTTTACGTTCTAAAACATATCCTTTCCCTAGAAACCAAGTCAATTCAAAAACAACATCCAGAAAATTGCCGTATAAGCTATTGACACTTCTGACCACGCCTTTACAGATAGCCGTAAAGATATCCATGTTTACATAAGTCTGTAGGTCCGTGCATAAATTACAGTCAGTTATAAATTAATAACCAAACAAGCTACACCGACAGATAATTGCGACGGAACTTTCTTTACGCGTCGACTGCACAAACAGCATTGTTACATTGTAATGTCCACATATTAAATACATTCATATTATCTGGGGACTACAAAGGCATAAGACAGCCTCCGTATCGCAGTTGGTTAGACGCCGGCTGTGAAACGAGAGGCCACGGGCTCGATCCCCGCACCGAGACAAATACTGGTGGGGCCCACAAGTATTTGTTACGAGTCTGGGTGTTTGTGAGACCGAAAAAGTCTCTCGTAGTTTCTGATACCCACGATCCAGACTGGCCGAGGAGGCGCAGTTGTGCGTTGTAGGATTACAACGCTGAGGTCTCGGGTTCGAATCGTTCGGGTCGGGCAAGCTGATATTGGATTTTTCTATTCATTATCAGCCAGGAGTCAGGATTTTGTGCCCAATATGGCAATAGGCTCGCCCCCTATCACATCGTGGGACGGAACGAACAAGGCGAAACGCGGGTGTCCTGGTAGCACCTGGTAGTCCTGGTAGCAAAGGCGTGACTTTATGTTTTTAAGTACGTTTCATAGCCCTTCGATTATTATTATTTAATTGTCACTTGCTTTACCCGTAAAGAAAAACATCGGAATGATGCCTGTGAACTTAAGACTTGAAAAAAGATTTCCGCAAGAATTTCTAAGGTTTGTAAAATAACTAAGGTTTCTTTCAAAATTGTAGACTAGCGAAGGGTTGATGTCTTTCAGGCAGTAGTTTGGAAAATCATTGTCTCTCATGGCTCAAAACTCGTGTTACTTAATAACTGAATATTGAGTTAACATTGTATTATAATGTTATTATATTCATTTTTGTTTTTGTAATTGTTCCTCTTAAAAGATCATCATCTTCATCATATTTTACAACTACAAGATGCAAATGCAAACATGGACATCAATGTTGAATTGCAGATTTTCAAAAAAACATAGACTTAAAGAGTTCTTCAACCACCATTCATAAGCAACAGGCATCAGTTTCACCAGGTCCGTCTACTTTCAGTAAAAATCCTTTCACAAAATCTACTCATCTCAATCAGTATTATTCAGCAGAAACCGTAACAAAATTATAAAAACCTCGCCACTGAAACATGGTATTATTTAAGAATCATAACAACGATAAGATCTAGCGTGTAAAGAAACGTCGGCCGCCATCTTGCACGGATCCGAGCGGACAATAACTGGAGCGAGTTTTTGGGACGCGTCACACTTTGCGGCTAACGGCATGCCGAAGAAAGTTTGTTTTCGACCGGATTCGAGAGCCGAGGATAGACTTCTCGAGATGATGTTGGAACATTGGTAATATTCAGATTATGTGACTTAAAAGCAAGCTGCAGGAGTTCGCCATAGGTTACTGTGGAAATCCGTATTGAAAGTCTATGTTTAGCAGTTGTTTTTCTGTTGGTGAAGACGATGATTGAACTCAAAGAAGCATATCATTGAAGATCTTTAACTTCAGTCTTACGAATAGCAAAGCGCATAGTGATAATAGAACATAGATCTGCGTAAATTCTTTTATTTTTCTCTGTCATCCACTATTAATATATTACATCACCATTAAGATTTCATTTTTCAAATATTTTTAGTCATAAATATTTTTCTGATGCCCAACCAAAATATTTTTAAACGATAGATTTTTAATACTGACACAAATCTATCTTACCACTAACAAATCTGGATTACTTTTTAAATCCACCTTTACAAGCAAAGACCCAAAAACATACAGCCTAAAAATAAATTAACGGAATAAACATTAACCCATCTTATTTACCAAACGTTACCCATCGCGCCATGACACAATATTACCATATTTACGCACATAATGTAACGCAAAGGACTAACGGTGCTGCATGTAACCGGCGCAAAACTGGGTTTTTGGGTTATTGTCAATGAAAATTATGTAGAAAGCGCTTTCGACACATGACTCAACGCGACTATTTTATAAACAAACATAGCGTATGTATTTTGTTTGGACGTGCAAAATCAACGTATGAATAAGAGATAAATGGCATTTTGCGTATCGGTGGCAGGTGATAAATTGTACCATAGATAAACTAGCAATCGATCCGTTCTAAATTCAAAATCCTACTTTTAAATAAATTGGCAAAAAAGTCCTTATTTTATATTTTACTAGCTTTACATCAATACCAACATTGCTTATAATTGCGATAGAAATTTTAGCCTTAATCTAATATAAAGAGGTGTACAATAAAATGCTATTTTAAGCGTAATGTATCAAGTATCAAGTGTTGTCCAATAAATTGTTATCTATCTTGACACGAATAATTTTCTCCGTATAAAAGCCTATAACACTAGCGAACAGTTACGTATAGTTGGTTTATCATAGAATAAAGGTAATATCTCCGTAGTAGGTTAATGAGATAAGTTGCTTACACTACAGGGTTGAAACATTTTCTATGTTAAGGAAATACTAATTTATCCCCTTAGAAAACAGAAATCAACATAAAATATGTTAAAATTTATTTTAATGATTATTCCGTAAGGTGGGAGATATTTAAGAAAATACTGAAAATACATAATTTAAAAATAAATAAAAATAGAATAATAGTAATGAATAGGCCATGATGTCATTGACTATTAATAAACATAAAACATAAAATGTATTTAACCGCAACAAACCCTTTAAATGAATAGACCACATTATCTCTACGTAACAAGATGCCGATGGCCATATTAAATCCAATAATAGCAATAATACTAAATAAAACCACATAATAAATTGCTACATCCTACGTAACAACCGATAAGTAGGTACGTGACTTTGAAATGGCGGGCGCAGATAATTTCTCGTCTCAAAATCAGAAAGCGCGGCAAACTTACACCGGCTACATGCCTTCACCACTTAACGATGAAAATAAACATTGTACTAATATGTTCAACATCCATTGAAGGTTCAACTAGAGTGAGAGAAGAGAAAGTATTAACACAACAGTCAATGTATTTGTGCTGTATATAAAAAACAATAAGGTTAGCAAACGAGCCCGGCGAAAATGTTGTTAAGTCAATGTGGGTCACTGCCGCGCATATAACGGCCTGCGCTCGATGCCCGCCCGCGTAACGTTACGTGTGGTGGGAAATTATTTGAATTTGGAACACAGTTTTTTTTTCTTTCATCAGGCTGCCAGCTGCCATTGTTCTTTTACATTTTTATTGTGTACGGTTGGTACCGCGGTCCAGTTTAGAGGCGATTACATTTTGTGATGCTAAACTGTACCGTTATGACATTTGGCCCGTTTAGTTTATGGTTGGTGGGTGAAAAAAGAAACACGTGCCTGCGGCCGACCATAGTCATAGAAGAAATATTCCGCAAAAGTTTTACAAAGTGACCATTTTGTAAAATAAAAAAGGAGTTTGTAATTTCCAAATTATTCCTGACCGCATGTTGGTTTTCTCTCTCTCACACATCCACATAAATTTTTAACTATATTTTATCTAAGGGTTGTAAATAGTAAATGCTAAAATATAGTAATCTCTCATCGGTATGCACTAATCGAGTATTTAATCTGTATTGGCATTTTAGTAAATTCTTATGCCAATAATAAAATTACTACTGCGGTTAGCAACTTGTCTGACGCAATGGCGCCAACATATAGGTATTCCAGAGCTCCGTAATACGTAATTTATGTCCTATATCAATATGAGCGAGAATATTCCTCTTACAATTTCCTTGTAGGTAATTACAATTTGCACTCCTATTCCCAGAATTTTTTAACACTTAACGAGGTGACCGCAGCATTAGTGATATAATGATTTTTTAATAATACACACAGTAATTAATGGATATGGAAATTTCCTGTTTGTTACGCTTGTGATCTTTGCCCCCAGCGTAAACGTCAATTACTTTTATCACAAGTTTAAATCGAAATACCACATTGCATCACGGAATTTGTAGCTGGCATCTGTTTTTTTAGATTATCGATTGGATGTAGTCGGCATGGTGTGCCAATATTCCTGAAGAAGTCAAAATAAACTGCCGCACTGGCGTAGTTGTACTGCAGTAAGATTACAAAACTGAGGAATTGAGGTCCGGGTTTGAGTCCCGGATCGGGCAAGGTGATATTGAATTTTTTAATTCATTATCAGCCAGGAGTCAGGAACTTGTAATCGATATGGCGATAGGTTCCCTATCAAGGGACAGAACATACAAGGTGAAATGTGGGTGTCCTGGTAGCATCTCTGCCTACCGCTTCTGGGAAAAAGGCGTGTGTATGTAATTATGTAAGAGAAAATAAAATTCAAAACCATCTGCTGTTATGCATTTTATTACTGTAGCAGGATGATTAAATGTTAAGCATCACGCCTACCCATAAACAAATGCATATTCTGTCAGAACTTATTACTAAGCACTGTATGCCGCATGGCACTACACTGCGCTTATCAAGCCCAGACATAGCTGTTAGCCCTTCCGGTGTCCATAAGGCTACATAAATAAATAAATAAATAAAAATAAAAATAAAAATTATTTATTGACACGTAAATTACATAAACACTAATAGTAGCTTGGCACATGAGCTTCATGTCATGATTTATGTGACATCCTCTATTGTGCTCCCATTATTCTCTATTATGTAGAACTGTCAAAAAGTCTATTGTCTATACATGGACACCTGAATAGCGTTGCCAGGCGTCCGGATAAAGCCGGACATAGTTAGGCTTTTTGATTGCATGTCCGGCTAAAATAAACGGTGTCCATCTTTTGTTAGGCTTTTTACATTTCGCAAACAAGCGAGCACTGCCGCCGCGCCGCCGAGCGTGGCCGAGATTTATGATAATAATCAAAAAGACTTGATTTTACATAAAAAAAATTGTCGTACCTATTAATACTAAGACAAAATCCTCAATAATATAGGTTGTCCGGCTTTTTTAACCAAATGTCCGGCCAAACTGGCTGGTCTGTCCGGCTATTAGGTTTGGCGACCTGGCAACGCTACACCTGAAGGGTTAGAGTCCTTTACCGCCGCTTACAGAAGCCGCTATCCGGGGGCAATAGGTATATCCTTTAACCCCACCTGATGTAACTCTTAATACAAGCCGAAACATTAGTAACAGAGGTACAATGTTTAATTAACGTGAACAGTACAGGTTTAGTTTAACGGTGATCTGTCAGTAAACACCCAGTGTGTGCAACTTTCCCTGGTTTCAGATCTCGACTCTAGTGTGTTAGACGCCGCCTGCTAATCTTGATACTTAATTACACACATATATCTACACAAACATATAATTAAATAACATTACACAGAGAAAAGGGTATACAACTCTAATATACTTTGTACTTTAATAGAATATTCTACTCAAATGATGAAGAATTCTCTCTATGTATGTCTGAAACCAGTAGAGGCTCACGATGTCACAAAAAACACATTATGTCGCCGGCGTTTGAAAATAAGTCTATTAATAATCCCGATTGGAATTGCAGAGTAAGTAAAGTTTTAATCTAATTCCGTATAAATAGTATTATATTTTAATCACGTCCAGCAGCAATAATAATGTAATTGATATTTAAAATAAATAAGTACCTAATAAATACAGTCGTCACAAAAACACAGTATATATTTTCCTATATTTTTTTTTTTTTCAAAAGTATCAAAACCCCCCGGTCGCGATACACAGAATGCAGTAAACGCTGCAGCTTTCACTGCAGTCTGCGCCTTCCTACGGTCTAGACAGCGCCGTAATTGATAAATTATTTTACACCAGCCGAGACGGCTCGCCGCAAGGGACCTGCACTCTCCTTTACTTGGAAATACTCACAACTGTTTATAATTGAACAAATCAGTATGTATTGTTGTTAGAGCAGAGACCTTGACAGTTAGGAGGCATGTCCACCACGCTTGGGGTTAGTAGAGTTACACATAATCCTGACCCGACTTCCGGGAATCGACCCCTTGCCTATCGTTTCACACTCTACCCTGGACGCCAAATAAATAGTTTTATAAAATCATAACGGAAAATTACATTGAGAAATGAGAGAACCTTGTAGCAACCCTTCAAGTGATAATAATTGAAAAAAAATAATTATTATATTATATTTTTATTTTCATTACATGTTTACAATTTAACACCCTGACTCCTGAACTAGGAAGCTCTGTATTACAGAAGTCAGTCTCTTCGAATGTTCTTTACGTACTAACTCTATACATAAAAAACTTTAAATAAAAACTTAAAATAATTTATGTAATAGTTTTAGTACGTCTACGCCCTTTCAATGACCTAGGTCCTAGAAACAATGCAGACATTATGCTAAAAGGCACACACTATAATTATAGCTATCTATACAATGATATGTATATCCTTGTGATGCAGTCTAGGTTAAAAAGATGCCTATTTTTTTCTCCCTCTATGTCTCAAATTTATATTTGCCTTATCCGTCCTCTCGTATGTCAAGTATGTAAAACCAGTTGAGATTTTCTTTAAATAAGGAATATGGCAGAGGGAAAAAAATTTGAAGATATTACTTTGATGCAAATTGTAGGCATAACGTTACAAAACTTTCATTAATATATTAACTAATAATTTTCAATTATTTTGAAACACCTTTAAACGGCTATTATCTACATGGAATGTAATTGGACCTTAAAATAGTTTTCCTTTCAGTATTTACCAATTTCTTCTATGTTTGTTCAGTTTGACACAGTTGGAGTTGAAAAATTATTTAAAAAATGTTGATTGCAAAATGAAGGAATCTAAATACTGTCAATTCCAACAAATTGAACAAACCCAAGTTCCGCAACGCAGTTCCTGACATTACGAGCGTGTTACATTTCTTTATCCATTATAAAAAGAAACATAATTTCCTACGTTTGCGAACAATTTTTTCCGCTCATGTAATATTACCGTAAAAGTTTTACAACCGACTTTCCGACGCGTAACTGGCATTGGCATTGCGTGCGTAAACGCAACAGCACACAGGCGCGCACACAGACACACACAGAGACAAAAAGTGTGTGCAACGGAACACAAAGTACGTGAAGACGTTATTATGTGCACACAACGCGCATGTGTGGGTAAAGAAAGGTGTTTCGCTAGGTGAAATGGGCACAGACACGTTTGACGTGTTAGTAAACGGAACGATTTGACCGCCGATTAATACTTTTGTAATTATTTATCGATTCCACGTCGTTTTCGGCGTCCATTTCCGATCGTTTACGATTTGACCCCTAAAGCGAATGTCAATGTCGGCGCGAGACGAAATGAATGTTAAAAGTTAAAATAACGTTATACTCGACAAATAACGTTTTAAAATATTCAAATACAGATATATGTGATTAATGTTTTACGGTATACATTTGTTTATATTATAGATCCTTCTCAAAATTCAATTTCACCATAAATGTGTCAAGGGAACTGCATCATATTCTGGATTCTCGACTTTAGAAGACACACTTTTTTGCCCGAAGGCATAAGAATTGTTAACTTACAGTCTTGTAAGTTGTAGACACAAGAAAGAAGTTTTGAGTTTTTTAAACTTAAATAGAATAGCATTAAGAGTTTTGCACACTGTGAGAAAGCCCAACTTTAACTAGACGAATCTTAAGTCTAGACAGATCGACCAAGCTTTTTTAAAATACATTCTAGGTTGTAAGCAACATAAATGTAGACAAAGAGTGGGTAACCATCTCTGTTGGACAATAGCTGCATTTTCTACAATTCAGATGATTTAAAGATTCATAAAGATACAACAAATTCAAATTTACCTCACGTTATTTACCAACTACAATAAGGAGTTTTAATTCGTCTCGCATGTATGATCAAATGTCCGTAATTTTCTAAAAAATACTTATCAATAGTGGCTTTTTGCTATTTTTATGCGATAATTTATTTCTTAGGTAACTTTCATGTATACTTAATATGGAGATTTTTTTACTAGTTCAGACTTTAGAATATTCCAATCCACCCGCATAGTACGTACATACTGTGTATTAACTAGTGTTGCATTTTCAGTTCACCTTTGTAAGTAATACTGTGGTAATACAATCAGACCGGCTTAAATCTATTGGCCGACGAGAGATGAACATCTCACGCGTTGACACTCTATCTGGACTGGACTGCGCTTACCATCAAGCGCATGATGCTCACTTTGTCTTGGCAGTATAAAAAAACATACTGTTGGTCCACATCTTCCGTAGTAACAAAGGCCGGATATTCTATAGGAAGTGGGCAAAAATGAGCCGTGATTTGAAGCATCCAGTTCGTCGGCTAATTTGGCGCAAAACATGACATGACAGCTGGCATGATTTACCGGCCACTGACCTAAATAAAAAGGAAACAAACCATAATGCCTTGACATGTCACCGATAAAAGTGCGTGTTACGGCGTGTAAGTTTTACGCGTGATTTATGTAAAATTGTTGTCACGATTATTATAATCAAAGTTCAGTTTTAATTTCAATTAATTGAAGGCCTTTTGATTTGGATTGTTTTTTTTTTCATATTTATGAAAGAACAACTTTTTTGTCTATTGTCTTGTATGAAGAGAATGAATTTCTGTTTTTAGAGGACCTCATATATTCAATATAGAATAATCGTCAACATTACATCGTATTCTAACATTGTATCCAGCTTCCATAATGCGTCTCTAATCAACCAAATCTTAGTCTGATCTAGTCATTTCTGCGCCCCATCTGGATCTAGGCCCTGTGCCCGGGCACCGATCGCACCGCCCTAGTTACGCCGCTGATAAACCGTTACAAAAATATATTTTAATTTCCAACTAATTTATATACCCATTAACATATATATATGCATTTTATTTTCACATAAAAATCCGCTTCGTAAATTAGATATAACCGCAAACATGCAATAAACTGCCGTTAATGACACATTACGTCACAATACACAGTTATATTTTATTGAACAGCAAATATTAATGATAAGTGACGTCACAATACATAGTCATATCGTTTAAAAAGCTCGCAGTAATGACCTATGACATCACAATATAGTAAACATTAAAAATGCGAAACGGCGCGGTGTCTGGAGTCCCGGCGGCGGTGAAAGGGCGCGACTGTTTCCGCCGTCTAGCCCCCGTGCCTTGACCCTAGCATCGATTGCTTTTACTCCAACTTACGTAGGTACGTCTGCCCTTACAAGTGCATAGATATACTCAACTCTGATAGGGTTGCCACTTGCCAGCGAATTGTGAGAAAAATAGTAAAGAATAAATTAATGACATTATGACATTACAATACAGTCTCTGGTATATTTAAAGTGCGAAATAAGTAGGTCGTAGTGTACGTCTGCCCATTTAAGCATAAATATACTAAAGTTTCTTTGATTTGATAACTGTAACAGAAATAAATATAGCTTGATATGTCGCCCAATAAAAGTAAAGATGGAAAAGATGTTGTGGACAAGTATTTGTTTATGGAATAATATTTTGATTTGATATGGCTCGGTAATAATCTAATAAAATGCATGTAGTGGTAGCTTTCAACAGGTCGCTGCGAAAGTCTTTGTCCTCTACGTAGTATGGTGATAAGCTCGCCCCATATTACATCATGGGGCGGAATTAAGGTCAGCGAACTGTGAAGCGCAGATGGCATCTCTGCGTGTTTTTTGGCGTCAAAATGGACTTGCAGTATTTCGGACTTAATTATTTTAAATATATCAGACAGCCTCTGTGGCGTAATTGGTAAGGTTGGTGAAACAAAAGACCGCGGGTTCGATCTCCGCACCGAGCCAAATGTGTTCCACAGGTATTTGTTTCGGGTTTGGGTGTTTGTGAGACCGAAAAGTTTCTCGTAGTTTCTTATACCCACGACACAAGATTCGATCTTAGTGTGGGGTCAGGACTATGTATATGACTGTTGGGTGTATTATTTTGTATATTTATTATACACCAAAATATTTCGGGTATCCCTATGGAAGGTCCCAGTCTGCATTCGCAAGTAGGGTTAGTCTGCCTTGTGTGAAATTTGATTATACGAAAAGCGTTTTGTTAGTGCTTTGATAATTCGCATAAGGACCTATTAAGTAGGCGGCTGGCAGTCAAATTATGGTTTAACCAAATATTTTCGGTACTTGCTTACAGAAATTTTTAACCACATGCGCTGGACAAGAGATGGTATTGGAGTTTAATATATATTGTAATAAGTAACTTCACTTATTGTAGAAAACGGAATACTTAAAAATATATCCTCTATTTTCAGCAGTAGCACATGCCACATACATTTGTTTACCCTAATGCCGTAGGCCGGCATAATTGTGATGATTAGCAAGAGATGATATACATAAATGATGATAAACACAGAACCAAAACAAATGCTTGTGGGTCACATAAAATAGTTTAAGTCTCTGTGCCTAGATTGGACCAGCGACTTCTCGTTTCATCTGGCTATTTGTGAATCCAGAAAGTCTCTCATAGTTTCTAATATCCACGGCACAAGACTAGTATCCTTCTGTGGGTTCAGGACTATTGATATAACTGTTGTATATATTTATAACCACAAATACCTAGATACCAATTGGGCTAGAGGTAAAATCTGCTATTTTATTCTATCAGGCGAAAAACAAAACCTATACTCAACCATATATTTATGTATCATTTATATAATTTAACACGTTCATCAAATTCATCTTAGATTTCATAAATTCATCTGCGAACCACGAGGTTCTGAGTTCGAATCCCAGGTTGGGCAAATCACATTGTGTAAGTTTTCAGTTCAAAAAATTCATGAGTTACACTGGCTTAGTATTTAAGCCCGATAGGGTAGTTCTCTATCGCATTAGGGATGCAAATAAGTTTAGCGAACTGTCGTATGGTTTGGATGAAACTAGTAGCACCTCTACCTACCCCTTCGAGAATGTTTTAAACATGCTTATTGCTTATTCATATTAAATACGTTTTGGTGTCTTTTCTAAATACCAACTGTCTACATTCGCTGCGTTGCGCAAAACGCATTTCTTGTGGCTTATAGAGCCTATTTTAAAGGGGACGAGAGTTGTCTGTTTTAAAATATGGACTAATGAAAAAAAAAAGGTCTGAAATAAAGTTTTATTATTTAAAAAAAACCCAGATTTTTCAGTTTTAGTATTGAATTATGGGGTAAAGAAAGATTTATCTGCAGTAACCTTCGATCGTATCGATCGTATATTTTATCGAAGGCAGTAACCATCTTGGCATTTCTATGCCTACCTCAGTTTTAATTAAATATTTTAAGCATGCATTTATCTCTGGCAGAATCAACGTAGGTATTAATAACAGACCAGCTTATAACTGTAAACGAACCCTCAAAGCATTACACAGATAATTCAAAGCAGCCATATTATCTATATTGTGCGCATAACACGCCACTTGCATAAACGTGACCCAGAACTTGAGAGAAAGGTCTAGGTGTCCCCCCCCCCTGTCCGCCCCCTCCCCTTGTCCGCCCCTCCACTGCATTACTGCATCTCAATACCCGCAATCTAGGATATGACAAGAGCTGTTAATATCTAGAACGGATGAGCAATGTTTTTGTAGATAAATTGAGCTGAGTAAATTATTTCGTTTGCAGGTTGACGGGGTTTAATCGGGATGGTAATATTTGACACCTTCGTGGTACAGTTGTTTTAGAAGCCGACTTTAAAGCGGAAGTTGCTCGTGCAAAAAATTTAATATCCGCATAACACAAAGAAATGTGTCATTAAATGTATTTTTCTGTTCTAGATGCAGAAAAAGTATTGCAGTATGGGTAAAATTCTTCATGTGATCTAAAATATCTTCCGTACACATAATATATTTATAACAACATAGAATCTCGTGTTCAATACCAGAATACTAAAAAAGAATTAAAAAAAAAAATAAGGTATGCACTACCATATACTTATAAAATCTATACTTCACTATTAAAGTAGATAGAAAATGCAATGATAGTTAGTAGCTAGTAAGCAACGGAAATTAATAAGCGATCCTAATCTCTACCTAAGGATCGACAGCCATTAGTAAAGATAAATGTGGTGATATATCTATGACCCTATGGTGTATTTTTAAGAACGATGTTTATATAAAGATGAAAATAGTTTATTAATTTCGACCGTGAATAATAAATGCGCCCAACACTTATGTACTCCGGAATGATACACGTGCTTAGATGCGTAGAAATAATTAATTAGTATTTCTTTCATGGCGTATTGGCGCTATAAATGGGTATATTTTTAAAAAGATAATTTATAAACCGGAATGAAACATATTACAAAAATATTCTCGGATTTTTTGCAGTAAATCCACAGCGCAATATTGCGGGAAGGAAACCACAGATAAGTATTACGATTTATCCATCAATGGCAAAACCATTAAGTAGAGCGACTTATAACGCGAGGAATCTCCAAAAATGTATAATCAGGACAATTTTCGATTATACATAATCTTCTTCTATCTTAAAATCACCTTAGTAGGAAAAAATAAAGCGATACAATAACCTTGACATTTCAAGATGGCCGCGATCCAACATGGCGGTCATTCTCGCGTAAAACAATTTAAAACCCATTCATTATAAATAGTCACACCAAAATGTGAATTGCAGCTCCGTGTGGATGTGAAAGCGGGCCCTAGAACAGCTTTCGCTTCACGGCCCGATTGCAACCAGCACGCGCCGACGCCGTGATCCGACGTTGCATTCAGCCCTTTAGCTATTTGTCCAAATATCTCTGATTATTTAGAAATGGCGACGGATATGGAGAAAGCTATGACATGGATCCAATAATTCAGACAATAATCGATAGAATTGAGGCTGTATGTTTCCCCGCTGCTTCTGGGACATACGTTTCGTAGAGTGAATGATTTACATTACAGTCGAAATTTATAAACAATCTTGATCTTCATTGAAATATTGATCTTAAAATTTTAACTTTATCGATAAACGCACACCCGCCTTATTTGGTTATTTTTGGTAATAGATCCTTAGATATCAATTAAGATAGTTAATCAATTTATTAATTGAATTTACTCCATTACTCTTTTGTAAGATCAAAAACTGACTTCTAGTATGGCTTCTACATTAGGCTAACACTTAGCATCTTCTATCGCAATTTCAGAAATCGCATACAGGTCTTGAATTACCTAGAATAAAGATTAATCTGACAAAATCTTGGTGTAGGTAGTCTAGAGGAGTTACCTACTAAGCAAATAGCAAATAGGCCGACATCAATAATAATAAATAAATAACAAAATCTTTATTGAAATAACCTGACATAAAACGAATAGCTTAACCAGAGGTACCCAAACTAGGCCACCTTACACCCGTATCGTTTCATTTGACAAGAGTAATATTCTACTGACTCGGTGGCGTAGTTGTACTACGGTAGGACTACAAAGCCGAGGTCACTGGTTCGAATCCCGGGTCGGGCAAAGTGATATTGGGTTTTTCTATTCATTATCAGACCGGAGTCAGGAATTTGTACCCGATATGGCGATAGGCTAACCCTTATCACATCATGGTACGGAACATACAAGGCGAAATGTGGGTTTCGTGGTGGCGCCTGTGCCTAACCCTTCTGGAATAAAGGCGTGAGTTTATGTATGTATGTAATATTCTACCTCCCTTTCCAGTAGAAACATTAAGGTAAGACGCTACTGAACTGCCACATGGGATATTAGGGCGCCTTAGTTCTGTTTAGCACTACCTATGATTTGTTCTAGTGCATGTCCTTTACATGTCGTTTATAAACGGCAAGTTCAAAAAATCCAAACAAGACTCTTTTTTTGACAGCTTTCTCTCTAGTTAGTTAGACGCCGCCTATGAAACGAGAGGCCGTAGGTTCGTTAGCCGCATCAACAGAAATGTTTGTGCGACCCACAAATATTTCTTTCGGGTCTGGGTGTTTGTGAGACCGAAAAGTCTCTCGTAGTTCTGATACCTGCGACACAAGACCTAATTGATTTTAATGTGAGGTCAGAACTTAGTATGTGACTGTTGGTTCATCATCATCATCATCATCATCATCATCAGCCCTTCTGCGTCCACTGCTGGACATAGGCCTCTCCCATAGCACGCCACTGGGCTCGATCTTCAGCCCATCGTCGCCAACCGCTACCAGCCACCCCACGAATATCGTCGCTCCACCTGGCTGGAGGGCGTCCTACACTACGTTTGCCGAGGCGCGGTCTCCACTCGACTGTTGGTTGTATTTATTTATTTATTTATTTATAAGTAAAATCATAGGGGAAACGAACCCGCCCCCTGCGGTGTAAAGAGATAACTTCTTATCGTTGCTCCAATAGGCCAACAACGACGACATTGCAATTGCAAACACCGGACTATGCTGAGCTTCTAAAGCTTCTAAAATATTATATTACAAGACGTTGAAGAGCCTGAGCTTTTGTAAGGCACTGTAAGCGCTACAAAACTTATAAACGCGCATTCATAATCTTAATTCGTATTTCATACACAGAGAGCGTTTAAGGATTTCTACATCTTAGCTATTATTTACATTGTGTACTGATAATATATTATTTCATCTCAAAATCATAAATAAAAATACGAAACTTTATTTCGGTACTAAATATGTAACTGTAATACATAATTGAAAGTAAACAATCTCGTAAAGCGCCATCTCGTAGTCTACCAAAGAATTTCTTGATTTGCTAGGGCAGTATTCTAGTTTCACCACATTTTATTATCAATCAGTTTAAAATATTTATACATTTTTATTAACAAATCGAATTCCACTGATTTATGAACAGAAAACCCTAAAGCGAATAATATAAACATTATTATAACCGTTTACATGGAAAAATATCCGAAAATATGGCAACCCAAAACAGGTGAACCCTGTAGCTTACATTATTTTTTTAGTGTGGCCATACAAACCAGGTCAAGGAAGTGCAGCAGAAAACGTTTTGCTAATTTTTTTTATTATTATTTTATTAAATTACCAATATGCCAATAATTGCAGCACTTTATTTGTTAAGATGATAAAATGAAATTGTGACCGTGATGTGTAAAACAATGCGAGTGTTGTGTACAGATGGGAAGCAAACTAGGTGGAGTGACGATAGAAATTACCGCATAAAGAAATTTAGATAAAAACATCATAAATCGGCCCATAGCGTAATAAAATATGAATAATTGTTATATGAAGGAGTGGTGTGTGGAGTGGTTAGTTTTAAATTGCATTAAAAATATTAGCCGTAACATTTGACCCAGTTACGATACTGTGTGCGTTGACCTATGGACGTGAATGCGGACTAAAGCACCATGTTATTTTTAGGATACAGCTTTGCAGATAATTAAATATTTATAAATGCCGTTCGCGACACTAAACTGTGAAACAAATTACAGAGGGATGTATCCGTGACCTTTTACATTTCACGAATGGTGAGTCTTTGTTAGGAATTTTAATAGTGAATTGTTAAATTATCCGCAACCTTTAGGAAATAATGCAATCTATAAAAAGATTTTTATCACTCTCGTTTTATTGTAATGTATTTCCATTACAGATTTAACAAAAACAATGGATAGACGACACGAAAAATAACTAAGACTAGAGATGGGTAACACTGCGCTACGCCGCGCAATTGCGCCAACTCAGTTCACTGCGCTGGATGTGTTAACTCACTAGTTCAAAATGTGTTGGCGCACAGCGCAGTACCGGGAAATTTGGTTATCATTTTTATAAATTGCATCTCCGTGGAATTGAAATAGAGTTATAGGTACCTACGTTATTTTTATTCTTACAATTCAATTCAGTCAAGTGTCATCAACTCAATCCTCAATCATCAGGGCTCATGCCCGTTAATAAAAATACCAGTAAACAATGAGCTTGAGCCAACGTAGTTTTCGCGCGGTTTGTGCTAAAAACACAGATTAATAAACAAGACTGCGTCGCGTGCACCGTGCAGATGGCGCGCATAACGCATTTCGTTGCTCACTCGGCGACCGGCGTGTTTTCATTTTGTTACGCTATGGCGCAATTTTGAGTTAACACAATGAGCCGGCGCAGTTAACTGCGCCTGAGTTACTGAGTTAACGCAAGGATTTTCGCTGAGTTACCCATGTCTAACTAAGACCATTTAAACCCAACTTCCTTTTAAAAGGGGATCAATTTACCCATAGTATTTTATTTATAAAAAAAAAGTAATTCCAGTTTTTTGAATTTTTGAATGTAGAACACACTGCAGGTTGTGATTAAATGATGCACTTCAATGGGGAAAACAATATTCTAAACTTGAAATTTTCAACCATATCATCTTATGTAGCTGAGAGGCATTGAGAGCAAGTGAGGAGAGATGTGCCGAAAATAAAAATAAAGGAAATACATGTAAAATGGTCACTTAGATATGTAACCAGGATAAATGAGTGTGGTTGCATGAGTGAGTGATACACGACGGAGTGTGTTGCACTGGGCCCTCCGCCCTGAGGCCGGGTGACACTCGGCAGTGATGAAGAAGCAAAATGTTCGCACTCTATCGTTAATTGTGTGCACATTCACATACTTGCTAGTCGGTGCTGCTGTGTTTGACGCCCTTGAGTCTACTACTGAGAGGAACAGATTTGAAGTTTTACAAGGTAAAAATATATTTTATCAACAGGTACCGTGAACAAAATTGAATTGTATTTGTGGTGTATTTATATTTGGTGTGTAAAAATTACATGGCACCAAGATCTTCCAATTTTAAATCATACCAAGTATATACAGACTGTACTGAAAGCAACATTTTTGAAATTTGCAAAATAATGAAATGATTGTTAGAATAAAATTATGATAAATATCTCCTGAAATGCCAAGATATAATTTTGTTTTTGTGACCCAGAAATATTATTCAATAATAATTTGATTTGATGTTATATTTTGCCCACAATGTGGTTATTCTATGTTTTATTTCTTTGCTGGTTATATTTGATTTTACCTGATAATTTTTGTAGAAACAGTTAACTTTTAAGTTTTTCTTACACTTTTGGCTTTAACTAGGGTACTTTCAAATAAAATTAGTGTTAAGGTGCACTAATTAACAAACTATTTTCTCTTAAATAATGTACTTTGATTTAAGCAAGGTGATAAACATACAACAATATTAAATTTTAATCAAAATACTTTTAAATTATATGAATGTGCCTTCACATTACAATTCAGTCATTAATTTCAAAATCCAAAATAAATAAGAAGATTTTAGTGTCTGGTTAAAAATATATAGTAGCTTTATCAATAAATGGTGTATGAAGTATGGACTTCTAATGTGATCCATTGCAGGCTGTATGCTTCTGTATGTTCAATTCATTTAATGTTTCCACCGCCTTGTAAATTAGGATCCCTTCATGACCAATGGTTCTAACTCCACACTAGAATATGACTATTATAGGTGCAGGATCACTCAGTCCCCAGACTACACCCAGACCAAATACGGAAATATTTGTCTCGGTTTGGGGGTCGAACCTTCGGCCTCAAGTTTCACAGCTGTTGTCTTAAGCAACTGCGCCATGGAAGCTGTCCATTACCACTTTGCGACGCTAAAACTATTCACCGATACGGTTCGTGCGTATTATGCATTGAAATACCACGTCTAGCCTCCGTGGCGCAGTTGTACTACGGTGCGATTACGAAGCTTAAAATCCAATGCCACACTGCTTTCCGAATTCCGACCCATTTCCATACTCCCTTTCCTTTCTAAAGTCCTAGAACGTCTAATCCATTCTCAACTTCATGATTTCCTTTCCAAAAATAATCTCTTAAATCCTCTCCAATCAGGGTTTCGTCCTGGTCATAGCACAACTTCCACTCTGATTCATGTTACGGATGGCATCAGATCAGGCATGGAGGAAGGCAAGCTGACTGTCCTTGCTTTGCTGGACTTCAGCAATGCCTTTAACACCGTCGATTTCGACGTGTTACTCTGCATGCTACGTTCTCTTAACATATCTCCAATGGCAGTTGATTGGTTTCATAGTTACCTGTATGGACGCCGGCAACGCATCAGTGTGGAGGAAAGTTTTTCCTCCTGGTGCCCCGTATCTGCTGGCGTACCTCAGGGCGGCGTGCTATCTCCTCTTCTCTTCGCTGTCTTCATTAACTCCATAACTGATCAACTTCACTCCTCCTACCACCTCTACGCGGATGATCTCCAGATTTACGCTCAAGCTCCTTTAGATAAGATGGTCGACGTGATAGGGACAATTAACACTGATATTCAACACATCTGTCAGTGGAGTAAGGCTCATGGCTTGAAGATTAATCCGTCAAAAACTCAGGTCATTGTTGTCGGCAGCCCCAGGATGACCTCGAAGCTAGATTGGACTAAACTTCCTCCTGTGTCTTGTGATGGTATCACCATCCCATTTAACGACTGCGTTCGCAATCTAGGTCTATATATTGACAAGTCCTTCACCTGGGGTCCTCAGCTTCGAGAATTAAGTCGAAAGATGTTTGCCTCTGCAAGGTCCTTGCGAAGGTTACGCAATTTTCTACCTGTTGCCACAAAAATTTCGCTTGCGCAAACACTCCTACTCCCTATCCTTGATTATGCCGATGTCAGCTATCTTGATCTCACCGAAGACCAACTTAATAAACTTGAGCGTCTCCAAAATCTGTGCATAAGGTTCATATTTGGTTTACGCAAATTTGACCATGTTTCTGAATTTCGTGTTAAGCTCAAGTGGTTACCCATACGGCTTCGTCGGAATGCTCACACTCTTTCACTCTTATATAATATATTGTTTAATCCTCTCACCCCTTCTTATCTAAAAGATCGTTTTGTATTTCTCCATACTTCCCATGAAAGATTCCTGAGGTCATCGGAGAATCTGAAATTGAGAATGCCCGTACACACCACGACATTTATGGACAAGTCATTCTCCGTACAAGCTGTTCGATTGTGGAACTCACTTCCAGATGTCGTAAGACGGGCTCGAACACTATCGTCATTCAAATCACAAGTCAAGGAGCACTATCTTTCTCTCTGAACTCACATATTGCTGTGCTTTTACTATTCCATTAACATTTATTTTGTATATATCTATATACATACATACATACATAAACTCACGCCTTTATCCCCGAAGGGGTAGGCAGAGGCGCCACCAGGACACCCACATTTCGCCTTGTATGTTCCGTCCCATGATGTGATAGGGGGCGAGCCTATCGCCATATCGGGCACAAATTCCTGACTCCGGGCTGATAATGAATAGAAAAATCCAATACCACTTTGCCCGACCCGGGACTCGAACCCGAGACCTCAGCTTTGTAGCCGTACCGTAATACAACTACGCCACCGAGGCAGTTAAATATATATCTATATATATTTAATATTATATGTATATATGTATGTAATTTGTATGTTTGTTGTATGAGTTTATATTTGTGTTTTATTTTATTGTTATTTATCTATTTATATTTATGTCACTTTACACCTTAGACTGCCCTTTCTCTCTCCTTTCTTCTATGTCCATCCTAAGGTTGCCTGGAAGAGATTGCCTTGTGCAATAAGGCCGCCGATTGTACTTATTGTAAAATTTTGTTATAATCTCTGTTTGTTTTTCCTGGTGTATGATAGCCTCGCCCCCTATCGCATCGTGGGACGGAACACAACGCAAAACGCGGGTGTCCTGGTAGCACCTCTGCCTACCCCTTCTGGAAAAAAAGGCGCGGGTTTATGTTCTACGTCTAGCGTATGATAGCCGCAAAACGTTGATCACATGAAAACACGTGTGTGTGCGCCGCAGTTAATGTTTTCACATTTACGTAAATATTACTATAACAAATTTTATCTCATTGTTATTACTGAAATTCTTTTAATGTTTTACTGATCACGAATATTTATATTATTATAATGTGTGACAGAACTACATCAATATTTTCCTTAACAGAATAACTTTGTGGTAGTGGCCGTATTTTTGTTTGTATTTTATTTTTATTAAAAATTGCAGTAGCTGCACTATTGTAGCCGTACCATCTCCCTGCAGCACCCAGTTTCAAATTTGAAAGCTCCCTAAGGATGCTTTTCTAGCCTTGACTGTAACACCGAAGGAAAGTGTCTCACTTCC
This sequence comes from Deilephila elpenor, assembly GCA_949752805.1. Lineage (NCBI taxonomy): Eukaryota > Metazoa > Arthropoda > Insecta > Lepidoptera > Sphingidae > Deilephila > Deilephila elpenor. Next base: position 6,954,915 of record OX457119.1, read on the forward strand.
TTCCTTTAAGTTCTCCTATGGTTCTCCCTGTCAATGATGAGGTAGGCAGTGGTGCTAGCAGGATACCCACATTTCGCCTTGTATGTTTAGAACATTTCCTTTTACCAATTTTTGACGATAAGGTCGAATTCGTCTCTTGTATGGCGTATATCCGGCTTCGAACAGGCTAGCATAATTTTGTCGATCGCCGAGAAAAAACCATCTCCAGTCATCACCGGTTGATACACTATTCAGATTTTTTTTTTCTCCTGTGTTTTATTATGGAGGGGAGTGATTTAAGTCGCTGATAAGTGTTGTGAGTGAGCATGTGGGGGTGAATTAACCGACAAAGGGGTAGGGTACTATAATTTCTAACGCTCATTTTATGAACGTTACACATGTATTTGACAGCGATCGAGAGCATGATAATAAGGAAATACAACATATCTGAAGAGGACTTCCGCGTGATGGAGACGGTGGTGCTCAAGTCGGAGCCGCACAAGGCCGGCCAGCAGTGGAAGTTCACCGGCGCCTTCTACTACGCCACCACCGTGCTCACCACTATTGGTACGCATGTTTAAGACTTCATGCTCTGATTTCTTTTATATGATAAATAATAATATTTTACTGTGATCGATTTTTGTCAATAAATTGCGTTCAAAACACAAATATCATTAAAGTAAAAGATTTCTGTGAAATCAGTATTAAAGTAGATTGTTAAATGAGGCAAATATTAGTATTTTAAAAAGAGTGGGTTCGCAGTTGGGCATCTCTTTCACACGCGCACACTGTAATGCATATTATGACTAGTGTCGTTCTAGTTTTGTTATGCACCCCTTTTCTTTTACTCCCACTACACGAAATAAAACGTTTCTAACTTGTTTAATTCTGAATGAATTTACAAAATTCTTTGTTTGCTAGATTTTGAATATGGCTACCTCTCGATTAATACAATTAAAAAGTGAAGTCAAATACCCTATGACTTAGTAATGCCTCGATTTTTATTGAGTGTCGAGTCACATTAAATGTAGCATATAAAAAGTAGCATAATTCGTTCCTACGAGATATACTCTTAATAGAAAAACGCTGTAATCCAACGATTCTGTTTATGCTATTAAGGGATGAACCATAAAAAAAGTTGTTGGACACTTTTCGCAAGTTAGACCGGCTGCTACAGAAACGGACGAAAGCCAAGAAACGCTTGTCACTATTCAGTTTCCGTGAGAATACGGGACAAATGTATACTGGTCGTCTCTGAATGAACTGTCGGCTTATGGCCGAGATTAATAAACGATCCTCGTTTCTATCTAAAGATCGATCGTGAAAATAAACCAATGGGCTCAAGGTATTGCCGACACGCTCACATTTGATGTGTTCTGATTGGTCTATTTTCCGGATCGATCCTTAGATAGGGATTGGGATTGCTTATTAATTTTGTGTGTTAGACTACGAATACAATTTTTTGTTTCATCTTGTATAGAAGTAATGTTGTTCGCAGGATACGGTCACTCGACACCGGCGACGATCGGCGGCAAGTTGTTCACGATGTTCTACGCCATCGTGGGCATCCCGCTCGGCCTCATCATGTTCCAGAGCATCGGCGAACGAGTCAATAGGCTTAGCAGGTAACACTTCTTCTTCTTCTTCTTCTTCTTCTTCTTCTTCTTTTAATTAAAGAATGGCCCCCCCGTAGTATCGGAGATTTTGCCAATGTCTTTGTTGTGGTGATATAAATTATATTTTCAAGTAGAGAGGTTAAACTAATTAATGGATGTCATATCTTGTACGAAATTTAAAAAAGAAAAGAAAAGGCTCTGACCAGATAATTATGGGATTAGTTGATCATGTAAGTATTATACAAACAGCCACAAACAATTTGGGCAGGTAACACTTATACTATAAATAAATAAATAATAAATACACCCAACAGTCACATACATAGTCCTGACCCCACATTAAAATCAATTTAAGTCTTTTGTCGTGGGTATCAGAAACTACGAGAGACGTTTTCGTTCACACAAACACCCTGACCCCTGACAAATACTTGTGGGCCTCACGAACATTTGTCTCGGTTCGGGGATCGAACCCGCTGTCTCTCCTTTCACAGCTGGCGTCTAACCAACTGCACTGCCACGGAGGCTGTCGAATTCATATATAATTTAACTGTGCGTGTATGTGACTTAACACCAAAACTGCTGAACCGATTTTGATAATATTTTTGTGTGCGCTCAAATAGATTATAGAATCAGAATCAGAATGGTTTAGATTCACAATTCGGTCCACTTTAAAAAGTATCTGCATGCAGGTGATATTTTGCCAGGCTATTAAAATAAACTGCGACTGCCTCGGTGGCGTAGTTGTATTACGGTACGGATACAAAGCTGAGGTCTCGGGTTCGAGTCCCGGGTCGGGCAAAGTGATATTGGATTTGTCTATTCATTATCAGCCCGGAGTCAGGAATTTGTGCCCGATATGGCGATAGGCTCGCCCCCTATCACATCGTGGGACGAAACATATAAGGCGAAATGTGGGTGTCCTGGTGGCGCCTCTGCATACCCCTTTGGGGATAAAGGCGTGAATTTATGCATGTATGTATGTGTTAAAAAAAATATATTTAGGAACCAAACAAATAATGTAACAATAACAATTTTGCCATAATAACTGCATTAGTTATTACTGTGTCGCAGTTATTAGGCCCTCCTTAACAGTTGCTTTCATTAGGTTTCTTATAATAATAGGACGTTTAAATTATAGTGATAATATAATGCAAAATACTAAAATTTTAAAGACAAAAAAAAGAGTGTTTTGTGTGTGTGGGTGTATAAATGTAAATTTGTTTGTCCCCAGCGTGATAATAAAGTCGATAAAGCGCGTGTTGAAGTGCAAGCAGACGATCGCGACGGAGGTGGATCTGATCTGCGTGGTGACCACGCTGTCGTCGCTCACCATCGCGGGGGGCGCGGCCGCCTTCTCCACGTTCGAGGGGTGGAGCTACTTCGACAGCGTCTATTACTGCTTCATCACGCTTACTACCATCGGTGAGTAGACAGGGTTTTTTATAAGACAATGTGATTATATTGCGCCTGATGGTAAGTAAATACCCACTTAGACATAGAAACAGATTAAACCTACCAACTTCAAGACTCACTATGCATTCTTCTAGCCCACTTGTGATGTCTATTAAAATATATAATAAACTGCCAGACTACATAAAAAACTCAAGTAATGAAACATCCTTTAATAAACAACTAAAGCAATTATTACTCACAAAAACTTACTACACAATAACAGAGTACCTACATGAAAAATAAATAAGACATCTTAATGTAAGCAAAGGTAAAAATAAATAAAGACTGATTTAATTACATACATAACTGAATATAAAGACAATGGCTTCCTCCTCTCCTAAAATTTTATTTTTTTGCCGTGCCCTACAGGGTCCACATTGTACTAAATAAATTGTAACATCTATTTAACATGTGGACTGCAATAAAGTATTGAGTATTGTTTAGAAAATGTGAATGTTTGTTTTTTTGTTGCATAGGAGCTAATGGATCTTGTAATATTAAGTGGTCTTGGTAGCCCATGAACACCGATGCTACTCGGATAGAAGAGTTGCGCCCTTTTAAAATGGCAGAGGAAACAAAAATAATAACATAGGAGATGTTTGATCAATAATTGTACAGCGTTTGTTATTGTTGTAATTCATAAACGATTCTAATCACTGTTTAAGTATCAATCCGAAAATTAACTAACGAAGGAAGTCAAATATGGGCGTGTCGATTCGCTATCTAAGATTCAATTCTAATATTAATCAACCAAGATGAGTTAAACATGAGCATTTCAATAAATCTTACAAATTCATTTTCAGGATCAAACTTGAGACATAGGTCAAGCTTGCTAATTTTCACCCTATGCGGGTAGATGCCAATATCCAAGTTCTTACCAGTTATTTTACGCACTAGGCCAGCGTAGTGGACTATATGGCCTAACCCCTCAACGATTATCTCGATTGTAGAGGAGGCCCGTACGCAGTGGGACGTATATGGGCTGATACAAACAGACATACAAGAAAAACTGCTTAAATTGCATATGTATATTTGTCCAGGGTTCGGCGACATGGTGGCCCTACAGAAAGACAACGCGTTGAACCGCAAACCTTCGTATGTGATGTTCGCGCTCATCTTCATTCTGTTCGGGCTGGCCATCGTGGCGGCCTGCCTTAATTTATTAGTGTTGCGGTTCGTTACTATGAACACTGAGGACGAAAAGCGCGACCAACAACAAGCGGAACAGGTATGTCTTATTTTCTCTTTTCACATCGTTTTACCCCTCCCTGAATGAATAAATAAAAAATAAAATACACCCAACAGTCACATACACAGTCCTGACCCCACACTAAGATCGAGTCTTGTGGTATATCAGGAAGTACGAGAGACTCGGTCTCACAAACACCCAGACCCGAAACAAATACCTGTGGATCACACAAATATTTTTGGTGAGGGGATCGAACCCGCGGCCTCTCGTTTCACAGCCGCCGTCTAACCAACTGCGCCACGGAGGCGTTCTAAATGGAGAGAAAATCTGCATACCATAGCGATTTGTAAAATTTCTATGGTGATGAAAGTCCGCCAGGGTCTAGGCCAGCGTGGTGGACTATATGGCCTAACTCCTCAGTCATGTTGTCGTTTGGAGGAGGCCCGTGCCCTGCAGTGGGACGTATATAGGCATACAGATACAAAATAATTAGATAAAATTATAATCCTCTTTTACCATGTGATTATTGCTTCAGTATTTTGTACTGTGGTTGCAGTGACTAATGAGATGGGATAGCTAAACATGGCATTATTTTATTTCGTACATCCGTTTTTTAATATTCTTTATGACAATTAAATCATTAAATTTATGTAGAATGATAGCTATAATAAAAAGCACTTCAAAGTAGTAAGAAAAAATAAATTTGTGAACCAGAATTTATCCAGGATTATCTAGACTCCCAGGGTATTATACTGTGTATAATTTCAGTACAAATATGGTAATATTGTATTCGCAGGCTCAACAAGTAGCTGTGCGTCTGGAAGGTGACGTCATCACTGCAGACGGTGACGTATTACGTGGAGTGTCGCGTGGGACCAGGCTACCAGCGGATCCACGCCAGATCTCCATGGGTAAACTAATAGCCATTATATACATCTTCTTTGAATATTTAATACAAAAAAGAACCAATAGTATATATAAACATTTTTATTAATTTAAAAAAAGGAGTAATGATAACCGATACTGTGTGTAAAGCTTGAAATGATTATGTTGTATTGAACATATAGTTCTGATTCCATGTTATGAAGAGATAAATAACAATTAATGAAGCATATGAGATATGTAGACCTTTTTGGCTGATCTGAATCTTCTGTCAGTCCAGCCAGGACCCGAGACCTCAACCAGATATTTGACGCATCATAAATTGAAACTAAAATATAATATAGAACCATAAGTAACACTTCTGCAGCAAACTAAAATAACAAAAATATATTTTTAAAGGAGACACGTCGCTAGTCCCCCTGTACACGGATGACGACTACGCGCCCAGTGTGTGCAGCTGTTCCTGCAACTGCTTTGGACACAACAGGTAAAAACTATCTCCTAAATAACGTCCCGTTTATACGGAGAAAGTTTCTCGCTTCAAAGATACGATTATCGTAAGAATTAAAAAAGTTACATCGTGTAAACATTTGTCAGAACACGATAATCTATGGCGGTTATGTCATGCGAGAATCGTATGAACTCCCCCTGTGTATATGGCGTTTAATGTATCGCTTATTATCATGATTAACTGTTCTTCTTCTATAGCTCTTCCTTCTATCTTGTTTCCCCTTACTGCTTCTTCGGCTGCAAATTGTTTACCTTTGTATTTTCCCTCCTCCACTACCCCCGTTATTTCTTCTTCTATCCATTCTGTCCATGTCGCTTCTCCTTCGACCCTTTTTTGTCTAGTATTCCTCCCCTTGCTTCTTCTATTCCATCCCCACACTTATCTTCTCTACCTCTTTTGTTTCTCACTCTTTTTATAGTCCCTAAATTTCAAGGCTTCTCTTTCTGTCTTGTCCGTATTCAGCTATTTCTTTTATCTCTTCCCTCTTCTTTGTCTCACCGTTTCATCAACATATAACCATGGAACCCCACTCTGCTTGTTTATAATTCAATTATTCCTTTCCAGATTAATACCATACCGCGATCCGCTGTCACCAGTGCCGCCGACCAACATTAGGCATATCAAGTCCAAACATTATAGAGAGTTGGGCAGCATCCCGAGGTACATCGAGAAAGCCTCGTCGAAAAGCCACTCGCAATCTTTACGGCTCAACTCAGCCTCGGGATACCTCTACATGAACGCAAAGACCAACGACTTCCAAATTGACCCTGAGGACTTCAGGGAAATAGTGGCCAAGAGACGGGAGCAGCTGAGACGTGGCATGATGATGTACGAGATGAGGTGCAACAACAACGAGCAGTACCTCAATCCGTACAGACATAGCATCAGCACCAGGGTAGAGACCAGCCCACATAGCTCCTCGCTATACTCCATGAATATAAGGTCTGAGAACCGATCCAACGACCCCTTGGTAGATGACTATGATTCTGAAAAGTCTAGCTACGCTAAAAAGAAGCTAATGAAGAATATAGCACGAAACACAAATAACAGGAGAGTGGAAAACTATTTCTATGACGATGCAGTGTTGCATTTTGATGAGGAATATGCTTTTGATGGTACGATACTGTATGCTAAACGGAGAAAATCTATTGACAAGAACTGGGAGGAATTTACTTGTGAATTGCCAAAGCATTATGGAGCTGATCAGGTGTCCAATGATGGCAGTTATGGATATTATCTGCCCGATGAAGATGATCAGGAGCAGTACTTTATTAATGACACGCTGACGTTCACATTGCCTCCGCACCGAGCTAGTATATAGATGTGTTGTCTATGCTGAGCTGTCTTTACTGTTACGATTCAGTATTTTCTCCATTTTGTTATCTAACAATTGAATTTAACAATTCATCTTCCACCTACAACATTTTTACAGTTCAAAATGTCTAATAGAGAGAATTTGGTAATCCATTCAGAGAAACACAGGAAATTAATCAGCCGAATGTGTCGACGGGTGTAATTGTCAAACAGAAAGAGGAGCTTTGTGATGAAATTTAATTTATTAACTGCTGCCTCAAAACTATAAACCTCCCTTTTGAGTTCCTTCGGGAGGCCCACCAGTGTCACTAGCCTTCCAGCCCGACACGCTACGTATATTGCCATCAGGCTGGGCTATTTAGAAACTACCCTACATTTGGAAAATATGTGTAACAGTAAAGCACAGCCCAGTTCGCATCTGCCAGTGATAGTGTTGTGGAACGTGCCAAAACTTTATACACGTGCCAAAACTATTTAGTGTAAGATAAAACTAAATGGGCCAATTAATTAAATGGTTAAAATGATTAGTAATTTTACAATTTTGCCGGTAGTTTGATTAATAGCTTTTACACATAGGTGGATGATAGTTGTCGCGTTTTTTATCGTTCTATGGATACAGCGCTTGGCTTCCTTGTAGATATTGTAATATATGGTATGCTTGGGACGAGAGTGTATGTCAACGCTAGAATACAGTGGAACTTCTATAGACACATGTGTGTAAAGCATTATTTGTATGGGCAAGACAATTTTAGTAGTAATAAAGATGGTACTTTGAAATGGTGAACGATAAACTAACACGTGCCAATTTTCTTATATTAACCAAAAATGATGTGATGAACAATTTTAGTCCAAATATTACGAAGCCCTAAGATGTATACATATTTTTTATTAATATGAATAATTCTTAGTATTTTTTTCTCTGTAGAAGTTCCACAACAAAAATGAGAGATTGATGTTGCTCAGTGCTCTTGATTTTATATTCTTAAACCTGTGTTCAGTTGAACCTTTCATTTCAATGCTCTCATAATACATAACTTAGATTTATTTAAAAGACTGTTTAAATATTGGTTTTGTAAAGTTCTCGCCTTCTCAAGTATGCTATAAATATCGCATTTTACTATTTAATTAAGTTGCAATCTGCGGAGATCACAAAAGTTTGAACCAATACATCCCTGATTTTAACACCATGTATTTTAACCTATTACACTGGAACTTCATTTATCTTACTTCCTACGATTAAAAAACATGCTATTAAATACCATCCACATGTAATGAATAATTTCAGTATATGAAATCTAAACAAGACAATAGCACTACATCTCGTGACTTTGACAATGGTTTCTAATCTGCGGAACCGTACTTGTAACTTATTTAAATAATAAAAATAAATTGACTAAGATATATTTAGGAAACTCGTTTGCCAATTTGAAAATATGTTGGCGTAGTTAATGAGTATTCACTGAAATTTATAAATATAACATTGTTTTAGAGATCGTAATATAAAAACACGAATTTGGCAGAAATATTGTTATAACCTTTATTTCGGATTATGAGGTACAGAATCTCAAAAAATAACAGTTTATTCAACATAAAAGGAATGTTATGAAAATCCTTTCTCTTGAGTAAAACTTCATGGATTTCGGCTTAGCCAGGAGTGGAAACTATTCTTAAATAATGAGATTATTTATTAAAACCAGATTTACGGTTCAACCATTATTTTGCTGTAAGCTTTTCAGTGTAACTGATTTTATTATGTACAATGTGTTTCGTTACGAAATTATAGTCATTATAATAATTTATTTTAAATATACCCACTATGACTGGGGAAAATATTTAGCGAACACATTTTCTGTTCTGCTAAAAACAAGTGATTTTAAAATGCCAAAAGTTAAGTATATTATTGAAAGTAGTCATGTGCCAAGACGAAATATGCCAAATATTAATTTATTTCTATTAAGTTTATTTAAATTTGAAACCATTATTATTGTTCCACAATCGTTAATTTGTTCAGTATTGTTTTACTCTGTGATAATTATTATAAGATTAAGTTTAAGGATATTCCTTTAATATTATTTTGTGGTCCTGTGATATTTAATAAGGATTTATTTTGTTTGTTAATTTTTTAAAGAATCAGTTTATGGGTTATTTGTCAATTCAATGTTACACCATCAATCGAATATTTATGAAAACAAAACTAATGTTTATGAAACATTGTTATTATTTGACAGCCTCCATGGCGCAGTTGTTTAGACACCAGCTGTGAAACGAGAGGTGGCGGGTTCGATCCCCGCACCGAAACAAATGTTTGTGTGATCCACAGGTATTTGTTTTGGGTCTGGGTATTTGTGAGACCGAAAAGTCTCGTAGTTCCTGATACCACAAGACTCGATCTTAGTGTGGGGTCAGGACTATGTTTGTGACTGTTGGGTGTATTTATTTAATATTCATTACATAAACATGGACTCTGCTTACTAAGTCTACCCAAGACTAGTTTTTAATTTTTAAAAACTAGATTAATAAACAATAAATATAAAAACAAGTCAATAATTTTTTTTTTTTTTTTCAAATGTTTAATTTTAGCATTGAATTGACAATGACCGTAAGTTACAAGACTTCACATATGTTTTCTTTAGTCATTTGTAACATTTAAAACTGTACTATCAATTAAAAATTGTTTTAAAACAACAATGAAAATACTTTGATCTCAATATACAAGACTCGATCTTAGTGTGGGGTCAGGACTATGTATGTGACTGTTGGGTGTATTTATTTATTATTTTTATTTAATATATGATGAGTGTAATTTAGCTTATAAAGGAGAATGCCCATTCATGGCATCGGTAAAAATGATCGTTGACCCCGATACTGATTAAAATTCAATAAAGATTTTTTTTATTGCTTGTCCTTAAACGTTTTCCTGTTTTATCCCGGGCGACAGATTTTATAAAATAAAGTAATTATCATCACATTTTACGATACGTCAGCCATTACTACAAATGGGGCCTACCAAAGTGATTGGACTTCAAGTTAATTTCTCCAAGAACTCCGGGCCTGGATCGCAATTATGTTTATTTTTATTGAAAATATATTTTTCTGTACACAAAAAAGTAGGTTTCATCGAAGGGCAAAAATCTTCGCACCGATACCAAGTTTCAGAGTAAAATGGGCATTCTACTTTATTTTCTTCTAATATCTAAGACTGTATGTGTTGCTATTGTTTTAGTGTAGCGCGGAATACATTAAGAACATCTTGTTACGATGTATGTCATAACGTTTTATATTTTAGATAAATGTCGCAGTTTTTTTATGACACAAATCAAGACTGTATTTTTTTGTTATTTATTTTTTAAAGTAAAATAGTCGCGTTTTTTTTCTGATATATAAAACGCATCATTTTATGTATGATCCAACTTACTTAAGAGGCAAAAGGCAGTAGTAGTACTTATTATTTTATTCACAATAAAAACACTTTAGATGACTAAACTAGTCCAAAATTATTACGTCATTCAGTATTAAAGCAACCAACAGAAACATAAATTGGCATTTGCTAAAAGCTTCAATTATTTATTTCTACAAAAAAGTTCAGTATAAATTAAAAAATATTCGAGTGTTAGACTCGTTTTAATTTCGGTCATTTTAATACTAAATGCGATAAAATATTACAATAAATGTACGTACACTAATATTAATCAGTCAGTATTGAAATAAAAATATTACACTAAGTAATCAAGGAACATAATGGAAATAACTCAAGATATAAATTATTGTAATAAATGGAGAATGCCAGGTATTTTTATTTACAATTTATGTTTTAATTATAGACATGGAACATGGTTATTGAAATTATAATAAAATAAATAAATAATAAATTGGTAACATACGGTTTAACATACGAATGTAAGTCAAAATTAGGGACTTATTAAAGGAGGGTATTGATAATTCTATTCTAGAACCAAAAATCTTCAAAACATAATGAACTTAATTTTTGGCGAAATTATCCATTTTAATATATTTTCGCGGCCAGAGCCTCACACGTCATTGACACGCGCAGTGAGGTAAGATAGGTCAAACAAGTCCCTAGCGTGAGGGTGTCCACACGTTGTGTGACTGGTAAATATTTTTATTATTTACGGGCAAGCTTGAATGTCATGTTTTAGTCCCTAGTTTACTCCACACCTTGCAGATACAGGCATTCTCCACACAAATAAGATCTTTGTTATTAATAAAATGTGAGCATGAATTTTGATATGACATAATTATAATGTATTACATACGAAATTAATAAACGATCTGGAAATAAAATCAAGAACTAATTCGAATAATTAGGTGACCATAAATATTTCATGCAATTGGTCTATTTTTTTCATCATAGATATCATTCAAGGTTGTTTATTAATTCTGTTATTGGCAACACTTACTATTCTTAGCAGACCACTGCCTAATCTTGGAAAAGCACATTGCCACCACCAGCGAATTATAGACGTAAATGTATTTATAGCGAAAATAATCAACAAGATTAAATACAAGGTGTACTTAGGGTATTAAATTAATATACAACCATTCGCCGTTGGTGACAACTGCACATCAAAATATGTGAGTAATACGCGATATTTAATTTGTTGCATATTTATTTGAAAAATAATTTTCCTCGAAATATGTAGATATAAATTTTTATGTATTAAATAACGTTTACTAACCGAACGAGGTCGAGGTATTTGAGATAATAATTGTCGTGTGATAGGTTCCCAGTGACGGGCGCGACGCTTACATATACGGACGAATTATTATTCATAAGTAATTGCCAGTTGGATATAACCATCGACAATAACCATAGTTCAATCAACTTACAAGCCGTTAAATGTATATGCGCTTTGGTAGCAATAATCTTATTGAGTTCCAAAGCGCATAGTTTACTAAGTGTCGGAGTTGCCAGCTTTCACGAATTCCCTTGGACTACCCCGATTTTGATTTTATTTGTCCCGCTTCCCGGCGATGAACTGGCTATTTTTTCTAATATTTGATATTACGCAAAGACCGCAGGATTTATCCCAGTAGAAAAAATATTTTCAAATATAATACCGATTGTATACGTAACTAATAATGAAATCTGACCGCTCTTTTGTTTTATATTTAATGTGGCAACTCTGTGTATAGGATAGGCAAAATTTCACAATTTCAATCCTTTTTCAATCAAAAGAAACAGGAATGTCCGAAATACTTTAATTCATCTATGTTCAAGTGTTATGTTCGCGTTCGTCATCGGGAACGATATACATATTTCAAGTACGGTTGTTTGTAAACTATTAAATAGTGTATAAATTATTGTTAAAACTCGAGGTAATGCGAAGTTCTAGTTAAATCGCAGTCTGCGCTAAATAATTTTAATAATGAAACTAACATAAATCAAACTTCATTATAAAATACATACGAACTGACTATTCATGTATTTTATTTATTTCCTTCATATATACATAAGTAGATATATCCAATATGAACCTAAAATCTTAGACAAAATGCATTGCTGAGATGATTATAGATCCTCAATGATTTTTATCTGGTTTCAAAAAGTGATGCCGCTAATGATAAGAACTATCTCTTCCAGCCTGCTTGTTCTCAAAAGAACTATTTAAAATGGCACCTACATATCATCATATCATGCGTATAGCAGCAAACCGGACTCTGTGGCGTACCTTGGGAGAGACCTATGTGACAGTGGGCTGCAACGGGCTGATGATGATAATTATATCATCCACATTCTTTAAACCCCAGTTTACTCGTGTAACCTGGAAACGGTCCATTCTCGCCAGATACGTTTCAAATATTCACTTTCATCACGCACAAACTACCTGCGTCTGTGTTTTCTATCTCTTGCCCTTTTTCTCAGACTTATAAATGGTGTTCACCACGCTAGAATACGACCTGAATAAGTAGTCTTCCTGGCATTGCAGAGGTCCATGCGCTTACCATTTGGTCGTAAGCTCGTCTGCCTTTGGCGAGTATAAACATCTTTTGTCTAATGTATAAGCAATGAATCATTTTCAGTGTCATAATCCTCCTGTTCTGATTTCATATCCTGCACATAGTTTTGTGAATACAGCAATCTCATGTCAGTCACCATCCCTTGTATCTTCTGCATCAGCTGCAACCCGGCGTGTTCTGGCAACTTCCTCATTTGCAACACTATTGAACGTCCAAATAAATCAAATTCATCTTCTTTTTCAGGTATCTGTGACGTTACATGCTCTATCCGTGATATTCCGTTCATGATGTTGTTAAGTTGTCTGTGTGACGATCCAACTCGATTTGATATTGGAGGTGGAACTTCTAAACGTGGAACTATTTTGATGCGCTTCGGTAGCTCTGAATCCGTGCTGCTTGTCTCGTCTCGCTGTAAGAAAAGAATACTGTTATACCAATTCATTATATCGATCACTGAATACAGTACTGTACTGTACTGTATCAGCCCATATACGTCCTACTGCAGGGCACGGGCCTCCATTACAATCGAGCGGATGATTGAGAGAAGTTAGGCCGTGTAGTCCACCCGGCTGGCCTAGTGCGGGTTGGCGGACTTTACATATCATAGAAATTCTTGCAAATCGCTATAGTATGCAGGTTGGAAAACAATATTTTATTATTGTGAATAGAGGATTTTAGATTTACTCATATGTCATGTAACTCTCCGTGGCGCAGTTGGTTAAACATTGGCTGTGAAACGAGAGGCCGAGGGTTCGATCCCCGCACCAAAAAAATATTTGTGTGATCCACAGGTATTTGTTTCGGTTCTAGGTGTTTGTGAGGCCGAAAGTCTCTTGTAGTTTCTGATACCCATGACAAGACTCGATCTTAGTGAGTGGTCAGAAATATGTATGTGACTGTTGGGTGTATTTATTTAGTTTAGGTTACGGCCAAGCTACATATTTGTACTAAGGTATGAAGTTAGGCCTTGATGAGTCCGGGCGTGAATAGTAAGCAGCTTTCCTCTACATGAGACCTGATATATTTTTGACAGTATGATTCATATGGTCATGTTTTGATAACATTTACATCAAAATGTTTTAGTGGGATTAAATATTTTTTTATTTTATATCTCATTAAATATTGTCTCCTGTATGATTGTAAGGTTATGGGTTTCCTGGGACAAATGAGTGAGTGTTTCAGTTTGCAAAATCTCATATAGTTATGAGTTTCTTGTGCCAGGATATTATGCCAAGAGTTTGGATGGACTCGCCATCTTTCTCATTTTTGAGTAAAATAAGATCAGTTAGCTTAACTTGTGTAAAATTTGTGGTGTCCCTGCTTACCATTTGTGGGATAGAAGTGTGAGCTTATTTCCCTATGTATTATTTGAAATCATATGTAACACTTCATTGAATGTATTATATCTGTTGTTGAGACTTCTAAATACATATGTGCAAATTGTCAAATTACTCAGATTCTATAGATAGTTAATAAATATTAAGTTTAGATTGTTATGCATTAATAAATAAATTTATCATACAAGTAAAGGTAAAAAAATATACATGACATAAATCTAACTTGAACATAACATAGCATCAAAAAACAACAACCTTGGTGGCGTAGTTGTACTATGGTATGACTACAAAGCTGAGGTCTCGGGTTTGAATCCAGGGTCGGGCAAAGTGATATTGGGTTTTTCTATTCATTATCAGCCCGGAGTTAGGAATTTGTGCCCGATATGGCGATAGGGTCGCCCCCTATCACATCATGGGAAGGAACATGCATGGCGAAATGTGGGTATCCTTGTAGCACACACATGTGTGTACGTAAAAAAATAACTATACTTATGAATTTAATGTAGTCAAATCCTCATTGGTCTTGCCATCTTGTCTTGGTCTATGTTGTTGACATTTATAAAAATGCTATTGGGCTTAGGGGTTAAGTTTTTTTAACGAAGTACCTTATAATTATTAAATTGCAGATGTTCCTATACTTACATTTTTCGTAGAGCCATTCTTAGTCCGTTGCTTCAGATTCTCATACAAGTGACGTAGTTGAGCCCACGTCCGAGGGCCGCTTGTGGCGATCGCATTAAATTCCTCAGCAATCGCTACCCAAGCTTTCTGTTTTTCTTTAAGAACAAGCCCATTGGTGGCCTTGTTCTCAATAATACTGATATGTCTGAAATGTGCAAATATTCGAATATGATACATTAGGTTCATGACCTAAATAAGCGCTTAAAGAAAACTTATTTACCTGTTTAAAATCTCGAGCAAAGCTTTTTTTTCATAAACTGTGTAATTACTTCCTCTCTTGCGTTTGGCAATTGTAGCCATTGTGTGGTATTTTAATTATAAAAAATAAATCAATTCAACTAATAAATAGGGCTCAGTTAATCCAACCACTGCACCAAATAATCACATAAATAATTAAAAATGGCCTGCAGCAATACTAGTAAGTACTAAGCACAGTAAGTAATCTGTGGCCAGCAGTCACAGACCACTACATTATTAATATATTCCTGCAGAATAATTAATACACCTACTATATAATTAATATATCTAATAAATACATATTTTATCTAATTCCTGCAGGCTGCAACTAGTATTTTGCCTTTGAAAAATCAGCCGTCAAAACATAAAACTTGTTGATGTTTTCATTACTTTCCAAAAGGTATATAGTCTGTCTAAATTCTATTGGCATGTGGCGAAATTTGGAACTACAAATAAAATTAAAACTCATTGTTTGTAAATTATGTTTTTATAATATAAACAACAAGCATTTATACTCGTAATTTATATTATCATGTATAATGTATGAAGAGAGATAAACTATTGTTATTTTTTGACAAAAACTTTACTCCTTAGTTTGTGACAAAAACTCAATCGCATGCATGGACGTATTATACAAACAGGACTGCGCACTCTGATCGAAAAAACGAGCAGAGCGAGAGATGTTGAGTGGAGAATTGTGTCCCGTGCTAATAGAATAGGGTGACCATAATAAATTCAATACACACACAGACCCGTACAGTCACATATATCGCAGGACCCCACACTAAGATCGAGTCTTGTGTCGTGGGTATCAAAAGCTACAAGAGACTTTTCGGTCTTACAAACACCCAGACCCGAGACAAACACTTCTGGGCTTCACAAACATTTGTGAGCGTTTGTCATGACGTCATTAATAACGTTTTCGCTGAGATCACAACGATCCCGATCGTCAAGTGGAACGGCGATATGAGTGTTTTGAGCGCCGCGCCGCGAATGCTTAGTGGAACGCGCGTAGTAAAGCTACTGTCAGTCGGTAACGGTACATACATACGAATTCCTCCCCAGTAAGATGCTCGCTCGATTTCTTGTTTAATAGTCTGTGGTACTCATCTATGGTCTGTCTATGGTACTCGTACAACGTTGGACAGCGAAGTGCTCGTATTATCAAACAAAAATGAATATAAAAACTTATTTCAAGGATTGTGTCGTACCGTGTTGTGGAAATACTTCAATTCGTACACCCGATAAATTGTTTCTTTTAGTTCCTCGTAAGCCAGACATGCGAAAAATTTGGATGCAGTTTGCGAACCAGAATTATTGTCCTTCAAAGACTAAATTGTACATTTGTGAAGACCATTTTGATGTAAGTAACTAGATATTACATTATAGTATAGGATCCCGATATACAACGACCTTCACCGACATGCTTATTTAACGAAACGTATTTTAAATATTATTTAATATGCCAATAAATATATTCCATATGGGTTGCCTAACAAATTTTAGTCCAGAGTATTTTTAATTAAAAATTTTTTTTTTTTTTTTTAACATTCCACCCGTTTGATTATTAGATAAATTCGATACCAATCGAAAGTATGAAGCCCATAGAATATGCAAACGTTAGGTTGCCTATTCTTTTCCGGTCACAACTATCGGGTTGCCAGGTGTAAACAGGTAAATCTATACTAGCATTTTGCAACGGTCTGATTATTGAATCAAACTTTAATAAAATGAAAGATTATTTACACGGTTATAGTAATACATATATATTACTAATCTGGCAAATTTTATCTTTATTATTAGGAGTCAAAATAAAAAAAACAACAATTAAAAGAATACTTCTGTATATTGAAAAAAATTAAAAATACAAATTTTTTTAAAGTTATTCTGGTTCTGAGTCATCGGACATATAACTGTGATCTCCAACTTCTGAATCTTCTTCGTCATCACTCTCCGTTTCAGTTATTTCGACAATGTCTTCTATCTTTAAAGGTGTATGATCCCCAATGAATCCTACTAGTTTTAAATATTCATCTAAGAACCAACCGCAGTTCTCAGACTAAAGTTTCACGCATATTGGATCCGTTGCATTAAGCCACATGGAATTTACGAAAATTTATAATGTACTCTGTGATATACTCCAAAATGATGCACAGCATATACGAGTCTATCGCTATCCTTTTCATTTTCAAGCACAAATAGCATGCGCACTCTCTTTCTTTAAATGGGCGGACTTTAAACAGCTGCTATGCTGTGTCCTTTTCTATCGCATGGGATGGTTGGTTTGGGATCTTTCAGTCGGACACATTCACTCGCAGCGATATTTTACTTTTTAAAATTCGACAACCGGAATTCGGGACTGATTTTTCGCAGGAAACCCTATACCACCGTGTTCATAATAAAATAATCTTTCATTTTATTAAAGTTTGATTCAATAATCAGACCGTTGAAAAATGCTAGTATAGATTTACCTGTTTACACCTGGCAACCCGATAGTTTTGACCGGAAAAGAATAGGCAACCTAACGTTTGCATATTCTATGGGCTTCATACTTTCGATTGGTATCGAATTTATCTAATAATCAAACGGGTGGAATGTTCAAAAAAAATTTTTTTTTTATTATTAATAAAAAATACTCTGGATTAAAATTTGTTAGGCAACCCATATGGAATATATTTATTGGCATTTAAATAATATTTAAAATACGTTTCATTAAATAAGCATCTCGGTGAAGGTCGTTGTATATCGGGATCTTAGACTATTAACAAAAACATATCCCAGACATTTTTGGAAAAGTGTCTTATGTTCATAAAGTGAAACTTAACTTTTAAATAAATACTGGGCCGAACTTAGTGTATGTGAACAATATATGAGCGTTTTGGACACGGGAAGGGTTATAGGTAGTTTGTGAATTCGATAAGTATTCGATTGATGTATTTCAAATACAAGACTGACATCTGGAAATTTATTTTTTTATGGGAATGCATAAAGGTACCTACAATCTTTCCAAAAGCATATTAATCAAATATCAAAATACTAATAATGGGTGCCGCAGTGTCTAATTTAAATATTTTTTTAGAGTTTTGGTGCACTAGAATAGGCTAGTTGACTAAATTTGAAAAATTGTTTATTATGATTTTGTTGCATCTCCTGAATACGAAAAATCCAATATTTTTGAGAAAATAGAATATAAATTTAATGTATTTTGCTTTGGTGTGTTCCCGAATACACTGCGACTACTGTACAGTGCTATGTGACGTCATGAAACAGCACCATTTTGGTACTATGATCACTGGCGGCGCTATTTCGAACTATACTTTGAGCACTGTTCAGTGCCATGTGACGTCATGAACCGTCGCCATAACGGTACTGTGATCACTGGTGTTTTGAGGTAAGGTACCATTAGAGTTTAGACTGCTGTATAGCGCCTATTCGGTCCCACAGAAAGAGATGCCGCTTATAGGTTTTGCTATAAGATAGAAAGAGATCGAAATATACATTTTCTGTCCTGCAACGCGTGCCGGTTTTTTCAAGGTCGGAATGGAAATTGCGAAACAAATTTTGATATAAGACTGTCTTATCGTGTTTATGTTTAGTGTCGGAAGTTTTCAAAGTGATTTATAATTGTTTAAATTCTAAAATCTTTGCTAAATCCATCACAAAATGGTGCGGTGAAGCATACTTGGTTGTAATACAATGTAACTACAATGTATTACAGTGTTATCTCTTTTAAAAGATTTTATAGCAAACTAGTTAATTTAAATACTGCTTGATACTTTTTTTTTAATTTATTATATTTCAAAAAAAGTACAGTAAGTTTAAAATTAGGCCCGCAAAACCAAGTACTTGGATTGTCTGCGATTTCTATATATATATTTTTTACAACATTTATTATCTAATTATATAGTTGTTAAGAGGTACTTTACAATGTGTTTGATAGTGGATTTCTTTTTATTAATCTGTGGAACGGTCTCGGAAGGAAGACTGTTTACCAAGTACGGTATTCGCTTACGTAGTGTCCTATCTCTGTAGTAGTTATGAACCCTCGGTACAACGTATTTTCCCGCCGAGGCCGCTCTGGTCGATTTATTGTGTTGCAGCGTTACCAACAGCTCCCCACAGCTATGATTATTCGTAATTAATAAAAGTTTGTGTTTTAACCTGGCTGGTAATATATTTTGAATAAGCTATAATAATTTCCTTTGCATTTATTTTTGGTTTTGTTGGTTACGAGTAATTTTAAAAATTTTATTAATAAAATTTTATTAATTGTTACTAAAGTTATTTACTTACCCATGGAATGATAATCCTGTTATTTTCACACCACTATCGCTTTTACAACCAAGTACGCTACACCGCACCATTTTGTGATGGATTTAGCAAAGATTTTAGAATTTAAACAATTATAAATCACTTTCAAAACTTCCGACACTAAACACAAACACGATACAACAGTTTTATGTCAAAATGTGTTTAGCAATTATAATTCCGACCTTGAAAAAACCGGCACGCGTTGCAGGACAGAAAATGTATATTTCGATCTCTTTCTATCTAATAGCAAAACCTATAAGCGGCATCTCTTTCTGTGGGACTGAATAGACACTATACAGCAGTCTATTAGATTTTTCGCCTATGTCTATCAATGACAAACGGATGAATCAATCAATGGAAACGTGTTTCAAAGGAAAAAGGGTGGGTTATCAGAATTCAGTATTAACAAATCAGGAAAATTGCATGTACACATGTTATAAATTTAGTATGCAATTAGTTGAAAAATAATATCTTTTTATAAAAAGTATACTTCCTTTTGTCAAGCAGTAAATTCAATAGGCTACTTGACAATTCCTGAAAGAAATTCCTGATTAAAGAATCTGTTATTTCGGGTAAATAATAAAGTTGGCAACACTGCTCATGACGTCGCGCCATCTGTGGCGTCATTCATAGACCACTACGACAGTGGTCTCAGTGTAATTCGGAACACAGCCTTTTTTAACAGCAATGACATGTTTACCTCGAAAACGCTTCAAATTGTCATGCCGTTTGTCATGTCGTCACACCGTGCGAAACTAAACAGTGTTCTATGACGATTTTTTATTTTCTTTAAATAAATAATGAATTCCTCATATTACAAGTACTGTGTAGTGCCCCAATGTAAAAGCACAACCATAAAAACACCAAACAAGTTATTTATATACGTCCCAAACAATCAAATAATGCGGAGAAAGTGGCTAAAACTTGCTAGGAGGGACGATGCTCATTATTTATCAAATAATTCAAGAATGTACTTTTGTGAAGATCATTTTGATGTAAGTATTTGACACTACATTATATATATATGTTCTAATTCTATAACAAAGACGTTGTTTTTCACTTAAGATTAATAAATAACACGAAAAATATACTAGTTAAGCATGAACTATATGTTCTGGACATATTTTGCACTTTACAGTACAAAATTTGCAGTCACGTTTAAGCTGCACATAGCTTACGGCGTCGTCTCCATATGAAGCTCGTGAAGACCTAAAATTAAATTTAATTATTAGCTACAGTACATAAAGACATGGGTACGACGTAATTCTAACCTCAAAATAGGATCGATCAAATTACAATACATATCTCAAAACAATAGCGATTTATAACATATTGCTGAAGCTTATTATAAATAATTTACACTTATATATGCACTTACATCGATGTTTTAATATTGCGAAATTCTGATGAGAAAAAGTTACTGTTTGACGCAAAAAATTTGCAAGCATAACCACGTCGATTTTGGGCAAGTTATTAGAATTTGCTTCAATAAATCCTGCTTCCATGTCTATTCTATGGTTGCCTCTTAATATCTTGCTTCAAAAAACTATCAATTCGGCAGAAATTCCCCAAAACGAAAATTAAACTGAGTAGCAACTAACCAATGATTAAAGAATAAAGAGGATGACGCACAACAGTAGTTCTATATATCAAGTTATAGTTATGTTAGGAGTATCGACGCGGAATTGTACATTTATGCATCTGTCTCACTTACACAAAGATAACTTGTCCCTTAATGAAAGAGACAAATAATAACTCCATTGTTTCGAATATGGCAATATTTTGTTCACTAACCACACTGAGACCGCCCTTGGCCCAAAATGACGCCATTTTTCTTTTCTGCATGTAACGTCAAACTGTGGCGTTATCTGTCAATAGGAGTAAACAAATCTGCACAATCAAAGAATTTCGATTTTTTTCATTGTTAATCTCGTGTCTTAAGTTTGTTAAGTTTGCTTATTAGATTAATTGTAAAGTTTTTAAAATGCCTCAGTGTTGTGTGAAAGGATGCTAGTCGAGTTCAAGCAAAAAGGATCCCAAAATTTCTTTTCATAGGTTAGTAACTGTTTTTACGAAATAATAACAAATATGTGTCTAAATTTACATTTTGGGTTTGTTTTTATCATTTATAATTGTTTAAGGATCTTGTTGATTAAGTTTTAGACTCTTCTAAGCGTTATTTATACAAGTAGTACGAATAACAACCGTATTGATTGTTTACACACAAGTTTAGGGATGTGATACGAAATTATTCATATCGATATTATCATTTTTAAATATTTTGATGTTTATTTTTCCAAAAAAAGAAATAATTGAATATATATGTATATATATATATATATATATATATATTCAGAACGACAAAGAAAGTGAAATTAAAAATATTTTTTAGATTACCTATAAACATACAGACCAGGACAAAATGGGTACAAAATATCGAAAGACACTATTGGAACCCTCCAATAAATACATTTATTTGTTGTTTACATTTTAAAAAGTCGTCGCTTTTACAGTTACAATTATCAAATTGGGCAATAGTTCCCTATTGCACGAGGCTCCAAAATAAGTAAAAATGTTTTTTTTTGTAATCTTTATTGATGTAGATTGTAGACCTTATGGACTTTTTTAATTTTAATAATCTCTAAATTGGTAAAATTAATAATTAAAAAGTGATATTTTAAATTTGCCGTTAATCATTTCGATACGCGACGCTAATGGTTGCAACACAATGTGACGACAGCGTACACGATCTTAGCTTGTTGGGTGCATTATTTTACGTTTATGTTGAACGTTGATGTTTGTAAAAAATTTAAGAAGAGGTAACAATAAAATAGTTGTTGCGATTTAATGTAGTTCTCTTTTACGTCCACATTATTTTATAAATAAATACACCCAACAGTCATACATGGTCATCACATACATGGTCCTAACCCCACATTAAGATCCATTAAGTCTTGTGTCGTGGGTATCAGAAGCTACGAGAGAATTTTCGGCCTCATCAATATTTGTCCCCGTGCGAGGATTGAACCCGCACCCTCTCGTTTCACAGCCGGCGTCTAACCTACTGCGCCGCGGAGGCTGTCTTATACACGCAAACGAAGTCGCAAGCAAATTATAAATATTAATAAAGTTGTATTTTATCTCACGTGTGTATTATTTGACACAAATCCAATCCAATCATCAGGTAAAACTTACCATGAAATAAATCATAGTATGAATAAAATATCAAAACATCGAACTATTTTTATCGGATTTAATTTTGAATTACTTTACTGTCTAATCCTAAAATCCCCTGTTTATACTTAATTGACATGTAAAGCGAAAATTAAAAAAGTTATACAAGTTTATACACTGATATTTATGTACATTCAAAGTTTGTCAGTCGTATTTATTCCACTATTGATGCATCGATGTCGATAGAAAATTCGGTACTAGCATATCACTATTTTTAGGGGCGGAGCCGCCGCCATGTTGGTAATACAAAGGGACCCGTGTCACGTGACCTTATGCTCTATCCTCTTTATTCTATAATCATTGCAACTAACACATACAGTTCTGTCAACAACACTATTGATTATTGATGTTTTGCAAGGCGTGACGTAGCAGGTTTTGATTGGCGTAACGTAATAATGTAACGGATCCAACTCTTTATTTCACCTGGCAGCAATATAATATCTTTCACATTTGTGAATTTTGTTTAAATTTGGCATTGAAGTTTACGTTTTTATTAAAATATTTCAAATAAGAAAATTTTATATTAACTTATATTATTTACTTATAATTTTTAATAATAAGATCATTCACCAATTGTAAAGTGTGACGTAAATATTAAAAAGTCACGTGACCAACCGTTTTGGTGACAATATTTTTAGTAATAAAGAAAAACATGTTTATTCGTTATAAAGATCTCTTTAAAAATATATTAACGGTTGGAAGATTTAAAGAATGATTATACCTAGATTTTAAAACACTATAGAAAATAGTCAAGTATCCAATTATTCTAACTTGCTACTTTTACTGGGAATAATTCAAAAGTTTAGCAAAATGATAATTCTTTCCCATCACTACTCATGATCAACTGACATGTGTCAGGAACGCATTCTCTGAGCGGCCGGATTATAATATCTACAATTTGCTTGCGACTTCGTTTGCGTGTATAAGACAGCTTCCGTGGCGCAGTAGGTTAGACGCCGGCTGTAAAACGAGAGGCCGCGGGTTCAATCTAAAAAATATTATAATATATCGGTAATATAATAAATATTTTTAATTTCACTTTGTTTGTCGTTCTGAATATATCTAATATATAAAAATCAATGGCACTTCTCGAATTTTTTCCTTTTTTGAAAAATAAACATCAAAATATTTAATCATGATAATATCGATATGAATAATTTCGTATCGAATCCACTCATCCCTAAACTTGTGTGTAAACAAACAATACGGTTGTTATTTATACTACTTGTATAGATAACGCCTAGAAGACTCTAAAACTTAATCAACAAGATCCATATACAAAATGTTAATTTAGACACATATTTGTTATGATTTCGTAAAAGCAGTTACTAACCTATGAAAATAATTATTGGGGTCCTTTTTGCTTGAACTCGACTTGCATCCTTTAACATAACACTGAGACATTTTAAAAACTTAACAATTAAACTAATAAGCAAACTTAACAAACTTAACAAACGAGATTAACAATGAATAATTCGAAATTCTTTGATTAAGCAGATATGTTTACTTGAAATGAAATGAAATGAAATGAAATGAAATGAAATGAAATGAAATGAAATGAAATGAAATGAAATGAAATGAAATGAAATGAAATGAAATGAAATGAAATGAAATGAAATGAAATGAAATGAAATGAAATGAAATGAAATGAAATGAAATGAAATGAAACGAAACGAAACGAAACGAAACGAAACGAAACGAAACGAAACGAAACGAAACGAAACGAAACGAAACGAAACGAAACGAAACGAAACGAAACGAAACGAAACGAAACGAAACGAAACGAAACGAAACGAAACGAAACGAAACGAAACGAAACGAAACGAAACGAAACGAAACGAAACGAAACGAAACGAAACGAAACGAAACGAAACGAAACGAAACGAAACGAAACGAAACGAAACGAAACGGAAATGAAATGAAATGAAATGAAAATATTTATTGAACCCATGAAATGTCATACATTATTTAGATTCAGTCACTTTTTTCCACTACCACCCGGTTCACAAGGCTGTTTTCGCCAGAGAAGAACGGGCAAGAAACTCTAGCGTTGCTCTTTTAAAACAAGTTCACAATACAGTATTTATACAGAGGTTGCAGCGTACTTCGATTGATAGATAACGACACAGTTTGACATTTCATGCAGGAAACAAAAATGGCGTCATTTTGGGCTATGGGCGGTCTTAGTGTGGTTAGTGAACAAAATATTGCCATATTCGAAACTAATCAGTTATTATTTGTCTCTTTCATTAAGCGACAAGTTACCTTTGTGTAAGTGAGACAGATACATAAATGTACAATTCCGCGTCGATACTCCTAACATAACTATAACTTGATATATAGTACTTTTGTGCGTCATCCTCTTTATTCTTTGATCATTGTAAACAACCCATGTAAAATGCGACAGTGATTTAAAAACTGAAATACTACTTTAAACATGAGTTACTCTTCTTGCCATTGGTGCATTGTGCCTAAATGTCAGAGTACTAGTCTAACAACACCAAATAAGTTATGGATTCAAGTACCAAAAGAGTTAAAAAGTAGAAAAACATGGTTAAAACTTGCGGGAAGGGACCCAAAGCTTTTGTCTGAAACAACTCGTCTATATTTATGCGATGATCACTTTGATGTAAGTATTCCCTCCAGCATTTACAATATATACTTTAATCATTATGTTAGGTAGTTATTTGTTCATTTGTATAAAAGAAAAATACATTAAGTAGGAAATAGATTGGCATTTTCATAAATAAAAAAAAACATGCTTGCTAAATTGCTCTAAAAATATTTCCTGTCATAAATACACCATACACACAATGACATACATATTTGATCTAAGTATATTTTTAATAAAATGATACAGCCTTGTCAGATGTCCAGTGTTGTGCTGTTAATAGTTATTAAAGGATCCTTTTAAATAATTTCATTGTATGGTTCATATCAGCTGTTTGTTGTTAAACATTGAGTACCTTATAGGTTTGTTTTGTTTTAGCTGCCAAATGATATGGAAAATTATATGCAATATCATATAATGGGGTCTGTAAAAACAATTCGTTTAAAGCCTGGATGCCTTCCATCAAAATTTCCACCTCAAACAAATGGAAAGGAGGAAAATCAAAGAATTAAACGAAATGTAGGAAAAACAGCTGGTATAAACACGGGTAATTATTGAATTATAATTTCAACGAATGTCCCAATTTTAAAATAATCTTTCTATGCATTTATAAAGCATGATGATGGATTTTATATATTTTCCCAAGGTTCAACAGGTAGAGAATGCCTCAGGCATTAAGTCCACCTTGAGTTCAATGCCAGGAAAACCCAGGTGTGTGCGTTCACGTGTAAAAAAATCTCCGTTCTCTCCCCTCCCCATTCTTCAGGGTATTCCCCTCTCAATTCGGAATGACCTGAGTATCCTTCGTGTTGATATCCGTTGTGATATTAATCCAAGGAATCACGTCGAGGGCGTAATATCTACCACTTCCCGCAGGGTTGGGGTCCTGAACAAGATGCGTCGGTTTTTCGCGCCCGGTCAACTCTGCCGCTTGTATAAAGCGCAGGTTCAGCCGGGTATAGAATACTGTTCGCACCTCTGGGATGGATCCGCCCAGTACTTGCTCGATGCCTTGGATGGATTGCAGCGGCGGGCCATCCGCATTGTGAATGATGCAGACATTACGGGCAACTTAGAGTCGCTACAGTTACGGAGGGATGTCGCCTCTCTAAGCGTGTTCTACCGTCTGTATCATGGCGAATGCTCTGAGGAATTGTTCAATTTAATCCCCTCCTCTCCTTTCCTTAACAGAACCACGCGTGCTGGCTTGCGGAGCCATAGCTTGACTGTTCAATCCATTTCGGCGCGAACCAAAAGGTTCTCTAATTCTTTTTTCTGCCGTACAGTCAAGCTGTGGAACGGTTTGCCATCGCACGTGTTCCCTCCTTCCTATAATTCTGGGTCCTTCCGCCGTAGCGTGAAGAGGCATCTCAGCGGGCCGGCATGATTGTATCGAATGGTATGAGACTACCGTCTGATACCATTCGATACTCTATCTGGACGGCATTAGCACTTACCATCAGATGCAATGCAGTCACTATGCCGTGCCAGTATAAAAAAAAACCTACATATTTTGTATAAAGTGTAAAAATAAATAATATATCAGTTTTCTTAAAAGTATCCTTTATTATTCAGAAACATATATTTTTACAGATTGCAACATATTTTTGACACAATGGTTCATTATGAAAAAGGGACATTTTAGTTTTAGTAAAATTCAAACAAAACACTTGTCAGTGTCAATTGTCATGGCACTTCATTGATTGCATGGTTAACCCCTCAAATATAAACTAACAATTATAATATTTCATTCAAAAATCTTATGAAGTACATTGCGCGGTAGCGCATTTTTTCGCGAACCAAGTGATAGCGAAATTGTCAATTGTCCGCCAATCGCCATTGACAGCGCATCTGTCAACAGCTGATAGGACAGCGCAGCGGAGGGGTTAGGCGAATAAGGAAAAAATGATGGGAGTGAAATTTTAAGATGCGCGCGCATCACTGTTACACTAAATTTACAGGTTGAAGCTGTCCGCAAAACCGCTCACTTAGTATAAAAAAAATATGGAAATAGAATAATAGAACCTCTATTAGTTGACTCGCCTCTGATCACTGTTTACATATTTATAATATTTATCCCCATGTTTTTAGTTTCACACGTGTTTTAGTATCATGAAAGTGCGAATTTTATATGTGAATTTTAATTCTCTAAAATTTACTTTTAAACTATTAATTTACAACTTTTAATATTTATTATTAATTTTTAATCTATTATATAAATTTCATCTAATTCTCTACAATAAGTCTTAATCATTAATCAAAGATTATTTTAGGTTAGATTTGATGACTTAATAGTAAGTACTATTATACACACTGCATTCATTCAAAAAAATGGTTAAAGACCATTTTTTCCTTTCCTTCCGAACAGACAGTTTGAGAAGTATAATTCCCTGCACTTGAATCTTAAGGTAATTTATAGTATGTATATGTATGTGGGACAATGGCAAGAAATGATTACGAAATACTCCAAAACAAACTTTTTATTTAATTGTTACTTCAAACTTATTCACGCACACACGACATCTTCCTCCATCTCTCTGACATCTGTCATATTTTGACATTTCCTTTCATTCCTTCTCGCTCGCACATATATCTCTCCTGTTCATCCTATGTTCCATTCCCACATGTATATGTATGTATATGTGTGTATATATATATGGGTACATATATGTACTCTTACATAAATCCACATGAATTATGAATGACTGCTCGTACTCAACCAACATAAAAGCATTTCTTTAAGTAAATATTTAATCCTCCATCTTCCACAACAGTTATTAAATAAAACGATGGAATTTTTAAAATATATATACTCGTATATACATACATATAAAGTTATGTATACACACTTTATACTTTCACAGTTTAATAGAACCACATACGCACACACATACATATCACGCTCACACACTCACACACCCAAATTTTTGTAAAAATAATTATATTTTAACTGGTTTCTCAAGACACAGGCAACGCCTAATTTGAGGACCCTAGCAATATTCTTTATGTACAATTAATATTTTCAAATAAAGATTTTTTCATATTTTTTTTTCATTTTTTTCATGTATATATAATATGTGTGTGTATATATAATGTATATGTGTATGTTTATTATATGTACTATATATGATTTTTATTATAATTATATATAAGATATTGTGTATATATTATAAATAATTCAATTACATTTTAATTTTTTTTATTTTTATTTATAGTTTTTTTTTTTATTGGAGGTTGTGTCCTTTAAATTCTAGACTGCCCTCTCTTTTTTTTCCTTTTCTTATATCCATCCTAAGGTTGTCTGTAAGAAATCGCCTAGAGCGATAAGATCGCCATCTGTACTTTTACTTAATTTGTAATATCTATAAGTGCTTTTCCTTTTTTTTTGTGCAGTTAAGAATAAATAAATAATACTATTCAATTTCTATTTCAGTTTCCAAGAAGGGTAAAAAAAATGCACAAATGCGTAAAGACTATTACAATCGAAAGAAAGCTGCCAAGGAAGCTGAAAAAATTCGGCAAGGCTTGTCAGTACAAAAACCAATAAAAAAAACAGGTGCAGAACGCTCTCGTGCTTTTAGGCTGCGGAAAAAATTGCTTTTACAAGCAAACAAATCATCCGTGACTGAGATTTTATCTATCCCGTCAACTTCAAATTCGGGAGTAAGGACTTCTGAACCATCAATTCAGTCAGCTACCACCAGTGCTAGTACAATTCGACCAGATGTCTCAACGGTGCCCAGTACAGGTATTGCTGATAATGATGGTGATAATTTACACAATTCATTTTTTATCAGTATTATTTTTTATTAGACACTACTTACAAAAATATCACAAATCTAAAAAGCTACCTTTGAAATAATATTTTATTGTATCAGGCAAACCAATAGCGAAACCATTACTGTTGTAATAATGAGTAATTTACAATAACAATCAGATGCCTGATGGTATGGACTATTATATGGAATATCATTTGTTGGGAATGGTGTTCCATGTCCCCATGACACACGTGTGCATGTCCAAAAGAAATCAATATTAATCTGAAGAGTAAGATTAAAATAATATCTGATGCTACAGGTCAATCACATATTCGGACAAAACGAAAAAAGAAGTTGATAGCAGAATGTAAGAAAAGTTTAGAAGAAAGAACTGTTGCTACAAAAGGGGGGGAACTTGGAGAAACTCCTTTTGGATGTTCAGGTAGGTGGTACGTAAAACAAAAACCCATCAATGTCTGCCTTAAAGTAAGTACTGTTATTGAGTAACAATCTGATGAGTATATTTCGTATACAGGTACCATCTGTGATTAATTCTTATTCTCTATATTGATGTATAGCTAAAATTATGAGAAATGCATATTCTAACATTGGAGTACCTAAAAGCTTTTACTACATATAATGAATTGAAGAAGTAACACATTTCGCACCCCACATTTTCGTCAGATATGGCCCCGTCTGGCTTTCATCTGCTCGCAATTTTTTAAAAAGATGCTTCATGAAAGATTTTTGTTTTTAAAATTATTAAGATTATTAAGATAGTTTTGCAACTGGAGCGTATTATAAGGGCCAAGATAATCGTGCTGTACGAAAGGTAACAAAAGATTGGGAAAGCTTTGGAATAATTATATCGCTAGGGGACATAACTATCTTGAATAATAAAATAGTAATTTGCAAAAAATAATAATAGTTTCGGGACTTAATGACCCTTAATGAATGAATGAGACAAGACACTATGTAAGCGAATACCGTACTTGGTAAACAGTCTTCGTTCCATAGATGTAGTATAACATAGATCGGCAATGTATCATTTTGAGTGAAACCAAAACGAGAATATGATAGTGTGCGTGAAGTTTGCATGTGTGCGTGACAGATAATGCTGCGCCATGCACTGTCGATACTATCATATCGATTAACGGACAAAATTGGGTATTTGACTCATTTTTTTTATTGTATTCGTCAAAATGTATCCATAACCAAAATCTAACAAACAAAGAATTTTGTAAATCCATTCAGTATTTAAAAAGTTAGAAATGTTTTAAATCTTGTAGTGGGGTAAAAGAAAAGGGATGCAAAAACAAAATTAGTGACGTCACTATTCTTAATATGCATTATAGTGTGCGGGTGTGAAAGAGACGGCAAGATGTCCCCACTACGTCCCCACTCTTTCATTTAAAATACTAATATTTGCCCCATGTTACAAGCTACTTTATCACTGTTTTCACAAAAATGTTTTGTTTTAATGGCACTTCTGCTTGTCTGCAAAATAATACAAAAATTCGATGATAGTCAAATACCCAATTAATAAGCAATCCCAATCCCTATCTAAGGATCGATCCGGAAAATAGACCAATCAGAACACATCAAATGGGAGCGTGGCGACGATACCTTGACCCCATTGGTCTATTTTCACGATCGATCTTTAGATAGAAATGAAGATCGTTTATTAATCTCGGCCAATAGCCAACGGCCTCAACCAATAAAATAAAATTTTATTGATATATGAGACATTTCATTGTATTTTAACAGAAAAATAATGATTGTGTTTATTTCAACACAAATACATAAACACAAATAAATCGTCATATTTGAGAATAATTTTATTTGACAAGTTTTGTAAAGGTCTCTTCACCTGAATAAAACTATTTTTTACATTGTAATTGATATATAGATCTAATAAAACTGAGAATAACAAACACATTTTATTATCTGTATACTAGGAAACTTATTTATGTCAATTGAGATTTGAATTAAAGTTGAAAGTGCCGGACGCCTGCGTACAAGTTGGTCGGAGGACATGGTTAAGGTTGAAGGAGGTCGCTTGATGCATAATTGCTTATAACAAATCCATGTACAGGTTGGCAAAAAAAATTAAAAATAAATGGAGGCGCCACTGAGCTGTTTATATGGCATCCCTGTATAGTTCGGTTTTTAGTTTTGATACTTAGTTTAAAATAAGATAAAAACATTCAATTACATAAAATTCAATTAAATTACATTATTTAATAACGGATACTGAACTAAAATATTAACTTGAATAGTCACTATAAAAACGTATAAAGATCGAACTCGATCGAAAATCGACTCTTGATTTTAATTTAAGACTGAATGTTAGTAGGTTTATATAAAATATTACTTTAATTATTTGGGTGTAATGTTTACAGTTTGACATACGAGTTATGATAAAGGTGTGTTTGTCTTATAAAAAAGTAAACCAAAGTTTATTCATTTTGTTAGTTTATTTAGAACTTTAGTTACAACATTGTAATTTTCATATAAAACATTTCTCAGTGTGTCTTTCAGTCTTAGCATCTCTCCTCTAAATATTCGATATCCGATCAGATCGATTCAGAACTTTTCTCAGAATATGTTTACGACTTCCAATGAAATTCAGTTCGTCCCTTACCACCGGAAGAAAATTTCGCAATTTTAGGACCTGAAAATAAAGTAAATACTTAGTTATAGAAAATATTAATATG
Organism: Deilephila elpenor; assembly: GCA_949752805.1. Classification (NCBI taxonomy): domain Eukaryota; kingdom Metazoa; phylum Arthropoda; class Insecta; order Lepidoptera; family Sphingidae; genus Deilephila; species Deilephila elpenor. The sequence continues at coordinate 6,986,723 of OX457119.1, forward strand.
TATCCAACAACATAGCAATTGAATACAAAGTTATTAGTCCTCTTTATTTAAAATTTTAGTTTTTTTACATATTATTATTATAAACTATAATATACAAGAAAGATTACAACTTCAAGCTAAATTACATTAAAGTAGTACCTGTTTTCTCACTGTGTAGAGGAACGGAACTTTTTGCCTGATGGCACATAAATCAAAGTTTCTTTTTCGGACGACCTTGTTTATATTTTCCAGGTGTGGAGAATACACCCTTATTTAGTTGCTTTTCACGAGCAATTTTTCTAACAGTATTGACAGATTAACCTGAAAATTAGGTAGAAATGAACACATCATTGATTAAAAATAATTATCAGCCTCTGTGGCGCAATTGATTATACGCCGGCTGTGAAACGCGAGGTCACGGATTCGATCCCGAGCACCGAGAATTATTTTGTGTAATCCACAGGCACTTGTTTCGGGTCTGGGTGTTTGTGAGACGAAAAATATGTCGTAGTTTCTGACGCCCACAACAGAACACAAAATTCGATCTTAGTGTGGGGTCAGGACTATGTATGTGACTGTTGGGTGTTTTTATTATTATTAAGATAAAAACCTTCACTTTTTAAATCACAAATAGTGTTCAAAGATATAATTATTGGTGAATCAAGCAAAAAAGTATCAAATTGTGGTAGTCAATCTCTAAACTGATTCTATCATTTGAATGTAAACATAACTGCAACATAGTATGTTGCACATTGATTTTTGTAAAAAATTACGTAGAGGTAACAATAAAGTAGTTGTTGCGATTTCATGTAGTTTTCTTTTACGTCCACATTATTTTATAAATAAATACACCCAACAGTCACATATACATAATCCTAACCCTACATTAAGATCAAATACGTCTTGTGTCGTGGGTATCAGAAGCTACGAGAGACTTTTCGACCTCATAAATATTTGTCCCTGTGCGAGGATCGAACCCACGGCCTCTCGTTTCACAGCCATCTAACCTACTGCGCCACGGAGGCTGTCTTATACACGCAAACGAAGTCGCAAGCAAATTCTAGATATTAATAAAGTTGTATTTTATCTCACGTGTGTATTATTTGACAAAAATTCAATCCAATCATCAGGTAAAACTTACCCATGAAATAAATCATCATCATAGTATGATAAAATTTTAAAACATCGACCTATTTTTATCGGATTTAATTTTTATTGACTTTACTGTCAAATCGTAAAATCCCCTGTTTATACTCAATTGACATGTAAAGCTAAAATTAAAAATGTTATCAAAGCTTATACACTGATATTTATGTAAATTCAAAGTTTTTCAGTCGTATTTATGCCACTGTTGATGCATCGATGTCGATAGAAAATTCGGTACTAGCGTATCACTATTTTTAGGGGCGGAGCCGCCGCCATGTTTGTATACCAAAGTGACCCGTGTCACGTGACCTTATGCTCTATCCTCTTTATTCTTTAATGTATGATTTAAATCATTCTATCTCTTTTATATTGCCGATCTATGTTATACTACATCTATGCTTCCTTCCGAGACCGTTCCTCGGATTAATAAAAAGAAATCCACTATCAAACATATTGTAAAGTACCTCTTTAACAACTATATAATTAGACACATGTAAAAAAGAAAAAAAAACATAGAACTCGCAGACAAACCAAGTACTTGGTATTGCGGGCCTAATTTTAAACTTACCGTACTTTTTTTAAATATAAAAATAAATAAAAAAAAGTCATATTTACAGTCCTGAGCCCACATTAAGATTTGTTAAGTATTGTGGCGCAAGTATCAGAAACTACGAGACTTGTCGGTCTCACAAACACCTAGACCCGAGACAAGTCTTTGTGGGCCTTGCAAACAATGGGGTATTCCACCCATTTTAAAAAAGCCTTTTAAGTTGTTTCTAAGATTAAAACAAACTATTTAAAAAAATATCATATTTTTATTCGCTCGGCAAGTCCTATAAAAATCCATTTAAAATTTTAATTTTAAATTTATGCGCGCAAATATGTGAAAACGCTAGGCGCTATGTTCCTTTAAAATGATACGTCACTCAACCAGTAAACAATCTGTGTTATCAACAACGCTGTAGTGTGGTACTCAGTGACGAGTGAATTATTGCAATAAACATGAGTTCCTCTAATTATCATTGGTGTGTTGTTACTGGATGTCGAAATACTAGTATAAAAACACCAAATAAGTTATGGATACAAATACCAACGGATGCAGAAAGAAGAAAAACATGGTTAAAACTTGCGGGAAAGGATCCAAACAAAATGTCTGAAAAAACTCGTCTATATTTTTGTCAGGATCACTTTGATGTAAGTATTCCGTCCATTATTTACAATAACTCCAACCCTATGAATATCATTAGTCAATTGGCATAGATACAAACATTAAATTTGAACATATTTTTGGTACCTATATTTTTAGGTTATGTATCAAAGTTATTATTTTAGATGTTATGTTTTAGTTAGAAAACGATATGGAAAACTACGTACAGTATAAAATAATGGGTTCAGTTAAAAGAATTCGAATGAAACCGCATTGCGTACCATCCAGTTTCGATCGCCAACCAGATAGAAAGCGCTGGTCGAGCTCTGATGAACTTCGCACTGCTGTTAAGAAACAGAGAATGTGTACATCATCTGTCGAAGGTAACTTTATTTATTTAAACAAATAAATGCGCCCAAAAATTAGGTACATAATATGTAGTTATCACCCCATACTTAAACCAAATCATCTGTTGTAGGATGATCTGCAGTTACGAGACATTTTGTAGACTTTTAACCCCAGACTTGAAATAGGTTTTTGTTGGTCACACATTGAATAAGTGTTAGATTTAAAGATCTGGGCTTTTTTTTTATAGTTGCCTTCTAAACCAACTAAAATACAGCTTTTGCCTATTCACTACACATATTCATAATATTACATATTATGGTCCCTATGTATTCCTGAAGAAATGGGCAAAGGTCCCACACCCACACTAATCCAAGATTGTTTTTGTCCCAAGCTTAAATATTTTTTATATTATTTACAGTTTGATTATTATTTACTTACAAATTACATTAAAATAAACACCATAAAGCCATTCAAACATTTCAAGTACAGGAACATAAAGAAATGCAAGTAGGTCCAGTCCAGGAACACAAAATAACTCAAGTTTGTCTGAAAGCAAAATACAGAAGTATTAAGTAAGCAAAATACTATCTTTACTTATAACATCACCTTTCAATTTTACTACATCAACTGCAACTTCACCATTAAAAATATCAGTGAAAAGTGCTTTCAAAGTCCAACCTTCAGTCTCAGGTGTGCAAACAAAATTACAATTCTTTGAGGAAAAATATGATAGTAATACATCATCAATCAATACACCATCATTAGCAGGGTCTACAGTTGGCTACAAATCCTCACTATATGTATTATCTAGTGAGTCCAAGTCAACTTCAGATAATAGCTCCCAAGATTGTAAAAAGGTTGATAAGATAAATCTGCATTGTACATTAATCAACATAAAAAATAAACCAAAATTGTATATTGGGATTCCAAAAGAACTGTATTTTCTTACTGATTTAATTAAGAAACATAGCAATATTTCTGAGGACGCAAATATTTCTGTCTACAGAAAGAAAGAAAGAAATAATTTATTGTTGGACAGTAATAAAAAACATACAAAAAATAAGCATTAAGTATTATACAGAAAATAAAATTAAAAAAGCATTATACATGAAAAAAAAAACAACAATAAAATACCAGCACTTAAAAATTATTACTGCGCCAACAATGGATCCCGCATTCAGCTAAATGCTTTAGTACAGCCTATGCTGTGCCGCAGCGCTGATTTTCAATGCGAGGTCCAAGTGACGTCCGCATGCTCAGTGTATGTAAATTATAAACAAATAAAAAGTGAAAAACAAACAGTTGTGAAATTTTACGCGTATGTGTTAGTAGTGCTAGCCTATTACATAACCAATTACAGACATGTTACTTTCCATAATAAACATGCTGCAGCCCCTGCAAGGTCCACAGTAACTCAACTCTTTTTTACTTATCTCTTTCTTTGTACTAATCTCTTTCTTTTGATTAATAAAATGTATTATTTGTTTTATTTATTTAGTGAAGAATTGTAAGGGCCAACTGAGTCTATACCGAACAGCGCTTGAGCTGTAGTTTTCCTGATTCCATTAATAAGAGGACACAAATATAATGAATATCACACAATATGCCAAATAAAAACAATATATAACTTTTGATGGAGCACAATATCACAACAAAATACCGACAGAAATTTAAAATGTAAGCTCATTTAACTGTTTCAAATCTCAACTTTCAAAACATATACTTGATAATCAACATCTTTATCTTACATAAATAAATAAATAATTGCAAGAAGTTAAATTTTATGCACAATAAAAAAAATGGAATTAAAGAAAAAAAATTGCTCGCTGTAACTACAATACATGATACGTTTGCTTTTATTTTCCAATGACAAAGTTTAAGGTTTGGATGAGTGAGTTTTTAAGTACTCAAATTTATTGTACTTTATTGACGAATTCATAATTGATAGAAATTACATCAATACCGCTAATATAATGCAACTTAGTAACTGTAATTTAACCAACTAATTTAGGCCGCGTCGTGAACGCTTAGTGGAACGCGTCCTTAAACTGTTTCAAAGCTTGTTTCGGAATCCGGCAATATCAAATATGGCGTCCAATTACTCGAACAACGTCACCTGTTTGTAAACATTCGTTCGCATTCGCATGACAACATAGAAGAGCAAGTGTGTTATTGTTAAAAATTAATAAATTATATTTTAATTAATAGAAATAATGAGCTACAAATGGTGTGCTGTACCAAATTGCACAAACACAACAATAAAGACACCGCATAAGTTGTTCCTAACTGTGCCAAAAGTTGTTAAAGTGCGTATGAAATGGTTACAACTTGCACGCCGAGATCCTAATGAAATAAAGACTAGTTCAGTTATTTTTTTCTGCCAGGATCATTTCAATGTAAGTCAAAGTATAAGTATTTTTATTAATTAAGTTTAAAAAAAACATTCTATCCATTTTGAGGTTACTTTAGTTTTACGAATGATAGATTTTAAAGTTCATGCGGGGTTTGTAGTTTACCACAGGTTTACAATACCGTAACAAATATATTACAGATTCAGGATGATATTGCAAATTACTATCAATACAGAATGGGATTAAGCAAAAAAATAATCTTGCGAGCTGGAGTTGTCCCAACAAAATTTTATTGCCACGAAGATGATGCAAAACGCAGGAAAATGTTGCAAACTTGTGCTTCGAAACCGGCATTCATCAAAACACAGAAAACCAAACTGATACGAGGATGTCAAGACTCACATTTGCAAGTTTTAAGTGAAGCAGGCTCATCCAACGTTGAACCAACTGCTAGCAATACCATAGTGATGCAAGACATTACAATGGCAACAGGTATGTGCTATTTAAGTAACTACTTACTAAAATGTGTATTGATAGGTATTAAAATATGTTTCGGGGGTCTATTTTATATCACTGTAATACAAAATTGTATTTTTTTATATATTGGCAGATAATATTGTGTTGGTTGATAGAGTATTCAATTATACTAAGTCTATACTAGATGCAAAAATTATAAAATTGTTAAGGCCACCAATCTTAGTGCCAAGTACAAAATTAACAACATCCCATGTACGGCAATAAAAAATAATTTCTAGTCTATCAATACACAAGAGAAAAGAAAGGCGCTTAAGAGAATTTTACATGTTAAAACAACACTTGGTGATAAATAAAAAATACTGAGAATACTCAATGAGATTTTTATAGCATGTGCTCTTATTAATATACAGGACTGAGTTATTTAAGTAAATTGTATAATATTATTATATATAGTTTTATTAATTAGTTCCAAGTTATACTATTTTTATTTACCTGTTGTTGCTAATTTATTTGTGTATAAGCATTATATGAAATGAATATATTAAACAAATCCAGAGTAATAATTTCCTCACTTGATAACTATTCTATGTTTTATTATTTACACACATAATGATGATGAGATGTACATGATTGTGATATAGCAGAGATGTTGACTTATTTTATTCTCATTTACTATGAATGTTTGTACATATGTATGCTTTGGCAAATTAAATTAAAATATTAAAATAAAGCACAAATATTTTTATACCTACTGGATTTTTCTATACCTATGAGCTTGTATCCGGAAATTTGTATCCAATATCTATGGCAATAGACTCGCTCCCTACATTGTGGGACAGAACACAAAAGGCGAAACATGGGTGTCCTAGTAGCACGTACTGAGAAATTTTAATTTTTTTTATAACGCAGTGTTATTTTTAATTGTTGCTCTATTATAAATTAGACTGATAAATGTGATCTATTAAATCAATCGGTAATTTATTTGGATACCATAAATGTATAAAAGTATATCGAAAATGGATAAAAAAGTCTGTCCGCTAAATAGGAGTAAAGAAATGATCGCCATGGAGTATTTATGTCATAGTAATATGATAATAGTTATGATAAAAATACTTGATATAGTTTTATAACCATTGATATAAATATATGGGCAGGGCGAATGGCGCGTAAAGTGTTGCGGGACATAAGTGGTGCGGGGCACCAGTGTAACTCCAGTGGAGCGTTACTGAAATTAATAGTCGTCGTGAAAATACACAGAAGGCCTCGTTCACCAGCTTCAAGTAAACCTATGATTAGGATAGTCATCAGTTTAAGTCACCGGTAACATTACGTGTCGATTTCACGATGCTCCGGCAACACTAATTCTATGATACACTAATCAGTACTTTACTGGCTACATCATCTGTCAATTAGCGTATTTACTTGGTGGTTAAAATCTCAACGTCCTTTTTTTATTTTTTAAGAAAAAACACGTTGATATTTAAGCGGGAGGCAGGACGAGGTACATTTGACCCATGCATTTGAAAACAAATTGACCAATGATTAAATGATAATATTGTATAATCATTGCATTTGACGCAAAATTTCTTATATCATCCACTTCATCAGCACATTATGTAAATGTGCAGAGTACCTTCCGTCGATTTCACAAGTGAAAATAAAGATTTTCACTTGTGGAATCGACGAAAGATACTCTACACAGTTACATGGCAATAACGGTAATCAAAAAGTAACTAATCAACAGTTTACTTGAAGATGTTGAACGAAGCCCTAATAATAATACTACGTATCGACATAATTTATTTAGGTATTATTACCATGCCAATGGCTGTATATAAGTAAGTATGTACCTACTTAAAAACTTTATTCTTGTTCCCCCTAACAGATGATATGGAATATTGTTTATTAGGCTCAGTTTCGAGAGTATATATTTTTATTGCATGGGTCCGGTAAACAAGTCAACAGGTCACCTGATGGTAAACGAAAACATCCACAATGCTTGAATCGTGGATGTGTTGCCGCCCCATCAAATTGGTAGGAAAGTGGAAAGGAAAAAGGAACTGAAGAAGAAAGGGGTATTGGGTATCTGGAATTAAATTAAAAAAAACCCTAAACCAATTAAGTACTTTATTTGTTGTCCCTTTCGGTGGCACAGGGTCACTACGTCTATTAGATTTTTCGTCTATGTGTCATACCATAGATGTAGCATAACATAGATCGGCAATGTGAAAGAGATAGAATGATTCAAATCATACATTAAAGCGAGACGCATGATGCGACCATGCGTTTACACGGAGAGCTTTCTATAGTGATTTGTGTGAAAATATGTCATTTAAGCGAACGACAAATTTCGCTTATTTTCTCGATTTATTTAATATTTCAGAACTGAGCTACTTTTATTAAATGTAATTTATTATGGTGAGTTGTCCAGTGCCTGGATGTGATTGATTTTAGTGTAAAAACCCGAATAATCATAGTTTTTCATAAGATCGTATCACTTTTTTCAATGTTGTTTAGTGACAATATTGTAGAATTGTAAGACAAACCTTGTATGTATATCGGTAGAACAGAATGTCCTTATTTATTATTTAAATGCGTAGAAAGCATCCATTGCCTATATAAAATGATATTATATACGTGAATTTATAATAATTTCAACCAACATTTGCTAGAGAATAGAGATTGATTGACAGTTTCGATCAATAATATTATGTCGATAAAAATAGTCAATGACCATAGAGGTTTCACTTCATTTTATAATCTCGTAGTAACGGGTGTCTCAAAAGAAAGTTCACATTTCAAAAAAATATAAAAAAAAAGTTTGAAGTTTATTGACAAAAGGTTTATTATATATTAAAATACAGTGTTTGGGAATTTATTTTTTAAAAATGACATCGTCCAGATATAAACCGTTGCATTCACGGCATTCATTTAATCGAGCACTAAAATTGCCTATGCCGTGATGGCTGCCATTTCGTGACGGATATTTTCTTTTAATTGTGCCAAGGAAGTCGGTTTGTTGGCGTAAACTTTGGATTTGACATAACCCCACAGGAAAAAGTCCATAGGTGTCAAATCGGGACTACGTGGAGGCCAACTTATGTCACCTCTTCCAGAGATCAATTTGCCAGGAAACATTTCACGAACTCTTGTCAGAGACCTGTTGGACGTGTGTGAAGTTGCACCATCCTGCTGGAACCATGTTCTTTGGTTATAACCAGGAAAGTTTTGCAACTCAGGCATAAAGAAGTTGTCTAACAACTCCACATAACGCTCTGAATTCACCGTAACTGTGCATCCCTTTCCATCTTCAAAAAAGTAAGGGCCGATAATTCCTCGCGCCGACATTGCGGCCCATACGGTCACTTTAGGCGAATGTAGGGGTTTCTCATGTTTTTGTTTTGGATTGGTTGCACTCCAGTAGCGGCAATTTTGCTTGTTAACGTGTCCATTAAGATGAAAATGCGCTTCATCTGAAAACAAGATGTTGGTAAACGTCGGAAAACTCTTAATCATCTAGTTTATGAAGTCAAGCCTTTCACCAGCATCTTGAGGCTTTAATTCTTGCACCAAGTGAATTTTGTAGGGGTGAAGTTTTAAATCTTTATGTAAAATGCGGCATAATGACGATCTGTGCACGTTTAAGGCTACAGCACGCTTCCGAATTGAAAGGTTCGGATCGTCCCGAATAGACTGGGTGACACTGTCTACGATTTCGACGGTTCTTGAAGATCTTGGACGCCCGGATTTTGGTTTTTCCAGTATTGAGCCGGTTTCATCAAACTTCTTGACCCAATTTGCAATGAGTCGAGTGCTTGGCGCATCATTTAAGTGACGAATATGTCGAATATTGCAGAATTTTCTTCGCGCTACAGTCGCCGAATTACCGTTTTTATAAAACTCGCGTACGCACAACGCACGGTCCGCTCCCGAGAAACGCTCCATAGCGAGTAAATTCCCAAGAGCCTGGCTACCGATTGACACGGCCCCCGCGCCTCTCCAAATAGTTGCATTCACGCAATAACCAAAACAAATGTGAACTTTCTTTTGAGACACCCTGTATAACATCAATTCTATAATAACAGTTATCACTTCACTTTATTTATTCACTACTGATATTTGCTAAATATTAATTAATATTTAGTGTGCGTAATTTACCATTTCTGAGCCGGTTTCAAATTAACTGTGCCACGGAGGCTGCCATTCTAATAAAACAATAGAACATTAGATATTATTATAAGGAATGCTTTACAAAACTTGTGAAATAAAAGTATTCTCAAATATGACGATTTTTCTTTATTTACTTGTGTTTACGTATCTGTGTTGAAATAAACACAATCATTATTTTTCTGTTAAAATACCATGAAATGTCTCATATATATCTATAAAATTTAATTTTATTGGTTGGCCGTAAGGTATAGGCCCTGCGCAGACGACAGACTATCCGTGACGCACTTTTTAGTCTGTGAAAATAGAACCTATGCAATTATATGCAGTAACGCACACGACGCGCAAAAAGTCCGGCGCACAAAAAATCCGTGTAATTCGGGCAGACCGCACCGCGCCGCAGCGCGCCGCTCCGCACAAAAAGTGTGTGAAAAAAATTGAACGTTTGCTTCAACGCGCGCTAACGCAGACGGCGCGGGCGGCGCACTCTTTAGTCGGCAATCTGCATTTGCTAGGGGTGGGTGGACGTAACGCACGCGATCTATTATCATGGCGCCAGAGGTCGATGTAACTATGTTAATTCAAGAAATACAAAACAGACCAGCAATTTATGATACTTCTAAGGCAGAATATCATGATTGACATTTAAAAAGAAAAATGTGGGAAGAAGTGTGCTATAATGTTTATTCCGCTCCTGTTTGGACATGTATGACGTCTAAAGAAAAAACAAAATACGATAAGTTTAAGTTTTTATTAGGCTTTTTAGTAGTAATTGGAGATAAAACTTGCAAAACTATAAAAAAACGATTAGATGAAAAACATAGAGGTTATTTGTTTATTTTTTCTTATGCAAAAATTAGGGATGGGTATCAATATTGAATGATAATGAACGAATGACAGTTATCGATTAATGAATCGATACAAGATTCAATATATCAAAATCGCTTTGATTATTATGTATAACACCTATACCTTGGTATTTTGAACAAAATAATTAATTAATTAACTTCTTTTTCTGTACTTCATGTACAAAATAATACTTCGCGATCTCTGCACGATTTCCATAGCATCTACGTCCCTACAGCTCTGCCGACAAAATGATCGAAGATGTGCGTCGTGTGCGTTGAGTCTGTGCAAAATCCGCGACCGACTTTTTGCGCGCCATGCAGACTTTTTGTGCGCCGCAGACTCGATCGCACAAAAAGTGTGCCGTCTGCGCAGGGCCATATCGATATGATATTACTGGTGGTAGGTCTCTCATATGTGAGAGGCCACCTGGGTGGGTACCACCGCAATGTCTATTTCTCCCGCCAAACAGCAGTGTTAATGCGCTGTTGTGTTCCGGTTTGAAGGACATTGTAGCCAGAGTAACTACTGGACATATTGAGACTTAACATCTTATGTCTCAGGATGGCGAGCGCAGTGGAATTCCAAGCATTCCCTTGTAATTCATGGTGTTTTTTGGTTTTGCTACTGACCATGAGCGGTCATATCGCTTACCATCACGCATTTACAAAAAAAAAATGATAGTATCGACAGTGCATGGCGCAGCATTATCTGTCACGCACACATGCAAACTTCACGCACACTATCATATTCTCGTTTTGGTTTCACTCAAAATGATACATTGCCGATCTATGTTATACTACATCTATGTGTCATACAGATAAATACCAATGATTTAAATACCGTACTTCATGGATGGGTACCGCCCCCTTAGAGATGTGCCACGCATAACGAATAACCGCAGACTATCAATAATCGGTTTTGAAATGAAAACAATACATAAAAATAAAAATAATTTGTTTCTTAATTGCCGAAATATGTTCCATTAACAGTACTGATTCCATGATAAAATATTTGCATTGAATAAAAGTTACCAGTCATATTTTTTGGTGTTATACTAGAAAATGAATATAAAAAATAGTATCTATTGACTCCACGACTGTAACAATAATATTTCTAGTCCGGTTAATAATAAATAAATAATAAAATAAATAAAGAAGTTTAAAGAAATTATTTTATAAAATCCATACGTTAATCACGCGATTATCGATAACAAGTTCCAAAAAATAATAATCGAATAGATTCATTAACGATTATACACAACCCTCATCCCTACTGCGAGCTGTCAAAATTATCAAGCTAAGTTTTAGTCCATAGCAATGTCCAATCCAAATACTAGGAAATCATGTGTTGTGCCTAAATGCACAAACACAACTACCAATTCGCCAGAAAAGTTGTTTTTTATAGTTCCAATGGACGTTAAAATGCGAAAAAAATGGATAAAGGCTATGAAGAGGTTAGTTTCCTTTGGAGATAAAAGTACAGTTTATTGTTGTGAGGACCATTTTGACGTAAGTATAGTGATCATATTTTAGGTAGGTACATAAATATAAGTAATAATACCTAATTATTTTCATCACATAATGAAACAATTTCTAAGCGATTAATTCCGTGTTTATATTGATTTTACGTTGGCAGGAAAAATGTTAAATCAATAAGTACGCGATTAATCCGGTTAAAAATAGTTTCATTATAAAAGACAGTGATCGTGAATACCTAAGACATTATTGTTATAATCTTTTGTAGTTTACATTTATTTAATACCTATAAACTTCGATCAAATATATACCCTATAAACATAAAATCTGGTCAGAGGTACAAAACCTTTGCGGCCTTATTACAAAAAGATAGCTTAGTACTGGATTTAAACCAGAACTAAAAAGTTTAAGATTGTTACGGTATTAAAGTCAGTTCTTAGACTAAAATTCATTCTTATTACAAATCCAAGACCAACTGAGGACTTTATAGTATTGCAGATAGTTCTTGATTTCCACAGATTACAAGCAAAAAATTAAACTGATCCATTATTTCATTCACTCACCGATATAATATGCACCGTTCCATTTAACATAAACTTGTGCATAGAAATAGTAAAATGTTAAATAAAATGTAACTTTAATGGAGATCATCATGCTAAATATATACAATTTTACCATTAGAATATGTATATACATATATCCCTAATCAAAATAATTTAAAGTGGCGTAATTTTGGTTTTGTTTCACTGTTGAGTTATTTATATAACTAGCGTACAAAGGAATAAATTGTGTGGCGCGCGTACTTGAATAATAGCGAAATGTTTACGTATCGGATTATTATTGATTCTATTTAACAGTACTTTAAGTAATATAAATAAACGTTGTTCATTGTTGAAATGTTTGGCGTGCATACTTGCATATTATCGACATGTCGGCTTATTATTTGTTATTTTTAATAGCAGTTAAAGTAATATAAAGAAAGCTTGTTCTTTTTTAATATATAAGCTCGGCAACAGCGTCACAAGTGCAATAGTTTTTGTTAAATTTCGTACGCAACGTATACGTCAGTTAATCAAGTCGAAATATGGAGCATTCAAAGAAGAAAAAGGGTGAAAATTGGACTTCTGAAGAAAAGGTTAGTCCAAAGCCATCATCTTGTTATTAATCAGTGTAATAAATAACTTTTGACCCAATCAATACGAATTTCGTTATTATTCTAGGAAATATTACGCCAACTTAAATAATAAATATTAATTGACGTTTCGAGGTTAGTACAGGAGCTAAACTAGGGGTCTCGGTGGTTTAATTTTTGGTACCATAAATAATGCTCGCACTCGCCTTAAATCTTGTTTTGTAATAACGTTTCATTTGGTTCGTAGTCTAAACCTGATACTAAACTCGGTACTTTAGTTAGTTCACGTTTTGTAATAAGGCCGATGGTGTCAGAACTTTCCGTTATGTTTTTACATAGTACACAGGGTTGCCAACTGTCCCTCGTACATATGCAGCTAAAAATCTCGTATTTTGACTTTCAAACCTCGTACGGTCAATGGCATGTCTATTTTCAACTATAGCCTTTGCTGTTAAGGCTAAAAATCCATTGGGAAATTTTGACAGTGCTATAAAAGACACTATTTGGCGTGGGAACGCAAGTATACTCTAAGGTCCATTTTTGTCGTGTCTGGTACTCACATCTGGCCGCTTTCTCTCCTTATCCTAACGGTCGCTTTTTTATGCCGGTCAGTCGCTGGGTTGCGGCCGTAGTCTACTTAAAACAATAGCGGCCGGGGTTGCCTTGATACCTGGGCTCATGGGTGCCCTTTTGCGCAAATTTGGTAAAGTTTTATCCGACTTGGCTTAAAGCAGTAATAACAAAATGTCAACAGTGCAGTGGTAGATGGGACAGCTACTAATGACAATCGTTACGTAAATGTAGCAATGGAACTACATATTAAAAAAACAAACAAACAAAATTATCAAAATCTCGTACATATCGTACATGTCCTCGTACCTCGTACGGCAAACCACAAATCTCGTATTTGTACGAGGAACCTCGTAAGTTTGGCAACCCTGATAGTACATATTATAATATCTTGAGAACAATGCAACTGTTTTGCGTTATCCTTTGTTTTCTATACAAGTTGTAATCTATACTAGACTGTGCCTACTGCTCTGCTCGCGTCGACTAGGTGTAAGTGGCTAATAATTTTTTTTTCTTGATTTAGATTGAAAATGATATGGAGAACTATACTAAATATAAATTGGTCGGGGGAAGAATTAAACTAAAACAGGGTATAGTTCCACACAAATTCAAATGCCAACAGGAAAAGGAAGATAAACCTCCGAGATCTGCAGTACAAAAACGTAATCGTATAGAATATTTTGAGAAACTCTTAAATAAAGATGAAACCTCGATGTTAGAAAAACCTGAAGAGATATTTGTTGTTAGCTGTGAAGACGAATAGAAATAGAAGATCCATTAAGTTTAATTTTAAGTTAATTTACTAAGAAGAGCGTTACCTACCTATATTATACATAGGTGCCCACCAATAGCTACAAAACTATAATACATACATATTTGTTGTCTTTAACTTACAAATTTAATGGTAGGTAGGTAGTTCTACTATTTGAGTTGCATTCTTCCATTACGACGTTAGTTGGGTATTTTGTTTTGATAAAACAATTTAGAACAGATAAACTATTAAGCATAAGTAGTAGCACGGAAATTTCACTTACCGTTGCATTTTTAATCCTCGCATTTCGGCGGCAACGAAATCACTATTTGTTGATAAGTAATGCGCAACCATTAATCCATCTATTTTAGGTAGATTATCCGATTGCCCTTTTTCGAATCCTTCATCAATTTTATTAATCGAATTATATTTACTATTATTAAACTATTAACTTAATACGCGAACGAAAACCAACAACGAAACACTGCGCAAGCTATTACAACTACTATAATCGCTGGCGATTTGATACGAAGCGAGTCGTGGCCCGTGCGGCGCGTTGTGAAATGACGACACAAGCGATCACGTCATTAGTCTGTGTTTCGCATTGAACAGCGTGCTGCGTGGTGTCGCGACGATTATTATTGTTGAGTGTATACAGGTTTTTTGTACATAATAATTAATAAATCGATCAGCGACAGTGGTCTCAATGTAATTCGGAACAGCCTAAATGACATATGTCAAATTCGGAGGTCGGGAAGTGTAAGTGGGTTATTTTTGTTGAGTAAAAACTAATATAACTAACGGCACGAATCTTGAGCGCTGACCGTTACTTGCGCAGATGTCGATTTTTGGGTCTCTTTAGAGGTATGATGAAGTAAGCGGGCGGGGGCATTATCGCATCGGCCAGTGATTGGTTCACTACGCAACGCCATATTGTTGTTATGCCTAATTCATTCATTGCGTTTGTTCAATTCATTCATTTATTTTGTCCTTAAGTTCACGATGCGCAAAGCTATCCCCACTCTGTCGCCGAGCGCTCAAGATCCGTGCCGGCGGTTATAACAATAATGAATCCTGACAGTGTTTCTGCACAAGTTCCGGATATTGCTGATGAAGTTAGGTAAGTAGAGATTTTATACAGACAATAATAAACGCTTTTGTATTTTTAGCAAGTACGCATTATGACCTCTCTTTGCTATTGTGCTAACCAAGTCATACGCGTTATAATCTCTCCATTATTGTGTGTTTAAAAGCAAATAATATTTTATTTCAATATCAATGCGTATGTATTTAGCAAGCCGTGCGTGTTCTATCCTATACGCTGTTGTGTTTACGAAGTCGAGAGTGCATATACAAGGTTATTTTTAGTATACTACAAAGCCGAAAGTAGTTTGTTGAGAATCAGTAACACAATCCATTGCACAAAATTTTAACATACGTTATATTTTATCCCAAAAACATATTAAAATTCCGTCAAGCTGGTTACCTTGTTGATTAATAAAAATCCAGCGCGTGTCGGTCGTTCACCGATTAAAGTACTTACACAGCCGGCCGATGCCAAATGCAAGGACACCATCCCTCCACCACGCCCCGCACACTACGGCGCGGCGGTGCGTGCGGTGCGTTTGATCTAATAATATTAGACCCCGGAAGTCTCGGCGCGTACGCATCTTTCGTAATTTTGCTTAGACTACTCCGCGCACGTACCGATTTCGCGATGGCTTTTCGATACACTTTACAGCAATGTTGAGTATACAGATATGGTGCGTAGTCTCGCGATTTGTGGTGATAATGTGTCTGCGGCAGTGAGATAATATTATGAAGCTGCAAAGTGAAAATGAACTAAAAAAACAAAACTGAAAGTTTTAATACAATAAAACAGAACACTTATGTGCTATCAAAATTAGACCGCAATATGCGTAAGCGGGCTCGGTTGTGTATTAGGGAAAGGGGTGGACATTTTGAACAATTACTTAGGTATGTTTAGTTGTTATTGTAATAGCAATGAAGTGGTAAATATTAAGCCGAGTTTCGATTTGTTCTTAACATACACATCCCTCGCAAAGCATTATCTTTGGTGAAAACGCAAACGTGTTGTTAAAATGTTGTTTATAAACCAAACAGTGTAAAGAGTACCAGTGTTGTGCGTGTGCGTGTGTTGGCGCGAAACCCACGGCGCGGCGCATCGTGGCGCGGCAGATGCGCGGCGCGCGCTTGTTCCCATGCATTTTTCAAGAAATGAGATAATTATCGTAACCTGTCACGGCGTGAGTTTTCATTATTATTATTGTTTTTCTAATTTATCTGATCTTTTATACCAAAATCTAATTTGGGTGTTTCGGCTTTATGGTATACAAAAAATAACGTTGTATATCGGTTTCGGTCGCAGTCTTGATATACCCTGTATATATATATACTTATATAGATATTATGCTTTTAATTTTTATTTCAATAGCCAATCAACTAAAGCATTGACTACTGAGGTACAAACTATAAGAAGGAAAAAGACTAATGCACAAAAATGTAGAGAATATCGTGAGAGAAAGAAATTACAAAATGCAATGGTACAAAACATAATTCCAGAGAGATCAGATGAATGTACTAAGACTGATCAATTACAAACTAAAAGACCTAAAACTAATGCAGAAAGAAGAAAAAAATATTATGAAGCGCAGAAATTAAAGAAACAACAAATTAAAAAAATACCTAAAACTGTGAAACAAAAAAATAAAGAATATTACGAAAGGAAAAAAAAGATACAGGCTTTAAACACTTTAAATCATAATTCAGGTGCGTAATTATAATTTTTTAAATTACAATTCCTTCACTAATTAATCGAAAGGAACTTCGTTCCATCCGGGTGTCCCTTGACACCTCTCAAGTTTTTTTAAATTTATACATATTCTGTTTTAAATTCGTAGAAGTTATAAGCGAAATAGTTTGTCTAATTGTTAATTGATTCAAAAGAGTTAGTCTATCGGTGAGTTAAATAAGATTATTCCTTCTTTGTACAATTATGTTGCATAATTTAAATTAGTAAAAGTAATTCTGTGTCATTTGTCAAGTGAGACAGTACAAATTCTGAAAATTTCCGTTTTTTTTATTAGTTTTCAAAGAACGTCGTGGCAAACCCGTGTGTGAAGAGCTTCGAAAGCAAATATTTTGTGGGGTCGATGCTGGCAAATCAAGTTACCAAATATCTAAAGACTTGATACTTCCCAGGTCTACAGTCCAAACTATCATTCAGCACTATAAAAAAAATAAAACAACTTCTTGTTTGAAGAAAACTGATAGACTGAGGGCTGATGTAATAAATGGTAAGTGTAAATATTTTTAAATCTTATTTTAAGTATTAACTAATATTTCAATGTATTTCGGAACACAGCCTATGTCATGTTACTCGTCAGTTATATTTGTATATTTTGTATACAAAATATGGGCATAGTAGGTCTTTGCTTTGAATCGTATTTGTTTGAATTTTAAAATGAGTTATTATTTGTATCTTTTATAATATAATTGTTGTGCTGTTCCTGAATGCATGAATAATAGTGACAAAACACCGGACCACTTATGGATTCGAGTGCCAACTGATTTAATTAGGAGAAAATCTTGGTTTGAAGTTGTGATAAGGGATCCTAAGCTTTTAACTAAAAAAACTTGTTTGTACTTTTGTGAAGATCATTTTGATGTAAGTAACTATATGCATTACATATATAAAATATCTTTTACAATTGGTTACATGCAGAAGTGCATGTTTTCATTTATATTCATATTTGGAGGTTAAAGAAGCTAGTAAATTGAGTTGCTAATTTATATCTTTCGCTTCAGTTGGGACAAGACATGGAAAACTATACCAATTCCAAAATAATGGGTTCAGTAAAAAGGATTCGTATGAAACCAGATTGCGTGCCCTCTAGATTCGATTGGAATGGGAAACTTATGTCTGATCTAATGAATCTCATCTTGCCGAAGCTAAAAAGCTAAAAGCTAAGCTAAGCTGATGAGGGGATTTAAGCATCTCAAATTGTATTTGTGACAAAAAGGATATGTTTATCTGAGACCACTTTGTGTTTGTGCTGGCATTAAAACTTATAAAACAGAAGTACAGAAACAGACAAAGCGAATGCTATTCTTAGAATGCATGCGGAGAAAATGATTCGAAGACTTGGAGAATTTCGCATGTTTAAACTGCATTCAGTTTTAAATCCTAATTTAATTTGTTATGGTTTTATTAATTTACCTGGTATCTATATTTTAATAATATAGTCCCACCCTTTGATAATACTGTGTCTCATAGTTATGCCACATTAAGAGAAAATAAACTTAAACCAATTTCATATCGCCTATCTGTATAAAATTTAATATAAATAAAGTAATAAAATATTTTTAATTACTAGTTTTGTATTTGGTGCAATATAATATGCATTTATAAGCTGTGAAGCAAATACTTCATCATCTACCAGTCATGAAGGATTTCAGTTGTGACCCTTTTGACCATAAATCAGAATTTATGCAAACTTACTTAACTTATGTATACTTGTGTATTTCAATATTTTATATGGTTTTAAATTTACTATCTGTAAGTTTTCAGGTATGGACAAGGGAACACAATTACTAACTGCCTTCACATAAATGACGTCAGGAGGTTGTATTAAAAATCTGTTACTGATAGATTGATGAAGACGAATTAAAATATCTCAAAAATTGATACAATCTGCAGGAAAATATACTATGCTTTAATTTCAACCACTGATGATTTAATAACAAGTGAACAAGCGAAATATACAACTTTAAAGATTGTAAAATAAAATCACAATTTATACCTTGTTTTATTATCTGTATCAGTCCATATACGTCCTACTCCAGGGCACGTGCCTACTCTACAGTCGAGAGAATGATCGAGAGGAGTTAGGCCATATTATAATTCACCACTCTGGCGAAGTAGGCTGGCGAACTTTTCACACCATATATTTTTTACAAATCGCTGGGGTATACAGGTTTTCTAGCGATGTTTTCTTTCATTATCAATACACACATGATTCCGAAAAGTCAGAGGTGTGCCCTGGGATTTGAACCCGCGACCACTGTGAACATGTTCGTTACTTAAACGCCACCACGCACTTAATGTTTTATTATAAACTACTATTCATATTTGTTCCGGATGTTGCTGTTGGTGAGACTCGAAGTCTGTCATAGTTTTTATTACCCATGATACAGGACATATCCCATTGTCGGGTCAAAACTATGTATTTGACTGTATGTGGGTTGTATTTTTGTGTTGGATGTATTTATTTATTCAATGGATATGATACAAATGTTATATGTTCTTATTTAGGGTGAATTTGTTTTATTTTAAGAACTCAATATTGTTTTTTTGTTTCAGCAACAGCCCAGAAGTCAGATGTCGAGGCAAACTCTTCGAAAAATGAAGAAAATGCAGGTTAGTTTACACACATTTTATTACCATTTAGTAAGATTTATTATTATCTCGTGTAGTAAGGAATCTTTTGTAAAATACATACGAATAATCGATTGTATTGTCGGAATTTTTATTCCGGGGACTCGTCGGTTTATTTATTCTATAAGTAGATAATAATTGATAAATTATGTTGTTTATGAAGACCGAGCGGACTCGAGATCGGATACAATGTCGGCGAGCCCTGTTGAACACTTAATAATCAAAACAGGTGGGTCCCTCTTCTAACAAAAATAGCACTATTTTCTTGTAAAAATATTTTGAAGGAAATTGTCTATAAATAGTCTCGCAAAACCAAATGCTTTGTTTATCTGCGAGTACATAGTGTTTTACATATTGCATGTTTTACATAATATACATTTGTTGTGTTATACATACATGTGCCTAATTATATTGTTATGAAGAGGTACTTTTTGATATTTTTAATGGTAGATGTGTACGTAGGCATGATTAATTATTATTCTTCTACGCTTTCATAAGTTGATAGTAATATTTCGCATTTAGTTTTTGTATTTGGATTCGTATTTCCTATTTGTAAAAGGATATTTTTTTCTATAGAGAATTTGTACGACTATATGGAAGACATGTCGATGTATGAAGACGACGCTGCGTGCACCGCCGAGACAGATGCAGTGACAACCAAAGGTACTTGCCAATAAATGATAATCTATACTAATATAAAATAGTGCGTGGTGTCCTGTTGGTAACGGATCAGATGCGACTGCCAACATGTTCACAGTGGTCACGGGTTTAAATCCCAGGGCACACCTCTGACTTTTCGGAGTTATGTGTGTATTGATAGTCAATCACCACGCACTATAACGGTGAAGGAAAACAAGAAAACCTGCATACTGTGGCGATTTTGAAGAATTTCTACAGTATGTATAGTCCGCCAACCCGCACTAGGCCAGCGTGGTGGATTATATGGCCTAAGCCCTTTCAATCGTACTTTCGATTGTAGAGGAGACCCGTGCCCTGCAGTGGAACGTATATGGGCTGATACAGATACAGCTGAAGAGTTTGTATGGACGCGCTAATCTCAGGAAATACTGGATCGAATTAAACAATTCTTTTAGTATTAGAAAATCCATTTATAGAGGTAGGATATAGAAAGGTTTGTATTGTGGGAAAAATATAGTAGGACTTTTTCACGTGAGTGACGCCGCGAGAACTTGTATTACTAATATGTAAATATGTAACTAAGTTCCTGACGCAGTTGGTTAAGAGGTCCGTTGTGAAACGAGAGCTGTTTTGATCACCACACAGAGCCAAATGTATAGATATTTACCTCAGGTCTGTGCATTGTATGATTGAATAAGTCTTCGGTAATTTTTGATGCGATTCTAGACTTGTATTACTGTTGGTTCTGGACTATGTATGTGACGCTTCATCCTGGTGTCTTTTTTTTCTCCTTCCTTTGATGCGATTCATGTAGTTCAGAATAATATTGATTATAAATTTACGACCGCCTGCTTGCATTAACTATTCAGACATAGATCGTTCTTCCACCACAGTAGTCTAGCGCAGTTATACACATAATATAACTCCAATATTGACTTTCAGAAGAGGAGTCGTACCACATATCACAATGCAGCGTGTGCAACGAGGAAATAACCGAGTAAGTAACGTTGAATACTAGATATTATAAAGATTAACTCTTTGTGAATGTCTTAAATTAAACCACAGTCACATTTATCAAATAGTAGAATAATTAAGACATACATACATACATAAACTCACGCCTTTATCCCCGAAGGGGTAGGCAGAGGCGCCACCAGGACACCCACATTTCGCCTTGTATGTTCCGCCCCACGATGTGATAGGGGGCGAGGCTATCGCCATATCTGGCACAAATTCCTGACTCCGGACTGATAATGAATAGAAAAATCCAATATCACTTTACCTGACCCGGGACTCGAACCCGAGACCTCAGCTTTGTAAACGTACCGTAATACAACTACGCCACCGAAGCAGTCCGAATAAGTAAGAAATGTTATAAATAAGTTATCAATTGAATAATGAACTAGATATGTAATATGTATAAAAAGAGGTCAGTGAGAGGTCATTTAGCTGGGTACAGTCGAAATACTACGTCAAGATTTAGATAATCGTTTGGTGCGTCTTGAACATGCATAGTCGGGGTCCGCATTCTCTGTCTTCTTCCTCCATTGCGTTTGAATTTTCAAGATTCGAGACACGTAAGGCTTTGATACCCACTACCCACGGCACAAGACTCGATCTTAGTGTGGAGTCAGGACTGTATGTGACTGTTGGGTGCATTTATTTTTACAGCCTCCGTGGCGCAGTTGATAGACGTAGGCAGTGAAACGAGAGGCCGCGGGTTCGATCCCCGCACCGAGACAAATGTTTGTGTCAACCAAATATTTATTTCAGGTCTGGGTGTTTGTGAGACCGAAAAGTCTCTCGTAGTTTCTGATACCCACGACACGAGATTCGATCTTAGTGTGGAATCAGGACTGTATGTGACTATTGGGTGCATTTATTTATTTATTTTATTTTATTTTGTGTGCAGGTTCCGCTACACGTGCGTGCAGTGCAGTAACTTCGACTTGTGCAGTTCGTGCGAGATGAACCGCGCGCATCACCACCACTACGTACTGCGAGTGCCGCACCCCACGCCGAACGTGAGTAATAAAACTGTAATAAAACGTCAATGAAAAGGTCGACTGGGAGATAATGCCACTGGCATTAAGTCCGCCTTGTATACTTTTGTATATGAAGCTTAATAAATAAAAAAAAATAAATAAAAAATGCCAACTTAACGAAAAGTAACAAAAGAAAAACAAAAATATTACAAAAGCCTTTTGACGTGTGGACACGTGAGTGAGTTGACGTGAACACACTAACACCACGCCGCAGTGAGCGACACACTTTCAACGTTTGTTTCCTGTTATGCCGTGTAAATACTAATATTATGCATGATATTGATAGCCTCTGTGGTGTAGTTGTACTACGGTACGACTACGAAGCTGAGGTCTCGGGTTCGAATCCCGGGTCAGGCAAAGTGATATTGGGTTTTTCTATTCATTATCAGCCAAGGAGTCAGGAATTCGTGCCCGATATGGTTATAGGCTTCGCCCCCTATCACATCATGGGACGGAACACACAAGGCGAAGGATGGTGTCCAGGTGGCTACCCCTTCTGGGATAAAGGCGTGAGTTTATGTATGTATGTATTGATAGCCTTCGTGGCGGATTCGATCCGCGCATCAGACTCATCACGTGAACACGTCATGATGAAAAGGCTTAAGTTTTTAAAAGTGTATTTGTGTGAATTTCAGGAGGAAGTGGAGTCTGTGCTGACAGTCATACGCTTGCACCTGCTGAAAGATCTCGACCCGATAAAAGAACCGAAACAAGAAGAAATAATGTGTGTATCATTTTATACTATTAAAATATTAATTTAGTTTTATTTTGTACGTCATATTATACATTACTAAAATTAACATCCAATTTGTATAGTATTTAATTTATTTATATTTTTTGCAATATTAATGCTCTGATTAAATTCCATTAAACAAAAAATAGGTGTTTGCTATATGTATGAAATCGATGATGTGTCAAACAATATTATCAGGTAGTTGCAAAGCATCGCTCATTTATGCAGGCTCATCAATGACGATAATGTTATAAATTATCCTTATTTCAGTATAAAAATGGAAGAAATCACTGTGGAGAGTGAAGTACAGAGCGAGCTGGTAGAAGATGATGTCCAATCAGAGGACATGGACAAAATTATAGAAGCTAGAGTCCCACCTCAAACAACTGAACAAGATATGGTAAGTTGATAATAGTACATACATACATAAACTAACGCCTTTATCTCAGAAGGGGTAGGCAGAGGCGCCACCAGGACACCCACATTTCGCCTTGTATGTCCGTCCCATTATGTGATAGGGGGCGAGCCTATCGCCATATCGGGCACAAATTCCAGTCTCCAGGCTGATAATGAATAGAAAAATGCAATATCGCTGCCTGACCCTGCTTTGTAATCGTACCGTAGTACAACGACGCCACCGAGGCAGTCTATTATAGTAAATAATACATTTTGGAAGTGGTAGAGCCACGCTGTTATCATTCATCACTCAGCATGAATGGGCAGGCTCGTCCGGGACCGCACCACTGTTCACTCTCACACTCTCCACCGGGTTTGATGGTCCAGATACACATCCATGACCAAGTATTGTGGATGTTCATGGGCGGTAGTGACCACTGACCATCAGTAGGCCTGTTTCCTCGTTTCCCACATATGCAATAAAAAATATATATAAAATTGTAACTGGTGGTCAACGCGGCCCGCTAAACAGGACTGTGTGAAAATCATGTGCAGGAAATTTAGTTTCTGAATAAACTTTATCGAGCTAGGAATAGTGGTGATGAGTTTGATCATCACTGCTTAAGGTTCATCATACAATTGGTCAATTTCCAATATCTTAATTAATAAGAGAGACAACATGTATAACATCCGCGTAAATCTAAGAAACCATAATGAGAGAGAGATAATGCTAATCCTTGGTTAATGCTAGGATAAGTACATATTATAAATTTATTATATCTCAAAATAAAATACTGTTTCGTTTGTTTTCCACAGCGCTTTGTGGATGAATTCAAATGTTATAACTACAAGTATTGCGGTGTGCCGCTGTGTCTAAACACCACGGTAAAAACTCCTAGAAAATTGTTCATCACTGTACCAACGGAGAAAAGTATGCGGGACAAGTGGTTGAAACTCGCACGGCGGGACCCCGCCACCCTCAATCCGTATACTACTTTTCATTTCTGTGAAGACCATTTTGATGTAAGTTATATTAATAATTATTATTTTATATAATTTACAATTCATTAAAAGTCTCCATAGTTGCGTGACGTAGGGCCAGTCCTCACGAAACCTTTCTTTCCACCTACGCCTAGGTCTGCCGCGTCGTGTTTTTGTCTGGTCAGGTCCACTCAGTAGAGATTCTTGCCCACGGCTGGGGTACATGCGGCACGAGACCGGCCCACTGCCACCTCAACTTCACGGGTGGAAGGAAAGGGAGGAGGCCTTTGCCCACCAGTGGGACATTAATA
The DNA here is from genome assembly GCA_949752805.1 of Deilephila elpenor. NCBI lineage: Eukaryota > Metazoa > Arthropoda > Insecta > Lepidoptera > Sphingidae > Deilephila > Deilephila elpenor. The sequence continues at coordinate 7,011,678 of OX457119.1, forward strand.
TCTGAAAACTAAACCCTCATTGTTTCTGATACCAATGACACTAGATTTGTGGCTTACTGTGGAGTCACGACTATGTTTTGGGTGTATTTATCATTTAAACGAGTAATTGAATTTTAGTGTTACTTTTATCATTTTACTATATTTTTACTCTATTATATTATTTTTGTTTTTAAATTTCAGTTGCCAAAGGACATGGAGAATTACATGCAATACCATGTAATGGGTTCCGTGTCACAAATCCGAATGAAAAAAGGATGCGTTCCGACCAAGTTCGACTGCCATCCTGACTGGGGCAAACGGCCCTGTACCGCTCAAGAATCGTACATTCTAGAAAAACGAAGGAAGTTAATGATACAGGATTGTGATAGCGAATCAGTCGGAAGTAATTCTGGGCATTTTATTGCAGGTATGGTTTTTAATACCTTATTAAAAATTTATTTCAAGTAATTAAACGAATGGATTATTAACTTTGGTTTATTTGTAATGTCTTAAATATACTGTAATCAAAATGCCATGTTTGTTCCTTATTTGGATTTTTGCAAAAAAAATTGTTGCATAGTCTGTAACCGGCGCGGGCCTACTCAACAATCGAGGGAATCGATTGAGAGTGGTTAGGCCATATAGTCCACCACGCTGGCCTAGTGCGGGTTGGCGGACTTACATACCGTAGAAATTCTTTAAAATCGCTACGGTATGCAGGTTTCCTCACGATGTTTTCCTTCACCGTTAAAGTGCGTGGTGATTGACTATCAATACACACATAACTCCGAAAAGTCAGAGGTGTGCCCTGGGATTTGAACCCGCGACCACCGTGAACATGTAGGCAGCCGCGTCTGGTCCGTTACCAACAAGCCGCCACGCACCATGTGTATAAAAGGTGTAATTTTTTTTTATTATTATTTCAGATGACACTACCATTTCAAAGACTGCAGAGAAGTCGACGCAAGTACATTTAAGATATCAATTCAGGAGCAAGGCGGTGCAAACACAGAATAAATTGGTCAGCCGGACCACATCACCGTTTAGAATCATTTACAAGTCTGTGTCAACGTCACCATGCAATATCGATAGTCTTACAGACAGTAAACCATATAACCGAAATTCAACTAAAGCAAGGAAGAAAATTCTTAACTAAACAACAATGTGATAATATTACACATCTTGTGTAACTCAGCGAAAACTTCACAATAATATCGACGAACTGACAGCCTCCGTGGCGCAGTTGGTTGGACGCCGGCTGTGAAACGAGAGGCCGCGGGTTCGATCCCCGCATTGAAACAAATAATTGTTTGTTCCACAGGTATTTGTTTCGGGTCTGTTTGTGAGACCGAAAAGTCTCGTAGTTTCCGATACCCACGACACAAGACTCGGCCTTAGTGTGGGGTCAGGGCTATGTATTTGACTGTTGGGTGTATAAATAAATATTTATTTAAATATCAAGTTTTAAAGACAGTCAATGAATTCTCGCCAAACAGCAGTGTAAATGCACTGTTGTGTTCCGGTTTGGAGCACATCGTGGCCAGAATAACTACTGGACATAATGAGACTTAACATCTTATGTCTCAGGATGGCGAGTGAAGTGGAATGCCAAGCATTGGTTTGTAATTCATGGTATTGTTTGTAGTTTGCGCCCTCCATGACTATGATTTTTTATGTATTATCATCATTTGGAGTCAGGAATTTGTGCCCGATATAGCTATAGGCGCGCCCTCTATCACATTGTCGGGCGGAACATACAAGGCGAAATGTGGGTGTCATGGTGGCGCCTCTACCTACCCCTTCTGGGATAAAGGCGTGAGTTTATGTATGTATTTGGTTTTCTCGGAAAGATAATAATATAATGTAATATATTTTGTGGTTGACTCCTTTCATGTTATCAAATTAATGAAAACTGGACAGGGGACTAAACCACGTAGAAACTTTTATGTAATAGTGTAAAAAGTACAATCTCTTATTGTTGCTACTGGAATAAAACTGTCCCAACATAAAACTAAGCCAAGTGGATTGCTAATATACGATTATCATCGAAAGGGCTTATTTGAAATCTACAAATGTAAATAGTTTTAAGAACTAGATCATATTATAGCTATGGTCTGTGCTTGACTTCAATTGCAAGATATTTTTATTAAATAATGCTGTTAAATCTTCTTTGTCGTTTTATTTCCTTGTTATTTTACTGGAAAAGTGGCTACACCTACTGAAATAATTTCAAAGATATTGAACAAATTAAATTCCCATAATTTCTTGTATCTACACAAATAAATAATAATTTAGTCTAGCACAACAATAAACAGACGGTCAATTGGAATTATTGTACACTGTTATTAATCAAGTAATGTTTTATATGGTGTGAGTACCGTTAATTAATCTTGATAAACTTGTGATGTAATATATATATATTCGTATGTATAGTATGTTGTATTCCAGGATTAAAATACGATAACACTGGAGGAGCCTTTAAATGAGACAAGTACCGGGCAACGAAGAAAGCGAGTTCGAAAGGAAAGTATATAAAGAATCACTACACCTAGCGACTCCGCTTCTACTCGTACTAGTCACTTGGAACAACCAGCGGGAAAAAGTGTTATTGCATATATTTTATACAGTTATTACAGCACTGTATAAAGTTATAATCGCCCAATGCTAGTCCCGGGACTGCTCTATAATCGAGAATCCATCAATTTTGTTACTAGGGACGGCCCCGCTCCGCCCGCAACATATTACTTCCCGTACGTACTGTTTTATTTATAATCAAACTAAATGCTGTCCTCCGTGGGGTGAGTACGTACTATTTACAAAAAATTAACATAATACTCATTAGAATTTCTGACTGTTTGTCTGTGCTGTCGTGCGCGATGAACTCAGAAACGGCTCAACGGATTTCGATGAAATTTAGTATGGAGGTAGCAGACACCCCAGATTAAAACTTAGGCTACTTTTTATCCCGAAAAATTTAGTCCTCCTGTGGGATGAGGAAGGAAATAAGTACTTAAAAGGATGGGATGGGACTGGAATACATGCCTTGAGTGAAAATGAGACAGGATGGGTGGGATATAACGGGACGGGCCGGGATGGGATGGGAAATGCCAAATAAAGTTAATCACGCAGAAGCAGTTTGCGGGCAGAAGCTAGCATAAAATAATTTATGGGCTTGGTAAGAAAAAAACTTGGGAGGTGTCAAGGGACATCCGCATGGAACGAAGTTCGATTTATTATTTTTTATGTACAAAAAACCTGTATACACTCAACAAAAATAATCGTCGCGACACCACACTGTTCAATGCGAAATAGAAAGACGAAAAGAAAATAACTGGCTTGCTTTCTATGAGAGAGAGAAACACGCGCACGCCGCACGGCTAACAACTATAGCAAAAAGTGTCGTTACAACTTTTGATCTTAATTTTTTCCGTCTAGCCTCCTTTCGCAACGCGCGATAAGGAACTTCGTTCCAATAAAACATTTACAGAGTATTTACATTCAGACTTTTATTTGTTGTATTTACATCATTGCCGTCAATACAGACGGTCGACTTCATTTCATCTATTATCTAGGGGAAATCGACTTTTGTACACACTGCAGGTCTGCTTAGTCGAGGCTGCAACAAAAAACATATATTATATTAGTAATTATCTTTACAATTAGCCTACAGCAGTACAGGTGGACTATTGTGTTACCACTATTATTTTCTGAGTAATTTGGCGATAGGCTCGCTCCCTATCACATCGTGGGACGGAACACACAGGGCGAAAAGTGGGTGTCCTGGTTATTACTAAGGGAAACTCTGCCTACCCCTTCTGGGAAAAAGGCGTGGGTTTATGTATGTATGTAATTGTAGTTTGCCCACCGTTCTCGTCTCTCCATTCGTTCTGTTCAATGTGCAAGGGGTCCGGCGCTTCCGGCTGCGAGTCTGTGTGCCACTTGTCCTCGTCGGTGCGTCGGCCATCTTGTCGCGTCGTCGTGCGCGTGCTCGGGACACGCATCAAACATATTCTTTTTGCTGAAACTGAAACAATTATGTAAATGAGATGGTTTGGTCATATAAATTGTTACATATAATGAGAACAAATTATTGCTGAATATAGATATTCCAAAAAGACTTGTTTCGGCCGTAAGCAGCCACATGCAGATACAATGTATGCCATAAATGCATAGCACATTTGTGTGGGGTTCTAAATGTTATGGTAAATCCACACCACAGTTACTTTTTGTTGAGAAACGTTTCCAAATGTTACTCGGCAACATCTGATAACAAAATTATAGTACATGTTGTAGTGTTGAATGTTATATGTTAAATAATGTTGCCTAACATGTGGTTAGGTAACTGCAGTGTGGCTGCACCATTACTTTGTATATGATGGCTAGTATTATTATGTAACAAATAATTTAGAAGTGTAATCTACCTTGTGGCATGTTCCCATTCACCAACAGTATCATCGGTCCCGTGGTGGGGCTCCGTCGCTTCTCTCTGCTCACATCTGAATTGCTCGGAGTAGGCACTTTCTTGATGTGCACTACATTCTGTATTAATGTTACACTACTGTTTACCTCTACAGTGTCTGTATCTATTTCATCAGCCACATTTTCCTGTTGAAAATATTAAGTAATTTTAAAACTCAGTCTGAATATCAAGAAAATGAATGTGTTAATCATTGTCCTATCTTTTATGTTTTATTATTTAGATATTTAAACAAGATTATATTAATACATAGTATTCAATTTAATTATTGCAAAAACTTACATTATTCTACGAAATTTTTTCATTACTAAGTTAAAAACTAATAACTTACTAAAAACAAATAATTTACATTGAAAATTAGTCTGTGAAGCTTAAATGCATTATTATGTGAAACCCATGACAATTTAGTGAATGAATATAGAGATAATGGGATACATACAGAGTCTGCTTCTTCTAGTTTTGTTTTATTCTCTGCAACTTCTTTACTTGTTTCCGTCATTGTTTCTTCGTCCTCGTCCTCAGATTTTATCTCTGATTTTATACTGAAACAACAATAATTAACTAAATCATTGTATGCACTGCATATTTGCCATATAGCCCGTACCAACTTGGTGAGTATTTTTTAAAATTGTCAAATACTCTACATCATCCATTACTCAGACATATAAATTGTATCACAAGTTTCCTAAATATGCCAGTAATTCTAAATTCATAATCCATAAGCCTGCACTTCAATACGTGCAGATATTAAGCCCCAGCTGATTGTCTGTTAAAATTACATTGATTTGATAAATAATTAAAATATAAAAAAAAATGTATTCTTTTATTTGCTTCTCATGTTTAAAATTATGAGAATTATTACACGATGTGCAACCAGTAACATCAACCCAAGAATATGTAAAAATAACTCCTACCTAACTGCATCATCGAGATCTTGATTAGGGTCTCCTATAGGGTCCATTTTCTGCATCAGATGCCGACGTATCCTGCTCAGGACTGAATGAATTTCAACCTGTAATGTGAAAAATGTTGAACATAGTATCTTAATAAGCACAGATACAATAGTGGTGGTGATGTATATGTGTATGTGTATGTGTGTATGTGTATATGTGTGTATGTGTATGTGTGTATGTGTATGTGTATGTGTGTATGTGTATGTGTATGTGTGTATGTGTATGTGTGTGTGTGTATGTGTATGTGTGTATGTGTGTATGTGTATGTGTGTATGTGTATGTGTGTATGTGTGTATGTGTATGTGTGTATGTGTATGTGTGTATGTGAATGTGTGTATGTGTATGTGTATGTGTGTATGTGTATGTGTGTATGTGTGTATGTGTATGTGTGTATGTGTATGTGTGTAGTGTACTGGTGGCGCGTGACACTCACGTAAGGCCTGGGCTCGGGTACTCGCAGTACGTAGTGGTGGTGATGCGCTCTATTGAGCTCGCATTGGCTGCACATGTCGAAATCATTGCACTGCACACACGTGTAGCGGAACCTGCACGCAAGTATACACACACACATATACTTACACTGCTACACTGAACACTCTAAAGCACACTAATACTACGCCCTGATACATACCCTCTTATTTCGCCTTCACATACATTGCAATGGTAACCCTGGTGTAAGGTCGGATCACCTGAAAAAAGAAAAATTTAAATAGCAGAAGCAGACTAAGTAACATTTTTTTAGAATTTAAATACAATTATAATCACTTCGCTATTTAATATCACGACCCGGTGCGGCAGGTTTTTGTATTTAACAAAGTGGTATTGTGGCCGACCATCAGGACTGAGTCGATATCGATCAGCTGTTCGAATTAGATTTCTACAGTTTCGAGCGGCTATTCGAAAGTTCGCGCTAATCTCAGAAACTACTGATTCGATTTGAAAAAATATTTCAGTGTTAGATATTCTATTCAGCGAGGAAGGCTATGGCGTACTTTTTATCCAGGATAATTATACTATAGCGGGCCTTTTATCCCGGAAATATATTTCACGCGAGCAAACTCCGATCAATTCTAATTCTTTCTATAATAAAACAATCTTTTTGTATTGACGGTTTAGTTTTTTCGTCGACCATCCGAATACGTGACATTGTGGAGTTATTATCCGTCGGAAATATCTGTGGACCTGAATAATTAACGTCATTGGAACATAAGTTCAGCAAATTCAGAATAAAGGTTAAACAAATTAAATTAAAATAGAAAAACGAATAAAAAATAGAATTCGCATTCATCTCAAAACGTTTGTAATGTAAAATAACAAAGTAGATAGGGAAACACAAAAAAATGAAATGTGAACCGCATTCTAGCTAGGTACACATATATTTCCGACAGGTTATACAGTGCGTCCGAGGTAACTCACCTCGTGGTTCCCTGATATGTGGTGGGGACGCTCCGTCGTCGCAGTACATTGACAAATTGTCTTCGTAATCTTCACCTATGTCTGTAAAAAAAGCAATACACATTGCTCATCTTTGATCCCGTTGATAAATATCTAAACTATCACAAGAATATTTTACGGAGAAGATATGAAATAATATGGAGACTGTCCCGCCCCCACACCCGCCACTGCAACTGCTGTAAGCCAGGATCAACAGTGGCACGCATTTTAATGACACTGAGCATTGAAGCTCTGCGCGTCTCCGGGAATGTCTAACTTGTCTTTAACCCGCAACCAAATCAATCAATAAGTTGAATTTAAAGCAGGATGAAATAATTTGTTAGTTATGCTAAATTTACAAGACAATGTTACTTTGAATTTTAATCTATTAACAAAGAAATCGACTGCCGGTAATAAATGCATTAATTTAGAAAAACATAATAATAAAAAAATAGGTACGAATTAATTCTTGGGACCCATTGCTATGACAATAAGTAATTCGCCCACATTTCTAACTTAGTGAATTTTGTATGGACAATGCTATTGATAGCCGAGCTAGCAAATTAAATTTATTGTTTACTTTCGTACTATATCAATAAAAATGAATAAAATATTACCTGCTGGTATGGGCACGGCTTCCTTTTTATTCTCCCATGAATAAGCTTTTTCGGGGACGAACGGTTCCTCTGTAATTACTATTCAATTATTATGACATTAGTGAGTATTCTGTGGTGGTCATTTTTTTTATTGCAATGTTTGGCAAGACGAGCATTCGCCTGATGATAAGCGATACGACCGCTCATGGACAGAAGCAAAACAAAACAACACCATGAATTACAAAGCAATGCTTGGCATTCCACAGTGCTCGCCATCCTGACACATAAGATGTTAAGTCTCATTGTGATTTATGTCCAGTAGTTACTCTGGCTACAATGCCCTTCCAACCGGAACACTACAGTGCATTAATATGTTGTTTGACGGGAGAAACAGACATCTTTGTTTTTGACAGCAAATATTTATTTTATAAACCCAACTTTGCGGAATAAATAAAATATATAAATTCAAGTTAAAGCAGGATAAGACTAGAGCTTAGTAAACGAATTAGTATGAGATTGGAGGCAGTTTCATGCAATGTTCGGTACATACCATTTTCATTTTCTGTTAAAGGACCCGTTCCGTCGATATTGTCCGCTGCATCACCAAGTTCTGACACAATAAGACTTATTATATAAACTGACAGTGTACTCAAATATTATATGTAATATTTGGGTGACTGCATTATAACATGGCTCACCTATATTGTCCTCGATAGAAGCCGACATTGCGTTTTGCAGGGCACCTGTTAACAAAAAATAAGGCATATGTAAATCTGAATATACAGGGTATATCAAGACTGCGTCCAAAAACGAAGCCAGGTGGTAGTATTATTGACTTCAGACAAAACGCAACAAAAATTTTCACATATAAATGTGGTTTTTTTTTTGAAAAGCTGTCATCAGGCTATACTTAATTATGTCAGCAGTGCCCCTAGCCGGAACATTTTGAAGTATCGTATAGTAATTCTCGTATAGTAAAGTAAACGTTTCCCGCTGTGAAATTTTAGTTCCAAATACGCTCACAATGGCGCTGTTTAAATTCCCATACAAAATTTTACTGTTACTATTCTATTACGATACTGCAAAATGTTCCGGCTAGGGGCACAGGTTTTGAAAGAATTTGTAAAAAAAAAAAAAGAGATTTATTATTTACTTACCAACATCCATTCTACTGTAGTTGTGATCAGTATGTTTTTTGTCAACATATCGGTTGACATTATCTGGAACTAATATGAAATCAAATTATTTGTAGAAATATTAATCTAATTCAATATTCTATGATGGTTTTTACGAAAATGTACGCTACTAGTTGGCACCACTTTGGCTAGAGAATTTTTTAACAATAGATACTTGATATTCCTTTACAGCATCAATAAGCCATTAATTAATTCCATTTTATGCTTTTTTCACATCGGTGTTACATAACAGGTTTTTTTTTATTCAAATGATATATCAAATACGTATAGACGGGGAATCCTACTAATATTATAAAGGCGAAAGTTTGTGTGTTAGTTACTTCTTTACACGGCTGGATTAATTTTGTTGAAATTTGGTATAGACATCCTGGATTAACACAACTCTTTAAACCTTTGATTTTTAAAATATATTTTCTAAAATATTTATTACATGAGCGCTCAAAACGCTCCATACTTGTCTTTACGATCGTTATGCTCGCTATCAATTGGAACGGCAAAAATCGCGATCGTGAGCGTGGGCACTGGGCAGCGTCATCGTGAAGTGGAACGCACGGTTAATCATTGCAACTAGCCGTATTACGGCTGCTCTGACGGTCATGCGGTTAAGGAACTTATACAATGTTTTTATTAGTATACTATAAAGCCGAAAGTAGTTTGTTGAGAATCAGTTAGACAATCCATTGCACAAAATTTTAACATACGTTATAGTTATCCCAAAAACATATTAAAATTCCGTCAAGCTGGTTACCGTGTTGATTAATAAAATCCAGCGCGTGTCGGTCGTTCAACTATGCCTATTAAAGTACTTACACAGCCGGTCGATGCAAAATGCAACGACACTATTCCTTCCCCACGCCCCGCACACGTCCCGCTCGCTTCCTACGGCCACGCTACGGCGGTGCGTGCGGTGCGTTTGATCTAATAATTAGTGACCCCGGAAGTCTCGGCGCGTACGCATCTTTCGTGATTTTGCATAGACTACTCCGCGCACATACCGATTTCGCGATGGCTTTTCGTTACAGCAATGTTGAGTATACAGAGATGGTGCGTAGTCTCGCGACTTGTGGTGACAATGTGTCTGCGGCAGTGAGATATTATGAAGCCGCAAAGTGAAAATGAAGTAAAAAACAAAATTGAAAGTGTAATACAATAAAACAAAACACTTATGTGCTATCAAAATTAGACCGCAATATGCGTAAGCGGGCTCGGCTGTGTATTAGGGAAAGGGGTGGATATTTTGAACAATTACTTAGGTATGTTTAGTTGTTATTGTAATAGCAGTGAAGTGGTAAATATTAAGCTGAGTTTCGATTTGTTCATGTTTTCATTATTATTATTATTTTTCTATTTTATCTGATCTTTTATACCAAAATCTAATTTGGGTGTTTCTGCTTTATGGTATACAAAAAATACTATTGTATAATTTAAGTCATCTATCATCTATTAATATTGGCGTGGGCTAAATTAAATTAAAACTACAAATAAAATTAAAAAATATGTATTTAACACATTGATTCAGATGAGTTTTCATAACATAAACAACAAGCATTTATAGCCGTAATTTTATAGTATTAACATGTCTAATGTAATAAAATCTGGAGAAAACCTATTGTTTCAACAAGAGCGCTATCTGAAACATAAGATGGTAGACAACGTATATCTGGAATGCTTACATGTACTTCAAAAGCGTTCCAAAGAGTACAGCTACAATGGTGGATGGCATATCTTTCTACTAGTACATACACATAAATGTATACAATGGGACAATGCATTAAAAAAATCAAAAAGTCTCATTTTTATTTAGTAAATATTTAATTTTTTTAATATTCTTGTACTACAATAGCCAAATAGGAAGACATTTTATTCTGGCACAGCACAGTGATAGCATTTAGCATTGCACCTGGTGGTAAGTGCTAATGCCATCTAGACAGAGTATCAAATGGCATGAGACAGTAGTCTCATACCCTTCAACACAATCAGACTGCTGAGATGCTTAAAAAAATATATTATAATAAATCATTTACTGTTGCAGTGCTGATGACACGAGGTTCTGAGCTACAATATTCAAACAGTATGTCCTTGTAATGAAGCTTTATGTTAGAGTCATAGGACAATTCTATTAGCTGTTCTTCTTCTTTCGATTAATGGGTAGATACATCGCCCTCGACGCCCCTGGTACAACAATGTTCCGACGCCCCAAGGCTCGCGACGCACAGTTTGTGAAGCCTTACTCTATATTGTATACTCTTAGATTTGGATCATGAATAGAATAACCTTCCTCTATAATCCTTGGAGTTCAACCTTCCCTGCATTTATATAATAAAGTGTAGGTATATGTAATAGATATAAATTTACCTGCTCTGACGCGTTTTGCTTTCCGTCGTTTCCGTCTCATGAAAGCTTTTGTTATAGGCACGATGTTTTCTTCTGTAATAAGCGTTTATAATAATAATATGCTACGTTAATAATTAAAATTGTCGTTGATTGGTATTACTAAATATATTTAGAAAAATAACACACTTTGCAATTACTATTTAAGAAACATGGCTACTGGAATTTAATTTATGTTTCTTGTACCATTATGTAAATAACGGGTTGCAGTGGTATGTGTGTGTCACACAGGAGAGGTTTGGTTCTTACCCACTTGTTCTTCGACTGTTGTGGAACATTCTTCGTCCAGAAGCGAGTTTGGATCTTGGACAAGGTCTGTAACAAAATTAATGTATATAACCAAACTTTATACTGTGGAATTTACGCATACAAAGTTACCGTTATTATAAAAAATATAAATTAGATTAAACGCAAAGATGAGGCATGAAAATGCAATTAGTGGCATATTATAGCTTACTAACTACCAGTAGCAAGAAATAAAAGCATACTGACCCTTGTAATCATAAGGAAGTAAATATAAAAAACTTAAAATTCACCTGTCTGAGTAAGTTTCAATGTTGAACGCACGACGTTCTCCGGCAAGGAGACACGATGTACATGAGTCTGTAATAATTACACGAGGGTGGTTTCATAAGGCTTTGACTATTTGTAAACGTTTTGTTGTCAAAAAATAATTTTTAATTATAGTTCGATACCCTATGCTTAGAATAGTAATAGACCTGTGGCGAACGTGTCACTGAAAGGGACAAAAGAAAAGTAAATCTTTCCTGTGGGGTTACCAAGTGCGGTAAATTGTACTCACTATTCTTTAACCGATTTTAAAAATATTTAAAAATGTTGCAATTTTATTGAAAAATAAAAATACTACAATAAGATTGAATTGTTTTATTCATTACAGTCATATACAAAGTGAAAAACGCTTAAACACGAAAGGTAAATTTTAACACCATGCATCCTTCTTTTTGCGTCAGTAGTTACTAAAAACGAGTCAGCAGATGACGAATGTGAATCGAGAGGCCGCGTGTTTGATCCTCGCATCAGGAAAACTATTCGTGGGGACCACAAGTATTTATCTCGGGGCTGGGTGTTTGTGAGACCGAAAAGTCTCTCGTAGCTTTTGATACCCACGACACAAGACTAAATTGGTCTTAATGTGGGGTCAGGACTATGTATGTAGGTATGTATGTGGCTGTTGGGTGTATTTATTATTTATTTATTTCTTATGTTTGTCAAAAGATCATATCCATTTTGAGACCAAAATGATTAATTACTAAAAAGTTCAAAATGGCGACCATTATTTTAAATTCTGACTACACATTGTTAAAGCTTAAAAAATGAAAACAAAAAGTTTTTTTTTACAATTTTTTCGAATCGGTGTTAAAACATTTTTATAGTATTGCCACAATTTTTTTCCCAAATTATAACTAAAATCTAAAAAAATTACAGACAATTAGCTATCAACTATGAAAATATGTACACTAAACTAACATTTTAAATATATAAATAGAAATACAATATCTACACTGAACTAACAATTAAAATGTAAAAATAGAAATTAAACAATTAGCTAAATAAAGGAATTGTAGCGGACATCGCGAACGAAGGCAGGAAATAAGCACTAAAAAAATATTTTTCAAATCAATCAATCAAACAAAAAAACTCTTACGGTACATACATACATTCGGTGAATAATGTGTGCTATAGATTTTAATTTATGTATAAATATTGACTGCCTCGGTGGCGTAGTTGTATGGTAGGGTTCGAATCCCGGATTGGGCAAAGTGATTTTGGATTTGTCTATTCATTATCAGCCCAGTCAGGAATTTGTGCCCGATATGACGATAGACTCGCCACCTACACCATCATGGGACGGAACATATAAGGCGAAATGTGGGTGTCCTGGTTGCACCTCTGCCTACCCCTTCTGGGAACAAGGCGTGAGTTTATGTATGTATAAATATTAATATTATGATAAATGTATTTGTAACAAAAATAATATAAAAAATGCAGCTGCTACATAACAAATAGTAACATGTATTAAACATTTTGATCTTGGTGTGGGGTAGGCTATGTATGTGACGGTTGCTTGTATTTATTTGTTTTATATTCCTAAAAATATACTAATACTTTACAATTATCATTACTATTTGAGCCCCTACCATAATATAAATATATTACCAACTAATAGGAATTTACATGTTACACCCGTTACAAGAAGGTTATAACACTCGGTTGCATTTTATACTTGTCGTTCATAGATGTTGCACCATTCTTTGCTAAAATCTAAAATACCTATCAGGACATTTAATACATATTAAATAAAATGAAATAACATAGGTACATTTTTATTGCTATTATTTGACTGAGGAAAATCATTATGTCTCACTTAGAATTCAATCAATGATTATGAAATTGTTGGTTAAGTTACACAATTATAATGATTAATTATAAAATATAAGACAATTTCTGTTCCTTAAAAGGTTCTCCAGAACATCAGACAATAGACTACCAATTGTCAAAATTATCTTGCATGTCATCTTTGTTATTGATTAACAGTTCTATTATTAATAGGATTATTAGGTAAAATATCATTATTGTTACAATTTCACTTACCGGGAATATTGTTGGGATGCTGTTATCTTTCAGTCTTGTTAAATTCAATGTTTTATTGATGCAGTCTTTTTCAAAATGTAAAGAACAAATAAATGTATTTATTGGAGGGTTCCAAGAGTGTCTTCCGATATTTTGTATCCATTTTATCCTGGTTTGTATGTTTAAAGGTAATCTAAAAAATACTTTTAATTTCACTTTGTTTGTCGTTCTGAATATAATATTTTTTTGAAAAATAAACATCGAAATATTGAAAAATTATAATATCGATAAGAATAATTTCGTATCGAATCCACTGATCCCTAAACATGTGTGTAAACAAACAATACGGTTGTTACTCATACTACTTGTATAAATAACGCCTAGAAGACTCTAAAACTTAATCAACAAGATCCATATACAATTATAAATGATAAAAACAAATCCAAAATGTAAATTAAAACACATATTTGTTATTATATCGTAAAAACAGTTACTAACCTATGAAAAGAAATGTTGGGGTCCTTTTTGTTTGAACTCGTGTTGCATCCTTTAACACAACATTTAGGCATTTCAAAACTTAACAATTAAACTACTATGCAAACTTAATACACGAGATTGACAATGAATAAGTCGAAATTCTTTGATTCGATTTGATTGTGCAGCTTTGTTTACTCCGAATCCCGATTGACAGATATGAGATAACGCCACAGTTTGACATTTCATGCAGGAAAACAAAATGGCGTCATTTTGGGTTACGGGCATAGACGAAATATCTAATAGACGTAGTGACCCCGTGCCACCGAAAGGGACAACAAATAAAGTACTTAATTGGTTTAGGGTTGCCAAGTATGGTACAATTACCCACTATTAGGTAACGGCTTTTTACAATGATACAAAATTTGCAAACACGGAAGAAGGAAGGATAAATAAAAATGCATCAGTTTGATAGGTTTGTTTTATTTATTACTGTATACATATATTTACAAAGTGTACAAAATTACGTATGATAGATCAACAATATATAACTATACGGGTTACTATACAGGGTACGGAGTAATACTACAATCTCACTCTTGCCACACTGACATTTTAGGTTATAAAGTTTACGTGTTTATTATAATTACAATAACATTGAGATAAACAAATGTATAACTACAATGTATTACAGTGTTATCTCTTTTATAAGATTTTATAGCAAACTAGTTAATTTAAATACTGCTGGATACTATTAATTGTTACTAAAGTTATTTACTTACCCAAGGAATGATAATCCTGTTATTTTCACACCACTGTCGCTTTTACAACCAAGTACGCTACACCGCACCATTTTGTGATGGATTTAGCAAAGATTTTAGAATTTAAACAATTATAAATCGCTTTGAAAACTTCCGACACTAAACACAAACACGATACGAGTCTTATGTCAAAATTTGTTTAGCAATTTCAATTCCGACCTTGAAAAAAACCGGCACGCGGTGCAGGACAGAAAATGTATATTTCGATCTCTTTCTATCTTATAGCAAAACCTATAAGCGGCATCTCTTTCTGTGGGACTGAATAGGCACTATACAGCAGTCTATTAGATTTTTCGTCTATGGTTACGGGCAATGATTATAGAATAGAGAATAGATAGAGCATGGATCTAACAAGTAAACAGGATTGCGCACTGATGGCTAAAAAACGGTCCGAGCGAAAAGTTCGTTAGGCGGTAGTTCGGTCCTTGTCTAGTAGGTTGACCATGATTTTATAATTGTCAACGCAATATTTACTTTATTGTTTTGCATATTTTATGCTACTCGTTGTAAAGTACGTCCGTAAAATTTCAAATGCATTCAATATTTCTACAAAAATAATGCTTATTGCTTATTATGTCGCATGCGATCTGTTAACTTCACATAATCCGAAATAATAAAATGGGCGATATTATAATAAAATTAAGTAACAAAAAATCTACATAAAATAAAACATTCAGTTATATTATTAGTTTTTAATATACATTAATTATTAAAAAAAAAATACATTTTACAAAAATAAGTTTTACAAGTACAAACAATGCCATATCAATGTGCGTCTAGTGGCGTATAGCAAAAATAATCTACACGTACTAAAAACCAGCAGCGTCCCTTTTGCGGGTGTCACAAATAATACATTATTTCACAATTGACAATTAAAGCTAGTGAAGACAACATTATGTCAATTGAAACTTATAAGAAGCATGATGCTATCACCGATGAACCATGTGTTAAAAAATCGAGACTTGATACAAGAGAGGTAAGTTACAACTCACAATTTATGTTTTATGTAAAATAAACATCATACTGACGTTCATTTTTATTACTCTCAAGTCTCAAATAATAATTATTACTGTTTTTTTTTATGTTTTAGACTAAAATACCTTCTTTTTACAATGAAAAAGAAAACTATGAGCCTCAAGGTGGAACATCCAAAGATACGTTACAACTATGTTGTAAACCCCAATACAAAAATACAGCTATTCAAACAAGAAGAACTTCCACCCCAGAAACAATAAATTTAAGAAGAAAAGTAAAAATTTACATAGAAGAAAAATTTGAATAGATAGTTTAAAACAACTATTGATTTCTATTAAAAAAAATGTGGCAATAATTTTTATGAGGTAAAGTCAATGATGCATAATAATTTTTTGAATATTCATAAAAAATTAGAATTTACTAAAAACAAAAAATGTATTAGATATAACGACGATGTCAGACAATTTTCTCTGTCATTATATTATTATTCGTCGAAAGCGTATAATTTCTTACGCAATTATGTAGCACTTCCTCATCCCGCAACTTTGCGAAAACTTTTAGCGTCAAATAATTGTAATGTCGGATTTATGACGGAAGTGTTTGAATTTTTAAAAAGTAAAGCACATAATGATGACACTCTACGAGATGTTGCGTTAATATTTGATTCTATGGCAATAAGGTCCGAATTAACTTACGAGAAACATGGTGACAAATATTGGGGCTACTTAGATTATGGTGGCATTGTCACCGTTGATTCTGAGACTTTGGCAGGGGATGTGCTAATATTTCAAATAGTCTCATTTAAAAAAAAATTCAAGTGTCCCATAGAATATTTTTTTATAAATAAAACCGTACCAGCCAATATTCAAGCTGAGTTAATTTTAACAGCTATAAGGCTGTTAAGTTAAATAAATATCACAGTCAGATCACTGACATGTGATGGGACAAATGTAAATTTATCAACGTACGAGATATTAGGTTGTAATTTTTTTAAGAGCCCTATGAAAACTTCGTTTAGGCATCCTATAAAAAATATTAATGTTTATTGTATATTTGATCCCCCTCATATGTTAAAGTTAGCTCGTAACGTTTTTGCTGAAACCAACTTATCTTACAAAAAAATCCCAATAAAATTTGATTACGTCCGCAGTTTACATGAACTGCAAAAAGCAGAGGGCTTAAGATTGGCCAATAAATTGTGTGATGGACATATTAATTTTTTTAACAAAAAAATGAACGTCAGGTTAGCGACACAATTACTAAGCAGTTCAGTTGCGAATGCGATCGACTTTTTAAAAGCAAGCGGTGATTTGAAATTTAAAGGTAGTGAAGCCACTGTCACATATATAAGAATGTGCGACAGAATATTTGACATTTTTAATGCTAAGGATCCAAGAGCCACGGGTTTTAAATCTCCATTGCGTCTATCCAATGAAGATTATTGGGCAAATATTTTAAAGGATACTAGGGAATATTTAATGGGATTACAAATTAATGACCAAAATGTTTTACAACACCGCCGTAAAATGTCTGTTTTAGGTTTAGTTATTAATACATATTCCTTTGAAGGGTTAGCAGTGGATCTTTTATCTAGTAAAGAGCCACTAAAATATTTTTTACCCTACAAATGCTCTCAAGACAATTTAGAAATGTTTTTCTCATGTATAAGAGCTCAAGGGCGCGGTAATAATAATCCAAGTGCATTAGAATTTAGATATAGAATAAGAAAGTTAATGTATAGAAATAGTATAAGACCATCAATACATGCGAATTGTACGGACGATTCGTTTGAATTAACTCCCATTTTAGAATATAGAACTGCAAAAAGAAGCTTCCTTCCAACATCGAGCGATACAATAGAAGATTCCATGCAGTTTGCTGCTCTAATAAAAAATTTGGAAAACTCGGTTCTGTCGGAGTATAAAAATAACATTGTTTATTATATAGCCGGATTCGTAGTAAGAAAAATAATTGATATGTTGTCGTGTAAGTTTTGTCATGCTGTTTTACTGAAAGAAAATAATATTGACCACGATTATATTATTGATGTTAATAATTTTTCGGCATTCACGGCATTCATAGATAAAGGTGGATTATTATATGTTTCAAAATTTGCGTTCGAGGTATTAAAAGAAACTGAAAACATTTTTGTAGCTGTATCGAAATATCAAAAGTCGGTAGAAAGAAAAAGAATTATTATGATACTCACACAACTCTTTTATACAAAATTGTGCAAACTTATAAATCCTCCACACCCTTTACAATGCTTTAATGTAGAAGAACACCACGAGATGCAACTGGTAAAATCAATAGCAAATTGTTATTTAAGTTTCCGTTTGTCCCATCATTCTAGGCTACAAACAGTTAGTGCGCTCGGAAACAAAATTGGATTAAGGCAAAAATGAAATAAAACTATCCTAACTATTTTTAGCAATTGCTGAGCAGATCATTTTATCATTTTTTATTATTCGTTTACAACTGGTATGAGCCTACAAACTTACTGAAATTTCTATTACAAAGATTATCTCCCACAAACAAATTTCTTTAGAAATTAATAGTTTAATGTTATATTGTCTTCTTCTAGCTGGAAAAAATGTATACACAGAATAACATATAACTGAATTACATTAGGTGGTATCTAATGGAAATAAGCTTATGGGATCTTACCACGAAAGGAAAAATAGACGGGACAGCGCTTTTCTTTAATGTTCGTCGTGCGGTGTGATTTAGAAAATCATCTGTTTTGAAATGATTACAGCACACAACTGAATACTTTTTGACATTTCCCGGTAACACCGCTAGCCACTCTTGTCTAAGTTTTGAATCTGTTGGTATCCTGAAAATATGAAGTTGTATAATTTATGGCACTAAATACACCCAATAACATACAAAGTCCTGGCCCCGCACTAAGATTGAGTCTTGTGTCATGGGTATCAGAAACTACGAGAGATTTTTACGTTTCACATACAAAGACTAGACCCGAAATAAATAACAGTGCATTACACAAACTTATTTTATTCTGATCTTGGGATCGAACCCGCGGCATTTCGTTTTACAGCTGGCGTCTAATCAATTGCTCCACGGAGGTTGGCAATTTAAAGAAACTAAAATGAATTATTCGGGTGTCCAATTTCAAAACCTTATTAATGTAATAGAATTTTCATTATATTATTACAATAAAAATTAAAACACAGATCCATGATTTTCATTGTTTCATTTTTTTTATATCACCAGCGGAATATTGCAATTTAATAACATTTAGTTTCGATTTTCCTACACAAATTGTGGACAGCATATTAAAGCCGTAATATAAACAAACAAAATTGCTTACCTATGAAACGAAATTCCGGAATCGGGGCGAAATTCATTATGGCACGAATTCACACAACAACTTTGCACCATTTTAAAAATAAACTAACTTATCCAAGCAACGTGTGATTATTTTGTGTGGGATTTTAGATTCGGTTGTAACATAACCTCTTAACAAGATGTTTACAATTTAGTGGTGTTGCCAATAATCAATATATAAATCTACTATATTGTTAGTAGAAATATGGTAGAAACAATGACGAATTACGAAATATGACAGAAAACTTACTTATGAATTATAAACTTATCAAACACTAAATTACTTGTTAATGTAGTTAAGAAATCACGCTTAAAAAAATATTTGAATTTTAGAAAGTATATTGTACTTTCTACTACGTTGAAATAAAATATAATTGGTATACTTAGACAGAGATAGCTTTACCTTATGCCAGAGCGAGAAAGTCAGGACCGAAATTCGCTTGCGTAAAAATGCAGTTGAATATAGTTTTTATGTATTGGACACAAGGTTTATATTTGCACATACATTATTGTTAAGTGCGCAATCTTGTTATTGTATTATATCTATGGGATAGAGCATAAGGTCACGTGACACGGGTCCCTTTGTTAAACCAACATGGCGGCGGTTCCGCCCCTAAAAATAGTGATACGCTAGTACCGAATTTTCTATCGACAACGATGCATCAATAGTGGCATAAATACGACTGACAAACTTTGAATGTACATAAATATCAGTGTATAAACTTGTATAACTTTTTTAATTTTCGCTTTACATGTCAATTGAGTATAAACAGGGGATTTTAGGATTAGACAGTAGTCATTCAAAATTAAATCCGATAAAAATAGTTCGATGTTTTGATATTTTATTCATACTATGATTTATTTCATGGTAAGTTTTACCTGATGATTGGATTGGATTTGTGTCAAATAACACGTGAGATAAAATACAACTTTATTAATATTTATAATTTGCTTGCGTGCTGAAGCACTAAAAAAAATATTTTTGAAATGAATCAATCAAACAAAAATACACTTACGGTACATACATACATTGTATAAACCATAGATGTAGCATAACATAGATCGGCAATGTGAAAGAGATAGAATGATTTAAATCATACATTAAAGCGAGATGCAAGATGCGACCATGCGTTTACACGGAGAGCGTTCTATGGCGATTTGTGTGAAAATATGTCATTTAAGCGAACGACAAATTTCGCTTATTTTCTTGATTTATTTAATATTTCAGTACTGAGCTACTTTTATTAAATGTAATTTATTATGGTGAGTTGTCCAGTGCCTGGATGTGATTGATTTTAGTGTAAAAACCCGAATAATCATAGTTTTTCATAAGATCGTATCACTTTTTTCAATGTTGTTTAGTGACAATATTATAGAATTGTAAGACAAACCTTGTATGTATATCGGTAGAACAGAATGTCCTTATTCATTATTTAAATGCATCCATTGCCTATATAAAATGATATCATATACGTGAATTTATAATAATTTCAACCAACATTTGCTAGAGATTGATTGACAGTTTCGATCAATAATATTATGTCGATAAAAATAGTCAATGACCATAGAGGTTTCACTTCATTTTATAATCTCGTAGTATAACATCAATTCTATAATAACAGTTATTATATACTTCACTTTATTTATTCACTATTGATATTTGCTAAATATTAATTAATATTTCGTGTGCGTAATTTACCATTTCTGAGCCGGTTTCAAATTAACTGTGCCACGGAGGCTGCCATTCTATTAAAACAATAGAACATTAGCTGATATTATTATAAGGAATGCTTTACAAAACTTGTGAAATAAAATTATTCTCAAATATGACGATTTATCTTTATTTACTTATATTTACTTTATTTACTACGTATCGGTGTTGAAATAAACACAATCATTATTTTTCTGTTAAAATACCATGAAATGTCTCATATATATCTATAAAATTTAATTTTATTGGTTGGCCGTAAACCCATAAAATAAACCATAGATGTAGTATAACATAGATCGGCAATGTATCATTTTGAGTGAAACCAAAACGAGAATATAATAGTGTGCGTGAAGTTTGCATGTGTGCGTGACAGATAATGCTGCGCCATGCACTGTCGATACTATCATATCGATATACCTTACGGCCCAACCAATAAAATTAAATTTTGTGAGACATTTCATGGTATTTTAACAGAAAAATAATGATTGTGTTTATTTCAACACAGATACGTAAACACAAGTAAATAAAGATAAATCGTCATATTTGAGAATAATTTTATTTGACAAGTTTTGTAAAGCATTTCTTATAATAATATCTAATGTTCTATTGTTTTATAAGAATGACAGCCTCCGTGGCACAGTTAATTTGAAACCGGCTCAGAAATGGTAAATTACGCACACGAAATATTAATTAATATTTAGCAAATATCAATAGTGAATAAATAAAGTGAAGTAATAACTGTTATTATAGAATTGATGTTATACTACGAGATTATAAAATGAAGTGAAACCTCTATGGTCATTGACTATTTTTATCGACATAATATTATTGATCGAAACTGTCAATCAATCTCTAGCAAATGTTGGTTGAAATTATTATAAATTCACGTATATGATATCATTTTTTATAGGCAATGGATGCTTTTTATGCATTTAAATAATGAATAAGGACATTCTGTTCTACCGATATACATACAAGGTTTGTCTTACAAATATACAATATTGTCACTAAACAACATTGAAAAAAGTGATACGATCTTATGAAAAACTATGATTATTCGGGTTTTTACACTAAAATCAATCACATCCAGGCACTGGACAATTCACCATGATAAATTACATTTAATAAAAGTAGCTTAGTACTGAAATATTAAATAAATCAAGAAAATAAGCGAAATTTGTCGTTCGCTTAAATGACATATTTTCACACAAATCACTAAAGTTAGCTCTCCGTGTAAACGCATGGTCGCATCATGCATCTCGCTTTAATGTATGATATAAATCATTCTATCTCTTTCACATTGCCGATCTATGTTATGCTACATCTATGGTATAAACATACATGTGGTGAATAATGTGTGCTATAGATTTTAATCCATGTATAAATATTGACTGTATCAGTGGTGTAGTTGTACTATGGTACGGTTACAAATACAATGTTGAAATCTCGGGTTCGAATCCCAGGTCGGGTAAAGTGATTTTGGATTTTTCTATTCATTATCAGCCCAGAGTCAGGAATTTGTGCCCGATATGGCGATAGGCTCACCACCTATAACATCGTGGCACGTGGGTCGGAACATACAAGGCGAAATGTGGATGTCCTGATTGCACCTCTGCCTACCCCTTCTGGGAAAAAAGGCGTGGGTTTATGTATGTATAAATATTAATATTATGATAAATATATTTGTAACAAAAATAATAAAAAATGCAACTGCTACATAAAAATAGTAATAATATGATGTATTCAACATTTTGATCTTAGTGTGGTGTCAGGCTATGTATGTGACGGTTGGGTGTATTTATTTGTTTTATATCCCTAAAAATATACTAATACTTTACAATTATCGTAACTATTTTAGCCTCTACCATAATTTAAAATATATATGACCAGCTAATACGAATTGACATGTTACAACCGTTACAAGAAGGTTATACCTGTTGAGACAAACACTCAGTTGCATCTAGTACATTACGTTGCGCCATTTTTTGCTAAAATCAAAAATACCTATCAGAACATTTAATACATATTAAATAAAATGAAATAAAATAGGTAGATTTTTATTACTATTATTTGACTGAGGAAAATCATTATGAATTACTACTTAGAATTACTTAGAATTCAATCAATGAATATGAAAGTGTTGGTTAAGATAAACAATAATTATAATAATTAATAATAAAATATAAAACTATTTCTGTTCATTAAAAGGTTGAGAGAACATTAGACAGTAGACTTCCAATAGTCAAAATTATCTTGCATGTGATCTTTGTTATTATAATGGTTTCTTAGATTTACGCGAATGTTATACATTGAAATACGCCCCGTGACCACGAAAGCTGTTAAGTAATCGAAACGTCGAGAAGTTAAAAAATGTAAAAATTAAACCAAATCGCGATAGAATCCGTAAAATATAGTTTTATTTCAATCTTTGTTATTGATTAACAGTTCTATTATTACTAGGATTATTAGGTAAAATATCATAGTTATTACAATTTTCAAATTAATTTCGTCGCGAAGGTCTCGACAAAAAACGAGACGAGCTAAAGGCCCGACCACCTGTGGTCATTAACTACAACTACGTCAGCGGGGTGTTGACGTGCCCAAAATGCGCTCGTACCTTTACTAACAAGCTAGGGTACGTAAGCACGCAAGAGCGCATCAGAGGACGGAACATCAACGACCTACTTAATTTAATTAAAAACTTGTCTTCAATTTAATAGTCGCCGAGGCCGAAAACGGCTAGGAATACATCATCATCATCATCATTACAATTTCACTTACCGGGAATATTGTTGGGAAGCTGTTATCTTTCAGTCTTGTTAAATTCAATGTTCTATTGATGCAGTTTTTTTCAAAATGTAAACAACAAATAAATGTATTTATTGGAGGGTTCCAATAGTGTCTTCCGATATTTTGTATCCATTTTGTCCTGGTCTGTATGTTTATAGGTAATCTAAAAAATATTTATATTCACTTTCTTTGTCGTTCTGAATATATATATTCTATTATTTCTTTTTTTGAAAAATAAACAATAATATTTAAAAATGATAATATCGATATGAATAATTTCGTATCACATCCCTAAATTTGTGTGTAAACAAACAATACGGTTGTTAATCGTACTACTTGTATAAATAACAGTTACTAACCTATGAAAAGAAATGTTGGGGTCCTTTTTGCTTGAACATCCTTTCACACAACACCGAGGCATTTTACAATAAATTTAACTTTACAATAAATCTAATAAGCAAACTTAACAAACTTAAGACACGAGATTAACAATGAAAAAATCGAAATTTTTGATTGTGCAGATTTGTTTACTCCTATTGACAGATAACGCCACAGTTTGACATTACATGCAGGAAAGAAAAATGGCGTCATTTTTGGCTAAGGGCGGTCTCAGTGTGGTTAGTGAACAAAATATTGCCATATTCGGAACAATGGAGTTATTATTTCTCTTTCATTAAGGGACAAGTTAGCTTTGAGTAAATGAGACAGATACATAAATGTACAATTCCGCGTCGATACTCCTAACATAACTATAACTTAATATACAGGGTATATCAAGACCGCGACCGAAAACGAAGCTAGGAGGTAGTATTAGTGATATCAAACACAATGCAAGTAAAAATTTTACAAAAAAAATCGTCAATTTTTTTTTTGTTATTTTTTACTTATCGTCGTATTTGAGTGATTAAACATAGCTTTTCTAAAATAATGACGTACATCGCTTAATTTTTAAACACGCAATGGTACGTAAGGGTTTAAATTACTATTTTTGCAAAAACTAGGTATTTACACCTCAAAAACGATGATTTTTTAAAAATTGTAAAAAAAAATCCGTCGCTTGTTTTGCATAATTTTTAGCTGCATTGTGTCTGTAACTCTGTAGCCGCTAAAACTACCACCTGGCTTCGTTTTCGGTCGCGGTCTTGATATACCCTGTATAGTACTACTTTTGTGCGTCATCCTCTTTATTCTTTAATCATGGGTTACGGGGCGGTCCAGTGTGGTTAGTGAACAAAATATTGCCATATTCGAAACAAAGCAGTTATTATTTCTCTTTCGTTAAGGGACAAGTTAGCTTTGTGTAAATGAGACAGATACATAAATGTACAATTCCGAGTCGATACACCTAACATAATTATAACTTGATGTGATGTGTATAATCATCTAATGGCGTAGAAAGAATATTATTTAGAAAGCAATCAACATCTTCGTCAATTTCACACAAATTCATTACATTTTGTTCAAAACTTGGGGTTGGTGCTAGTGTTCAGTGTTTTTATGGAATTTCGGGCAGAAGATACAGATAGAATTGCATTAGGTGTAGTAAACCCATCCTTTTGCAATTTTAGTTTTAATTGTGTAAGATTTTTTTTGTACGCAGACTTAAATTAAACGACATTGGGGTTATCATTAAAACCACCTTGTGCACTCATTTTTCCAAAAAACATTTCTAAGAAATCTTGACTAATTTTATATACAGTTAAAAATCTTAATTGCTCTTTACAAATTAAATCTTCAAACATGTTAACAGCACTTTGCAAACATATAAATCCTATGAAACCAGTTTAACGGGCCGAAGTTGTTACCAAATTGACGTTCGATAGTTTTAAATCCTTTAAATAAGATGTCCATAATTTTGTGTCTTCTTTGATTTTATTAATATTCCCCGCACATAATGCTTTATTGTAACTTGGTGCTTACGTAGAATTACTGTTAAGAACATCAAAAATATATACATACATACATACATAAACTCACGCCTTTATCCCCGAAGGGGTAGGCAGAGGTGCCACTAGGACACCCACATTTCGCCTTGCATGTTCCGTCCCACGATGTGATAGGGGGCGAGCCTATCGCCATATCGGGCACAAATTCCTGACTCCGGGCTGATAATGAATAGAAAAATCCAATATCACTTTGCCCGACCCGATCAAAAATATCATTTATTATTGTTATAAATCTAACTGTAGCCGCACAATCTTTAAATTCTTCAATCAATAAATTATCTTAACAGAACGACAAGACGTCGGCTACTGATTTTCTCAATAATTGTGTTGCTAGGCGAACTTTCATTTTTTGTTTTGAAAACATTATGTGTGCCTGTCTTAATTTATTGGCCATGTAAACCTTTTTCGGTTTGTAAATCAAGCAATAACAAGGCAAGAAAGAGAAATCGATCGCCTCATTGATAACGCCTGGAAGAGCTTCTGGTCCATGAAACAGTACATGAAAGGGAGTCTTCCTCTCTGTTTGAAACGCAAGCTCTTCGATATGTGTATCTTGCCCGTCCTTACTTACGGTGCTCAAACGTGGTCTTTGACCGAGCGACAGAAGTCCAAACTCAAGGTTTGTCAACGAGCAATGGAACGCAGCATGGTGGCCGGTGGGTGTGAAACGACAAGATCGTGTCAGAAACACAATGCTGCGTTCTTTAACAAAAGTAACGGACGTCGGCAAAAAGACCGCTAGACTCAAGTGGGATTGGGCCGGGCATGTTTCCAGGATGCACCCTGATCGATGGGCCAAATTCATCGGCGAATGGATGCCGCAAGACCGGTATAGGCGAAGAGGTAGACCCCGAAAGCGATGGCGGGACGACCTCAATAAATTTAAAAACGACTGGAAGAAAATTGCTCTCAATAGAGATTTATGTAAAAACTTAGGGGAGGCCTTTGCCCAGCAGTAGGATCTTTTAGATCTTTTTATATAAAAAAATAAAAAATCAAGAAATGAATGGAAATATTTAAAATCAATTACATTGCCATCTGGATCAATTAGTGTTTTTAAATCCCCCAGCGTATTTCCTATCAATTTGACCATGTGGCATGGGTCGAAAAATACATTGACCCTTAAATTTCGAAACTAAAAATATGGTTTGATGTTATTTATTGTGAAATCTGCGCCTAAATGCATTGCCATGCTAATATTCGAAGCAGCTCCATCAAAAGTAATTCCACACACAAAAACATTAATTTTAAACAGCATTTCTATTGCTATTTTCATTATATTCGCCCGCTGTTCGCCTGTTAGAGAGTGGATAAAAAATAAGCGATAGGCAATACCCAATTAAAATTCATTGCCTTAACCAACAAGACTAAGGCTTGTGTTGCCAAAGAAAGACTGTCTTCGGAAACGCCGGTGCCAGTGTTAACGTAACCTTTGTACCTATTTTCGCTTCCATCCCAGATTAATCCTTTTCTACGAATACGAAAGCTTCAGAGGTGAAGCCTGGTTCTGCTACGATGTTTTTGTACCAGCGCGACAATGTGCCTGTGTGTGTGTGTGTGTGTGTGTGTGTGTGTGGGTGGGTGTGGGTGGGTGTGGGTGTGGTAGCATAGTACTGAAAGTATTTCTGACTAGTTATACGCCCTAGGCGAATAAAAGTGCAACTGCAATGCAAACGACCTCAACTCCAGAGAATAAGATTTTTCTAATGCTGCACCTTTTTGTATTTTCAGATAACGGGTGTAAAATTCCTTGTTATTAGAGGTATACTTGAAAGAATATTGACGTCATCTTGACAAATTTTATTTTTCAAGTTACTTATGACTTCTGATAAATATTGTCATGTTTATGAAATTGGTAACTTACACATAGTAAAATCAAAAGGTTTTCTAAAGAATATTTTTATTGTTGTAGGTTGGCGATTTTTACCAAAAATAAAAACATGCAAGGGAAATAATTAACATTCAAAATATGGATCATACATACTTCTGAAATTTCTTCAAATAAAGTCGGGATAGCCCCAGGTCGGAGTATTGTGCAGAATGCACTTGTATCCTTGAGGTGTGATTCAAAGTGTTTGGAGCACAAAACGCTACTTGAAGTGGGTTGCCAGTCTTGACGGTTTATGTTTTGCACCCAGATTGTCTTTAGGTTATTATCCTTCGGAAATCTAAAACCATGCGTAGGTATATTATTTTAACGAAATAAGCTTGAATATGATCGAAATCTCACCTAATGTTAAGAGAAGTTATAAATTATAATTTAGCGCACCGAGTACGGCCCATCAAAATTTTACAAGTACATGAGCCGTCAAAGTACGGTTGCTTTATGTGAAAAATAAATTGTAAGCAAAAATAGTGAATGCAACGAACTTAATAGGACCTAGCAGCTAACCTATAACTTTGGTTTGCATGTTTTAAGACAGTATTTTTCTTTCAACAGCATTAACAATAAAATTAACGCGTTAAACAACCTATCGTAAACAAAGAAACTCAATACATACCGGTGAAAACTTAAACCAGGTGTTTTGTTATAACTTGAACTGTTGCACTTAAACGCACTACACTTCACCATTTTCAATTAATCCTTAATTCGCAGCTGTTGACGTGAAGTTATGTAATTTATTTTGATGTTTCGCCGTCAAACTTAACTGAAAATTGTCTGAAGTACATTATTATAATAAAATATAAGGTTAGTGATATAATATTATAGTATAGTCGCGATAACTTAAGTCTTTATTTAATTATTGTAATAAATATTTCAATAGGTTATTAAAAACACAAGGGAAGCTCAATAATCGCGTGTCTCATTTCCGCGCACAAAAATTTCCCTTCGAGTGAGAGAGACGAAGTATATTAGACATAGATTAATAACATCAGTGGACCAAATAGGCATAATAGAAGTACTACCGACATCACGGTGTTGTTTTTTTTTAATGTTTTGTTAATTATCGATTTAGAAGTTATATAACAATCTCATTTCATATGTTTTTAATGTAAATAAAACTAATGTGTATAAAAAAAACTGTGATAAACATGTACATTTCTATGAGTATTTATTTGCCAATATTATAGTTCTGTAAAGCTAAACTAAAGCTAAATTACAAAAATTAGAACAAAATTTTCTTTCTTTATTATATTGCACATTCCATCAAACAAATATAATATTCGCGTAAACCATTACGAAATATATTAATTTGTCGGCATCAATACTTAGAAAATACTTTAAGAAAGGTAGGTATAAATAAATATAAACACCCATATAAGGTATGATTGATATGAACTGTCTTATCTGTTATTCTTTGACCATTTTTGTAATAGTTCCAGGCAATGAACGTCACATGTCGCTAGTGTGCTTTTATCATACGTTTGCCCCTTTATAAAACTTATCCTTAAAATTATGAAAGAGGGTCAAACAATCTGCAAATTAGTCTATTTGGATTTCTAAACATAATATATTTTTTTGGAAACAAGCATTCGCCTTATTCAATTGTGTACACTTCAGTAAAGCATGATTGTTGACAACTAGCCATAAACCAGCAAACGAACCATCTGTGTCATTGTTCAAGTAATTTTTGGGAACAAGCCTTCACATTTTTCTATTGTGTGCACTTCAGTAAAGTATAATTGTTAACAACAGCCATAAACCAGCAAACCAACCATCAGGTATCTCATCCATTACCTACTGTTAAAATACTATAAAAAATTCGCAGGAATGTTATTCGAAGTTTCAATATTTCATCTACATACTAGCTTCTGCCAGCAGCTTGGCCTGCATATTTATGGGTATCTCACATCACATACTTAATTGTAGTACAAAAGCTTTAGTGTAATAATGCAACATCAACCATCAGTTATTAGCGACACCAGGGCCATCTATTTGAAATGTTGAATATCCAAATATATCCCAAGGGAAATAATTATCAGGATAAAAAGTATTCCATGTCTTAATTTGGGTAATAAGCTATCCTTATGCAATATTTCATTTAAATCCGTTCAGTAGTTTATGTATACATGCTTTCATGTATAAAATACTAGTAGGATGCAATTTTGCTTATTTTTAAAAAAAATATTCATTCAGTTTCTTAAAAACATTTATCTCAAGAAAGACTTACTAAAATATGAAAAGGGGGGGCCTTATCTGCTAAACTCAAATCTTTAAAATTTTCTGTACCTTAATACTTAAAATCAAAGTACAAGCTATTCATTGTTCAATTATGACATTCTATACACCACCAAAATGCTCTAACATGGTAAAATATTAAAATAAAAGGCACACCAATTATTTACTTACCAATATCTGAGCCAATATTTTTCTTAGCAGCTTCAATCTTACAATATGTATGATCAAAATGCGTAGTTTTCTTACAATAATTATGTTCTAGTAGATTTCCTGAAATCAATTGAGTTATACACCATTATTTTTTGTATACCATAAAGCCGAAACACCCAAATTAGATTTTGGTATAAAAGATCAGATAAAATAGAAAAAATAATAATAATAATGAAAACTCACGCCGTGACAGGTTACGATAATTATCTCATTTCTTGAATTCATTTTCGTGGGTTTCGCGCTCACACGCATAACACTGGTACTATTTATACTGTTTCGTTTATAAACAACATTTTAACAACACGGCTACGTTTCCACCAAAGATGATGCTTTGCAAGGGATGTGTGTGTTAAGAACAAATCGAAACTCAGCTTAATATTTACCACTTCACTGCTATTACAATAACAACTAAACATACCTAAGTAATTGTTCAAAATATACACCCCTTTCCCTAATACACAGCCGAGCCCGCTTACGCATATTGCGGTCTAATTTTGATAGCACATAAGTGGTCTGTTTTACTGTATTAAAAGCACTTTCAATTTTGTTTTTAGTTCATTTTTACTTTGCGGCTTCATAATATCTCAGTGCCGCTGATTTTTGGTGACAATGTGTCACCACAAATCGCGAGGCTACGCACCATCTCTGTATACTCAACATTGCTGTAACGAAAAGCCATTGCGAAATCGGTACGTGGGCGGAGTTGTCAATGCAACACGAAAGTCAACAATTTAACTCAGAAATACTGTTTTTTATCATAAGACTTTAATACCATCTTATAAAGTATGTTTTGAAGTTACTAAAATTCTAGTTTTGTTTCCCTCTTGATTGATATTCATGGAGTAATCCAATGTCAAAGTATGATAGGTCATTTTTACTTTGATTTACCATAAGTCAGCTCCAAATCATGCCATAGATTATAGGTATAGAGGTTTCTGGTATATCAAATTAAAGGCAATAAAATGATCTACGGGAATTTTATAATGATGTCACCAAAAAACACTACCCAAGTAAATGCATGGTGTCAAAAACGAGTAAAAGATTGTATATTTTTTTCTATTGCTTTTCCTACGATTGCTTATCAACCAAGCCTGCAATCAAGAAATAGAGCACAGATCTGCAAAATAGACATTTCAAGCTTCCAATTTTTAGTTTCCGAATTTCTTAACAACCAATTTTCTCCAAGATACAGACTCTCAAAAACACCAAAAAAAAAAAGATCAAAAAAATATTCTTTAATTTTTGTGAGTAGTGTATTATAAGAAGTTTTAATGGTATAGTTCTTTTGTTACTTAAATTATTTTTCTTCAGAAGTAAAGTTATTTTTTGTTAAAGTTGGCTAGTGGCACTAGTTATAATTTTATTTTGTTAGAAGGTTACAATTAAAAAATATTTTGTATTTCACTGTTTCTCATTATGTGCTGTATGAATACATGTAACAATACTAGCTATATTTACAATTTTGAGAGGAGGTAATGTGGGTTCTGTGAGAGAAAGTTTTAGTATATAGTAAATAGTAATATTTGTGACCTCTATAACGTTGAAGACTGATAGAATGTTAGCCATACAAAACAAGAAATGTCATTATATAATAAAATTCATTAGTTTTGTATTTAACTTTCCTTATAATATTAATGTAATTGTAAATGTGACATTACTAAAAATAAACTATTCTGAAAAAAAATGTTTCAATAATAAATGAACCATTGTATAAAAATTGCTTATCTGAAACATTATGTTCTATTAGGAAAAGTGTCATTATTCACAAAAGGATGTTGTCAAATGAAAGGTCATACTATAGAATAAGTCAATGTTGAAAATATTTAAACCAAAAACTGTTTGATGTATATCAGAAGCAAGTTGTTTTTTATAAGATTATGTTTTGTTTTGTACTGAAAGAGCTAAGCAGCTCATTAATTATAGAAATTTGATATACACTACTCACAAAAATTAAAGGATATTTTTTTTTATCAATTTTTAGTTTTTTGCTGAATACAGTAAGTTCAAACCTTCCGAACACTAAGATAATGAAATCGGAGCAGTTTGAAATTTTCAGAGTGTCTTTGGAATACTTTAAGGTTGAAAAGTTACCGACTATATCCTTGGTTTGTTTCTTTTATCCAAAGATATGCAGTGTTTTCCGAATATCCATAAATAACCGTTTTTTTACCTTTTTTTTCAGTCAACAATTTTACTTAGAAATACTATTCATTATCATAAGACTTTAATACCATCTTATAGAACATGTTTTGAAGTTACGAAAATTCTGATTTTGTTTTCCCCATGATTGATATTCATGGAGTAATCCAATGTCAAAGTGTGATAGGCCATTTTTACTTTGATTTACCATAAGTCAGCTCCAAATCAAGTCACGGAGGTTTATGGTATATCAAATTAAAGGCAATTAAATTATCTACGGGAATTTTATAATGATGTCACCAAAAAAATACTACTCATGTAAATGCACGGTTTTGAAATCCATAAAAATTTCGGATTTTTTTTTTCTCGTTGGTTTTCTTACGATTGCTTATCAACTTAGCGAGGTATCAAGAAATAGAGCACAGATCTGCAAAATAGACATTTCAAGCTTCCAAGTTTTAGTTTCCGAATTTCTTAACAATCAATTTTCTCCAAGATACAGACTCTCAAAAAACACAAAAAAAAAAATGAAAAAAAAAAATATCCTTTAATTTTTGTGCGTAGTATATTATAAGTAAAATTAAGCAATTATCAAATCATTTTCATTATTAAAATAAAATATATAAGCAATTACTTTTTTTTGTTTTACTTAAACTGCTCTCCTGAAAAAAGTACATTTTTGAGATCTGTCATTATCAAATTAAAGCAGCGGTATGTTAAAATTTTGTGCAATGGATTGTGTTACTGATTCTCAACAAATTACTTTCGGCTTTGTAGTATACTAATAATAACCTTGTATAATATAATTTTCTACGATATAATAGTTAATAAAAACAAAATAAAATAGGTAAACAAGCAAATGAATCAAAATGTTTATTTAAAAACAAACTGGTATAACATAGCCTGGAGAGTTTTTAAATTTAAAATTAGTTTTTTTTTTTATAAGCAATAGAGTTAAGGAGTTACTATATTATAGTTTATAAAAACAAGAATAAAATTGGTGAACAAGCAAATGAATCAAAATGCTATTTCAAAACAATATTGGTATAACATAGCCTGGAGAGCTTTTAACACACTTATTTAATAGCTGTGGGAGTTATGGAGTTACGGGGATATCCAATGAAATTATTATTAAATTATGGGAGTTTTGTAATTGAATTGGTTATAATAAAGGCATTAAATAAACACTTACCTAAGTGGCCAAGAGGATCAGTTCGAGGAATACCACTGTTAATTTCACTTTCAGAAAATAACGTCGGATAGGCATTAACACGGAGACGAAGCCTCCGAGGAGTAGGTGCAATAAATCTCTTTTCGAAGTGTTTCTGGCATACGTGGCATTTACGAAGTTCTTCCAACTTTAAACTACGTAATCTATCACAGTTAATGCACTGTAACCACTTTTGGAGTCCTGTCTCCCTATTAGGAAATCTAAACAAATTAACGTCCTTTCGTTTACTTGCACAACTCACAACACAGCACGCGTTGAACATGTTGCACAAATTATCACTACAGTTTCAAAATTGAGAGTATAAGTTACGGAATTTAATCAACGCAAAACTTCACTCGATCAACTTCAAAACTGTAATTACTGGTAAACTGTTCCATTTGAAACTTTGACAATGTAAATAAATATGGCGACGTTATAAGGGGGCGACGCAGAGCTCATAGATAATACACTATATAGGAAAGCAGAGCTGAAGCAATGATTATAGAATAAAGTTAATCATTGAGCTGAAGAGAGAGGAGAGAGGAGCGGGGTAACTGTCATGTCATAGACGAAAAATCATAGACGAAAAATCTAATAGACTGCTGTATAGTGCCTATTCAGTCCCACAGAAAGAGATGCCGCTTATAGGTTTTGCTATAAGATAGAAAGAGATCGAAATATACATTTTCTGTCCTGCACCGCGTGCCGGTTTTTTTCAAGGTCGGAATTGAAATTGCTAAACAAATTTTGACATAAGACTCGTATCGTGTTTGTGTTTAGTGTCGGAAGTTTTCAAAGTGATTTATAATTGTTTAAATTCTAAAATCTTTGCTAAATCCATCACAAAATGGTGCGGTGTAGCGTACTTGGTTGTAAAAGCGACAGTGGTGTGAAAATAACAGGATTATCATTCCTTGGGTAAGTAAATAACTTTAGTAACAATTAATAGTATCCAGCAGTATTTAAATTAACTAGTTTGCTATAAAATCTTATAAAAGAGATAACACTGTAATACATTGTAGTTATACATTTGTTTATCTCAATGTTATTGTAATTATAATAAACACGTAAACTTTATAACCTAAAATGTCAGTGTGGCAAGAGTGAGATTGTAGTATTACCCCGTACCCTGTATAGTAACCCGTATAGTTATATATTGTTGATCTATCATACGTAATTTTGTACATTTTGTACATATATGTATACAGTAATAAATAAAACAATCCTATCAAACTGTTGCATTTTTATTTATCCTTCCTTCTTCCTTGCTTGCAAAGGAGATGGTCCAGAAATAATAATAATTGCAATAAAAACAATTCAATTTGTCCCAATTATATAGATTTTTACAGAATTGTTGTGTTTCTGGCCACTGAAAAATAATATATCCAGACTTATCACTTGTCATTCTAATAGAAATATTATGAGAATATTGTGGAGAAAATTGCGAAATGTGATTGAACATTTCCGTGGAAAGTGATCACTGCCGCCCATGAACATCCACTACGATTAATTAATCATGGCTGTGTTTCCGGCCCATCAAATCGGGAGGAGAGCGAGAAGGCCATAGCCTGCCCATTCATACTGAGTCATGGCTGATAGCAGCGTGGCTCTACAACTTCCCATGATCAAAATTTGATTCCCTTTTCTATTATTTTTATTCTTTCTATTATTATTGTAAATTGTGAGTAATAAAGAATATTTCATTATAATTTCTTTTTTTCACAAACACACTGAACATATCATAACAGAAATCATATTTATCAAAGTAAAACAAAAAGTATCAATTCGTTCAAGATAAAATATACACAACAATACTAGTGGCGGTCCTTCCATACAAGCCCAAAAGCCCGGCTTGCCCTACATAATACGTATTTACTCCATATTGAATACAAACTATTACATTCAATACAACAGTCATTTATTAGAAAACATCTAGCATTTAATTTTTTTGAATTTACCGCGCCGCGGTCCAATGAGACGCCAGCGCCGAAGCGCCGCGAAATATACATTCATTTAAATTTTAAACTATACTGAACATGAAAAGACGGAGCACACAGCACATATATCTATCCTTTTCTCTCTCGTGTGCTTTTACGGGGCTTCTAGCAACGCGTGAACTGTATGGGGAAATGATATTACTCGATCGCTACGAATGTATAGCTATAGATATGTTATATAGCTGTTTACTGTACACGAAATGCCCGGCTTCGGCCTTGATGATGTAAAAACATCGTGCGTTGCATGGTCGTCACGTGATTATTTGTTAAATCAATTACATCTATTGTTATTAAATTAAATTGGTTCCTTTTAGAAATTATTTCTAATATTTTTTTTAGAACAAATAATGAAGTTTTAATATTTCTTTTAATAAATTGTATCTTTTGTATTGTTTATTTCACGTTTACTGGCAATACAGCACATATTTCTACTAACTTCATTTGTATTATGATTTATGAGTTGTGAATGTGTTTTGTTTAAGGTTAATGTTTAGTTTTTTTATGTTATTTAAACTTTTTGATACTATTATGAGTTGTATTGTTTTCTGTGATGGTTTGAGTGCGATGGTGAAAGCGTTCATTGCCGGTAAAAAGGTAAATTCATTCAATTATATTGAAAAATAAACCGGCGCGAAAGCTATGCCGGGTTTGTACATTTAGTAAGTCGTGGTAAATCACAATAGACATTTCTTCAGTTCAGTGTAATAAACTAGGTACGTACTTTTATTACTACATGCTCCCTTTAAAGCTTTTAAACAATCGTGATTCATATGTTTTTAAATGACACGTCTTGTGTGTTAGATTGTTTGGATTATAATGCTTAAAATTTTCATTAATTTAGGTGGTCCTTTCAAAAGGCAATCTATTATTTTAAATTCAGAAAAAACATTTAAACATGAATGCTTTAATAATAATTTCTGTTTGCAATTTCGGTTAACCTCGAAGTCGAACACGACACCACAGAATAGTGACGGCAATAGAAATGCAATGAAAATTGAAAAGTTACGGATGCATGTTCACAAGTAATCTATATTAATTGTTTTAATCGTAAGATTAGGTGGTAGGTTAGCCGACGTATTATAAATTAATTTTCTTCGTTCTTAGTAACTTTGTGTTTCTAAAATAATATTAATTAAACGTAAAAAAAAATTCGGCTTGCCCTACTCCAAAACCCTAAGCACGCCACTGAACAATACAATAATGTAGATCTAACTGAAGAAATCGTTAATCAATGTTGTGTCATCTTCATCTACATTCGTTTCTACTTTCTAGTTTCATTGCTGTTGGCAAATCTGCATGAATAATCCGTGGAAATT
This sequence comes from Deilephila elpenor, assembly GCA_949752805.1. Classification (NCBI taxonomy): domain Eukaryota; kingdom Metazoa; phylum Arthropoda; class Insecta; order Lepidoptera; family Sphingidae; genus Deilephila; species Deilephila elpenor. The sequence continues at coordinate 7,048,353 of OX457119.1, forward strand.
CTCGGATTGCAATATTGGATTGTTTTGAACAATCCATCCAAACGTCAACACTGATAATTGTTTATTGGCAAGCCTAAACTGTCATTTTCATACAGAGGACAATCCACAAGCAGGGATTGGCCCTCCCAAAAGTAGATTGATATTTTAGATAGTTTTTTCCCTACTGAGATTGATTATTGGCTAGCTATAATCAGAAAAATGATTGAGCTGTCAATGTCAAACAGCAAATTTTGGATTGGGATTGATTGTTGGCATCGGCTGTAAATAATCTGTAGCCATATTTATTTACATTGTCAAAGTTTCAAATGGAACAGTTAATTTATTAAGATTTCCTAATAGGAAGACAGGACTCCAAAAGTGATAACAGTGCATTAACTATGATAGATTGCGTAGTTTAAAGTTAGAAGAACTTCGTAAATGCCACGTATGCCAGAAACACTTTGAAAAGAGATTTATTGCACCTACTTCTTGGAGGCCTCGTCTCCGTTTTGGTGCCTACCCGACGTTATTTTCTCAAAGCGAAATAACAGTGGTATTCCTCGAACTGATCCTCTTGGCCACTTAGGTAAGTGTATATTTAATGTCTTTATTATAACCAATTCATTTACAAAACTCCCATAATTTAAAAATAATTTCATTGGATATCCCCGTAACTCCATAACTCCCACAGCTATTAAATAAGTGTGTTAAAAGCTCTCCAGGCTATGTTATACCAATATTGTTTTTAAATAGCATTTTGATTCATTTGCTTGTTCACCGATTTTATTCTTGTTTTTATAAACTATAATATCGTAGAAACTTATATAACTCAATTTATTTCAGGAAATCTACTAGAACGTAATTATTGTAAGAAATGTAAGCATCATACATATTGTAAGATTGAAGCTGCTAAGAAAAATTTTGGATCGGATATTGGTAAGTAAATAATTGTTATGCCTTTTATTTTAATATTTTACCATGTTAGAGCATTTTGGTGGTGTATAGAATGTCATAATTGAACAATGAATAGCTTGTACTTTGATTTTAAGTATTAAGGTACAGAAAATTTTACAGATTTGAGTTTAGCAGATAAGGCCCCCCTTTTCATATTTTTGTAAGTCTTTCTTGAGATAAATATTTTTAAGAAACTGTTTGAATATTTTAACACTCTGTTTAATGTAATTATCAAATATGAATCATATTTTTTTTGTTGTAGCAAAATTTGCTGATGGAACGCCAGTGAGCCCAACACTTCGCAATACGGCTGAAAAGTATCGGTCCTTGACAACCTCTTTGATTCTTGCAATGGGACAAACATAAGTGATAAAAATAAAAAGGCTTTAAGGTAAGCTTTAACAGGAACTTTGGACCTCATAAAGTGTTGGCACAAAGCGATTAACACTCTTTAAAATATAAAGTTTGTTGAAAATAAAACGAGCAAAGAAAAAAGTGCCCATATAAAATAATTGGGTTACAACAATAGAAAGTTTTAAAAGGTTGTGGATTATTTTTAAAAGTAAAGGAATTAAAGTAATGCGGCCTAGATACTTTAATTCAAACCGAATCGAAAATTGCTTTGTTGAAGTGCGAGCCTATAATTCACGAAATATAAATCCTAATTGTGCTACCTTTAAAAACACCTTTAAGTCATTGTTAATAACTAGATTAATAAAATTCCATACTGAGAGTTATAATTGTGAAGAGGATTTAGGTGAGCAGTTGATAACATTAAAGACTCTTTTATAATACAACAAAAATAATCTTGAATGTTTAACTGAATCCTCCAATGTAGGTTTTGTAAATCTAGGAAGTGTTCCTACAACAGTAGCACAAGAATGTCTTCATGTTCACTTACGTCATACGTGCATACACTGCTGGGTGGGTCGTAAGTAAAATATTAATAAAAATGAATTGCAGGCAATGCAAGGTGAATTTAATTGCAAAAGATACAGGTTCAATTTCTACAAACATTCATAATTATATATCGATGAGACAATACTAAAGTGTACGAGAAAGAAAATTGGCCTACCCATCAGAGCAGGCGTGAGATGTTTTGGTGATATAATTCGGAAAGTAAATGTATACTAGGATAATCAACCTGAAAAAAAATGTATACTTAAAGAAATTAAAAAAATATTTTATTCAAGTATTCATTTGACTTCCTTGATTGCAATATACACAGGAATGTTGTTCTGGGTTATTTTCTAGATATATCTTTGAGATTAACAATGAATAATTGGGTATTTGACTGTTGTGGCAATAAATTATAAAATGTGTTGCATATGATAGCTTTTTGGTAAACAATAATTATAGGTATTTTTATTTGCATTTATCTAAATTATAAATATTTAAATTGTCTACAATAAGTTTGCCATTTTTTATCTGTTGATTAAATGTAACAAAACACGACAAGCTGTCATTGTGCAGCGTGTGATGTCACGATTTACAATTTTTATTCATCTCTGCCACTAAGATCATTCACCATTTATAAAGCGTGACGTAACTTTTTCAAAGTCACGTGACCTACCGTTTTGGTGACATATATGATGATAAAACTGAAAAATATGTTTATTCGTTATAAACAACTCTTTAAAAATAAAATAATAGTTTGAAGAGGTATAGAGTGATTATATATATACTTTAAAACACTTTTCAGAAATTAGTCAAATAGCCAATTGGTGCAATATCATAAATAAGATATTAAATGGTACAGACATTATTAGATTAAGAAATAAAAGTTTGAAACCAATGCAAAAAAAGCCATCAATATGTATTATAAGAAAAATAAAGTAAAGAAGTAATTAACAAATGTATTTTTATTTACTACCCAATTTTCCTAAATACAAATTAAATTATTAATAACAACCAAGGTGAAAGGGACGAGATGACTTACAGCCGATGCCAACAATCAATCAAAAATTTTAGATTGAAGTCAATCCGGATTGGTTTCTACTTTTCGATTGGTCGAATATCTTGTTGCCAATAAACAAAACAGGCGACAGTCGATTGCCTCTGTTGATAGATTGAAAACAATCGGTTCCCTCTTGACAATTTAGTTTGACGCAGAATATTTCATTGCATATTAATGCACTTTCAGCATTACGTAAATAAATAATTTGTGAAAAACAAAAATTAACGTTAGAAATAATAATAATTGCAATAAAAACAATTCAATTTGTCCCAATTATATAGATTTTTACAGAATTGTTGTGTTTCTGGCCACTGAAAAATAATATATTCACTGGTGGTAGGTCTCTCATACTGGTGGTAGGTCTCTCATTACTGGTGGTAGGTCTCTCATATGTGAGAGGCCGCCTGGGTGGGTACCACCGCAATGTCTATTTCTCCCGCCAAACAGCAGTGTTAATGTGCTGTTGTGTTCCGGTTTGAAGGACATTGTAGCCAGAGTAACTACTGGACATATTGAGACTTAACATCTTATGTCTCAGGATGGCGAGCGCAGTGGAATTCCAAGCATTGCCTTGTAATTCATGGTGTTGTTTGGTTTTGCTACTGTCCATGAGCGGTCGTATCGCTTACCATCAGGCGAATGGCATGCTCGTCTCGCCATTCATTGCAATAAAAAAAAAAATATATATATATCCAGTAAACAATGACTTATCACTTGTCATTCTAATAGAAATATTATGAGAATATTGTGGAGAAAATTGCGAAATGTGATTGAACATTTCGGTGGAAAGTGATCACTGCCGCCCATGAACATCCACTACGATTAATTAATCATGGCTGTGTTTCCGGCCCATCAAATCGGGAGGAGAGCGAGAAGGCCATAGCCTGCCCATTCATACTGAGTCATGGCTGATAGCAGCGTGGCTCTACAACTTCCCATGATCAAAATTTGATTCCCTTTTCTATTATTATTATTGTAAATTGTGAGTAATAAAGAATATTTCATTATAAATGTTTTTTTTCACAAACACACTGAACATATCATAACAGAAATCATATTTATCAAAGTAAAACAAAAAGTATCAATTCGTTCAAGATAAAATATACACAATAATACAATAATTTAGATCTAACTGAAGAAATCGTTAATCAATGTTGTGTCATCTTCATCTACATTCGTTTCTACTTTCTAGTTTCATTGCTGTTGGCAAATCTGCATGAATAATCCGTGGAAATTCTCGGATTGCAATATTGGATTGTTTTGAACAATCCATCCAAACGTCAACACTGATAATTGTTTATTGGCAAGCCTAAACTGTCATTTTCATACAGAGGACAATCCACAAGCAGGGATTGGCCCTCCCAAAAGTTGATTGATATTTTAGATAGTTTTTTCCCTACTGAGATTGATTATTGGCAAGCTATAATCAGAAAAAAGATTGAGCTGTCAATGTCAAACAGCAAATTTTGGATTGGGATTGATTGTTGGCATCGGCTGTTAAAAGACATATATCCGGAGCCAGAAATTGAGCACCGTAGGCAAAAATAGGAAGAGCCAATGCCGGAGCTACAGGAGAAAATAAAAAAAAAATCTGTCATATTCGATAGTGTTAGATGTAATTTATTTTGATGTTTCGCCGTCACTGAACAGAAAATTGTCTGAAGTACAATCTCACTGACACTAGTTATAATTTTATTTTGTTAGAAGGTTATCATTAAAAAATATTTTGTATTTCACTGTTTCTCATTATGTGCTGTATGAATACATGTAACAATACTAGCTATATTTACAATTTTGAGAGGAGGCAATGTGGGTTCTGTGAGAGAAAGTTTTAGTATATAGTAAATAGTATTATTTGTGACCTCTATAACGTTGAAGACTGATAGAATGTTAGCCATACAAAACAAGAAATGTCATTATATAATAAAATTCATTAGTTTTGTATTTAACTTTCCTTATAATATTAATGTAATTGTAAATGTGACATTACTAAAAAAAAACGATTCTGAAAAAAAATGTTTCAATAATAAATGAACCATTGTATAAAAATTGCTTATCTGAAACATTATGTTCTATTAGGAAAAGTGTCATTATTCACAAAAGGATGTTGTCAAATGAAAGGTCATACTATAGAATAAGTCAATGTTGAAAATATTTAAACCAAAAACTGTTTGATGTATGTCAGAAGCAAGTTGTTTTTTATAAGATTATGTTTTGTTTTTGTACTGAAAGAGCTAAGCAGCTCATTAATTATAGAAAATTGATATATTATAAGTAAAATTAAGCAATTATCAAATCATTTTCATTATTAAAATAAAATATATAAGCAATTACTTTTTTTTGTTTTACTTAAACTGCTCTCCTGAAAAAAGTACATTTTTGAGATCTGTCATTATCAAATTAAAGCAGCGGTATGTTAAAATTTAGTGCAATGGATTGTGTTACTGATTCTCAACAAACTACTTTTGGCTTTGTAGTATACTAATAATAACCTTGTATAATATAATTTTCTACATTATAGTTTATAAAAACAAAATAAAATAGGTAAACAAGCAAATGAATCAAAATGCTTATTTAAAAACAAAACTGGTATAACATGGCTTGGAGAGCTTTTCAATTAATTTTTTTTTTTTTATAAGCAATAGAGTTAAGGAGTTACGGGGATATCCAATGAAATTAATATAAAATTATGGGAGTTTTGTAATTGAATTGGTTATAATAAAAGCATTAAATATACACTTACCTAAGTGGCTAAGAGGATCAGGATATAGTATAAATTGAAGTATTAGTATGCATGAGAAAATATTTGTTAGGGTCATATTGAATCTATCAAAATAATTTTAATTATAATATGACAAGCTAAAACCTAGTTATTTGTATTTAAACATTCCATTTATTATTATGTTTAAGATATTGCATGGATTTATTTCGAAAAATTATAGAAGAAAATAATTATAATACTTTAACCATAATATTTCACAATACTAGGAGAAATTGCATATTATAATGCGATAAAATAATTCAAATATACGATAGTTTGCATGAATGCAGCAAATTAAAAACTGAGGATGTATTAGGCTATGACAATTATCTATACATATAATAAAAATGTAAATGGTCGATGTCTGTACATGGAAGATATTTAAGAAATTTCAACGCGGGGGGTCTTTATAACAGCAACAGTGTCCAAAACATTTTTTTTAGAATTTTTGTCTGTCTGTCTGTCTGTCTGTCTGTCTGTATGTTTGCTTGCGCATCACGCAAAAACTACTGCACCAAATGAGATGCGGTTTTCACAGTTGTATTGCTGCAGGTTCAACTTAAAAACTGGTATATGTTGCATTTGCATACAGAGTGTTTCTTTTTGTTTGCTTGCACATTACTCATAAACTACCGCACCAAATGAGATGCGGTTTTCACATTTATATTGCTGCAGGTTCAACTTAAAAACTGTTATATATTTCATTTGCATACAGGATGTTTCTTTTTGTTTGCTTGCACATTACTCAAAAACTACCATACGAAATGAGATGCAGTTTTCACAGTAATATTGGTGCACGTCCAATTTGAAAACTGGTATATATTTTATTTATAGACAGGGTGTTTCTTTTTATTAACTTGCGCATAACGCAAAAACTACAAGACGAAATGAGATGCGGTTTCACAGTTATATGAGTACAAGTCCAACTTAAAACTGGTAAATGTCTTATTTACATAAAGGGTGTTTCTTTGTATTATGGAAGATAAATGAGAAAAACTAATATTCCCCATATTAACACTGGATTAACACTTAGGCTACATTTTATCCAGATAAATTAAGTGTTCCCGTGGGATGAGGACGGAAATTCGATATATTTGTTACTTTTTATACTCAAAGGGATGCGATGGGCGTGGATTACATACCTTGAGTGAGAATGAGATAGGACGGGCGGGATATAACGGGACGGGATGAGAAATACCAAATAATCTATACATGTATATTTTTTAAACAAAGTTAATCACGCAGACGAAGTTAGCGGGCAGAAGCTAGTTAAGAAATAAATTAATGTCTGTAAAAATACACCTTTACTGAAACAGATTCCCTTGTGTATAGATGTGTAATATAACCCAATCTTCACAATTAGGCTGAAACCCAATAATTTGTGTTTTTATCCATAGGCTCCCATTTTAGAATTTACAGGGTATATCAAGACTGCGACCAAAAACGAAGCCAGGTGGTAGTATTAAAGACTTCAGACACAAAGCAAATAAAAATTCCGCAAAAAAAATTGTCAATTTTGTTGGTTTTTTTTATTCGTCGTTGTATTTGGGTGATAAATACAATTTTTTTCGAAAATAATAATGTATACGTTTTTTTTTTTAAAGACGCAATATTACGTGTGGTTTTAAACGACTATTTTCCCAAAAACTAGGTATTTACAAAATTGCAAAAAAAATGCCGCTTCTTTGCGATATTTTTCGTTGCATTGTGCCTGTAACCACTAATACTATCACCTGACTTCGTTTTCGGTCGCAGTCTTGATATACCCGGTATAATTACTACACATCTATACCCGTGTAGCCCTTTTTTTCTTTTTTAATTTATTATTATAGTAGTTTTGGGCCACTATTTTTATTGGATCACTTTTATCACAGTTTGTGCTTTTTCCAGACATTATATTGTTTATTTCCTTTCACCAATTATTAACACAGAAATACATATTCTTTTTAATCAGGTACTCAATTAGTTTCATTCTATGATCATTGCAAGTGAGAAATCCAAAATTTACAATTGTAGTTATTATTAATTTGATATATTCTATAACATTTTGTTTATGGCTGTGATGTTTCATTATTTCCATAGTTATGACTTCCATTTGGGCAAAAGCGTCAAAAATATTTCTTGATGGGTAACGTATCCAATCTTTATTACTGTATTTCGATATTTTTATTAAATTATGGAATGATTGTTTTTCTGTAGTCTCCAACTGGCTAGAGCAAACAGTGCAACTTTTGTATACATATTTTTTTGCATTTTTTACTAGCCAACCACTACAGTATCCAATAGCTGCACACCTCTATGTTTAGGGGCAAATTGCTGTTCAATAATTCGATATTATTATGCATGATATTCAAATGATCTTCAAACATAGTGTATTCGGACTGATTATTGTCTGCATAACTATCTATTTCCAAATAATATCTAAGGTTCTGCAGACATTTGCTTTTGTCTTTTTCGCAATTTGCCCCTACAGAGTGTGATGAAACCATATTATTAATTAACAACATTTTGTATGCAGCTTGGAATCCTAATGCAGTTGGCATGATGTTACTATGTCCATGTGCTCTGAATGCTCCAAAAAAAAAATCGAGGGGATCTTGGTTAAAATTCCTTGGTAATATTGATTTCATACCTAATTTATGCAAGTGTGAACATAACTTTTTAAACCACTGGTTCATTCTCTTAATATTAGTGAAAAAATATGTTGTGACAACCTCATGTAAATCTGGATAAAGGTAGGCAGAAGAAGAAGAGTATTTAATATGCACAATAAATGACATTATATAAATATTATAATAAAATAATCAACTGACCTGATAGATGCAGTACTGGTATAGCCAGAGGACATAAACGATTCTTTATGTAAAAACATTTTGGATGAAAATGTTTATGACAAACTCTTCTATTTTTAAAAATATAATTGTCATCTAAAGTGTTAATTTCACCTCCAACATTTGCCACCCATGCACGAAAACGTTCCATATTGTTAATTGGATTAGGGAAACGATGCAACGGTATACCTGAAATAAATTAATTTGTTATAAATTATAGTATAAACATTCAATTATCAATAAAACATTTTAAGTAAATTAAATATAATTAGTTGATATTTTATAACAAATTACATTATGTTGCTTATATCTTAATTATCATTTAATAGATTTTAATAGTTAGATTTGACACTGGTTTTTCAATAATGTTTTAATATTCTTGCATTGTAGGAGTGTCAATAATGTTTTAAATAAATACCACATGTAGTATTAGATTATTCTTACACTGTAGGAGTGTCAATAATGTTTTAAATAAATACCACATGTAGTATTTGAATATTCTTACACTGTAGGAGTGTTAAACATACTTCTATTAAATAGAAACATTGAAGTTGAACATAATAATTATGTAATTCAACTTTAAACGCAATTATTTTCATTACAATTTAAAATGGCTATTTTATAAAATACCATGGTTGCAATACTAAGTACAATAAAATGAAAAATATTACTTACCGTCATTGACTTTCGTTGAACAACCAGGTACACAACAATTTAAAAACGACATGTTTTTGGAAAATGCAAAACACTTTCACAAAATAATAGAGTCCTGTCTCAAAATATATAAACACCACTGAAGTTTTCACACTAGCACGGAGGAGAAATTTAATTCTCAACTCGACGTGACTAGGGGAATGCACTGTATTTGTATACGCATAATCGGTGAAAATATATGAATAATCGAGCAGTTTTAATGCAGTTGTTTATTATTTATTTTAAATATTGAATCAGCACAATAATAAGTATACTGTCAACGAACATACATCAATAAATAATTATTTATTGATGTATGTTCGTTACATTATAATGTAATAATGATATTAATATAAATTAATTTATTATTAATTAATATTTTTAATAATATCCAAAGTGCAGTATTGCTGGATACGGCACATATGGTGAGGAGGTCCCTCACTTTGGAGTATATTATGTGTTATGTATGTATGTATCATGTACTCAAAGGCATGTGTGTGATGGTTTACTTGTTAGATCCATGTGTGGACTAGACTCAAAAAGGGTCTGCACCCGGGTGAAGCCGGGCCGGGCCGCTAGTAATAGATAAATCACTCCTTTTGTTCCTAAATACTAAAGTGACATATGCAATTGTGGATGTCTCATTAGAATAAAAATTTTCATGAAAATAAACGAAAGTAAACTAAAAATATAAACTGTAATCGATTAAGAAATACAAACAAATAGTATCGATTTCTCTTAATAATCGGATATTGTAAGAACCGATTTATTTGACATATCCCTATTTCACACTGTCAAAGTATGCAACTTCTTATACAATGATTATATACAATCATAGACGAAATATCTAATAGACGTAGTGACCCCGTGCCACCGAAAGGGATAGCAAATAAAGTACTTAATTGGTTTAGGGTTGCCAAGTACGGTACAATTAGGTAACGGCTTTTTAGAATGATACAAAGTTTGCAAACACGGAAGAAGGAAGGATAAATAAAAATGCAACAGTTTGATAGGTTTGTTTTATTTATTACTGTATACATATATTTACAAATTGTACAAAATTACGTATGATAGATCAACAATATATAACTATACGGGTTACTATACAGGGTACGGGGTAATACTACAATCTCACTCTTGCCACACTGACATTTTAGGTTATAAAGTTTACGTGTTTATTATAATTACAATAACATTGAGATAAACAAATGTATAACTACAATGTATTACAGTGTTATCTCTTTTATAAGATTTTATAGCAAACTAGTTAATTAGAATACTGCTGGATACTATTAATTGTTACTAAAGTTATTTACTTACAAATGGAATGATAATCCTGTTATTTTCACACCACTGTCGCTTTTACAACCAAGTACGCTACACCGCACCATTTTGTGATGGATTTAGCAAAGACTTTAGAATTTAAACAATTATAAATCACTTTGAAAACTTCCGACACTAAACACAAACACGATACGACAGTCTTATGTCAAAATTTGTTTAGCAATTTCAATTCCGACCTTGAAAAAACCGGCACGCGGTGCAGGACAGAAAATGTATATTTCGATCTCTTTCTATCTTATAGCAAAACCTATAAGCGGCATCTCATTCTGTGGGACTGAATAGGCACTATACAGCAGTCTATTAGATTTTTCGTCTATGTATACAATATACTCTTACAATATCCGATTATATAGAGATATCGATGATATTTGTTTGTATTTTTTAATCGATTACAGTTTATATTTTCAGTTTATATCATTTCGTTTATTTCTTCATGAACATTTTTATTCTAATGAGACATCAACAATTGCATAAGTCACTTTACTATTTAGGAACAAAAGGAGTGATTTATCTATTATTAGCGGCCCGGCCCGGCTTCACCCGGGTGCAGACACTTTTTGAGTCCAGTGACCAGTCCACATCACGCACATGCTTATGAACACATGATACATACATACAATACAATACATATACTCCAAAGTGAGGAACCTCCTCACTATGTGTGCCGTATTCTACAATACTGCCTTCATTTCCATTGTAATATCCAAATCTATTATTTAATAATTAATTAATTTATATTAATATTATTATTTCATTATTTATTGATGTATGTTCGTTGACAGCATACCTATTATTAGTTGCAAGTTTAGTATTTTTAAAAATTATAACACAACTGTTTTATGTCTGCTCGATTATTTAAATATTTTTACCGATTATGCGTATACAAATTCGTTTGAATAGTCTCGACTCTACCGGTAAAAGACCTAACGAGGTGACTTTGTAATGTGGTCTAGAAAAAAAATATGTTGTTTAAAATGGTTATTTTTCTTTATTTAAAGGATTCTAGTTTAAATTTAGTGATTATGGATTGTAAGTCTAGTGATAAAATAAAATAACTTTTTAAGATTTCGGAATAATTTGCCAGGGATTGCAAGTTGCATTTTCCATGTAGCTTAGTAAAGCTACTAAAATTTTGTAGATTTCTCAAGTTAGTCACACTGCGAGAGTTCTGAGTTACCATTTAATTAAAACATATTTGAATATTTTGAAAACTTTGATGATCAAATTATGCCACAAATATCCCGATATTTTAAATAGTATTCTTTAAAATATATAATAATATGTTAAAACCCATGAAGTGACTGAGCTGCCATCTTGTGAATATTATCCAAAAAAATATGAAAATTATAGCTCGACTCATAAAAGATGGCGAGGTAACACATAAAATAAATCTAATATTTATATATATGGGAGTTTCACTCCCATGACAGTTACCCCGCTCTTCTCACCTAGTCTGTGTTCTCACCCACAGTCCACAGATTACTTAGATCACTTTCTCACCTCTCTCTTCAGCCCTGCCATGCTGTGTCGACTTAGAACTACTATCTATCCAGGGCCAGGACACAATAGTACATAACCTTGGTTTCATATAAAGACGCGACATCTCTAGCTAAATCCTGTGAAATTCTGTTGACAATTAGTTTACCTCCTTAGTTCAGATGGCGCTCTCTACGATAAATTCTGTTTTAACGACAGTTCCAACAGTTTTCAAATTAAGTTTGCCGAGCTTGTCACTTGCTCACTTCACAATTGTATAATGTTCGTTAAGACTTGCGTACGAGTTTTATCGGTTTGTGATTTTATGTGGATTTCTGTTTGCGTTGAGTTGTAGGTATTTTCCTTCTCCGCCTTTCTGTTACGTTTATACATCGTGCAGAAGCGATTGTTGCGCATGGACGCTTATTTTTAGTTGCGAAAGAACGCTATAGTGTTATTTGTATTGGTGTTGTTTTAATTTATAATTATTAACACAATGCATAGAGCATGAGCAAGAGCATGGCTCAACTTTATTATAATAAATGTAAGAAATGGAAATCTGTAAAATTATAATAAAATATGTTGAAAATAATAACTTGTGTTTATTAATCCATTATCCATCATTAAGAATAAAATTATTTACTACAGTAAAATAATTAAATAATCAAAGTAGTTTTTCTAATACAGAGAGTATCTAATACTTTCTGTATTAGGAAAAGTACTTTCGATTGTTAATTCAAAAAATGCTTTGTATTGATATATTACACACATTCGCATGCATATACACACTCACACACACACATCGAAACATAGACATGGACACCTGAAGGGATAGTACAAGGGAAACGTCACCAGACGGCGGTTGAGTTTCAAAATTGACATTTCGGTGACAGCTAATTCGTTGAGACGGCTCTCTTTTTATCTTTTATCTCTCTTAATATTATTTGACTCTTTGTATCTAAGCTTGCGATTCAGTATAAACATGGTCATGGTACGAAATAAAACGATAACCTAAACTGAATTGCATCGCAATTGAATCGCTAATACAACGGTCATGGTAAGGCTGCTGATCTGCAAAATAGACATTTCAAGCTTTCAAGTTTTAGTTTCCGAATTTCTTAACAATCTATTTTCTCTAAGATACAGACTCTCAAAAAACATCAAAAAAATTGATTAAAAAAATATCCTTTAATTTTTGTGCGTAGTATATTTAAAAAACTTTTTAAACGTAGACCTGTGTAATTTATGAGTTTGGTAAAAAATGAAACATTTAATAGTATATTTTAATAGTACATTCAGACTTTTATTTGTTGTATTTACATCATTGCCGTCAATACAGACGGTCGACTTCATTTCATCTATTATCTAGGGGAAATCGACTTTTGTACACACTGCGGGTCTGCTTAGTCGAGGCTGCAACAAAAGACATATATTATTAGTAATTATCTTTACAATTAGCCTACAGCAGTACAGGTGGACTATTGTGTTACAACTATTATTTTCTGAGTAATTTGGCGATAGGCCGATACGGCGATAGCCGATATGGTGACAGGCTCGCTCCCTATCACATCGTGGGACGGAACCACAGATCACTCCCAATAGATACCGCATTACGATAGTTTTGTTTTGAACTGAAAACGCCAACGAAGGGAACGGTGCGGGGCAGTGGGCGGGTTGCAGCGCTGTCACGTGGACTTCGCTCGAGAGATGAGGCTTGTCGATAAATAAAATAAAAAGTATCGATAGTTCGATTTGCCAGTAAGTTTAACGTGTTATTACCGCTTTTATAACTTGATTACCAACCTGTTAAATGTTTTATAATATGTTTTCACTGGCCTGATCTAATAAATTATACCAATCGCTAACACGAATGAAGTAGGATTAAAATTTATACTTTAGTATGTAACGGTTTTATTTCCATTATTCGCCGTTAATATTTGTATACCATAATGCCGAAACACCCGAATTAAGTGTTGGGTTAAAAGATCAGATAAAAATATGAAATATTAAATGAATAAACCTCACGCCGTAAAGGGCTACAATAACTTATTCTGTTTCTTGAATTCCGACGGCGACTGTAATAGATATCGGCAAGTGACAATGAAACCCACTTGACGAATTATGAATGTTTTTGGGATGATAATACAACGTATGTTGAAATTAGTGCAACGGCTTGTACTACTCATTCTCAATAAATTTAGTATACTAATAGTTATGTTAAATACCTTCCCATGATATTTGACAAAAGGCGGTTCTAACGCCACGCATCAAGCACGAATTTTTAGCATTACGTTCTTAGTAATTAAGCAGAAAACCCCAATATCACTTATATCAGTCAAAATAAAAATGAATGTATTAAAACACATAGTCAGTAGATACTTGATTCGAGAAATAGGACCCGAAATACCATCAGACGAATACGCTTAAACGAGCTTCATCTCAAGGCTATAAATGTTACTCTTGGATGCTGGACAAAATCAATATAAAATTATAATATTATTTGATAATCATATTATTCTATCCACACAGAACTACGAAATTATAAATTTACCTAGTTAAAAACTTGACCTTTTTCAAATTACATTAAATGACGTCGTCATGGTGATTTGCAATTTTTATTTAAATCAATATACATTTCGTGACATTGTCATTTAATCGAATTATTTTACATTAATGTTTTAAAATATCGATATTGCTTGGAATTATATTATAAACATGCGTCAAGCACTAGAAGAAGGCGTGATTTCACCAGAAAAAGATGGCTTATTATGGTTATTGCTATGCGAAAAAGAGACGGCTGATTTTCGATTCAAACTCGACTGTTTGACATCGATACAATAACCAGTATAAATTGAGCTCGCTCGTGAACAAATTAATTTAAAGAATATTAGTTACCGATGAAAAATTATTCCGTTTTTTTTGGATACTTGAATTTTTTGAGTTTTTTCCACACCATTTTATTGAGCAAGTCATTTTTAACTGTAATATGATATTTCCAAAACTTAATTTTCGCCAACGCTCACCGATATGTGCGGGTCCACTACTTGGATGACACTGATGACGCGACATTTGGAATCGGTTTATATCAGTCCGATAGCTTATACGTGTGGCGCGCAACCGCTGCCTTGCATTAGGTATCTAGTGGGAGTGATCTGTGGACGGAACACACAAGGCGAAAATTGGGTGTCCTGGTTGTTACTTAGGGAAACTCTGCCTACCCCTTCTGGGAAAAAGGCGTGGGCTTGTGTATGTAATTTTAGTTTGCCCACCGTTCTGTTCAATGAGCAAGGGGTCCGGCGCTTCCGGCTGCGAGTCTGTGAGCGACTTGTCCTCGTCGGTGCGTCGGCCATCTTGTCGCGTCGTCGTGCGCGTGCTCGGGACACGCATCACACATATTCTTTTGGCTGAAACTGAAACAATTATGTAAATGAGATGGTTTGGTCATATAAATTGTTACATATTACATTTATTTTTAGTACATGTTGTAGTGTTGAATGTTGATATATGTTAAATAATGTTGCCTAACATCATCGATATCAATGTTACACTACATAAGACGTTCAATAGGTACACAAAATGTGTCACACCTACTTGCAGTGCATGCACCACACATGAATCAGTCAGCTTCGTGACAGTGACAGAACATAACGCCTTTTTGCATCAAATTAAAAGTAATTTCTTTTGATGTTTCGCCGTCGAACTGAACAGAACATTGTCTGAAGTACATTATTATAATAAAATATCAGGTTAGTTATTTAATATTATAGTATAGTCGCGATAACATAATATGTCTTTATTTAATTATTGTATTAAATATTTCAACTAAATCACTATCCTAACCACTCTCAATCGATTCTCTCGATTGTAGAGTAGGCCCGTGCCCTGCAGTGGGACGTATATGGGCTGATATAGATATAGATAGATAGATTAAATATTTCAATAGGTTATTAAAAACAAAAGGGAAGCTCAATAATCGCGTGTCTCATTTCCGCGCACAAAAATTGCCCTTCGAGTGAGAGAGACGAAGCATATTAGACATAGATTAATAACATCAGTGGACCAAATTGGCAAAATAGAAGTACTGCCATGACGATGTTGTTTTTTTTAGTGTTTTGTTATTTATTGATATAGAAGTTATATAACATGTCTCATTTCATATGTTTTTAATGTAAATAAAACTAATGAGTATAAAAAAACTGTAATAAACATGTACACTTCTATGAGTATTTATTTGCCAATATTATAGTTCTGTAAAGCTAAACTAAAGCTAAATTAATTTTTTTTTTCTATCTTTATTATATTGCACATTCTATCAAACAAATATAATATTCGCGTAAACCATTATGAAATATATTAATTTGTCGGCATCAATACTTAGAAAATACTTTAGGACAGGTAGGTATAAATAAATATATACACCTATATAAGGTATGATTGATATGAACTGTCTTATCTGTTATTCTTTGACCATTTTTGTAATAGTTCCAGTCAATGAACGTCAAATGTCGCTAGTGTGCTTTTATCATACGAGGGCACTTTATTTCTATGACGCGTCTCGTCTATCGGTAGAATATAAGTCAATGCCTAACATGTGGTTAGGTAACTGCAGTGTGGATGCACCATTACTTTGTATATGGCTAGTATTATTATGTAACAAATAATTTAGAAGTGTAGTCTACCTTGTGGCATGTTCCTTTTCACCAACAGTATCTTCAGTCCCCTGGTGGGGCTCCGTCGCTTTTCTCTGCTCACAATTGAGTTGCTCGGAGTAGGCACTTTCTTGATGTGCACTACATTCTCTATTAATGTTACACTACTGTTGTCCTCTACGGTGTCTGTATCTATTTCATCAGCCACATTTTCCTGTTGAAAATATTTAGTTATTTTAAAACTCAGTCTGAATATCAAGAAATTATTATTGTTTCAAGAAATGAATGTGTTAAACATTATCCTATCTTTTATGTTTTAATATTTAGATATTTAAACAAGATTATATTCATACATAATATTCAATTTAAATATTACAAAACTACAATAATCTTTCATTACTTAGTTAAAAACAAATTACTAATAACACTATCTATCTATATCAGCCCATATACGTCCCACTGCAGGGCACGGGCCTACTATACAATCAAGAGAATCGATTGAGAGTGGTTAGGCCATATAGTCCACCAAGCTGGCCGAGTGCGGGTTGGCGGACTTTACATACCGTAGAAATTCTTTAAAATCGCTACGGTATGCCGGTTTCCTGACGATGTTTTCCTTCACCGTTAAAGTGTGTGGTGATTGACTATCAATACACACATAACTCCGAAAAGTCAGAGGTGTGCCCTGGGATTTGAACCCGCGACCACCGTGAACATGTAGGCAGCCGCGTCTGGTCCGTTACCAACAGGCCACCACGCACTTCATAACACACTAAAAACAAATAATTTACATTGAAAATTAGTCTCTGTGAAGCTTAAACGCATTATTATGTGAAACCCATGATAATTTAGTAAATTAATATAGAGATAATGGGATACATACAGAGTCTGCTTCTCCTAGTTTTGTTTTATTCTCTGCAACTTCTTTACTTGTTTCCTTCATTGTTTCTTCGTCCTCGTCCTCAGATTTTATCTCTGATTTTATACTGAAACAATAAGAATATTTAACTAAACCAATGTTTGCACTGCATATTTGCCATTTAGGCCGTAGCAATAGGGCAAGTATTTTTTTAAATTGTCAAATCTCGCATCATCTATAACTCGGAGACATAAAATATCACAAGATTGCTTAATATGCCCATAATTCTATAATCATAATCCATAAACTTGCACTTCAATACGTGCAGATATTAAGCCCCAGCTGATTGTCTGTTAAATTTACATTGATATTGTTAAATAATTAAAATGTGTTTTTATTTTCAACTCATGTTTAAAATAAATGAGAATTATCACACGATGTGCAATCAATAACATCAACCCAAGAATATATAAAAATAACGCCTACCTAACTGCATCATCGAGATCGTGATTAGGGTCTCCTAAAAGGTCCATTTTCTGCATCAGATGCCGACGTATCCTGCTCAGGATCGAATGAATTTCAACCTGTAATGTGAAAAATGTTAAGCATAATATCTTAATAAGCACAGATACAATAGTGGTGGTGATGTGTATGTGTATATGTGTATGTGTATGTGTGTAGTGTACTGGTGGCGCGTGAGACTCACGTAAGGCCTGGGCTCGGGTACTCGCAGTACGTAGTGGTGGTGATGTATATGTATATGTGTATGTGTATGTGTGTAGTGTACTGGTGGCGCGTGAGACTCACGTAAGGCCTGGGCTCGGGTACTCGCAGTACGTAGTGGTGGTGATGTATATGTGTATGTGTATGTGTGTAGTGTACTGGTGGCGCGTGAGACTCACGTAAGGCCTGGGCTCGGGTACTCGCAGTACGTAGTGGTGGTGATGTATATGTGTATGTGTATGTGTATGTGTGTAGTGTACTGGTGGCGCGTGAGACTCACGTAAGGCCTGGGCTCGGGTACTCGCAGTACGTAGTGGTGGTGATGTATATGTGTATGTGTATGTGTGTAGTGTACTGGTGGCGCGTGAGACTCACGTAAGGCCTGGGCTCGGGTACTCGCAGTACGTAGTGGTGGTGATGTATATGTGTATGTGTATGTGTGTAGTGTACTGGTGGCGCGTGAGACTCACGTAAGGCCTGGGCTCGGGTACTCGCAGTACGTAGTGGTGGTGATGTATATGTGTATGTGTATGTGTGTAGTGTACTGGTGGCGCGTGAGACTCACGTAAGGCCTGGGCTCGGGTACTCGCAGTACGTAGTGGTGGTGATGTATATGTGTATGTGTATGTGTATGTGTGTAGTGTACTGGTGGCGCGTGAGACTCACGTAAGGCCTGGGCTCGGGTACTCGCAGTACGTAGTGGTGGTGATGTATATGTGTATGTGTATGTGTGTAGTGTACTGGTGGCGCGTGAGACTCACGTAAGGCCTGGGCTCGGGTACTCGCAGTACGTAGTGGTGGTGATGTATATGTGTATGTGTATGTGTATGTGTGTAGTGTACTGGTGGCGCGTGAGACTCACGTAAGGCCTGGGCTCGGGTACTCGCAGTACGTAGTGGTGGTGATGTATATGTGTATGTGTATGTGTGTAGTGTACTGGTGGCGCGTGAGACTCACGTAAGGCCTGGGCTCGGGTACTCGCAGTACGTAGTGGTGGTGATGTATATGTATATGTGTATGTGTATGTGTGTAGTGTACTGGTGGCGCGTGAGACTCACGTAAGGCCTGGGCTCGGGTACTCGCAGTACGTAGTGGTGGTGATGTATATGTGTATGTGTATGTGTATGTGTGTAGTGTACTGGTGGCGCGTGAGACTCACGTAAGGCCTGGGCTCGGGTACTCGCAGTACGTAGTGGTGGTGATGTATATGTGTATGTGTATGTGTATGTGTGTAGTGTACTGGTGGCGCGTGAGACTCACGTAAGGCCTGGGCTCGGGTACTCGCAGTACGTAGTGGTGGTGATGTATATGTGTATGTGTATGTGTGTAGTGTACTGGTGGCGCGTGAGACTCACGTAAGGCCTGGGCTCGGGTACTCGCAGTACGTAGTGGTGGTGATGTAT
Organism: Deilephila elpenor; assembly: GCA_949752805.1. NCBI lineage: Eukaryota > Metazoa > Arthropoda > Insecta > Lepidoptera > Sphingidae > Deilephila > Deilephila elpenor. The sequence goes on from OX457119.1 coordinate 7,067,982, forward strand.
ATGTGTATGTGTATGTGTGTAGTGTACTGGTGGCGCGTGAGACTCACGTAAGGCCTGGGCTCGGGTACTCGCAGTACGTAGTGGTGGTGATGTATATGTGTATGTGTATGTGTGTAGTGTACTGGTGGCGCGTGAGACTCACGTAAGGCCTGGGCTCGGGTACTCGCAGTACGTAGTGGTGGTGATGTATATGTGTATGTGTATGTGTGTAGTGTACTGGTGGCGCGTGAGACTCACGTAAGGCCTGGGCTCGGGTACTCGCAGTACGTAGTGGTGGTGATGTATATGTGTATGTGTATGTGTGTAGTGTACTGGTGGCGCGTGAGACTCACGTAAGGCCTGGGCTCGGGTACTCGCAGTACGTAGTGGTGGTGATGTATATGTGTATGTGTATGTGTATGTGTGTAGTGTACTGGTGGCGCGTGAGACTCACGTAAGGCCTGGGCTCGGGTACTCGCAGTACGTAGTGGTGGTGATGTATATGTGTATGTGTATGTGTGTAGTGTACTGGTGGCGCGTGAGACTCACGTAAGGCCTGGGCTCGGGTACTCGCAGTACGTAGTGGTGGTGATGTATATGTATATGTGTATGTGTATGTGTGTAGTGTACTGGTGGCGCGTGAGACTCACGTAAGGCCTGGGCTCGGGTACTCGCAGTACGTAGTGGTGGTGATGTATATGTGTATGTGTATGTGTATGTGTGTAGTGTACTGGTGGCGCGTGAGACTCACGTAAGGCCTGGGCTCGGGTACTCGCAGTACGTAGTGGTGGTGATGTATATGTGTATGTGTATGTGTGTAGTGTACTGGTGGCGCGTGAGACTCACGTAAGGCCTGGGCTCGGGTACTCGCAGTACGTAGTGGTGGTGATGTATATGTGTATGTGTATGTGTGTAGTGTACTGGTGGCGCGTGAGACTCACGTAAGGCCTGGGCTCGGGTACTCGCAGTACGTAGTGGTGGTGATGTATATGTGTATGTGTATGTGTGTAGTGTACTGGTGGCGCGTGAGACTCACGTAAGGCCTGGGCTCGGGTACTCGCAGTACGTAGTGGTGGTGATGTATATGTGTATGTGTATGTGTGTAGTGTACTGGTGGCGCGTGAGACTCACGTAAGGCCTGGGCTCGGGTACTCGCAGTACGTAGTGGTGGTGATGTATATGTGTATGTGTATGTGTGTAGTGTACTGGTGGCGCGTGAGACTCACGTAAGGCCTGGGCTCGGGTACTCGCAGTACGTAGTGGTGGTGATGTATATGTGTATGTGTATGTGTGTAGTGTACTGGTGGCGCGTGAGACTCACGTAAGGCCTGGGCTCGGGTACTCGCAGTACGTAGTGGTGGTGATGTATATGTGTATGTGTATGTGTGTAGTGTACTGGTGGCGCGTGAGACTCACGTAAGGCCTGGGCTCGGGTACTCGCAGTACGTAGTGGTGGTGATGTATATGTGTATGTGTATGTGTGTAGTGTACTGGTGGCGCGTGAGACTCACGTAAGGCCTGGGCTCGGGTACTCGCAGTACGTAGTGGTGGTGATGTATATGTGTATGTGTATGTGTGTAGTGTACTGGTGGCGCGTGAGACTCACGTAAGGCCTGGGCTCGGGTACTCGCAGTACGTAGTGGTGGTGATGCGCTCTATTGAGCTCGCATTGGCTGCACAAGTCGAAATCATTGCACTGCACACACGTGTAGCGGAACCTGCACGCAAGTATACAGACACATATACTTACACTACTACACTGAACACTCTAAAGCACACTAATACTACGCCACGATACATACCCTCTTATTTCACCTTCACATACATTGCAATGGTAACCTTGGTGTAAGGTCAGATCACCTGAAAAAAGAAAAATATAAATAGCAGGAGCAGACTAAGTAACATTTTTTTAGAATTTAAATACAATTATAATCACTTCAATATTTATATCACGACCCGGTGCGGCAGGTTTTTGTATTTAACAAAGTGGTATTGTGGCCGACCATCAGGACTGAGTCGATATCGATCAGCTGTTCGAATTGGGTTTTAACAGTTTCGAGCAGCTATTCGGAAATTTATTTATTTATTTAAACTTTTTATACATGTTGTATAAAGGCGGACTTAATGCCTTGGGCATTCTCTACCAGTCAACCTTTGGGTGATGCAGAGATTATACAAAGTAGGTGTTATTACTAAATGTAATAAAGTGCAAATAAACATACATACACATAATATGTATATACATATCTAACTACATACCCATACAATATATAAATATAATACATACACATAATATACAATATAGGCGTATATATATATATATATATATATATATATATATATATATATATATATATATATATACATACATATATAAATATTATATATAAAAATGTAATGGTAAAACTTAATTTGACGATTCTGCGATTTGTTTAAGGAGAAGCTCGCGGACCTTCACTTTAAATGCATAACGATTCCGGCATGTTCTGATTTCGAGGGGGAGCGCATTCCAAAGAAGTATGGACTGTATTGGGAAAGAAGAATGTAAGAAATCAGTAGTGTGGGAAGGATTCTGGAGAAGTAAATTGTGGGTTGACCGAAGATTCTTATTGTGGTTGCAACCGAGATACTGAAAGAAAGGAAGTAAATAAGATGGAGGGGAAGGGGAGACTAGAATAGAGTGCAAAAGAGTAATTGCGCGTAGACTACGACGCTGGCGAATGGGCAACCACTTAAGTAGAGAACGGCAAGCCGACACATGGTCATACTTACGAAGATTAAAAATGAAACGAATGCAGTTATTAAGAAGTCGGTCAAGTTTGTTGAGAAGATCTGCATTCAGGTCAAAATAGCACACATCACCATAGTCGATTAAGGGAAAAATTAGGGATTGCACAAGCATTGTTTTAGTTTGCGAAGGAAGAAAATTCTTCAGACGATATAGAGAACGAAGGGAATCGGTCACTCGACGGCAGACGTAGGTCACCTGGGTTCGCCAATTCAAAGTTGAGTCGATATGTAGCCCAAGGTCTTTGACGCTAGAAGACAGTGGAATTACTGACCCGTTGTAAACCAGTAGTGGAAGACTGGTTACGTCAATCCTGCTTATCAATCGCTGGCTACCTACAATAATCGACTGACATTTAGAGGGGTTCACTGTGAGTCCAAACTCATCAGACCAGTTCTTGATGTATGTCAGATCTCTGTTGCTGAAATTCCTAATAATAAAGATAAGTTTTTTACTGTTTCCATTCTTAGCACCTCCTAACGAGTTACGGATTATTTAACAGCACCTCTTTACACGTAACCAACCACCAGGACCATTGAGAGTCCAGGTCGAAAGAAAACGATGGACTTTCACGAGACGTCGCGTCGGTGGAATGAGAAGAATGGTATGACAGGACCGAAGAGCGAGAGCAAGTCCGCAAGGAAGGAGCGGCACCTGCATTATTAAATGAAAAATTTGTTTGTTGGATCGCGCGAATCTCAGAAATTACTGATTCGATTTGAAAAAATATTTTAGTGTTAGATATTCCATTCAGCGAGGAAGGCTATGGCGTACTTTTTATCCAGGATAGTTATAAAGCGGGCCTTTTATCCCTGAAATACATTTCACGCGAGCGAACTCCGAGCAATTCTAATTCTTTTTATAATAAAGCAATCTTTTTGTATTGACAGTTTAGTTTTTTCGTCCACTCTCTAAATACGTGACATTGTGGAGTTACAGTGCGTCCGAGGGAACTCACCTTGTGGTTCCCTGGTATGTGGTGGGGACGCTCCGTCGTCGCAGTACATTGACAAATTGTCTTCGTAATCTTCACCTATGTCTGTAAAAAAAGTGTTAGAATATTTAGTTTTTTCTATACAGCAAATAAACTTTTTATGGTATATTGTTTGTGGTTGTTTTGTTAAAAAAAGAATAAAGTCAGTCTGTCATGAGTATTCACTAAGTAACGTCGTTTTATTTGCATCGCTAAAAATATTTCCGATCTAACAAAAAGCAATACACATCATCTTTGATCCCGTGGATAAATATCTAAACTATCACAAGAATGTTTTACGGAGAAGATATGAAAAAAAATGTGTGTGTGTATTAGTGTACACACGTAAGAAGTGAAACTTTTTATGACATCATTTTTCGAAAAATGATCTACTATTTACAAATTTACAGAATTGGTAAAATAAAGCTAAATTAAATAAAGTTTAAGTTTAGGAGGGGGGAAATTTTTGAGGGAATTTGGGATTTCTATCGGGGCCAATTTGTAGCCCTCACCGAGACGGTTCCGAGGATACCAAGCTCGGTGGGTCCACGACCTTTATTGGCCGAGATAGGTTTAGGGGGGGTGAGGTAAAAATTTTAGGTGGGGGTAGGGGCGGGGGGGAGGTTAGGTTTCGTGGGGGGGCTATTGGGCACCTTAAAATATTTTTGGGTAGGGAAAGTTGTGGAGGGGGAATTCGGGAATTCTGTTGGGGCAGGATTGTAGCCCTCACCGAGCCGGTTCCAATGAACCCAAGGTCGGTGGGTCTACGATGGATAATGCCGGAGATATGAGTAGGGGGGGTGAGGTAAAATTTTTAGGGTGGGGGTAAGCGGGGGGGGGGGAGGTTTCGTGGGGAGGCTATTGGGCACTGTTTTGGATTTAGGGTGGGGGAAGGCCAGAGGGGGGGTAAGGATCAAATTACAAAAAAGTGGGTGGGACTTAAAATTTTGGGTGGGGCTTGGAAACGGTTGGGGGTGTGGCTTACTGAAGTGGGTACTAATTTACTAAATAAAAAAAGATGGCGCGTAACGGAAGAATGTGACGCGTAACGAAAAATTTTTTCCAACCCCGATAAAGAAGTTTCACTTCAATAATATGGAGACTGTCCCGCCCCCACACCCGCCACTGCAACTGCTGTAAGCCAGGATCAACAGTGGCACGCATTTTAATGACACTGAGCATTGAAGCTCTGCGCGTCTCCGGGAATGTCTAACTTGTCTTTAACCCGCAACCAAATCAATCAATAAGTTGAATTTAAAGCAGGATGAAATAATTTGTTACACAATAATAATTAATTTGTTAGTTATGCTAAATTTAAAAGACAATGTTACTTCGAAATTTAATCTATTAACAAAGAAATCGACTGCCGGTAATAAATGCATTGTATTGGAAAAACAAAACAAAAAAAATATTTTAGGTACGAATTAATTCTGGGGACCCATTTAGCAATGAGTATTTGCAAAATGGTTTCTTAGATTTACGCGAATGTTGCACATTGAAATAAAACTATTTTATACATTGACTTATATTCTACTGATAGACGAGACACGTCAAAGAAATAAAGTGCCCCCGTATTTTAAAAGCACACTGCAATATTACATCACTTACCTGGTATTTATTAAAATATTGTAACTTTAGACAATTCGCTTTCGGTTTGACAGCGAAACGTTCATTTATTACTTTTAAACGTATGCGATAAGGCGTACTGCACTGTCACTGTCACGAAGCAAACTGATTCATGTGCGGTGCATGCACCGCAAGTAGGTGGGACACATTTTTTGAACTGAATGTATTATCTAGTGTAACATTCATATCAATGAGTTTATACGGATTTTATCGCGATTTGGTTTAATTTTTACATTTTTTCGATTACTCCGATCGATTGACGGTTCGATCAGTCCGCCCCGCGACCACGAAAGCTGTAGAGTAATCGAAACGTTGGGAAGTTAAAAAATGTAAAAATTAAACCAAATCGCGATAAAATCCGTTTAAAATAGTTTTATTTCAATGGGTATTTGTTTATTTGTCATAGCTGACAAAAAGTAATTCGCCCACATTTCTAACTTTGTGAATTTTGTATGGAGAATGCTATTGATAGCCGAGCTAGCAAATTAAATTTAATTTGCATCATTATGTACATTCGTACTATATTAAGAAAAAAAATAATTACCTGCTGGTATGGGCACGGCTTCCTTTTTATTCTCCCATGAATAAGCTTTTTCGGGGACGAACGGTTCCTCTGTAATTACTATTCAATTATGACAATAGTGAGTATTCTGTGGTGGACATTTTTTTTATTGCAATGAGTGGCGAGACGTCTCATTGAGCTGGTGGCGATATCTATGCTTGATGAATTGTTAGGACGATAATTCAACACTTAAGTTTGATTCCACACTGTGATATATATGTTATACTGAATTAAACAACCGTTCAATTTTTAAGCTGATTTATTACTCAATACATTAACTTTTTAATTGCACAAATTGGCGGGAAAGTGTCATAGAGCACGGGTGACCATAGACACATCAGCCTAGTAATTGGTAGTTATAGTGTTGTGTAATTTTCGGAAAAATTCTATTTTTCGGAAAAATTTCAGGAAATTTTTCGGAAAAATTTCAAAATGGAAAAATAATGGAAAAAATCGATTATTTAACTTAATTGTTGCTTTTTAATCGTAAATTCGATTTAATTGTTTTATATTCGTAATAAATTTGCTAATAAAGTAAAAATACATGCATTTGTAATACTGTAAAGTCCAAATTCGCGGTAGGGATTAAATATAATGGCTGCAATTTGTAAAAAAGAGTCATAAACCATTAAATATAAATAAAACATAATCAATTTGGTTCATAAAACACGAAAAAACAAACAATATTTTTTTTTCTATTTCTCCCTGAGTTTCGATTCGCCCCGTTTTTCTGGAAGTTACGTTTCGTTCGAAATAAAAAATGGAAAAAAATCGGAAAAATATTTTGAAATTTTTCATATTTTTCTGAAAAATTGAAAAATTTCATTTGGAAAATTTTCGGAAATTTTTCATGACCCAACAGTAGGTAGTTATCTTAATTTTCATTAAATATTACAGTCAGCAAACCATTATTATTACCAAACAACTTTGCGGAATAAAAAAATATAATATAAATTCACGTAAAAAGGGGGTTAATAGTAGAGCTTAGTAAACGAATTAGTATGAGATTGGAGGCAGATTCATGCAATGTTCGGTACATACCATTAGGTTCATTGCTCTCTGGTATAGAATCGCCGTCTGGTAAAGTGTCCGTTCCGTCGATACTGTCCGCTGCATCACCAAGTTCTGACACAATAAGACTTATTTTATAACCCGGTAGTGTATTCAAATATTACATATATCGACTAACTCGCAATATTTACAATTTGATAACCCTTTTATAGAGTAAATAGGTATATAAAGAAACACTACTGATTGGAAACAAACGAACTTAAACCGAATAATCGAATAGACTTTTGTCAAATGGAATTGGCCAGCTTGTATGGCAATAAATACATATTCTGTGATTCACCATATCGACGCTGCAGTTGATAAAAATCATAATGAATACACCCAACAGTCACATACATAGCCCTGACCCCACACTAAGATCGAGTCTTGTGGCGTGGGTATCAGAAACTACGGGAGACTTTTTCGGTCTCACAAAAACCCAGACCCGAAACAAATACCTGTGGATCACACAAATATTTGTTTCGCTGCCGGGATCGAACCCGCGGCCTCTCGTTTCACAGCCAGCGTCTAACCCATTGCGCCACGGAGGCTGTTGATATATCATTCCTTTTCGAAAAAACCACACAACTTTAGCCAAACCGCTCGTACAAATTTGGCCTGCAATGGCATACGGCAGATTCCCTTTAGAGTTATACTAATATAACCGAAACGTGGATTGACGAAGTTTTGTTTGAAGCTGTTAGTGACTGCATTGTAACATGGCTCACCTAAATTGTCCTCGATAGAAGCCGACATTGCGTTTTGCAGGGCACCTGTTAACAAGAAATATGGAATAATATGTATTTATTTAATTTCTTTTTTTTACACTGCCCTCTCTTTCTCTTTCTCCGTCTTTTAAATCCATCCCATGGTTGTCTGTAAGACATTGCTTTATGCTATAAGACCGCCATTTGTACTGTTTTTTTTTTCTATTGTTGTATGTTATTTTACTGTGTACAATAAAGATTTAAATAAATAGATATGTAAATTTGAATAAATATAATTTGTATTTATAAATCAGCAATCTGCCGCTAGACTATTAGCGGATATGGTATGTGTTTTTTAACTTGAAGGCGATGAAGCCAATGCCTCGTCTGCCTTTTTCATAATAAGATAATCCTTTTTAGCCTTTTCGTAGTTGCTGGGGATTTAGGAGTTGAGTTGCTATACTCTGAAATGGAATCCGAGGTCAAAAATGTTAACAGAAGGGTTACCACTACAATAAAATAAATTGCAATGGTAGTTTGTCGACAACCGTTAAAATGATAGGTTAGAATTATTCTAAGTTGTTATATAAGTATAAAACATAGCCGAATGAAAATTCTTTGGTATAATATTTACATAAACAACAATTTCAACATTTTTTTAAATGATGTGATAATAATGGTACGAAATTACGTTATGGTGCTGGCAATAAGCACAAATTCGTAACATTTGGCTCACCGAAATAAAACTTTATTATATTTAGCCTCTCCAATTACGAAATAATGTTTGTTATGAAGAAAACATGATTAATGAAGATGATTTACAAGAAGTGACACCGCGGTGGTGGAATGGATGTGTTAAAGATGTAATAAAGGAAGAAAAACGTGCAAATTAGACCACCTGATTGATATAGTGCCAGATCAATTTATAATAAATGTTTTTGATTCTGACATGAACGAGTTCGTCTCATTCAAGTGATATTGAAGGCTTCTGAACAGATAAGTGTGTGATTGATAAAATACTTTTTAAATAACAAACTTAATATATTTCGTTTGTGTTGGTGCTTTTTATTTTTACCGTGTTAATCTAAAGGAAATTTTAAAACACAATACTCGCAACATTTGAATTTTTATTAGAAAATGTTTCCTAGCCCTGAAATGTCACTTTCACAATGACATTTCTTTGTTTACATTTTTGATTTCAGATTCGATTTCAGAGTATAGAGTGTTAGGATGACCTGATAATCGTTCAGCATATTTTTTATTTAGTCTATTTCAAAAAAATACGCTTTTATAGAAAATCCAACAAAAAAATAGAAAATAAATTTTAATAAATTAGAATTAAAAACACTACTTTTGACACATTGAGTGTTCATGAGTTTCACTGTTTCTGGAGAACCATGGTGCATATGTTATGGACGCGCAATATGTTGTTTTGGACTCGTTGTATGCACATTATGTTACTCTTGCTGACAGAGCCCCACAATGGAATCCCATTGGTCCAGATTGCTTTTAGTGCTGTGTTGTATGTTAACAGTTAGTTATCAACTGACATTATTGAGTTTCTGCCTATAAGCCACTTTAAGCTTTTAAATTTGAGGTTAATTTCATCTCTTATTTTGCGAATATGTTGGGTCCAAGTAAGCCTTCTATCAAGGTGAAAACCTAAGTATTTCACAAACTCCGTATGTGGCAGTAGATCTGTGCCAAGATTAACTTGTGGACAATTTCCCCTTCGTATAGTTATGTGGTTTGATTTATGAGCACTTGCCCGGATACGCTGTTTTGCGAGCCACGTATATGTCCCGTCCAACAATCGCTGTAGCCTATTGCTAGCTTCACTTGAGTCTTTGTCCCTCGCGAGGTACCCAACATCGTCGGCATATGTAGCAACAACAATACAAGCGAATCGTGGATTGATAGTTTTGTTTGAAGCTGTCAGTGACTGCATGGTAATATGGCTCACCTAAACTTTCCTCGATAGCAGCCGCCTTTGCTTTTTGCAAGTCACCTGTTAACAAAAATTAGGCATATGTAAATCTGAATCTATTAATTACAATATATTTAATTATTATTCTCATTTTTTATCATAAATTGAAGGGGTACAAATTCTGTAAATACTCATTATCTTGACAAATGTAATGGCTAATAACCAATGTGGTATGGAATGAAAGATAATTGCCGATTTGAGAGTAAAGTGAATATGCTTTCGAATAATTTATCTATAAAATATATGTATGTTGGGTTTTAGTATGAAAGTGTCTAATCGCACGTGAATTTTTGGGTAAAGCCGATTTACCCACATTTCGCCATAATCTTTGCTAAATCTTTGTAAACATTTTCAGAATGAAAGTGCGTTGATCTGTTGGTGACGAACTAAGATTCTTCAGATTTCTGTATAATCTGCCTCACTGTGTGGTCGTGGTCTATGGTGACACCGTGTGGATGTGGTTAATGATTGATTTCGCGCGGGCTTAAAACTTTCCAATTTTGATGGGCATTGCAAATATGTATTGTGTATTATGTTCATTTTTGGCTTCTTTATATCTAGGAAACGTTGCAAAACCCTTTAGCACAAAAAAAATAAATGATTGAAGTTCCCTAATTAATATTGTAATGTACGATTGCTTTTTAATGCAACCTCCATTCTATAAATTACTTATCTATTACCAAAAATTTATGAACATTGATTATAAATTAGTTTATCATTCCTATAAAGACGTCTTTGATGTCGAAAAGTTAATCATGCACTTTAACCTGCGAGATCATTTCTAAATTTGTCGTTTTTTTACAACCCACCATTCCAGCTTGAATTACACAGCAGTGACTTACACAAGTGTCATGAATCTATAATCATTTCATTCCACACCACTGAGGGCCAATTGCACAAACTAACTTTGTCTATAGCTTTGACTTTATCAATGTCAATCCCATACATTTGTGACGTATTTGACATTGCTAATGTATGGAGTTGACGTTTTCAAATTCAAGGGTATGGGTAAAGTTAGTTTGTGCAACTGAGCCTTAGACTCCTTTGGTTACATTGTACCAAGTTTAACAGCTGTCATATCAGTTTATCCATATTTATGCTTTGAAATAATTTGTAAAAAAAACCGATTTATTGAAAGCAACTTACCAATATCCATTTTACTGTAGTTGTGATCAGTATGTTTTTTGTCAGCATATCGGTTGAAATTATCTGGAAATAATATGAGATCAAATTATAAGTAGAGCTATTAATCTAATTGAATATTCTAATGAGGGTTTTTACGAAAATGTACGCTACTAGTTGGCACCACATTGGCTAGATAATTTTTTAACAATAGTTACTTACTTGATATTCCTTTACAGCACCAATAAGCCATATTTTTTTTTATGTTTCCCTAATGAAAAAGTGCGTGGGGGCCTGTTGGTAACGGACCAGACGCGGCTGCCTACATGTTCACGGTGGTCGCGGGTTCAAATCCCAGGGCACACCTCTGACTTTTCGGAGTTATGTGTGTATTGATAGTCAGTCACCACGCTCTTTAACGGTGAAGGAAAACATCGTGAGGAAACCTGCATACCGTAGCGATTTTAAAGGATTGCTACAGTATGTAAGTCCGCCAACCCACACTAGACCAGCGTGGTGGACTATATGGCCTAACCACTCTCAATCGATTCACTCGAATGAAGAGTAGGCACGGCCCAGCAGTGGGACGTATATGGGCTGCTATAGATAGATAGATAGATATAGAATGAAATATATTATATCTTTTTATTTTTTTATTCAAATCGTTATTTTTATTTAAATGATTTGAAAATATATCAAATACATATTAGACAGAGAATCCTACTAATAATATAAAGGCGAAAATTTGTGTGTTTGTTATTTCTTCATGCGCACACCGCTGGACCAATTTTGTTGAAATTTGGTATGGACATCCTGGATTAACACACAACTCTTTAAAGTTTTTGATTAGTTATTACAAGGAGAGGAGGGAATCAAATTGAACAATTCAAAGACTGATGCATTGTCAAGTTACAGACCCCAGAATTGACCTCAAGACAGGCAAGTAAACAATTTTTTTATATGCATCCTCTTATTTGGATTTTGCCGCTCAATGCCAAAGTCCATCCTGACTGACAAGGTACTGGAAATATACTATATTGTAAATACACCTGTAATAATACCTGGAAATATTGATGGAACAGCATAAGACTTTAATCTTGCTTTGAATAGATGGACTGTTACATCCTCAGGCTTGAAGTGACGGCTACAAACATAACTATTTTTTGTTAAACCACTCTTAAATGGTATAACTGCAAGCCACTGTTGGCGACGAAACTCATTCTTTGGAAAACTGGAACAATAATAGATTACTAAACATTTGATAACAATTAAGCCCTAACTACAAATACTTTTACCACAAAAAAATACCAGGTGTTTATAATTCAATATAAAAGTTGGTTCGGTAAATCAGACAGCCTCCGTGGTGCAGTTGGTTAGACGCCGGCCGTCAAACGAGAGGCCCTAGGTTCGGTCGCTGCACCGCTACAAATGCTTGTGTAAATTACAAGTACATATTTGTTTCGGGTCTGGGTGTTTGTGAGACCGAAAAGTCTCTCGTAGCTCCTGACACCCACGACACAAGACTCGATCTTAGTGAGTGGTCAGGACTATGTATCTGACTGTTGGGTGTATTTAGTTTTACATTTTTAGAACATTTAGACATAGGACAATATATTTTTTCTTTTCCTTGTGGGGATGACATTTTTTTAATTAATAAACATTGTTATTACATTATTATTGTTACCTCACTTAAGAATTTTGTAACTAAAAGTCAAAACTCACGTAAAAAACGAAATACCACAACCGGCATATGCCTCACTCCTGCAATGCTTTACACAGCATGTATTCACCATTATGCACAAGTTTTACACTAATATATACCACAAAAATACTAATACGACGCAACTTTTGCAACATGCGATAATCACAGTGCAAAAAGTAGAAAGCGACACAAACTAAGCAGTAAAGAAAACGTTGGCAAAACAACCATTCTCACGGACTTGCTAAGTGTTGACAAGTGTCAAGACAAATGCCACAGACTAGATATAGCCACAGAGAAGTAAACGATGACTCGCGACACTAGCGACAAATTGCAACAAGTCAACTAATGGAGTTCTATTAACATACAGACCGGGTATAATAATTAGAAGAATGATAGTTCATCAGTTGGACATATTGTTTCCTATCTTTAAGATAGTTACAGAAAAACTTGAGCAGTTTTGGGCAAAATCCTACGGTTCCGTATTTCTGAAACAATATGTCATTGTCTACAAGATCGAATGCTTTTTTGAGAAGTCCATATACGCCACGTCTATTTGCCGTTCACCAGGTATTTGGGTACCTACATAATCAATATAGGCAATATGGTCCGTTAAAGTGGATCGTGCTGGTCTAAATCCATGACGAGAGTCATGTAAACGGTTGACTACTTGCCTTACAATGGAGCAGCTGATATTGATTCAAACATTTTAGCAAAAACGGAAAGAACGGCAATGGGTCTAAAATTTGAAATTCTATAGAAGAGCCTGTTTTAGGTAATGGAGTGACTCTAGAGATTTTCTAACTATCTGGATACACACCTTAAAGAAAGGTTAAAAATATACATAAGTGGCGCTTCTAGTGCAGAAATACAGTCTTTAACTATGTTGGCAGGAATGGCATATGGTCTAAGTGCGACAGATGCTTTTAGTTTTCATACACCATAAACAACATCTGACTCGTTAATATGTCCGACGCTTATTTGTAATGGGTTTAATTGATCTTTCAATGTGCTCTCTGTGTTCTACTTCTAACGCCAGGATTCATTATGAATACTCGACTTGAAATACTGAGCAAATGCATCCGCAGCCTCTTAATTGACAAGTTTCATGTCCACAGATCACTATATTAGTAATTTCAGGTTCCAGGCTATACTGGGCAAACAAATACTATTACTTAACCTGATTGTTTTAAACTCAAGACCTTAGGGCAGTAGACATATCAAAATAGACAGAAATAGTTTTAAACTTGGAAAAGCATTGCTATAAATTCATAATTGTGTACATAATACACACAGATTTTTTTTCATCTCGTTAGACAATCTCAGTAACGTCAATTATAACTTTGTGAAGAATTGTGTTCATACAAATAACACGGATATACCTACATAGGTACTCCAGAATACAGTGCATGCAGCAATTGACAGATAGGTATGATTGAAGGATAAAAGCATAACTAGATAAATTACACTTACCGTGTGTACTACGAGGTTCACCAAGAGCTAATTCTAACTCAGAGAACAAACAGGGGTAAGAATAGCGAAGTCGGCGACCTTCCTCATCAAATTGGTATTTGTCGAAATGTTTTGCACAAACTCTTTTAGTAATAAGTTGACTTTTACTAAGTTCACCCAGAAGAGGATTCGTAGGCACTAGGAACGACAGCCACAAAGATCTTAAATTATCTTTCTTGGGGATACAAAATAGCTGGTGAGTATCACTGGTTGCAGTGCAACCACCAACACAGCACTTAAGAATCACCATGACGAAATGTTAACACTGCGAAACAGCGCACTAAATCACGTTCGAAGAGCAAAGCGTAGCTACGAACTCGACTCAAGCTAAAATAGCGAGGAGATACAACTAACAACTGAACATAAACAAAATTCTATCTGGCTTGTTTTGACAATTGTCAAAACAACTACCACAGTTTATGTATCGCCACAGATAAGTAAACGGTAACTCGCGACACTAGCGGCAAATCGCAAAAAGTGAACTAAAGCTGTCTGAGCCTCTGTTCACGTCCTCTGATTCATTATTGTACAGCAATAGGTTCCGTTTGTTTTAAATGTAATTCAAAACCTTGTTTGAGATCACTGCATATCTTGTTCCGTATTCATCATATACGCCCGATGAGCTATTTTTATAAGTGGTTTCACTTTTGACCATGGGCGTATTGTACAAACAGGACTAACGAAATAGTGTTGTCCTGAAAAAGCACTGATGCCTGTTTAATAAGGTTTAATTTGCTATGGTAAAAGAAATTGAGGCAAAACGAGCCGAGCGAGATAAGTACATGGAGGTGTGATGGAGGTCTGTTTTTTTTCGGTACTGTGACCATAATAATAGCGACTCACTTTTATTATTAATTTGTTGCGATTAATTAATACATGTTAATAAAATGTTATTATAGTTACGTATATTCTAATGGAAATCCAACATGATAATAGTTCTGAATTGTACATACATACATTCATAAACTCACGCCTTTATCCCAGAAGGGGTAGGCAGAGTCACTAGTACACCCCACCCACATTTCGCCTTGTATGTTCCGTCCCATGATGTGATAAGAGGACGAGCCTATCGCCATATCGGGCACAAATTCCTGACTCCGGGCTGATAATGAATAGAAAAATCCAATATCACTTTGCCCGACCCGGGATTGGAACCCGAGACCTCAGCTTTGTAATCGTACCGTAGCACAACTACGCCATCGACGCAGGCAATATCATGAATTGTATCTAACTATAAATATTTTTTTGCAAAAGGTAGGTTCCCGATCAACGGAAACATGAGGCAGATATACTTGGACGCCAATCCAGTCTGTACGAATGTCGCGAAAAACTCTGTTGAGTGATGTGATTTACACATCACGAATCATCTCACACAATGTGTATTTATTTATTTATTCGGTGGATTATTCTATACTACATACATGTAAAAAGCTTACATAATTACTTTTTTATAATTTGATTTGGAGAATGTAGCCTTACTGAAAATAAAGTCAAAATTATAATAATACTTACTAATATCATCAGAAATATTTATAGGGCTTCTATTGCTGAATATCGTTGGTTACACATAGTAAAGAAGTAGTGGCTTCTGGCGTGTCTCGGTGAAAAACCGTTTTTCAAAATGGTTTTGACACAAAATTACTTATTTATTCATTATTGTACACAATAAATATAACAACAAGTATATAGAGATGATAAACAACAAAGTACAAATGGCGGTCTTACAGCACTAAGGCAATTTCTACCCGGCAACCATTATTCACTTACATTATTACTCACCCAAGCCTCGCAATTTATCCGAATCATGGAGTTATTATGTACCTGGAGTGCTATCTGATGCCGCGAAACCGGTCTCGAGAAAGAAAACTTTTTGGTCGTGGTGTCCTTGTCTAATGTGGTGACCATTTAAAATTTATTTATAGGACAAAATTATACAGATATTTTATACATGACAATTTAAATTTTTCTTCAAGTATTTCCATGGAGCCCTATGTAAATACAACACACGTGCTTGCGAAAGTTTATTCATGGAAATTCAGTTCCAAACATTGCTTCGTCTTATACTTTCGTAAGTAGTGTTGTTTTAGTAACTACTTCGTTGTCGAAAAAAACAGCATTGAGTTTTGTTACAACATTAGCTCAGTTCTCTTGAATAATACTCATGTTGAGACAGTGCATAGATGGTGCAACACATATGGATAGCTTCCTACATTCAAATTTGTAATTCACGTTGTTGTTTGGTTTTGCTACTGTCCATAAGCGGTCGTATCGCTTACCGTCAGGCGAATGGTAGGCTCGTCTCGTCATTCAATCCAATAAAAGAAAATACCACATGATGTTTTTTATTAATTCACTATTAATACTGTTATTGTATTGTTAAGTAATACTTATGTACACTTTTTGTAAATAGAGACTTAAAACTATATAACACTATTTTCTTTGACGGAGCGTACGGTACGGCACATACTTAACTCAACTCGAATGGTACATACATTTACCATATACCACTATAACATTTACAAAACAAACAGTATAAAATATTATAATCATTAAAAAAATGCTATCTCACAATAAACAAATATATGCTCAAACTAGTAAAAATTTATCAATGATTCTTACCTATGGAAGGATATTCCACAACCTGGATATGATTCTCGCTTACACCCACTTACAATACAAGTGTTCACCATGATTACGCGGAAACTTTCACGATTTTCGAAAAAAGATTAAGCGTGAGACTAACAATATCCCTTTATCTCCGAACCACAAACGTAAATAGACGCCATTTTGTTCATAAACATTCATAGATGTTTATCAGTGTTACCAATAATTAAACTGGTTTCCCACCAGATTAAACATAAAAAAAACACCAGAAATCCAAAAACAGAGTTTTTATTATTGTTGAATATAAAATGAATAAATTTGTTAAGGAGATTATATGATTTTCTATCGAAAATTTTTATATTATTAATATAATTTATTTTAATCAAATGTCTTTATCAAAGAAATTATTTGGGGTGGCACCATTATTTTTTCACCTAAGCAAGTTTATTTTGTACCAATTTGATTTTTGAACGATTTGCGTTGCAATATTTCGCAGTAAATTTTAAACCGCAGCGCATTCAAATAAGCGCGTTAAAATGTTTATTTGAATATATTCTTGTCTTCACTATAATTGAATAAAATGTATGAAATCATTATTAGCTAAAATAACAAAAATGTATCGGATTTAAAATCGATTTGTAATCTTTTCAATAATTTTCAACTACTCAAAAAAGCAATTTTTGACCACTAAGGGATGATCCAGTTCAGTACAGTTAATATTTTTATGACCTTTGAAGAGATTATCCAAATCACCCGATTTAGCGGAAAATCAACTAAGTTAGCAACACTGCTCTTTATTTGTAATATGTGCGAGGGGGACACCACCACTTAAAAATCATTCTCTATGTGGACCGCGTCTCCTTACAAAATACAAATATTGATATTATAAAATGAACTTTAACTCACAGACATAAAATATATTTTTAGTTTTTATGTCACTCAAAGTAAGCACTCCAGTTGTAATACTAACTCTATCCCCTCCGGTGTCGATGTATAGACAATATTAGACAATAGACTTTTTGACAGTTCTACATAATAGAGAATAATGGGAGCACAATGGAGGCTGTCACATAAATCATGACTCAAAGCTCATTTGTGGCTTTGTGGACACCGGAAGGGCTATGATCCGAAACAATTTAAACATGTTTATGTCCTTTCGCCATACTTTTGTAACAAACTAGTAAAAAGAATAGTTAGGTTTAATTTTGGTAGTTAATGAATCTGTGCTACGCGAGCGCGAGGTTATGCATAATTTATGTTTGACGGCTTGTTTCTATAAACAAACATGACGCCGCCATGATGGCGGAGAACCCATACGGAAAACACCAAGATAAATGTGACGTGAAGGAGGGAATACAATCATGAATGATTGTTTTTCCTCCCTCCTTTGAGGAAAAAGACATGCCACTCTTCAATAATATTGAGGAAAAAAATCCGCCAGATGGTGCTGTTCATGCCTTTTTAATATATAAAGAATGGAGAGGTAATAAGTAACGACTATTCGGCACCAGTATTGGATTGGATGTCTTGTGTAATGAGTAATGACACAAGACATCCAATCCTGTCCTTTCCTGTGTTCCATTTCATTTCCCCTATACTCTATAATCTATCCAATACACAATCCCTTTGACTGAAGGAGTAGCAAATATATTGAATTCTTTACTCATCTTACGGGATAAAACGTAGGGTATATGTTACCCTCAGGTCTATACCCGAGGCTATCCCGGGCTATCTCCATATTATAAAATTTCTTCAAAATTGGTCTGGATGTTTAAACTTGAAGAAGTAACAAACGTACTCACAAACATTCGCTGTTATAATGTAAGTAAGATTTGAAAAATAAAAATACTATTTATGCACTTACCTTTCTAATTTCAGTTCTACGCCAGCAATGTAGGTATTCATAATTTTAGAAAAAACTTACCAAGGTTCAAAGTTGGATACGCATTTCGAGTAAGTCTTTTATTTGCTGTGCGCTGATTCTTTTCAAAATGCTCGTCACACAATCTTAGATTATTGTATATATAATCACCGTCCTTTTTTTGCACTTCAGGGTGCAAAATCCTTGTCCATAATCTAAATCTTTCTTCCTTTTGAGGATTAGGGAAACGATGCAAACTAGCTGAAATCATCATTTGTTTAATATGATATGGATTTAAAATTGCTATTCTCTCTCTCTCTTATGCCACAGGAAATCCACTGCTAAACATAGGCCTTCCCAATGAATCGCCACATAAACCTGTTGGATGCGGCCTGCATCCAAATTGCTGTTGCGTAATTTTAGTACACAAGCACTGCGTAGATGAACGTAGACCCGTTAGAAATTCGTATAATATCTACAATTGTGAGTACAGGCTGATGGCTTTTTAAGAGTCCCATATAAGCAAAGAAACTCAGTCTTTCCGATGATCACCTTCAAGCCAAGTTGACCCACCAGTCACCATAACCGATGTTCCACAGAGTAACAAGAAAAAATCCCTGTGGAACGTCACTACAAGACAGGTACGAATGTATCAAACAACTCAGATAGATTGATACCACGTGGCACCACAATGATGAATGCAGGCCCAGAAGACGGTATTCAAGGCATTAGAGACAGAGAAGACAAGAAGGCAGTTCGTGTTGCTGAGAGAGTTTCTTGCGCCGTTTCTTCTTCACAGCTACAACACGTTCCGAAGCGGTGGTAGCAGAAATTAATGATTCAAAAGATCTTGTATAAGACTACTTGAATAAAGAATATTTTGATTTGATTTAGTGATGTTGAGAAAATCGCCATGACGATCTTACCCTGAGACACTGCTTCCTCCGGCTGTGAAGGATTTTTTGGATTGCCAACGGGTCCGAAGCTGGTCACGCCCGTAACTCCGAAGATTAAACATATTATAGTTAATTACCTCCGGTTTTGCATCCAAAGTAGCATTTCCAGAAACACTTCCTAGGTGCCATTGTTGTTCTAGAAATAAAGCTCCTGGGTAAGGCTTATATTTTAAGCTCACTTTGTAAACTTCACTTGCTGTCCCAATTATTAGACTACAAAAAAATATTTCATACATTACTACTTAAATCCACTTTTTAGAAAAACAAAATAAAGTATGTACTATCCGATCAAATAGAGAATGGAATTAGAAATGGCGGCCCATTACGCTTGTATGGTCAGCGTGTTTTGTACTATAAGTGAAAACCTATAATTACGTTACGTAAAATGTGTAACGTATTACTTTTCCTTGGATTGCTGAAAATCAAAAGTATATCAAACATGTTGCATTTGCATACAGGGTGTTTCTTTTTGTTTGCTTGCACATAACTCATAAACTACCGCACCAAATGAGATGCGGTTTTCACAGTTATATTGCTGCAGGTTCAACTTAAAAACTGGTATATGTTGCATTTACATACAGGGTGTTTCTTTTTGTTTGCTTGCACTTTACTCATAAACTACCGCACCAAATGAGATGCAGTTTTCACAATTACAATGGTGCAGGTCCAACTTAAAAACTGGTATATATTTCATTTACATACAGGTTGTTTCTTTTTGTTTGCTTGCACATTACTCAAAAACTACCATACGAGATGCAGTTTTCACAGTAATATTGGTGCACGTCCAATTTGAAAACTGGTATATATTTTATTTATAGACAGGGTGTTTCTTTTTTTTTACTTGCGCATTATGCAAAAACTACAAGACGAAATGACATGCGGTTTCACAGTTATATAGGTACAAGTCCAACTTAAAAACTGGTAAATGTCTTATTTACATACAGGATGTTTTTTTGTATTATGGAAGATAAATGAAAAAAACAAATATTCCCCATATTAACACTGGATTAACACTTAGGCTACATTTATCCAGATAAATTAAGCGTTTCCGTGGGATGAGGACGGAAATCCGATATATTTGTTACTTTTTATACTCAAAGGGATGCGATGGGCGTGGATTACATACCTTGAGTGAGAATGAGATAGGACAGGCGGGATATAACGGGACGGGACGGGACGGGACGGGATGAGAAATACCAAATAATCTATACATGTATATTTTTTTAAACAAAGTTAATCACGCAGACGAAGTTAGCGGGCAGAAGCTAGTAAATAATACAAACTATTTGCCACACTGTCACAAAGTGTTGCTCAAGGTAGATTTTTTTGAAATTTTACTGGAAAGGCTGTATCTTCAAGATACAGGGATATGACTATGATTTTTTTTTGTTGCTGTGCCATCATAGCTTGGTCTATCTCTGGTTACCGGTTTATTGCCTAGTTTTGGTACATTCTGTATATATTTTTCATACTAACAGTTGTTGTTTTTGTAATTTTTCGTAAAATAATAATGAACTTGTTTATTAACAATTAGGATAGCAACACATTTATTATATTTGTAATAAAATGGAATTTATGTGGAAATATTACTAATTCAGCTGTTAAAGTGCAACTCCCATAAGGTTCGCCCAAAATAGTTTGTCTAATCTGAAATATTTAGGATATTCTAGTATAATAATAGAAATTTATGGAAAACTTAGGGGAAGCCTTTGCCCAGCAGTGGGATCTTTTAGGCTAGTATAATAACTTCATGTGGCAACCCCGGTGGCATACTTGCATTATGGTACGGTTACAAAGCTGAGGTCTCGGATTCGAGTCCCGGGTCGGGCAAAGTGATATTGGATTTTTGTATTAATTATCAGCCCAGAGTCAGGATTTTGTGCCCGATATGGGGGATAGGCTCACCCCCTATTACTTCGTGGTACGAAACATACAAGGCGAAATGTGGGTATCTTGGTGGCGCCTCTGCCTATTCCTTCGGGGATAAAGGCGTGAGTTTATGTATGTATGTACTTCATAGAAGTCTGATAATTTTGCTAAAAGTCACACTGTGCGGAATGTTACAGACCATCCACCAGTAAAATTTTAAATTTTTCAATTTTTTACTCACTCAATAAATAGAAAACTAAATACTTATACACACACAAATTAAAACATACCACTTATTTAGAATGCTAAAGAGCACTTTGTCTAAGCTATTGTGTACAAAGATTTACAAATTCAATTATGTCACACACATTATTTCAATTATGTCACATTCCGTTGTGATTTCTTTTGGGCGACATCGCTAATAATATGAGCCTTACCCCCGTCTGTCCAGTCAAATCAAACTAAATTGGAAAGCAAGTATAACTGAAGCTAATTAAAAAGCGTATAAAAATCCAGTAATCGGAAGGCGAGGTCAAACGCAAAAGATATCAAACAAGTCCAGTTAGAAGCCAACGTCGCAAAATTATAGTTATAGAATCGCAGTAGTACAAAAACGAAAGTTTCCGAAAAACGTGTAAATTTTTGAAACAAATTGTATAGAGAGTAGGTACATTAATTTAAAAATGTAAAGAAACTAACAAAATTGTACTAGTAATAAATAAAATTTACTTCATATTGCCATATTAATAAGGAAAATAAATACTGTTTCTTATTGTTTTTGCTTTTATATTTTAAAATTTTTTTGGCACTTGTAACAACATTACTAATTATTTTTAAAAACCATATCACAAGATTGGACCTGTGGTTTGTGTATAACAATCGTAAGGTAGCTCAACTAATACCATAGGAATAAAATGTAAGGGAGTGTCACCCCCATGGTACAAATTATAAAAACATCTCCAAGCCTCATAGATTGGAAGTTATATACATTAGGTTGTCTATTACATATATTGTACACAATGTCCATAATTTATATTATAATAAATATTAAGTTTGTAAGAAATAAAAAGCACTGCAAATTAAAGTCACTTACTTGTTTCCAGGGTAAACAATAAAGGACAAAATTATTTACTTACACAAGTGTAATGTAGGAACTGCATTTTTGGTAAGTCGGTGACTAGGCAATCGAAAATATTTTTCAAAATGCCTGTGGCAGATCCGAATATTTTGGTAGATATAACTATTGCCTTTTTCTTGTGTTGCTGCATTTAAAACTGATTTCCAAGAATTGAACCGTTCCTCATAAGCATAGTCCCATTTCGGAAATCTATGTAATGTGCCTGCCAAATTCCAAAATTAGGTATCTGCTGGGTTTGTTTTACTTATTAATTATTGTGCTTCTTTAGTTTACCAAAATTATTAGAAATAGATTTTGTATTTTTGTTTGTTAATTATAGTCATTATTATCTTTATATTTGATTGAAGCATTGATTGCACTTTATAATGTTTGACATTTAATGGAACGATTTTAATTAATTTTTAATTAAAACCACATACTAGGTGCATTAGTAGTCTGTACACTTAAAATAATTTGATTAAATGCATTGGTATAACCGCTGGATATACCTACGCTATAAATTAAAATGTAATAAGCTATTTCCATATTTAGTTATTAGAAAATATATTTTTTATTTGTTAACTTAATTGATACTTAATGTTGAAGATTTTTAACTGACTTGTAGAAATAATATTGTCATTATATTTTGATGTATATTATCACTATGTTGGAAAATTATGACATACTTCTCTAATTACTCTATGGCTGCAGTATCGCCACAATACTGCCATGGGGGGCACATGTACAATGTTGTACTGTTTTGAAAAATTATGACAAATTATGTAAGTTCAATAGACATGATTTCTTATCTTTAAATATAATACAAAAAAAGCACAAATAGAAATTAAGTAACTCGACATATAACCAATGCAACAAAATAAGGGAGACCGTAAAATGTGCCGTAGATCATAATAAATACAAGTACACAATCAAACATACCATCAACAATACACCGAAAATAACATTTTAGTTCACTTTACTTAGGCATTGTAAACAAACAGCAGAAAACAAAATCTGATCAATTGCCCAGTAAATAGTAAGTGGTAGTAATGGTTAACTTGTTGGGCTGATCACACTTAAAACACATTGTATTGTTCACATTGTCTTTTTTAACAAAAACTCCGCGCTCAAAGTACTATTTTAACAGCTGGTAAGTTTTGAATTTAATAATGACATTTCTTTTTTTTTATTAAAAATTTACGACGTGGATACAAGGCTTCTTAGACAAATGACATTTCTATAGGAGCAGGGCTGCCAGATTAAACATAACACGGAGAACGTTTTTTTTTTGTAGGTTTCTCCATGGACGTATTAAACAAGCTAGAATGCGCACTCACAAAATACCGTTATCCTAAAACTGAAACCTAAGTCGTACCGTAGCACAACTACGCCACCGAGGCAGGCAATATCATGAATTGTATCTAACTATAAAGTTAAATTTTTGCATTAAGTAGGTTCCCGATGAACGGAAACATAAGGCAGATATACTTGGACGCCAATCCAGCCTGTAGGAATGTCGCGAAAACTCTGTTGAGTGAGGTCATTTTCACATCGCGAATCAAAGATAAATGTTAACTACTAATTCAGCGCCGTTTGCTTTTGTTACGGAAATCAGTTATGGGATGATTCTATCGGGAAATAGCACAGATACACTAACCCTATTTACACAACAGATAAAACGAATACGCTTTTGGTTTCTTTTAATGTCAATCTTGAATTTTCAAACGTCAGCCAATAGTAGGGCAGAAGGTGGGCATCCACCACCAATTTTAATTACGTTTTTCAAGTACTGTGCCGACCCAGGATTGAAGGCAGAAAAACGCAGTCCGTTCTATCTATAAAATTTACCTCCAACTAACGTCGGCTCCAAGCAGCATATTGCGGGTCGGCAGACTTCACAATAATATTTTTGAAATAAAAAATGAACAATTTATAAATATAACCTTTATTACGAACTTTTTCACATCGTAATACATTTTTTTCGGCAGCATTGCTACTTGTATCTTTACGCGCCGGCAATATCTGTACTGGAACTGTGAACAAACCGAAATCCAAATTAATGCGTACATTGGGCTACTTGCATCCAAATTATAGGAATATTAATTTATTACTCGTATTATTAAATATTCATTGGCTTAAACGTCACATGAATAGGAAGTGTTGTAACATCATTTCGCGCCAAATCATGTGAATTGTCAACACATCAAATAGCTGATTATGATTAGAAATCAAATGGTTTTTGTGGTGTTAAATTGCATAAATGATAGTCACACGTCATAAAGTTTTCGTCGAAAGGAGTGACGTCACGCCATACCATCCAGGTGGGTGGAGGTAATACTAGTGGCGCCCGCATTAGACTAACATAAATACAATTAGTACCCACTACCCAGATACCATTGAAGCGATATGGGTGAAATTACTGAGTTGGAAACTACCTTTGCGTCCATCTTTCAGAAGCATTCCCGACGGACTTTTCACTAGCACCAGTTTGCCGCCGGGCCGCAGCTGAGGCTTTTGTGATAGCAACTTTTGTGTTAGTGTTCGACTCAGTCTTTGGGAAAGGCAAGATTTGATTTTCTTTGCTGAAACACAAGATAACAAAATATAAAGTAGCTGAATTTGGTAATTTAATATATGTGAGCAGGCTGGCATATTTATATCAAATGGTAAAAACAAAAGAAAAATTAGGAAATTATAGCCCTCCAACTATCTAGAGGGCCTTACATTCCAGGTGTGCGCCGTACTGGGGAACTGTCAATAGCCCGGTGAATGTTTTGTTTCCACAAGCAGACATATAACAGCCGATGCCAACAATCAATCAAAAATTTTAGATTGAAGTCAATCCGGATTGGTTTCTACTTTTCGATTGGTCGAATATCTTGTTGCCAATAAACAAAACAGGCGACAGTCGATTGCCTCTGTTGATAGATTGAAAACAATCGGTTCCCTCTTGACAATTTAGTTTGACGCAGAATATTTCATTGCATTTTTATGCACTTTAAGCATTTTGTAAGTAAATAATTTGTGAAAAACAAAAATTAACGTTAGAAATAATAATAATTGCAATAAAAACAATTCAATTTGTCCCAATTATATAGATTTTTACAGAATTGTTGTGTTTCTGGCCACTGAAAAATAATATATCTCGAAACAATGACTTATCACTTGTCATTCTAATAGAAATATTATATGAGAATATTGTGGAGAAAATTGCGAAATGTGATTGAACATTTCCGTGGAAAGTGATCACTGCCGCCCATGAACATCCACTACGATTGAATCATGGCTGTGTTTCCGGCCCATCAAATCGGGAGGAGAGCGAGAAGGCCATAGCCTGCCCATTCATACTGAGTCATGGCTGATAGCAGCGTGGCTCTACAACTTCCCATGATCAAAATTTGATTCCCTTTTCTATTATTTTTATTCTTTCTATTATTATTGTAAATTGTGAGTAATAAAGAATATTTAATTATAAATGTTTTTTTCACAAACACACTGAACAATTAATTAAAAATACAACTATGAAATTAAGAAACATATCATAACAGAAATCATATTTATCAAAGTAAAACAAAAAGTATCAATTCGTTCAAGATAAAATATACACAACAATACAATAATTTAGATATAACTGAAGAAATCGTTAATTAATATTGTGTCATCTTCATCTACATTCGTTTCTACTGTCTAATTTAATTGCTGTTGGCAAATCTGCATGAATAATCCGTGGAAATTCTCGGATTGCAATATTAGATTGTTTTGAACAATCCATCCAAACGTCAACACTGATAATTGTTTATTGGCAAGCCTAAACTGTCATTTTCATAGAGAGGACAATCCACAAGCAGGGATTGGCCCTCCCAAAAGTAGATTGATTTTTTAGATAGTTTTTTCCCTACTGAGATTGATTATTGGCAAGCTATAATCAGAAAAAAGATTGAGCTGTCAATGTCAAACAGCAAATTTTGGATTGGGATTGATTGTTGGCATCGGCTGTAAATCAACGCAGTAGAAAAGAGACAGAGAGCATCTCTTTATGTTATAAATACCGCTATGTCCATCCTTCGTGTTCGTGTGGTGTCAGTGCGATGTCATTGCAAACACATTGTAAACAAACATGACGTTTGACACATAGTCGTAAATGAATTAATATATTTTCGCATGTTTTAAGTATTTAAAGGTATATAATATCAAGTGAAGTGTATAGCTAATGTCGATATGTATTTATATATTAGGTATTAAATGATTATAAAAGCATCAGCCTGCAAAATAATACAGAACTTCCTTTTCATTCGAATTTACGAGTATTTTGATTCCTTGTACTTAGAGAAAGAATTCAATTGGTATTTTTGTTTGTATCGGCCCAATTCCAACCCGTGGTATTCGTGATAAATGCAATATATAAAAATCCTACAATAAATATCAAATATTTACGTATTATTAATGTTGCCAACAGTAAACAGGTAATTTTCCATAAATATGATTTAAATAGTTTTTTGTATAAACAATCCAATAAAAAAGACATGATTATTATATTATATATTTTTACAGCTTCTAAAATAAGGAGACACTGCACGAAATGAATAATTACATCTGTTCGTAATATATGAGAATGCTCTTAAAGTAACAAGAGCTCTACACTGGCTATCAAAAATATAATAAAAGTAGCTCTCTCTACTAACCTCTACCTCTGCCTCCACAAAAAATGTAATAAAACATAATTTTATAATCAGGATTAACTAGGAATATTCAATTCAAAAATATATCTTATATTTATTGGACAATAAAGTATCGAGTATTATTATTGCCTTGTTTTTTTTTACTAAATATACAATACAATATCATTAAATATTAATAGGGAGGTGTTGAAGTATCTCCGACGAAAATCTCATATTTAGGAAGACACTTTTACCGAGCTATTAGTTTCAAGTACGTGGGCGGAACGGCCACCAAATTTACCTAGTAAACAATAAACGCTTTTTTTTAAATATTACTTCGAGATCTCCCCTAAAATTGGGTTATAGTTTTAATCATGCAACATCAAGCGTTGTATTACATGTTAATCGTAAATTCTCTATCTCTCTTGGTCTTTGCATGATAGCTGTCACTGCACACCTCCCCTCACTTCATGCCCCGGCTCTCAAGATAGTTGGAGACCTATATTATTCATTCTAGTTGACATTGCAGTCACTATCAGACGCAGTGCAGTCACTCTACAAGCGCAAATACCTATTTATACAAATGGGGTTGAAGGACACAGAATAAACTTGTTATTACAATATTCAGATACATAAGTAAAGTCTATAGTGCAGCCTATTTTGATGTGTCCACAAATTAATAACAAATCTATGGACATTAGGTTTAAACAAGTGCATAATACCTGTAGTAGCACTATTTTTCACTTTGAGTGCATCATTGAAATCAATAATGATATTGTCATTTTTGGTCGTGATGAATCCCTGTAGCTGTGGGTATACCAACGGGTTGTTGCTTGTGATGTACAGCCACACTGACAGGTTGTTGTTTGTGCTGTACAGCGACACTAACGGGTTGTTGTTTGTGCCGTGCAGCGACACTGACGAGTTGTTCCTTGTGCTGTACAGCGACACCGACGGGTTCTTGCTTGACCTGTACAGCCACATTAACGGGTTGTGGCTTGTGCTGTACAGAGACACTGATGGGTTGTTGCTTGTGCTGTAAAGCAACACGGATCAGTTGTTGCTTGTGCTGTACATTGGCACCGACAGGTTGTTGCTGGTGCTGTACAGAGACACTGACAGGTTGTTGTTTGTGCTGTACAGCGACACTAACGGGTTGTTGTTTGTGCTGTACAGCGTCACTGACGGGTTGTTGCTTGTGCTGTGCAGCGACACGAACGGGTTGTTGTTTGTGCTGTACAGCGACACTGACGAGTTGTTGTTTGCGCTGTACAGCGACACCAACGGGTTCTTGCTTGACCTGTACATCCACATTCACGGGTTCTTGCTGGTACTGTACAACGAGACTGTCGGGTTGTTGCTGGTGCTGTACAGCGTCATTGAAATGTTGTTGCTTGTACTGTGCAGCGACACTGATGGGTCGATGCTTGTGCTGTACAGCGACACTGACGAGTTGTTGCTTGCGCTGTACAGCGACACCGACGGGTTCTTGCTTAACTTGTACATCCACATTAACGGGTTGTTGCTGGTGCTGTACAGAGACACTGATGGGTTGTTGCTTGTGCTGTAAAGCGACACGGATCGGTTGTTGCTTGTGCTGTGCAGCGTCACTGACGGGTTGTTGCTTGTGCTGTACAGCGACACGAACGGGTTGTTGTTTGTGCTGTACAGCGACACTGACGAGTTGTTGCTTGCGCTGTACAGCGACACCAACGGGTTCTTGCTTGACCTGTACATCCACATTCACGGGTTCTTGCTGGTACTGTACAACGAGACTGTCGGGTTGTTGCTGGTGCTGTACAGCTTCATTGAAATGTTGTTGCTTGTACTGTGCAGCGACACTGATGGGTCGATGCTTGTGCTGTACAGCGACACTGACGAGTTGTTGCTTGCGCTGTACAGCGACACCGACGGGTTCTTGCTTAACTTGTACATCCACATTAACGGGTTGTTGCTGGTGCTGTACAGAGACACTGATGGGTTGTTGCTTGTGCTGTAAAGCGACACGGATCGGTTGTTGCTTGTGCTGTGCAGCGTCACTGACGGGTTGTTGCTTGTGCTGTACAGCGACACCGACGGGTTGTTGCTTGTGCTGTACAGCGAAACTAAGAGATGCCGCCTCTGTACAGCGTGTAACATTCTGCTTTTCTTCTCGCGTATTCCTCTGTGTTCCTCCTGGTTTGTCTATGGCTATATTGTCTATAGCATTGTCTCCATCAACCTTAAACATATGCAAGTTTCACTCATTTTAGGGTAGTACTATTTTAGTTATCACTCATGTACTTTGGGTAATATCTGTCATGCTATAGTCAGGGAAGAAATAAAAATAATTGATGTTTGTGTAAAACACATAAATACACAACTTGAAATTATATTATAACTAGCGGCCCGGCCCGGCTTCGTCCGGGTGCAATGGTTTTTGAGTCCAGTCCATTTCAACATATTATTTCGAGTACTAATTGTTTTATATTTAAATTTAATGTGACCGGCGAACGCCGTCGACTATATTGCTTTTCCCGTCCCGTCCCGTTATATCTGGTTCTGTCCCTTCTCATTCAGTCCAATGACAAAAGCATGGCAATGGCAAATATGTATATCTGAATGACTTAGTTATCCCACAGGAACACTTATTTTTTTCGGGATAAAAAAGTACCTAACGTATGCGTTGATCCAGGATGTTAGCAACCCCTTTACCAAATTATATCACAATAGGTCTAGCATACATACAAACTTTCGAGATCATAATACATATGAAAGTTTTATGTTTCTAAATTAATAACTAAAATTCCAAGTTTGACACCTGTAACTCCAATGGTTTAGAATTTTCCATACAAACTTTCATCCCTTGTTTCCACCCCTTCAAGAATATAATTCCAAAAAAATAGCCTATGTCATTCCTCGGGGTCTAATCTATCACTGTATCAAATTTCATTAAAATCGGTTATGTGGTTTAGGCGTGACAAGGTAACAGACAGACAGACAGAGTTACTTTTGCATTTATGATATTAAGTAAGGATAGCAATTTCAGACAATACAAATAGTTTACTATAATTATTCACAGCAACATTATTAAAATGTATCTTATACAGAGAACCGGGAGTTTGGATAAGCAGGGAGTGAGATACAGAGAAACTACACTGCACTCTGCACACTATATACATTATACATACAGAATGTAGTCGCTGGTGGAGTGTTGGTGTGTCGTCACGAGCAGCCGCTGTCTCGCTCAGTTCATCATCTTCAGATTTTATTTCAGACTTTACGCTAAAATAAACAACAAAGAAATATGACACAGTATACACAATGTCTAAAGTATATTGTAAGAAAGAATTATTATACTAAGATATTGTATTATGAGAATTTTGTGTGTTGGCAACACTATTGTCATTCTAGTTGTCCAAAAATCTTTCTCTCCTCTTCAACAGTGTGATAGAAGATTTTTTTTGTCATCTCTCTGGAGATGTCCAGCTACAGGAGTTCTAGTTCTGACAATAAGCGTCCCACCAAGGACTGTCGCACTAACTTATAGTAAGCAGCTTGCAACCAATAAATTACTTCAACCTTCATGACGTTATCTATGCAGCTTATTTAACTTATTTTGTTGTATTTTACATTTGGTTTAAGTGAGAGTCTAGCCGTATACAACTTTTGCAAAAAGAACTACTTGAAAAGTGAATGGTTATGAATGATTTTCGATTAGTTACACATATTTTCATTGACCCATAGTGATACTGTTGAAGCTTAAAATCGTTTTTATTATATTTTTTTCACTGAATTGAGAAAAGTAATTCATTCTCCCGATAGTGAGCTTCTATGTCTCCACAACACTTTAATTAAACAACAAGTTTTGATATACTAAGAGCTTTGATTATTTTTCTAGACATTACCTGATAGTATCATCATCTTGTTCAAACTGTGTTATAGGATCCAGTTTCTGCATGAGGTACCTTCGTATCGTCGCGAGCACAAGTTGTATCTCTGCCTGCAACATGACCAATATTATTATAAGTATGACTAGATAAATTCCAAGAAATTAGTATTTACTTTTCATAATATTATGCTTCTCTCTGGACTACACTATATGGCCTACCCACTCTCAATCGATTCTCTCGATTGTAGAGTAGGCCCGTGCCAAGCAGTGGGATGTATATGGGCTGATACAATAATATGCTTCTCACATGCAAAAACGAGGATCTTATAGTGAAAAACTTGTAGAGGACTGTAAGGATCATTGAAGCAGTTACTAGACATCAGTTATAGTGATGTATATATGTATGTGTATGTGTGTAGTGTACTGGTGGCGCGTGAGACTCACGTAAGGCCTGGGCTCGGGTACTCGCAGTACGTAGTGGTGGTGATGTATATGTGTATGTGTATGTGTGTAGTGTACTGGTGGCGCGTGAGACTCACGTAAGGCCTGGGCTCGGGTACTCGCAGTACGTAGTGGTGGTGATGTATATGTGTATGTGTATGTGTGTAGTGTACTGGTGGCGCGTGAGACTCACGTAAGGCCTGGGCTCGGGTACTCGCAGTACGTAGTGGTGGTGATGTATATGTGTATGTGTATGTGTATGTGTGTAGTGTACTGGTGGCGCGTGAGACTCACGTAAGGCCTGGGCTCGGGTACTCGCAGTACGTAGTGGTGGTGATGCGCTCTGTCGAGCTCGCACGCGCTGCACAAGTCCAGGTCGCTGCACTGCACGCACGTGTAGCGGAACCTGCACGCACACACACACACACTCATAATGCTGCACCTCACTACACGCTGATACTACTGCACGTAACACGATACATACCCTTTTATTTCACACTTGCACGCGTCACAGATGAATCCCTCATGTAACATTACGTCGTCTGAAAACGAAAAATATTTGAATGAATGATACATGATGAAGACGTGATGTCTTTATTTGAATACACAAGTACGGTTCGCAACAGCAGATCTTACACTATCGCTCAGTTACAACTTGTTATTTTGACCATAACTTGGATGATCTTTATTCTTTAACAACGACATAGCGCTTACAACGTAGCTCATGTGTTTATCACGAACTGTTACTTACTGTTGCATTCGATATTACAAGAACTAGATGATTGTTCTTCGTCGCCGGAATACATAGACAAGTTGTCCGCTATATCGCCGATATTGTCTGGAACAAAAACAGTTCTTTGAAACCATACAAATAGATACAAAAATGCGCTATCACCATTTTTATCTACATTTTTGAAGTAACAGCGCTCCCTCTGTATCAGGGCTTACCAAACTTATTTGTACCAAAGAATACTATCAGAGTATCCGAAGTCAAGCTTGTACCTATATGTGCTTCACTTTTGTTGCTTGTAAATTAATTAAAGCACATGCAATAAATACACAATCATCTAAATGTTTTAACATTTTATAACTAATAACAGAATGACAGGTTTTAACTAGAGATGAAACGGATAGTAGTTTGGCCGGATACCGGATATTCGGCAAGCTACTAGGCCGGAGCGCCGGATATTCGGCTGCCGGATATTCGGCCCTTTATTGCGTTGACGAGATTAGTGTGATTTGAATATTGGCGCGGTGAACGAGATCGGAAATATTCAGGCGCATTCGGGCGGAGATCGGGTCGATTCGGGGGCGTTCGAGTGTTATCGCGCGTGTCAGTTTTTATTTGTTTCTCAGTTCGGTTGTTGTTTATTTCATTGTTTCATTTCATTCGGTTGTTGTTTATTTCACTTGTCGTCGTGATTTTATGTTTGAATTCTGATAGATTTACAAGAAATGTCAATAAATAATAAAACAAAAATGTACTACCTATAGGAGTATGATTTGCCTTGAGTAAAATAATGAGATTTTTTAAAATTTTACTATCCGGTATCCAGCCGGATACTGTATTACTATCCGGTATCCGAACGGATAGTGAAAACAAGGCCGGATACCGGATATCCGTTTCATCTCTAGTTTTAACATAGAAAATTCTCGTGTACGACAAATAACCCTTTCAATATTTATTCTTAAGCTAGCTAATTGTTTTGTTTTTAGCATATCCTGCTTTGACAATTTTGAATTTAATGGGACACTTGGGGGTCTTGCTAAATTAATGCCTTTTTGTAATAAAAGCCCTTCTATGTGTTTAAAGCCCCTGTCTGCTAGAATAGAAACACCTGGCTCTTACCAATTTAAAAAATCACAATCCTGTACTAATAACACATCAGTGATTCTGCCACCATATCCAGGTGAAATATAATTTATTATGCCATCAGGGGTACTGCTAATTAAATATTTGGCAGTATTTGCTCTTTTATATTCAGACCATGTTAAACCTGCTATACAGATTTTGATGGTTTTTGAATAGCTATTTCAAAACAATCTATAATGCAATAGACATCATGGTACTTGTGTCGAAATTGTATTGGCAAATTGCGTCTTACTGCCGTTTATTTGATTTTATTATAAATGGGTGTAGTACACTAGCAATAAGGGGTACAGATTTGTTAAAAATTTTACTGGCATAAGACAAAGACATCCCAAATTGATCTCCAAGCTCAGAAAATGATGTATTCAATCTAACATTTTTTAAGCACAACTAAATATGTTCTTCAGAAAGCTTTGTATGCTTTTGTATTATGTCAATCAAAAAATAACAATCTCTTGAAATACCTATATATCTTGTATTATTCTTAATTAATTGAATAGTATTTTGAATAGACTTCCGTCATAGATCTTCTGCTTCACTTTTCGCTTTATATTGCTTAATTCTGCCTGAATTTCTTGTTCACTGCTACTTGATGTCATTGTGAGTAAGGACTGTACAGATGGTGATGAGCTATTCTTTTTATTTTTGTATTTCCATATTTTGCTAATTCAACTTTCGACATTGTAACTTTAAAAGGTGATGTTGCAATACACACTACATTGGTCTTTAAAGGAGAAGTATTTTTATCTTTAGCCTGTGTAGAAACTTGTGTATCTTTGCTCCTAATGTTTGGTCTTAAACATACTTGAACTGATTTATTCAATTGTTCAGGGCAAACTTGTATTGCCTTATTTTGAGAATTAATTAAACATTTACCTTTCTCAGAAGTAGATGGAAATTCTGAAACAATCAGAAAATATAATTAAAATTAAATATTTATTTACTATTTATATTATATAAAAAGAGCAATTTCCATTACAAAATTTCAATTTAATACATAGTACGCAACAGGTTGAGTTGGCAATAAGGGTATGAACTAATGCGTGGGGGAGAGGACACCCTGCACACCCGCACATCACCTGCGCTGTCCTCTTTTTAGTGCCTCTTCTATCCTCCATGTGTAGGCATTGATCAGTTACAAATTGTAGATAAAATATTTCATATAATAAACTTGACTTAATTTTTTTTACTCTTATGACATTGCCTTGCAAATAAAAATATCGCATTACAATACTTGGAATGTGATGCTATCACTAGAAAATTGGCATGTCGACCTATCGCGTACAGTACCTAGTATAAGAAATTAAATCCCAACTATTTAAACTGATTTGAAACCTTTTCCTTACCAGTATTGCTTGTCATCCCAGATGTTGATGGTATTTCAATTTCTTTAGATGTTATTTCCTTTATTATTTGCATACGTTGCCTTTTGGTTACAGCTGATCGGTACTGTAGAGGCGCGGTTCGTTTTCTTCTGTCTGATTGACATACAAACTTCGTTGGTAAACATTTTGGCTTCATTCTTATTTGACTGACTGAACCCATTATAGTGTATTGAATATAATTTTCCATGTCATTAGGCAGCTGCAAAAGTGATGCAGTTATAAATTAGGTAAGTAGGTACTAAGTTATATTATTTAATTGACACATTATAAATTATTATTTTAAGCATTGACATATTTATAAGTTATGACCTGTCGGAAATATCTGTGAACCTAGCTGGTATGCGGTTCACATTCCATTTTTTTGTGTTCCCTTATCTATTAAGCTATTTTACATTAAAAACGTTTAGAGATGGATGCGAATTCTATTTTTTATTCGTTTTTCTATTTTAACACAATTTGTTTAACCTATATTTTGGATTTGCTGAACTTAACCCTTTTCTTGGCAGAAAAAAATATGTACGGGATTAGTTCTTTTTTGTTTAATTCTGTTTTGAATACAAGTATAAGTGATATAAAAAATGAAAAAAAAAATCCTGGGTATTCAGTTTTGGAGGTATACAATGTATCGCACGAGATACATTGCCAAGTATCTGTACTTTCTCCCACATAAGCCAATGTATCTGAGAGGATACAATGCTCAAATTAAAATTCAACAAATTACTAAAATAAAAATTATAACCGGAGTTATTGATATGAAATTATAAAATGAACAATAAAACCTTAAAAATAATATAACTACCATAAAAAAAACTATTGAGGTCAGCTATGAAACATTAAAAAAACAATTTCTATTAGGCAGAAGATAAAGTTTGCATAAAGGTTTCTTAGATTTACGCGAATGTTACACATTGAAATAAAACTATTTTTACGGATTTTATCGCGATTTGGTTTAATTTTTACATTTTTTAACTTCCCGACGTTTCGATTGCTTTTTGACTGTGTCAGTCCGCCCCGTGACCACGAAAGCTGAAAAGCAATCGAAACGTCGGGAAGTTAAAAAATGCAAAAATTAATCAGTCCGCCCCGTGACCACGAAAGCTGAATATGTGTGTGACTGTTGGGTGTATTTATTTAAAAAAAAAAAAAAAAATTTCAAGAAGACAAAGTCTCAGGCCGCATTTTGAGCACATAACAGTAGTTTGTCCTTTAATGCATAGTTTGCACCTCCCCTTGCCGCTGAATATTGGGAAATGTCCAACCTGATCGTACCTGACACAAGGTGTGGGTCTTGGCATAACAGGAGCTTTAATTATTTTAGCTGGAGTAGGCCCTGCCACGTCTAATCGCTCTAATGAAGTCTCCTTTTTGTGCATCAATATACTTTGAATTGTAAGAGCTTTTGGCGTATAGGCTTTGGGCGTGTAATTACAAGCCTTGGTCGTTTAGATCGGGACGACAACGCTACAGGTGATGATAAGTTTGGTGTACATGGAGAGACTACATTTGTTAGCAAAACGGATGTCAATGGCTGTGTAACAATTGGTGATGGCTGTTGAATAATTGGCGATGGCAAAAGTGGAGAATCGGTTACTGCTGCTTGAATAAATAATCAATAATCAATAAACACACCCAACAGTCACATACATAGTCCTGACCCCACATTAAGATCAATTAAGTCTTGTGTCGCAGGTATCAGAAACTACGAGAGACTTTTCGGTCTCACAAACACCCAGACCCGAGACAAATATTTGTGGGCCTCACAAACGGAATTTCACGGAATTTCTACGGTATGTAAGTCCGCCAACCCGTACTAGGCCAGCGTGGTGGACTATATGGCCTAACCACTCTCAATCGATTCTCTCGATTGTAGAGTAGGCCCGTGCCCTGCAGTGGGACGTATATGGGCTGATATAGATATAGATAGATCCACGGCTCAACGTTCGTTCCATGGTATTCTGCAAAGAAATTAAGCATTCACCACCAATACTAAGCATACATACAGACTTGTTATAGTAATATTCTTTGCGAAAATAGAAAATAGAGGCCCGTTAGTTACATTTCTAGCATTCTCATAAATATAATTAAAGCCTACCACTGAGCAAAAGTTTAGCACAATGAGCAAGATCATAAACGACGTATTTACAGCAATACATCGCCACCCGTGCAAGCAGAGACACATGCAAAAACTATTTCATAACATTCCCTTAATATGGCAATGTGCACCACGAGATACATAACAGGTAATACCTAATTCTGTTGTAACTTGGCGGTGTGCACTCAGGGATACATAGCACGCAGTACCTAATTCTGTAATAACTTGGCAGTGTGCACCTTGAGATACATACACAAACAAGATTCGTTTTTTCATACAATAGTTAACATTTGGTTTGAAAATACAATTTATACACATGTTTACCTCGTAAGGAATATAAAAACAATCACACTCTATAAAATATATCCATGTAGAATTAAAAAAATACAATATTCTTACCTTCTTGCGTTGGATCGTGTCGATTCGACGAACAATTTTCGATTTTAAAATGTAATGGTACTACCAACATTATCTTGCTCAATAAAAAATCATTCGGAAACACACAAAATATAAATTGTTATGTGATGTTTCGTTTCATACACTATTTTTTTCAAACTAGGATTTTTTAAAGTTGACTGTATCTGACGAGATACATTGTCAAGAAAAGGGTTAAGTTCCAATGACGATAATTATTCAGTACCACAGATATTTCCGACGTGTAATACTGTTAAATACGTAACGATAGGCATAAGGCATGTTACAAGAGATTATTTATTGCAACAATATCGAATTACATTTTTATTTTAATTGACGCTACCACCAAAACTTATACAAAACTACACTTATCACAAATTCCACAGTTACATTTTATAAGACTGGAGATTTGTTGATTGAGTTGATATTTAATGGTCGCTTTTAAATACTTACATAAAAATGATCTTCACAAAAGAAAATCGTAGATTTAGGTGATGTAGAGTTTGGGTGTCTACGAGCTAACTCTAACCACTGTTTTCTACGTTTTGGACATTTAGGCACGTGTATAAACAATTTTTCTGGGCATGTAACTGTAGTACTTCTACACATTGGCACTGCACAAGTCCTGTATGTTGTCATATTATCAATTTAACTAATTACTAAACAAAGTTGAATTAGCTTAGCATAGAGCTATGACATAAAGCGTCGCGTCGCGTCTTTCACAATTCATAACCATAATTATTTTGTAAAACCTGACGTCAGTCGTCACTGCTGAAAATGTCACGTGACCTACTGTTTTGGCTAGCCTATGTTGTGTAATTTTCGGAAAAATTCTATTTTTCGGAAAAATTTCAGGAAATTTTTCGAAAAAATTTCAAAATGGAAAAATAATGGAAAAATTCGATTATTTAACTTAATTGTTGCTTTTTAATCATAAAATCGATTTAATTGTTTTATATTCGTAATAAATTTGCTAATAAAGTAAAAATACATGCATTTGTAATACTGTAAAGTCCAAATTCGCGATAGGGATTAAATGTAATGGCTGCAATTTGTAAAAAAGAGTCATAAATCATTAATTATAAATAAAATATAATCAATTTGGTTCATAAAACACGAAAAAACAAACAATATTTTTTTTTCTATTTCTCCCTGAGTTTCGATTCACCCCGTTTTTCTGGAAGTTACGTTTCGTTCGAAATTCAAAAATTGAAAAATATCGGAAAAATATTCTGAAATTTTTCATATTTTTCTGAAAAATTGAAAAATTTCATTTGGAAAATTTTCGGAAATTTTTCATGACCCAACAGTAGGCTAGCCAGTTTTTAGTAATAAAGAAAAACATTTTTTTCGTAGTAAACAAGGGCTAAAAAATATATATATAATTGGGTATTTTACTATAAGAAAGAAAAAATCTAAAAACTATAAATGTATATAGTAGAGCATTAAGCAATAAGTATATGTTAATTTCAGTTTTTATTTCCAAGGAATAAATTTTATAATTCGTTTTGAAAATTTCAATTTTTTTATCTGTCCTAAAAATATGTGAAACGGCTGCCGCCATGATGGATAACGATTCTACGTCATTCCGTAAGTAGAATACCCCCTCCGGTGTCCAAGAGCTCATACAAACACAGGTTGTTTACTGGTTGAGTGACGTATCATTTTAAAGGAACATGGCGCCTAGCGTTTTCACATATTTGCGCGCATAAATTTAAAATTTAAATTTTGAATGGTTTTTTATTGGACTTGCCGAGCGAATAAAAATTTGATATTTTTTTAAATAGTTTGTCTTAATCTTAGGAACAACTTAAAAGACTTTTTGAAAATGGGTAGAATACCCAATTGCGAGGGGTTTAGAATAGTCTTATCTAGATTCTAAAACACTTTTGAGAAACGTGTCAAGTTAATTCAATTGGCTGCTTGACTATTTCCTGAAAAGTGTTAAAGAATCTGTTAATTAGGGTAAAAAAATAAAGTTGGCAACACTGCTCATTACGGGCGTCATCTGTGGCGTGATGGCGTCTGTGGTGGCGTCGCGTCATAGCGCACTGCGACAGTGGTCTTAGTGTAATTCGGAACCAATGATTATAGAATAAATTTATTCTTCGGAATTAATTGTTCGGAATACACTGTACGTTTTTCAAGTACTGTGCCGACCCAGAATTGAAGGCAGAAAAACGCCGTCCGTTCTATCTATAATTTACCTCCAACTACCGTCGGCTCCAAGCAGCATATTGCGGGTCGGCAGACTTCACAATAATATTTTTGAAATAAAAAATGAACAATTTATAAATATAACTTTTATTGCGAACTTTTTCATATCATAATACATTTTCTTCAGCAGCATTGCTACTTGTATCTTTACGCGCCAGCATTATCTGTACTGGAACTGTGAACAAACCGAAATCCAAATTAATGCTTGCATTGGGGTACTTGCATTAAAATTATAGGAATATTAATTTATTACTCGTATTATTAAATATTCATTGGCTTAAACGTCACATGAATAGGAAGTGTTGTAAGTTTGTAACATCATTTCGCGCCAAATCATATGAATTGTCAACACATCAAATAGCTGATTATGATTAGAAATCAAATGGTTTTTGTGGTGAATAAATTGCATAAATGATAGTCACACGTCATAAAGTTTTCGTCGAAAGGAGTGACGTCACGCCATACCATCCAGGTGGGTGGAGGTAATACTAGTGGCGCCCGCATTAGACTAACATAAATACAATTAGTACCCACTACCCAGATACCATTGAAGCGATATGGGTGAAATTACTGAGTTGGAAACTACCTTTGCGTCCATCTTTCAGAAGCATTCCCGACGGACTTTTCACTAGCACCAGTTTCCCGCCGGGCCGTTGTGGCGCAGCAGTGGCTTTTGTGATAGCAACTTTTGTGTTAGTGTTCGACTCAGCCTTTGGGAAAGGCAAGATTTGTATTTTCTTTGCTGAAACACAAGATAACAAAATATAAAGTAGCTGAATTTGGTAATTTAATATATATGAGCAGGCTGGCATATTTATATCAAATGGTAAAAACAAAAGAAAAATTGGGAAATTAGTATTCATTCTAGTTGACATTGCAGTCACTATCAGACGCAGTGCAGTCACTCTACGAGCGCAAATACCTATTTATACAAATGGGGTTGAAGGACACAGAATAAACTTGTTATTATAATATTCAGATACATTTAAGTAAAGTCTATCGTGCAGTCTATTTTGATGTGTCCACAAATTAATAACAAATCTATGGACATTAGGTTTTAACAAGTGCATAATACCTGTAGTAGCACTATTTTTCACTTTGAGTGCATCATTGAAATCAATAATGATATTGTTATTTTTGGACGTGATGTGTATCCCTGTAGCCGTGGGTATATCAACGGGTTGTTGCTTGTGCTGTACATTGGCACTGACAGGTTGTTGTTTGTGCTGTACAGCGACACTAAGGGGTTGTTGTTTGTGCCGTGCAGCGACTCTGACGAGTTGTTCCTTGTGCTGTATAGCGACACCGACAGGTTCTTGCTTGACCTGTACAGCCACATTAACGGGTTGTTGCTGGTGCTGTACGGAGACACTGATGGGTTGTTGCTTGTTCTGTAAAGCGACACGGATCGGTTGTTGCTTGTGCTGTACATTGGCACCGACAGGTTGTTGCTTGTGCTGTACAGCCACACTGACAGGTTGTTGTTTGTGCTGTACAGCAACACTAACGGGTTGTTGTTTGTGCTGTACAGCGTCACTGACGGG
This sequence comes from Deilephila elpenor, assembly GCA_949752805.1. Lineage (NCBI taxonomy): Eukaryota > Metazoa > Arthropoda > Insecta > Lepidoptera > Sphingidae > Deilephila > Deilephila elpenor. The sequence continues at coordinate 7,108,886 of OX457119.1, forward strand.
TTGTTGTTTGTGCTGTACAGCGTCACTGACGGGTTGTTGCTTGTGCTGCGCAGCGACACTAACGGGTTGTTGTTTATGCAGTACAGCGACACTGACGAGTTGTTGCTTGCGCTGTACAGCGACACCGACGGGTTGTTGCTGGTACTGTACAGCGAGACTGTCGGGTTGTTGCTGGTGCTGTACAGAGACACTGACGGGTTGTTGCTTGTGCTGTACAGCGAAACTGAGAGATGCCGCCTCTGTACAGCGTGTAACATTCTGCTTTTCTTCTTGCGTATTCCTCTGTGTTCCTTCTTGTTTGTCTATGGCTATATTGTCTATAGCACTGTCTCCATCAACCTTAAACATATGCAAGTTTCACTCATTTTAGGGTAGTACTATTTTAGTTATCACTCATGTACTTTGGGTAATATCTGTCATTGGGTAATATAGTCAGGGAAGAAATAAAAATAATTGATGTTTGTGTAAAACACATTAATACACAACTTGGGATTATATTATAACTAGCGGCCCGGCCCGGCTTCGTCCGGGTGCAATGGTTTTTGAGTCCAGTCCATTTCAACATATTATTTCGAGTACTAATTGTTTTATATTTAAATTTAATGTGACCGGCGATCGCCGTCGACTATATTGGTTTTCCCGTCCCGTCCCGTTATATCTGGTTCTGTCCCTTCTCATTCAGTCCAATGACAAAAGCATGGAATCCTGACCTTTTTTTTTTTTTTTTTGTATCGGGTTGGAAAATCCTCATGGACATCCTCCGCCCTGGGGAGGCGCGGAGGGGACTGTCAGACTCTTACTGACTAAAAACCAACCCGTGTTCCTCTCGTACCCGTGTGTCGGAGGGTCGGGTATCGCCGAAGCATTCGTCGCAACCCCCTGACGGGTATTGGCCCGCCATAGTCAGGCGGGCCCCGTCACCCACTGCGGCCGTCATCCCGGCCGCAGGACTCCACTACGAGGCGCGCGCGGAACACGACGCCGCCGCCTCAAGGCCTGCTGCTGGTCGGACGACAAGACGCCCCGAGTCTGTCGTCCACAGGCCATGGAATCCTGACCTCTCTTGTCCCGTGCCATGCATTCGATTTTGAAAAGTAGCAAATATGTATATCTGAATGAAGTTTTTATGGGATAAAAAGTACCTAACGTATGCGTTGATCCAGGATGACAGCTACCCTTTTACCAAATTTGATCACAATCCGTCTAGCATACATACAAACTTTCGAGATCATAATACATATGAAAGTTTTATGTTTCTAAATTAATAACTAAAATTCCAAGTTTGACACCTGTAACTTCAATGGTTTAAAATTTTCCATACAAACTTTCATCCCTTGTTTCCACCCCTTCAAGAATATAATTCCAAAGAAATAGCCTATGTCCTTCCGCGGGGACTAATCTATCACTGTATCAAATTTCATTAAAATCGGTTATGTGGTTTAGGCGTGACAAGGTAACAGACAGACAGACAGAGTTACTTTTGCATTTATGATATTAAGTAAGGATAGCAATTTCAGACAATACAAATAGTTTACTATAATTATTCACAGCAACATTATTAAAATGTATCTTATACAGAGAACCGGGAGTTTGGATAAGCAGGGAGTGAGATACAGAGAAACTACACTGCACTCTGCACACTATATACATTATACATACAGAATGTAGTCGCTGGTGGAGTGTTGGTGAGTCGTCACGAGCAGCCGCTGTCTCGCTCAGTTCATCATCTTCATGCTCAGATTTTATTTCAGACTTTACGCTAAAATAAACAACAAAGAAATATGACACAGTATACACAATGTCTAAAGTATATTGTAAGAAAGAATTATTATACTAAGATATTGTATTATGAGAATTTGGTGTGTTGGCAACACCATTGTCATTCTAGTTGTCCAAAAATCTTTCTCTCCTCTTCAACAGTGTGATAGAAGATTTTTTTTTGTCATCTCTCTGGAGATGTCCAGCTACAGGAGTTCTAGTTCTGACAATAAGCGTCCCACCAAGGACTGTCGCACCAACTTATAGTAAGCAGCTTGCAACCAATAAATTACTTCAACCTTCATGACGTTATCTATGCAGCTTATTTAACGTATTTTGTTGTATTTTACAATTGGTTTAAGCGAGAGTCTAGCCGTATACAACTTTTGCAAAAAGAACTACTTGAAAAGTGAATGGTTATGAATGATTTTCGATTAGTTACACATATTCTCATTGACCCGTAGTGATACTGTTGAAGCTTAAAATCGTTTTTATTATAATTTTTTCACTGAATTGAGAAAAGTAATTCATTCTCCCGATAGTGAGCTTCTATGTCTCCACAACACTTTAATTAAACAACAAGTTTTGATATACTAAGAGCTTTGATTATTTTTCTAGACATTACCTGATAGTATCATCATCTTGTTCAAACTGTGTTATAGGATCCAGTTTCTGCATGAGGTACCTTCGTATCGTCGCGAGCACAAATTGTATCTCTGCCTGCAACATGACCAATATTATTTAATCTCTCGATTGTAGAGTAGGCCCGTGCCAAGCAGTGGGATGTATATGGGCTGATACAATAATAATATGCTTCTCACATGCAAAAACGAGGATCTTATAGTGAAAAACTTGTAGGGGACTGTAAGGATCATTGAAGCAGTTACTAGACATCAGTTATAGTGATGTATATATGTATGTGTATGTGTGTAGTGTACTGTTGGCGCGTGAGACTCACGTAAGGCCTGGGCTCGGGTACTCGCAGTACGTAGTGGTGGTGATGTGTATGTGTATGTGTATGTGTATGTGTGTAGTGTACTGGTGGCGCGTGAGACTCACGTAAGGCCTGGGCTCGGGTACTCGCAGTACGTAGTGGTGGTGATGTATATGTGTATGTGTGTAGTGTACTGGTGGCGCGTGAGACTCACGTAAGGCCTGGGCTCGGGTACTCGCAGTACGTAGTGGTGGTGATGTATATGTGTATGTGTATGTGTGTAGTGTACTGGTGGCGCGTGAGACTCACGTAAGGCCTGGGCTCGGGTACTCGCAGTACGTAGTGGTGGTGATGTATATGTGTATGTGTATGTGTGTAGTGTACTGGTGGCGCGTGAGACTCACGTAAGGCCTGGGCTCGGCTACTCGCAGTACGTAGTGGTGGTGATGTATATGTGTATGTGTATGTGTATGTGTGTAGTGTACTGGTGGCGCGTGAGACTCACGTAAGGCCTGGGCTCGGGTACTCGCAGTACGTAGTGGTGGTGATGTATATGTGTATGTGTATGTGTGTAGTGTACTGGTGGCGCGTGAGACTCACGTAAGGCCTGGGCTCGGGTACTCGCAGTACGTAGTGGTGGTGATGTATATGTATATGTGTATGTGTATGTGTGTAGTGTACTGGTGGCGCGTGAGACTCACGTAAGGCCTGGGCTCGGGTACTCGCAGTACGTAGTGGTGGTGATGTATATGTGTATGTGTATGTGTATGTGTATGTGTGTAGTGTACTGGTGGCGCGTGAGACTCACGTAAGGCCTGGGCTCGGGTACTCGCAGTACGTAGTGGTGGTGATGTATATGTGTATGTGTATGTGTGTAGTGTACTGGTGGCGCGTGAGACTCACGTAAGGCCTGGGCTCGGGTACTCGCAGTACGTAGTGGTGGTGATGTATATGTATATGTGTATGTGTATGTGTGTAGTGTACTGGTGGCGCGTGAGACTCACGTAAGGCCTGGGCTCGGGTACTCGCAGTACGTAGTGGTGGTGATGTATATGTGTATGTGTGTAGTGTACTGGTGGCGCGTGAGACTCACGTAAGGCCTGGGCTCGGGTACTCGCAGTACGTAGTGGTGGTGATGTATATGTGTATGTGTATGTGTATGTGTGTAGTGTACTGGTGGCGCGTGAGACTCACGTAAGGCCTGGGCTCGGGTACTCGCAGTACGTAGTGGTGGTGATGTATATGTGTATGTGTATGTGTATGTGTGTAGTGTACTGGTGGCGCGTGAGACTCACGTAAGGCCTGGGCTCGGGTACTCGCAGTACGTAGTGGTGGTGATGTATATGTGTATGTGTATGTGTGTAGTGTACTGGTGGCGCGTGAGACTCACGTAAGGCCTGGGCTCGGGTACTCGCAGTACGTAGTGGTGGTGATGTATATGTGTATGTGTATGTGTATGTGTGTAGTGTACTGGTGGCGCGTGAGACTCACGTAAGGCCTGGGCTCGGGTACTCGCAGTACGTAGTGGTGGTGATGTATATGTGTATGTGTATGTGTATGTGTGTAGTGTACTGGTGGCGCGTGAGACTCACGTAAGGCCTGGGCTCGGGTACTCGCAGTACGTAGTGGTGGTGATGTATATGTGTATGTGTGTAGTGTACTGGTGGCGCGTGAGACTCACGTAAGGCCTGGGCTCGGGTACTCGCAGTACGTAGTGGTGGTGATGTATATGTGTATGTGTATGTGTATGTGTGTAGTGTACTGGTGGCGCGTGAGACTCACGTAAGGCCTGGGCTCGGGTACTCGCAGTACGTAGTGGTGGTGATGTATATGTGTATGTGTATGTGTATGTGTGTAGTGTACTGGTGGCGCGTGAGACTCACGTAAGGCCTGGGCTCGGGTACTCGCAGTACGTAGTGGTGGTGATGCGCTCTGTCGAGCTCGCACGCGCTGCACAAGTCCAGGTCGCTGCACTGCACGCACGTGTAGCGGAACCTGCACGCACACACACACACACTCATAATGATGCACCTCACTACACGCTGATACTACTGCACGTAACACGATACATACCCTTTTATTTCACACTTGCACGCGTCACAGATGAATCCCTCATGTAACATTTCATCGTCTGAAAAAGAAAAATATTTGAATGAATGATACATGATGAAGACGTGATGTCTTTATTTGAATACACAAGTAGGTTCGCAACAGCAGATCTTACACTATCGCTCAGTTACAACTTGTTATTTTGACCATAACTTGGATGATCTTTAACAACGCCATAGCGCTGACAACGTAGCTCATGTGTTTATCACGAACTGTTACTTACTGTTGCATTCGATATTACAAGAACTAGATGATTGTTCTTCGTCGCCGGAATACATAGACAAGTTGTCCGCTATATCGCCGATATTGTCTGGAACAAAAACAGTTCTTTGAAACCATACAATTTACAAATACATACAATAATGCGCTACCACCATTTTTAACAGCGCTCCCTCTGTATCAGGGCTTACCAAACTTATTTGTACCACAGAATACTAGCAGAAGTCAACCTTGTATATGTATATGTGCTTCACTTTTGTTGCTACACTCACACTACGCTCGGCGGTCGCGCTAGGGTTGTATGCTCTGGCTTATGTGAAAACAAGTATCGGGATAATAGCACTTGTATCGTTTGATTGATTGTTGAGAATAAAAATCAAATAATAAATAAAAGATATAAAAAACAATCATAAAATAAATAAATTGTATGTATATAATCGTGGAGAATGTGTATGACATTATTCTAAGACTTTGTTTATTGTTATTGTATAATATTATGTACCTCTTTAAAGAAATTTTTATCTGGAATTTTATATACAACAGTAATAACTTTTAATCATTTATTTCACAAAAAATACATGATATAATTATAACAATACATTAGTTACGATAGAACAATTAATTACTCGCACGGCTCGACGCAACGTGGCCTTCACGCGGTAGCGTGAAACTCGCGCTCGCACTGATTTCGATTGGTTTCTATTGATTTGATTGTGTGTTGATCTAGCGCGCTATGTATGGAGCTTGACTTCTGTTAGTATTCTGTGTTTGTACTGTAACGCCCTTAAGAATTTGTAATTTACTACGCCCCTCAAACCCAGACCCAACCATGAAGCAGTATACCTAGTAGCAGAAATTAACGATTCAAAAGATCTTGTAAAAGACTATTTGAATAAAGAATATTTAAATTTTGATTTTGAAAATTAGCCTAAAATATCAGTTGTTATACTAGCCTAATATACGGTTATCAGCAATACTTTATTTGGATGTTTATAATTTTATAAGAAAATTGCAACAAAGCTATAAAAATAAAGAAAAAATATCTATTGTGGATTATGGAATGGCCGAAATAAAAGCAAATAAATAATAATAGCAAAACCGCAAATGCAAATACAACAATATAATTAGGCACATGTATGTATAACACAACTAATGTATATTACGTAAAACACAAATTAAAACACAAATCATTTACTGTGGCAGTGCTGATGACACGAGATTCATGGGAAACTGAGCTACAAAATTCAAACAGTATGTCTTTGCATTGAAGCTTTATGCTAGTCACGGGACAATTCTAGTAGCTGTTTTTCTTCCTTCGATTAAAGGGTAGACACATCGCCCATGACGCCCCTGGGACAATGTTCCGACGCCCCAGGGCTCGCGACGCACAGTTTCGGAAGCCTTGCTCTATATTATAAATACTCTTAGATTTGGATCATGAATAGAATAACCTTCCTTTTTCATAACTCTCGGAGTTCAACCTTCCCTGCATTTATATAATAAAGTGTAGGTATTTGTAATATACTCTACACAAAAATTAAGGGGAGCAAGAAAAAAAAATCTTTTGGGGGATTTTCAACAGGCTGTAACTTATACAAAAATGGTCGTACATAAAAAAAAAAGGTAATTGTAGCTCTACGTGTCTAGTTTTCGGATCCGAGTTTGTTTTTTTTTTTTTAATCTACGGACGTGGAATTTGTTTTTTGACTTAACTACTGTTGGGTCATGAAAAATTTCCGAAAATTTTCCAAATGAAATTTTTAAATTTTTCAGAAAAATATGAAAATTTTCAAAATATTTTTCCGATATTTTTCCATTTTTGAATTTCGAACGAAACGTAACTTCCAGAAAAACGGGGTGAATCGAAACTCAGGGAGAAATAGAAAAAAAAAATATTGTTTGTTTTTTCGTGTTTTATGAACCAAATTGATTATGTTTTATTTATATTTAATGGTTTATGACTCTTTTTTACAAATTGCAGCCATTATATTTAATCCCTACCGCGAATTTGGTACTTTACAGTATTACAAATGTATGTATTTTTACTTTATTAGCAAATTTATTACGAATATAAAACAATTAAATCGATTTTACGATTAAAAAGCAACAATTAAGTTAAACAATCGAATTTTTCCATTATTTTTCCATTTTGAAATTTTTCCGAAAAATTTCCTGATTTTTTTCCGAAAAATAGAATTTTTCCGAAAATTACACAACACTAGACTTAACCTTCATATGGACTGGATAGCTTAGTTATTCAGCTTAAATTTAGCATTTTTTAAATCTCAATACGAGCATTTCTCACTGAGATATCGGTGTTTAAATGGAAAAAGATCATTTTGTCTTTGATTACCAATATCTCAGCAAATTTTTTTTTGTGGTTTTCTTAAGATTACTCGGAAACAATTTAAAAAAAAATTCAAACTCCGATCCGAAACCTAGACACTTAGAGCTACAATTAGCTTTTTTTTGCTGTACGACCATTTTTGTATAAGTTACAGCCTCTTAAAAATCCCCCAAAAATTTGGATTTTTTTTCTTGCTCCCTTAATTTTTGTGTAGAGTGTAGATATACATTTACCTGCTCTGACGCGTTTTGCTTTCCGTTGTTTCCGTCTTATGAAAGGTTTTGTTATAGGCACGATGTTTTCTTCTGTAATAAGCGTTTATAATTAGACCTTGTGATTTATAATATGTTACGTTAATAATTAAAATTGTCGTTGACCGAGATTATTAAATTTAATTAAAAAAATAACAGACTTTGCAATTGGAAGCGCAGTGGAATGCCAAGCATTGCCTTGTAATTCGTGGTGTTGTTTGGTTTTGCTACTGGCCATGAGCGGTCGTATCGCTTACCATCAGGCGAATGGCATGCTCGTCTTGCTATTCATTGCAATAAAAACAATTACTATTTAAGAAACAGGGCTACTGGTATTTAATTTATGTTTCTTGTACCATTGAGTAAAGAACGGGTTGCAGTGGTATGTGTGTGTCACACAGGAGAGGTTTGGTTCTTACCGACTTCTTCTTCGCCTGTTGTGGAAGATTCTTCATCCAGAAGCGAGTTTGGATCTTGGACAAGCTCTGTAACAAAATTAATGAATATAACGCATACTGGCTCTTGTGACCGTAAGGAAGTAAATATTAAAAAAATCAAATTCACCTGTCTGAGTAACGGTTGAATTGGACCATTTTCGAGTACGTTGTCGTTTCAAAGTTGAACGCACGACCTTCTCCGGCAAGGAGACACGATGTACATGACTCTGTAATAATTACACGAGGGTGGTTTCATAAGGCTTTGACTTTTTGTATAAAACGTTTTGTCAAAAAATAATTTTATTTATAAATATATTTCGATACCCTATACATAGAATAGTAATAGAAATGTGGAGAGCGTGTCACTAAAAGGGACAAAAGAAAAGTAAATCCATAGACGAAAAATCTAATACACGTAGGGACCCTGTATCACCGAAAGGGACAACAAAGAAGTACTTATTTTGTTTAGGCATAAATGTAGTATAACATAGATCGGCAATGTATCATTTTGAGTGAAACCAAAACGAGAATATGATAGTGTGCGTGAAATTTGCATGTGTGCGTGACAGATAATGCTGCGCCATGCACTGTCGATACTATAATATCGATATAGCTGGCGGCCTGAAGCTACGAAATAAATATTTATAAATACTTATATGTGTTATTACATTGTATTTTTAAATTCTACCAGTAATCAAATTAAAATTTGTTGTGTGGCGGCACACAGGTCTCACACTTTATTATTTTAGAAGTTCTTTTTACAATATAACCACATATGTATTGTATAATTTGTCTTACTACAAGTTCCTTGTCTGGAGTCCAAGGCGATGTTAAAATGAATTCACTATCGTCGTCATTAATATTTTTGTCTCCAACATGCATATAATTTTTATGTGGTCCTATAATTGCACTAAGACCGGTAGTAGAATTTATTAAGTCTAGGGTTTGTAGCTTTTGGGTGCTGAGCAAGGTTATTTTTTCTAATGGATGGCACATGAGTTTTTTATAAGCTGCTGTAAATTGTTTAGCTGTTGGTTTATAATTAAATCCACCCTTCGCTCTGACAGCACTGAAAAAGGTTCCAAATGATCCTGTGACAGCTTATATGTAGGAAGAAACTTATTATATTGGATAAAAAAACCTATAAACCCCAGTTTTTTTGGACCGGTCATTATATTTTAAATTTTCTATGTATACGTAAACTCTATCACATTCTGTAAAAATATTTTCAAAGTTAACTGTGTTTAACGGCTTTTTGAATCCATAATTATGTAAATGTTTGTTGCCACGGAGTTGCTGAACAGCTGAGCAGCTAAACGAACATTCATTTTGTCATTAATAACAAAATGTTATTAAGTTTTTGAGTAATTTTGTTACCTAGATGTAAGTTAATGTCATACTAGAGTTGGTGCAAATTTTCAATTAATTGATATTTAATATTTTCGTTGTGATGTTGAAATGTTTTATAACTTGCAAAAGCATTTCTCACGAGTTTTAAAAGATGGCAAGCATCCAGTAAGATGTAATATTTTTTTCCTCTGTAGAAAAAAAAATGGTTTTAGGGGAATAGAATATAATTGTGCACCTAGTATTTTTGCCATATTTATGTTTGATGCTATGCCATCGAATGAAATTAATGCAATTGAGACATAATCGGCTAATGCTTCAATAGATTGCCGAATTAGTGTTGCTTTTTGATTTGCAGTAAAACCTCTGCCAAAAAAATATGCAACAGGTACTTTCCAAAACGTATTTATAGCTACAGCCATTATAACTAGGACTTCTTTACATTTCTCTATGCTATCTCCATATAAATTATTGCCAAAATTGACGTAGCCGTAATGAGTTTGTCCATCAAATTCTATGTGCTCTCTTATGGACATTTCGTCCATAATCAGCGCGATTACTAGTATAGTATTTTCAGCTAAGGTTTCTATTGTTTCAAAGGCTTCTTTAGTTATACCTGGCTCACAATTCACATTTTGGTACCACATTCGGAGGGCTCTAAGATGCGGTAGACATAAATATTTTTTTTCCCATACGTAACTGTACGCCCTGGGGCTATAGAAATGGAGGGTTAGTGCAAATGACTTTGGCCTATAATATACAGTTGCTTCATTTTTTTGGTTTGATGCTTATTTTTTACTCTATCAATAGGGATGATGACTGATAAAAAGGATTAATGAAATGATGATTTACAATATTAATATGTATTATAGGGAGCCTAAGAATATAAATTTGCTGAAGATTATAATAGCGATTAAATATATTTTAGTAAAAATAAAAGTAGAAAACCTAAGAATCCGCCATATTAGATGAAACGCCAATAGGAAGCGAGTGACGTTGCACTTTCGTAAACAATTACTTTGGTTGACAGTTGACACTCCGCTTCCCTTAGTTTACGAAACTTTCGAACTCAGTTTTAACCACAGTTTTAACTATTAATTCGTTTTAACACAATCAATTTTGTGCTACCAAAAGTACGAAATAGAAATATTACCATGGAACCAGGATTCATAAAGGCAAATAGCTCAAATTTGCCAAGAATAGACATGATGATCTTGGGAAAGTTTTTTGCAATAAACAATGATTTTTGTTCTGCTGAATTTCGACATGTTAAAACTACAAAGTAAGTATTCCCTATATTTATCAATAGTAAACAGTATAAAATCGTATGTTATATTTTTTATTTATAACCTAACCACATGAAGAAATAACGTAACGGTATAACCTAATAATTAATATGTACTAACTATTTTTGTTTTTCTTTTCAGATCTTCACGACAATCATATGGCGATGACGCTGTGAGCTACGTACAGCTTAAGCGTGACGGAGAAAAATGCATAGTGAAAGGTAAAATTTGCCCAGAACACAAGATACATGGAAGGCTGTATGCTGTTTCAGTAGTAGTGGACGAAGAAGCAGAAGCTGTTGAATCCGTACAATGCCACGATTGCGTCGCTTCTAAAGGAAGCTGCAAGCACTCAGTAGCATTCCTCATGTGGATTCACCGCAGGAGTGAAGAACCATCCTGTACGTCTGTAGCTTGTTACTGGAAGAAATCCAAACTCTCCAAAGTTGGAACAAGCCTCAAATTTATGACGACAAAGGATATATCAAATGGTTCACTCAGCTTACCATCGAAGGAAGGTGCTTTGAAGAAGTTTTTGGACAGGGGGAGAAAAAGAAAAATGGATGACTGTGAATTACTAAAATATCAACATGCCCATATTTGCATGGATGTTGAAAGTGTGTCAATGCACCAACTCATTCTTAAGTACAAAGAAAAATGCTGCAAGGGTTTTTTAGCAAAAATAAAGCTGTCTAGCAAAATTACTGCTGATGTAGAGCTAGCAACACGGGATCAACACCAAAACAGCCTTTGGTTTGAATTGCGCTATGGGAGAATCACGGAATCACGTGCCTATGAATTTAGCAGATGCCAAAAAAACGATGGAAGTCTTATGTCTTCGATAATGGGAGGTAATATCCCAGATACACCTGCTATGAAACGAGATAGACTTCTAGAAAATGACGTGAGGAAAACCATTAGCAAAACGTTTGGGAAGAAAATTAAGAAGTGTGGGCTGTTCATATCCAATGAGTACCCAATGCTAGCAGGGTCACCAGATGGGATCTGTGAGGACAGCATCATAGAAATTAAGTGTCCCACCAGTATAAAAACATTTGAAGTCTATGTAAAAGATGGAAAATCCAAAAAAATAAATTATGCACAAATGCAGATGCAGATGTATTTGGCAGGGCTACAGAAGGGATACTTTTGCGAAGCAGATCCCAATTATAGTAATAATAAAAAAAATTGAAATAATATTTGTGACATATAAATAAATATAATAAATAGAGTTTCGCAGATTTATAAGCGTACAAGCAATCACAATAACTTCATCTAGTATTTTAACAAAATTTGTGTTTAGGCCTGAATGAGGTTTTAACATATTAAACTCCCTTAAACATCTAATTAGGCGCTCTATGTGTATCCGTAAACTAGCAATCTGTTTGGTTTCTTTCACTTCAGTCTTTGACAATTTGACTCCAGTGACAACACTTGGAGGTCTTATAAGTTTTACACCTTCCATGCGTAAATATTGTTCAATATGTTTAAAGCCTTAGTCTGCCATCACACACATACCAGGCTGTAAACACTTGATAAAATCACACGACTCAACCAAGCATGTATCACTTATTCTTCCTCCAAATCCTGGTGAAACATAATTCACCAAACCATTTGGTGTACAGGACACTAAATATTTGATAGTATTGGTTTTTTTTATATTCGGACCATGTAACAGCTTGATGGACACTTTTTGTAGGTTTTTGTATTTCTATTTCAAGACAGTCTATTATGCAGCTTGTATTATGAAATTTGTGCCTAAAAGCTATAGGCAAATTACGTTTTGTTAAATCATTATCTAATGTGACAATAAATGGTCGCAATACACTGGCTATCACTGATACATTTTTAAAAAAAATTTTGCTTGCATAAGTAGTGTTTATAGAAAAATCATCATCAAGCTGTCTAAAAGGAATGTTTAATTTAATTTTTTCTAAGCAAAGCAAAATATGGTTAAAAGGTATTTTTGTCTCTTCTTAAATTATATTTAATAAAAAACTACAGTTTTTAGGAAGACCTATGTAGGAACATGTATTTCTCATTATTTTATGTAAGGTGTTTTTTAGAATGTTTGATGCCTCTTCTTTCTTTGCCTCCTCAATTAATTCACTGCAGTCGGAAGTTGATTTTGCCTGAAGAGATTGTATTGATAGTGATGAATCTTTATGAATTAAAGATGGTGTATATGAAATATCGCTGTCAGATTGATCTTCCAGTGGCGAAGGGTCCTTACAAGCCGATTCCTAGCAGCACGCCTTATAATTTAAAGGAAATTATTAATTATTTACATTTTTTAAACAAGTTATATGAAGAAAATAATCAAATAATAAACAATATTAAAATAAATATAAACAAATGTTATTCGATATTAATAAACAAAATATTATCGATCAATTAATAACACAACGACAAACGCATTGCGCGATGTTCAACGTAAGTACATGCATACGAAACACGCGGCCGCCTAGATCCCGATGACGTCACGTCAGGCTACAAGGACACAGCACGAGTTCCCGTTGCTCTCGCGCTCATTTCCAACGCATTATTTGCCATCTCTGTTACACGTTTGTTGCTCAGAACTGCATGCAAAATTGCACCTTAAAACCCTTAGCTTTTAAGGTCTAAATTTATTTGTAGAAATACGACGGTATTCGCTTGTGAATATGCCGGTGGGCCTACGGCTTATAAAGTAATTTGCCAGTTCGCGCCTCTTTTATTTCGTGTTTATAATTAGAAAATATTATTTACTACTGTGTTGTTTCAGTGTATATGTATAATGCGGTGTCTATTTTTAGGTTTGTATATAATTAGTGGGTAATTTATGAAATTTTACTGGTTTCGAAGTGCAAACAGATCTATCTATTTAGCAAAACTTTAATGATGAATGAAACTTGATAATGTCGTATGTATCGTTTTATCTCATGAATTGCATTATTATGAGGTAATTTTAAAAATGCTGCATTTACGTAATTAAAAAACGCACTGGAAATTATATTAAATTTGATAATACATTTAAGTACCAGAGAAAGAACGGCAACTGACAAGTTTTAATTATTTAATAAATATTGTAATGCCGTATTTTTGTTAGCGTTGATTCAAAATAGGACATACAAACATAACCCACGCCTGCATCTCATGTGGGTTGCCAGATTCGATAGATCTCGAGTTAGCTCTATACTGGCATCGTTTTACTTTCGTCCACTTACATCAATCTCTTCATCTTTTTTTTATATATAAGGAACGTTTGAATTTTTTTTGTCGATCAATTTCAAAACAGGCTAATGTTGTCTTTTGCATTGAATCGAAATTTACTTTAAAAACGTTAAAAAAAGCACCTAACGGGCACAGTGCTATTCCGTGCAAGTGTTGTATGAAAATATAATAAGTATTACTAAGCAAATATGTCGCTCAATATCTTACGTACATAACGGAGTAAAAATATAAGTATGAGTACTTGTTAATTTAATAAAACTAGTCACCAGAAGTATCGGCTTCCCTTTTGAAAAAAGTCACCCTTCGCCACTGTGATCTTCTACGGTAAATATTCTCTTTGAAGTTTTCAATAGGCTTAATGTTGTTGATTTAGTAGTACCATAACTTTCAATTTTAAATGGAGAAGTAGAAATTGAGCAGCGATCAGGTTTTATAGGTGATGTTAATTGATGCATTGTTATTATTTTAGTCTGGACTGCTTAACTTCTAAATTTTGGAAATATTTGTGCCTGTACCGCTTTATCAATGAATTTTGGGCAGGTGGTAGAACTTTGTTCTTGCTCTTTGGTTGTGTGGATAACTGAAAATATTAAAATATATATATTAACAAGAACACATTGTTATGTTTTATGCTTGCACAAACTGTTATAGCAGATCTTAAAATAATAAATTAAATACTACAAAGATTGTTTTCAAACACAAATAAAAATTATATTCTTAGAATTAAGCTAAGAACACAAACTATATTTACAATGTAACAAATAAAGTAATATGATGTTTATTAAAAACACAATTACATGCCTTTTGTGTTAAAGAATACAAACTATAAATTGAAGCTGGTCGTTTATTAAAAATGTTTTATTCATATATAGAATATTGTATTGACAGTTTTGGTGTTTTTTTTGTTTTCTATCTTGTTCTTGTTTGAGGTCTTTGACGTAATAAAGTATTGAAGTGCGTATGGTGTGATTTTATATTTTCTCTTACAATACCACTGTGCTGTTCTCCGCTACATTGGTTATGGGCCCAGATAGCCAACGTAGCCCAAGTAGCCAGGTAGCCCAGTTTAACATAATCAAGAGCTGCGACGATGAATTCAATAATGAAGTACGAGCCGCTGGCGAAAGAAAATTTGAGAGTTGGCGAATCCAAATGCAAGCGTTTTTAATAAAAGACGGAGTTTGGAGGTTTGTCAACGGAAAGTGCCAAAGACCAAATGAGCCACCCGAGGCAGAGAAATGGGAAGCAGAAGACGAAAAGGCCAAGGCTGATCTTATTCTGTCGATCAGTGCGAGTGAGTTGCGGCATGTAAGAGGGTGCACAACTTCACGAGATGTATGGCTGAAATTAGAGTCTGTATATGCTTCGAAAGGTCCTGCGAGGAAAGCCACATTATTAAAAAGACTCATGTTGCACAAAATGAAAGAACCTGAAAATGTTCGAGATCACATGGATGCATTTTTTTGATGCTGTAGATAAATTGTCAGACATGAATGTAGTAATACATGATGACCTATTATCGGTTATGCTGTTGTATAGTCTACCAGGGAGCTTCAAGAATTTCAGATGTGCAATCGAATCTAGAGATGAGTTGCCCAAGCCTGATATTTTAAAAATTAAAATTTTAGAGGAGTGCGAGTCAAGAGGGCATGACGAAGTACGAGAAGGAAATACAGAAAACGTTCTATTTATTAATCAGAAAGGCAATGCGGACTGAAACTGTGTTTGGTGTATTTAACTACCTAGCTTCGATTTAAAGGGGCGTGTTAAAGAATACAAACTATAAATTGAAGCTGGTCGTTTATTAAAAATGTTTTATTCATATATAGAATATTGTATTGACAGTTTTGGTGTTTTTTTTGTTTTCTATCTTGTTCTTGTTTGAGGTCTTTGACGTAATAAAGTATTGAAGTGCGTATGGTGTGATTTTATATTTTCTCTTACAATACCACTGTGCTGTTCTCCGCTACATTTTGAACAGGAGCCCCTAACTAAGATAAGTTGAAGTGTAGCCTCTTTAAGTATCAATACAAAATTAAAAATGTAATGTATAGTAGGAGTAACTGAATTAAATAGACTTGAAGACATATAATTAATGTAAAAAAAGATATGGTTGGGTACCTGAACTTTTAACAGTTTCTAAAGATGTTGTAGGTTTATTTTCCATTTCTACACTATTTTCAATTTCTTCTATTATTAATTTTCTTTGTTTTTTGTGAACAAACTGCCGTTCTGTTGTGCTGAAAGCTCGTTTTCTTCTATCTGGTTGGCATTCAAATCTTGTGGGCACACATCCTGACTTCATGCGTACTTTCGAAACTGAGCCCATTATATGATATTCCATGTAATTTTCCATATCATTTGGTAACTAGAACCAAAATAAGTTTTCAAGTACTTATATACACAGCTATTGGTATAATACCTAAAGTAAATGAATGAAATCTAGCTTCATAATTGATCGATTGTGTTATTAGCAGTATATTATGTATTAGTTCTGATTACAAGTTTTCTAGGCGCGTGAAACTTATAAACGTTGTAAATACTTACATCAAAATGGTCTTCACAGAAATATATTACTGAGTTTGAATATACAGATGCTGTGTCTCGCCTTGCCATTTTTAGCCACATATTTCTAACATTTTTGTTCGTTGAAACGTTAATAAATAACTTATTCGGAGTTTTTATCGATGTATTTTTACATTGTGGAACTGCACACCATCGATACACATTAGGATTCATCATTATTAAAGAAATTAATTTATCACAACAAACATGTAAAAATAGAACTGTCAAATGTTTACGAAAGATTTACGTCACACGCGGACGCCATTAATAATCTAGCGTTTTGGAACAGAGTATAAATTATTTTATTTAAAACGTATTTTTTTCCTGCAAAACTTAATTTTTTCAGAAATAAAATATATTTTAAGCTAATTTATTGTATACGAACATTCTGAAGTAGTTTCTCAAAATCAGTCATCATGCCTATTAACATTTTTAATAATTCATTAGGGCACGATTCTCTAAGGGCACATATACTGTTGGGTCATGAAAAATTTCCGAAATTTTTCCAAATGAAATTTTTCAATTTTTCAGAAAAATATGAAAAATTTCAGAATATTTTTCCGATATTTTTCCATTTTTGAATTTCGAACGAAACGTAACTTCGTGAAAAACGGGGTGAATCGAAATTCAGGGAGAAATAGAAAAAAAAAAATTGTTTGTTTTTTCGTGTTTTATGAACCAAATTGATTATGTTTTATTTATAATTAATGGTTTATGACTCATTTTTTCAAATTGCAGCCATTACATTTAATCCCTACCGTGAATTTGGACTTTACAGTATTACAAATGCATGTATTTATACTTTATTAGCAATTTTATTACGAATATAAAACAATTAAATCGATTTTACGATTCAAAAGCTACAATTAAGTTAAATAATCGAATTTTTCCTTTATTTTTCCATTTTGAAATTTTTCAGAAAAATTTCCTGAAATTTTTCCGAAAAATAGAATTTTTCCGAAAATTACACAACACTAGGCACATAATATATAATTTTGTAATAATGGAAAGCTTTCCATATTTTCTATTATGTTTGAAATAATAATAATGCATGTAGGATTCACATCTAGTAGGTGTCAATCAACTGTTTCGATTTTCATACCTTCTGTTTAACATGTAAGATTGTACACCAGTTTTGTGAATTAAATAATAAAAATATATATATATATATTCTTAGAGGATTTCAACCAAGGAGGCGGAACATCGCGTGATCACGTGACGCAGCGAGTAAAAAGGACGACGTGACACTCGGTCTCTTTCACTCGTGTGCTCGGATGCGACGGATAATTATTATTGTTGTGCTCTTGATTTTTAAATGTTGTTATTTGATATAATTCTATTAATGATTAAATAGTTGATAATTAGATTACAATTCTGTGACCGAACATAATTAATAGCTGAATAAATTAATAGTTCTTGTCTAGTTTAAAATGAACATGGACAAGATGAAACTCATGTCGAATAATGATGTATGTTGTGTCCAACTCGATTGCGGTTGGAAATTCCGATTGCGAAGTTAGTGACGACTATCACACAAAATTAATAAGCAATCCCAATCCCTATCTAAGGATCGATCCGGAAAATAGACCAATCAGAACACATAAAATGTGAACGTGTCGGCAATACCTTGAGCCCATTGGTTTATTTTCACGATCGATCTTTAGATAGAAACGAAGATTGTTTATTAATCATGGCCATATGTCTATTTGGGACAAGTAGTCCATCTAGGCAGGTCCAACTTCAAGAGGGAGGTCAATTGTCCAATCCAAGTTGGTTAGTCAGTGTTTGGGAAGCTACATGACGTCTTCCCGTCCAGGATGCCCCAGTGCTTAAAGATGAAAGTCTTTAATTATTTGGCGTAATAAACCAGTAATAAACACGCCACTGAAATGTGGCCTCTTACTATGGGCCTCACAGGACGGCTCAAGGTCAACGTCAACGCGCTTTAGAGACGGTTATGTTCGGTATCTACGAGATCTAATCAGGAATGTGGGGATCAGTGGGGGAACAAAGGCTCCCGACGTAGCCCAAAGGATTAGCAAGTTCTAAAGTGGCAATGGGCCGGCACATAGCGCGAAGAACTGATTGTTGGTGTAGTTGCTTAAGTGTAACATTGGGACTTGGGAGGCCATGCTTCCGACTCTTTCAGATAGTTTCACGTCAGCCGTGGTTAGTACTCTTTGATTGAATAACTACTTTGTCTTTCAAATAGTGGGACATTTGAAAAGTCTACCATTTTCACAAAGATGCCAAGCAATTTCAACTGGCTGTAGAACTTGGTAAATATAACAAAAATTACATACCATCATAAATAACGTAGGAACTGATCCAAAACGTAGTTTTGTTTTTGCACTTTTACGCAAAAAACAATATGATTCAAAATGTTTGCTGCATATTACAGAACTTTTTTTGGGGACCCAGTGCCTTCTATTTATCATTTTAAGCCATGTTTCCCGTGTGTTGTTCTTTGTAGGAAATCTGAAGATAATACGTAAAATAAAAAAATATATAAATTGTGAGAACTCCAATTTTAAACTATATCTACTTTGTTATGATAAATAAAGTCTTGTTTCAGGGTTTTGAGGATGAAATGGTGCATAGAATTATAATTTTTTTCTATTAATGTCTAATATACTCATAGATGTAGGATAAAACACTATGTTTTATACTATATCTAAGAATATAATATTATTTTATTATTTATTATATGTATAGATATTGACAGCATCCGTTGCACAGTTAGTTGAAATAATAAACAAAATATTAATAAATATTTACCAAAAATCAGTAGTGTAAATTTTCAAGTAAAGTTACCTTATTGTAGAATTTATATTATACTACGAAATTATAAATTGAAGAGAAACCTGTATGGTCATCGACTATTATTATCTATACATATAATAAAAATGTAAATGGTCGATGTCTGTGCATGGAAGATATTTGAGAAATTTTAATGCGAGGGGTCTTTATAACAGCAACAGAAGCCAAAACAATTTTTTTTAGAATTTTTGTCTGTCTGTCTGTATGTTTGCTTGCGCATCACGCGAAAACTACTGCACCAAATGAGATGCGGTTTTCACAGTTGTATTGCTGTAGGTTCAACTTAAAAACTGGTATATGTTGTATTTACATACAGGGTGTTTCTTTTTGTTTGCTTGCACATTACTCAAAAACTACTGCACGAAATGAGATGCAATTTTCACAGTTATATTGATGCAGATCCAACTTGAAAACTGGTATATATTTCATTTACATACAGGGTGTTTCTTTTTATTTACTTGCGCATAACGCAAAAACTACAAGACGAAATTAGATGCGGTTTCACAGTTATATAGGTTCAAGTCCAACTTAAAAACTGGTAAATGTCTTATTTACATACAGGTCGTTTCTTTGTATTATGGAAGATAAATGAGAAAACTAATATTCCCCATATTAACACTTAGGCTACATTTTATCCAGATAAATTAAGTGTTCCCGTGGGATGAGGACGGAAATCCGATATATTTGTTACTTTTTATACTTAAAGGGTTGCGATGGGCGTGGATTACATACCTTGAGTGAGAATGAGATAGGACGGCCGGGATATAACGGGACGGGATGAGAAATACCAAATAATCTATACATGCATATTTTTTTAAACAAAGTTATTCACGCAGACGAATTTAGCGGGCAGAAGCTAGTCAATAATATATTATTGATCGAACCTGTTAATCAATCCCTAGCAATTGTTGGTTGACATTACTACAAATTCACGTATTTGATATTATACGTATTTGGCAATGGATGCTTTTAGCGCATTTATTTAATGAATTACTTTATTCTTCTTACCGATATACATACAAGGTTTGTCTTTTAATTCTACAATTTTGCCACTAAACAACTTTGAAAAAAAAGTGCCCCGTACCTGTGATAACTATAATTACTCTGATTTTTACTTCTGCGTGAATCACATCCAAGCACTGCACAATTCGCCATATTCAACTACGTTGTACAAAAATAACTAAACACTGAATTATCAAATAATTATACAAAATAAGCGAAATTTGTCGTTAGCTTAAATGACATATTTTGACACAAAATCACTATTTAGGGATGATCGACATTAATCGATGATGAAAAAACATCGATATTTCGCTGGAAAACATCGATGTTTTGATTTCGATAACATCGACACATCGATGTTATGGGAATAAAATATCGAAACAACAATAAATCCTTGAGCGCCATCTAACGTTGCATAATATGCTAGGTAGGGAGTGATAGTTAACTATCAAGTTGAACTATTTTTACTAGATGGCACATCAATGTAATAGAAATAAGCGGTACGAATAGTCTAATCTTTGCATTTCCGTAGGGATTTAAAAACTGTCAATTTCAAATATTAAAGCTCGCGTCATTCTTGAAACTCTGTACTGTTGGAAGTGTACGTTGTGAACTTGCGAAACGGAAACGGATTTTCTATAACAATAAACATATTTAATCATGAATAGAATAGAGAGTTTTATTTGCTACCGAAAACATCGATGTTTATAGAAATATCGATGTTTATCGTACATCAATGCTTTTATATCGATATTAAAATCGATGTCAACACCGATGTTTTTGAAGTGAAACTTCTTTATCGGGGTTGGAAAAAATTTTTCGTTACGCGTCACATTCTTCCGTTACGCGCCATCTTTTTTTATTTAGTAAATTATACTGTTTCCATTCGTTTATTTTATTTTTGACAGTTCACGCCTATAAAGTACGACATTACAGTAGAACAATATTTTGAAATAAAAGTAGATACTTTCTTGACGGGTAACGCCCACTTAGAGTTGTGCCATTCGTAACGAATGACCACAGATAACAAAAACGATTTAGAATAGAATCAATCAATCGGAATCATTTGAAATAAAATTACATTAAAATGCTAATGAAAACAGTTAAACGTAATATAGTACCCAATATTAGGATCGAATGTATTTGCTGCAAATTAATTAATATGAATAAAGGTATACGTATTGAAGTGACTTTTAATAAGAGTTTAATTTAAAATAATTACAATGATTACAACGAAAATAAATGTTTAGTACCTACTTGTAATAAACAGTTAAACCATGTTGGAATTCATAGTACTTTAAGGATTAAATAATTAAAACAACTAAAAGGTAATTTGTTAATATTTTTATTTATAAACAATCGTCTGTTTCGTCGGAATCGGCGTCGTCGTCACTCGTATCCCCAGTAACACTAATTATTAATGAGTGCATGGGTAAGTTGTCAAATGCGACATCGCGATCCCAATCAGACATTATTTCTTTCTTCGTCTTATCTACGACACTCGCCCAGTTATGAGGCGTCACATTTTCACACGCATTTTTAAGCAACTCCAGCATTTTGTTTGCGGTGAAAGGAGGAGTTGTATTTATTCTCGCAGCATATCCTTTCACTTGCGCCCTTATTAGCTCTATGGCATTATACTGGCAATGATATGGAGGAATTCTAAGGACGGTGTGCCCATGTTCTGCAGCCATTTCATAACGTATCGTTTAGGCTGCTTCCTCATTTTTAATATTTTAAGTAACTCTACTTTTAATAGGGACTCGTCCACCTCCTCGCCATTGTTACGGAGCCAGTTTATTATTTCATTTTTTTTACTGGCTTGCGTTGGCATTTTGTTAATTTGCCGAGAGTGATAGGACGCATTATCTATAAATATTGTTGATGGCTGTTCGAGTGACAATAACATTTCCCGAAACCATTTTTCATATACTTCGGAATTCATTTCTTCGTGGTAATCCCCTGTTTTCTTTGATTTAAAAGCTAACATAGCATCTTGCACAAATCCTTTTGCGGTTCCTGCATGACAAATTATAATTCTTTCACCTTTTCCCATTGGCACTGCGGTCGAGGAGCTAGCAGTGTTGTCAGTCCAAGTTTTTGATACCGTGTGATTCGCATTGAGCCAAGTTTCATCGGTGAAAACAACATTCGACCAGTCTTCTATTTTTTTAGCTTGTCTTAAAAATTCGCATCGATACAAAGCAACATCATTGCGTTCCACCAATATTTTTCTTTTGTCACATTTTTTGTATTGGAATCCAATCCTATTCAATACCTTCGCCAAAGAAGACTTTTGACCACGGAACAAGCCACTAGTTTTCAGAGATTGTACTAGGTTATGTAAAGTAGGAATCTCTTTTCTTTGGTAATAATCGTATATATGACGACGAATAGCATCACCATCAAAACTGTCAATTGCTGTCACTTTAAAGGGCTGACGTTTTTTCTTAGGTGTAGATGGCTTGTTTTGTTCCATGCCACTACTGCCGTAGCCTTCTTTAATTATTTTTGAAACTGTTGGAGCAGTAATACCTAATGCTGCTGAAACACGGTCTCTGATTTGAGTCACTGGTATAAGAGGTCCACCATTACGGCTTTCCCTTTCAAAGTACTCATGAAGTCGCAACACAAACTCCCTTGTTTGTCCTTTAAGCACCTTTCCTTTAGGCATTTTGAAAGTGATGAAGGCAGGTACGATGTTCTCAATTCAACCAAATGTAGGAATTCACGGGTAAAACAATACGGAGGAATATAAATACTAAACTCGACGTATGAAAAATGTGAATTAAAATTCAGCGAACGGAAAACACTAGCACGGGCGCGGGCGTCTCGTTGTGAGTGACCACAAAATGGCGGCGCGCGTCACCTGTCTGCCCAGTGTTGCCGTTTCACAATTTGTTTTTAACAACATTACTATTGCCGACGGAAGTGATAAGAATATTAACTTAACATGAGTAAATGGTTTATTTTAATATAATTATTAAATCAAGTAACTTAAATATCCCTGAAGTTTTATAAAACAATGCATGGAGCAAAAAATAAAATATGTATTAAATCGATTAAAACTTGTTCAAAAATAAAATCGTTTGTTATAAAAAATTGATTCGATAACGCATCAGGCCATCACTATTTGATTCAGTACTCGATGTGTCAAAAATAAAATAAACGAATGGAAACAGTATAGTACCCACTTCAGTAAGCCACACCCCCAACCGTTTCCAAGCCCCACCCAAAATTTTATATCCCACCCACTTTTTTGTAATTTGATTCTTACCCCCCCTCTGGCCTTCCCCCACCCTAAATCCAAAACAGTGCCCAATAGCCTCCCCACGAAACCTACCCCCCCCGCTTACCCCCACCCTAAAAATTTTACCTCAACCCCCCTACTCATATCTCCGGCATTATCCATCGTAGACCCACCGACCTTGGGTTCATTGGAACCGGCTCGGTGAGGGCTACAATCCTGCCCCAACAGAATTCCCGAATTCCCCCTCCACAACTTTCCCCACCCAAAAATATTTTAAGGTGCCCAATAGCCTCCCCACGAAACCTAACCCCCCCCCGCCCCTACCCCCACCTAAAATTTTTACCTCACCCCCCCCCCCCTAAACCTATCTCGGCCAATAAAGGTCGTGGACCCACCGAGCTTGGTATCCTCGGAACCGTCTCGGTGAGGGCTACAAATTGGCCCCGATAGAAATCCCAAATTCCCTCAAAAATTTCCCCCCTCCTAAACTTAAACTTTATTTAATTTAGCTTTATTTTACCAATTCTGTAAATTTGTAAATAGTAGATCATTTTTCGAAAAATGATGTCATAAAGAAGTTTCACTTCTTACGTGTGTACACTAATACACACACACATTTTTATTTAATATCGATCATCCCTACTATAGTTAACTCTCCGTGTAAACGTAATACGTATGGTCGCATCATGCATCTCGCTTTAATAGAGGAGTTTTACCTACCATTAAAACTCATATTATGTCTGGAGCCTTATTCGAGGCCTTTAAACAATATTTGAGATGGCGTTCTTCCGTTTCCTGCCGAATTCCATAGTAAATAGTCGGTAGTTCCGCTAGGTGGCGCTAGGTCTGCAGAGTTTACCAGGTTTTGCTCTTGTCCATATTTCTTCATTGAGTCTCAAATTAATCTATTGTTCTCATAATATATATATATAATTTAAAAAAAAATTACATATTGTACAGTAGGTAATACCAGGCAGAACTTAATGTAAGGCCTCGAATAAGGCTCCAGACATAATATGAGTTTTAATGGTAGGTAAAACTCCTCTATTATGTCCTTCCGCCGTTATTCGAGGCCTTTAAACAATATTTGAGACATTGTTTGTTTTCGCCTGGTAAACAAGACGCCAATGTGATAAGAAGATGTATAAATAATAAAAGAGTATGTCCAATTGTATAATAAATTGTAACAAAATATAAATAAAAACAAAAACATTAAAAATTATCAGGTTTTACAACAAAGGTGTGAAAATTGATTATAATTATG
This sequence comes from Deilephila elpenor, assembly GCA_949752805.1. Lineage (NCBI taxonomy): Eukaryota > Metazoa > Arthropoda > Insecta > Lepidoptera > Sphingidae > Deilephila > Deilephila elpenor. Next base: position 7,133,688 of record OX457119.1, read on the forward strand.
CCATTAATGTACATATCTTTTCAATCAACCTACTCAAAATAATCAGATAATTTATGCCTTTTTAATTAATATTATAATTATGTATATAATGTATATAAAGTTAACTCTGTAATGGTTCAAAAAGCTTAGTCAAAGAACAATTTTTTGACTTATTATTTAAATTTGATATAACTTCTTTTTTATAGAACTTTGTGAATGTATTTTCGGACCTCCAATTAGCTCTAGCTAAGATTTTATCTATAGGCTCTTTATCTAACCACCCTCTGGAAGCAACAGCAGATCTGATACTTCCAGGTGTGGCCTCCACGCCGGCTTCTTTTAATACTGATTTTACCCAACCCGCAATTATAGTTCTAGATGCAGCTATAGCTTTACCTCGCGCTGTGATAAATAAATTATCTAACTCTGCCTGAGATCTTCTAACGTTACTAACTTCAATTAATTTTCTGACCCAAAACACGGGATCAATATTACGACATTCTAAATTTGAAAACAACTTCCATCCTGACTGAACATAAGATTCAGAGTCTGTTTTGGAGCCATACTTGGGCCAAAGAGTCAAACAATTATCTTTTTGATTATCAATATAGGAACCTTCTGAAACACATAAAAGGGTTAGATCATGAACTCGTCTACCTGAACATAGCAATAACAGTACAGCACAACGTCTTGATACTTCCCATAAATTGTGTTCATTAATTTTGTTTTTTATTAAATAATTGATTAATATTTTAGTATCCCATATGTGTTTCGGATGTATCTTTGGTTCAGAATTAGCTATCGATTTTAGAATTTGCCTAACTAAAATATGTGAGCTTAATTTCCCTTCACCAGTAATGCAAAGCGTCGAAACGACAGATTTATGTACCAGGATGGTCCTATATGATAGTTTTTCGACTAGATGTAGGTCAGCCAAAAAAATTTCCAACTCCGAACCTGTGGGGCTCGTAGCTTGAACATTCACCCTTTCACACCACTTAACCCATCGTTCCCAAGCAGGTTTATAAGTATTCAAGGTAGATTTTCTCCACCCTGATCGCAATAGGGTTTTTTGTTGTTGTGACCATGATTTTACCGCTTCCGACCACCCCCACATTTCCAAATTTCTAGAGTCAAGTCTTTGACTTTCGGTGGCGGAAGTAGGGTTGACAGGTCTATCAACCTGCATTCTAGATTTTGAATGGTGAAGGGTGGTGCTATTGCTCGGCTCTTTAGATCCGCCCTCCATAAGGCTTGCGGCCATTTGGGTGCTACTACCAGGAAAGTACCTTTGGCCCGATTGAGGTGCATCAGGACTCGTGGCATCAGGGTTGGGGGAGGAAAAACCCAAGCTAGATCGAACTCCCAATCCCAAGCAAACGCGTTGTGTCTCCAAGCTGCTTGATCTTTTTGATCCAAGCTCACATACTTGTTTACTACATGGGCTCTGGCCGATGCGAACAGATCTACTTCCGGGACACCCCATTTTGTGAATATTCTGTCGGTCAACTCTGGCAATAAGTGCCATTCTGGAAGCTTCGACTTCCGTGATAATCGATCGGCTACAATGTTGTATCTGCCCGGAATGTGATGAGCTATTAGATGAATGTCGAATTGGTCCATAATCTGAAAAATCTGGTAAGTAAGATTCATTAGATCTGGAGATTGACATCCTCCTTCGTTTCTTAAATACGCTACCACGGATTTGTTGTCGCACTGCAGAAGAACTGACGATTGTTTCAGAAATGGACCGAATTCGTACAAACATTTCAGGACAGTTAGCATCTCTTTGTGGTTCGAGTGAAGATGCTCTTCCTCTGTTAACCAATTGCCTCTCACTTGGACCCCGTTTAACTCCGCTCCCCAGCCCGTGTCGGCTGCATCTGTTGTAAGGAAGTGTGTTGTTAATGGGGGATGAAGCCGAGAGTGCTTGGTGCAGTTCACCATCCACCATCTGAGTTCCTCGATTACTTGTAACGGTAGTGGAAACTTTTGCGAAGGTATTTGAAGCAGATGCTTGCAAAAAGTTAACAGGCAACGAAAATTGATGCGCCCTTGAGGAACAACTAGCCGAGCGAAATTCAAGGTTCCGGCAAGGCTCTGAATTTCCCGAAGGGCCGCTGACTGACACTTTAAAAGATTTGCTATCATTACTTGAATGCCTTGCACTTTCTTTACTGGTAGGTATTTTCGGTTTTGCCATGTGTCCCAAACTAAGCCGAGATATTGTAGTGATGTTTGGGGGACCAGAATGGATTTCTCCAGGTTCAATTTCCATCCCAACTCGTGTAGAGTTTGACGTACAATCTGTACTTGGGACAGCAACTGCGACCTGTCCTGGCAAGCAATCAAATAATCGTCCAGGAATGCTACTATACGGATACCCTGTTCGCGCAGTATTTCCGCGGTCCAATTGGAAAGGGATGCAAAAACCTTGGGTGCTGTGGCAAGCCCAAATGGCAAACAGGTCATTTGTAATAGTTGATTTCTGTAAATCAATCTCAGGAAACACCGATGAGCTGATGTCACAGGAACGTGGTAGTATGCCTGTGTCAGGTCGATTTTTACCATCCAATCGTTCGGTTGTAGAAATTCCGGAATACGATGGACCGGAATTAATCTGAACTTCGTTATTTTTACGAATTGATTTAATCTTTTTAAGTTGAAAATCGGGCGCATGGTTCCATCGCTTTTGGGAGTTAAGAAAAGAGTTGAAAGAAAACTCGGTGTTTTGGGGGCATATTCTAAAGTGTTCTCCAATAACATTGTGTTTATAATTTGGTCCATTTGGGTAGAAGGACAAGTAAGGTTTTTTAAGTTAAGGACCTTTGATTAGTCGTGGTAGAACCAAAGGCGGTTTCTTTACAAAAGGGATTTTGTAACCTTTCAATATTTGTACTAAAGTACTGGGTGCGCCTTTGCTCGACCAAACGTTTACGTATTTCATTAACCTCCCCCCCTGGAACATCTCTGAGTCAAAATTTTCTTTTTCCTCTGCCACTGCCACGAGATGTGGAAGGCTGATTAAATTGCCCTGGTCTATAGAATTTCCTAGGGAACGTTGAGGCTTGTCTTGATAAAGGGCCAGGTGCGCCTTTATTTGTGGGCATTCGTGGTCTAAATTGAGATCGAAATAACTGCTCCTTATTTTTGTGGGCCATATAGTCATAATTCTGGGCTGTATGTCTATAATCATTGGTATCAAACGGTGCCATGGAGCGACCGGTTTGAGCATAATGGTTATTATAAAAACAACTACTACTACTTCCGAGTCCGGGTTGCGCAGCCCGAGACCCAGGTACTCTCTTCTCTTGCGCAGAGAAGGAGGTTTTACCAAAAGCAAATATTTTGTTAACTCCCCCGTTCGTTTTCACAAATTCAGAAAATTGTTCTTTTTCTAATAAATATTCACAAGATGGAGGTACTTTCTTTAAAGTATTTCTAATAAACTTATCTTTTACTAAATTTAAAAATAATTCTCTTGTTTGTTCAATTACATCCGCCCTACGACCACAGATCAATTGTAAACAATCAAGAGAGATTTTCTGAAAATCTCCCGAAAAAATATCTTTGATTTTTGTTAACAATAAATCCTTATTAATGGTGTCACTACTTTGACAAAATTGTAATAAATCATTTACACCCTTTTTCATAGCATCACTTTGCATTATGATACCACGTGTTATAGCACCTAGTGATTTATCGTTTGCCACTAAACTACTATGCTTTTCTAAATGTTTTATTTCGTCGTTAATCTCCAAATCGATAAAACCCGGTCGAGCATTGTACGATTTTTGAATTTCAGCATATCGAACATTTGTCCAGTTTTCAGTATTAAAATATTGTAGGGTATTTAATAATTTCAAATGTTCTTGCGAAGCATTTGAATACGTAGGCTCCTTGACGTGGGTAGCCAAATTGAAATCGAAAGATGGAGCCGTCTCGGCGGGCACTTCATTATTAAAATCGTCATCACAATTATAATTGTCAGGAGTTACACTATGAGCACTTTGTTCAGACGGATACCACCCCGGTGGTGGGTACACATTAGCCAAAAAGTTTTTGATTTCACTGACCTGTTCGAAAAGGTATTTCAAACCTTTTTTGTCCTTACGTGACCGTTTCCGATGAACAGCTTTGTTTGAAGCGCGTGCACGTTTTCTTTTCTTGGTGATTCCTTCGCCTGCCGCAGGATCCGCCACAGGAACATCCTCGTCGCTGGATGTCGATGAAGACGAACCAGAATATTCCGAACTACTATCGTCACTCATTTTCTTTTCGAAAATTACTTTAAATATAGTCGCCACTTATTAATATTAATATTTAAATGTTAAATTAAATACTTTCGAACGCTAACAGCGTTAGATGATTTCGGTACGAAACTTAAGACGCCAAATGAAGAAATATGGACAAGAGCAAAACCTGGTAAACTCTGCAGACCTAGCGCCACCTAGCGGAACTACCGACTATTTACTATGGAATTCGGCAGGAAACGGAAGAACGCCATCTCAAATATTGTTTAAAGGCCTCGAATAACGGCGGAAGGACATAATGTATGATTAAAATTATTCTATCTCTTTAAACATTGCCGATCTGTGGTTATACTACATCTGTTTAGGGATGCCAAGTATGGTACAATTACCCACTATTAGGTAACGGCTTTTTGGGATAATACAAAATTTTCAAAGAAGAAAGGAAAAATTCAACAGTTTGATAGGATTGTTTTAATTATTACTGTATACATATACAGGGTTTATCAAAACTCCGACTGAAAACAAAGCCAGGTGGTAGTATTAGTGACTTTAGACACAATGCAAATAAAATTTCGCAATAAAAATCGTCAACTTTTTTTATTTACGTCGTACTTGGGTGATAAATACATAGTTTTCCTAAAATAATGATGTATACATTTTAATTTTTTAAGACGCAATTGTACGATAGGGTTTAAATTACTATTTTCGCAATAACTAGGTATTATTCAGCATGTGACGATGCACAGCATCTGTGAGAGTGCGTCTTACTTCCTTTTCCGTTTTTACTCAATACAAGCCTTTTTTGTGTAACTTCCGCTTCGTTTCGACCAATCAGCGTTGAGCAAGTGTCACGTGGTCTCAGGAGATCGCCTGTGGGGGGACCGCACGATATTGGATCATAGCGTCGTTCTTCCTTCGAAGAAGCAACATCAAAAATAAGTTTAAAGCAAATTAATATAAACATGGTAAAAACCATTTTAAATTCGTAAGTGAAAAAGAGTATGGTGTTTCTGGGCGCTCGCTCGCCTAAGTAGGCAGTGTTGTCGGTGGATGACCACGTCTTGTCTTCCGCCGAGGATCGCTCTGACGCTTGAGACCACCATACCACCTTCAATCCTCGCAAGCGCCGATCTTCGCCAGTGAGAAATACAAGTGGTTCGAGCTCTGAATACTCGGAATACCCTCATACTGAGGTGAAATGGAGCTGTCACGGTAAGTCCATTTAAAGCTTTAAAGTGACCAAGGGAACACTCTAACATGTACTTTGACAATGTAATACGTTTGTTACGTTGACTGCCTCTGTGGCGGAAGTCTCGGTAACGGATCCCGGTTCGGGCAAGGTGATATTGAACTTTTCTATTCATTGTCACCCCGGAGGCAGGTATTTGAGCCTCATATGGCGATGGGCTCGCCCCTTGTCACTTCATGGGATGTAGCAAGCGAAGCAAATTTTAGTGAATGGCCTGGTTGCTACCAGGACAACCTCTGCCTACCCCTTTCGGGACACGAGTTTATGCATGTATGTAGGTACGTTTGGAAGTCTTGCAATTATTACACGCGGAGATATAGGTAATTCCTCCCTCACAAGTGCCTGGCGCGTTTTTATTACCGCAAAGGAAGGTCAAATCTAAAAGTTTACCATTATTAGAAGTGCAGTCTCCTTTGCCTTACTTGCATAACGAGTTATTGAGTATTAACTTACAACATATAATTGGCTGGGCAGCAGCCCCGGACATGGTTTACTACCTTCCTCTGTATTTAAATAGATTTGAAACCTACTTACCAATTTCATAATAATAATAAAATCAACTCTTATGCGAGAAAGAATAAAAGTACATGGAAAACTCGTCAGGAGCGTATCCTGAATCAATTGCCTAATAAGAACTTGCGAGGGTGTCTGCGTAAGATACCTCCAAGTTTTAATTTTTTTTTTATGAGTCTGCTGCAGGCTTATAACATATGATATCGATGGTATTATATAATGGGTCGTCCTTAGTACACCCAAGACAAGTAGGCACTGAAAACTAATGCTAAACCAGTAACTATACCAAACAATGAACGAAAGAGAGAAATCCAATCTATGGAGCCTGTCTGTGAACGTATCGCAGGCAGTGGCTTTCGCTTTGGGCTTCGAAGGCCCATTACTATTAATTTACGAGAATGCATCTGCCATTTACCTCCAAGTCTCTGCTGGTCTACCTACCCATCACAGAGGCTGCTTCACTGATTAATTACTAGAGGCTTTCTGCGTGCAACAAAGAATTTTACGGAGGCTGTCTGTGAGCGTATCGCAGGCAGTGGCTTGCGCTTTGGGCTTCGGAGGCCCTTCTCGAATAGTTTACGAGAATGCGTCTGCCATTTACCTCCAATTCTCTGTTGGTCTACCTACCCATCACAAAGGCTGCTTCACCGATTAATGACTCAAGGCCTCGTGCGTGCATCAACAGATTTTACGGAGGCTGTCTGTGAGCGTATCGCAGGCAGTGGCTTGCGCTTTGGGCTTCGGAGGCCCTTCTCGAATAGTTTACGAGAATGCGTTTGCCATTTACCTCCACGCCTCTGCTGATTTACCCATCACAGAGGTGGCTTCGCCGAATAGAAGCGAAACAATTGGCAACAATGTCGCAACAAACGAAGACACTGCACGGTGTGCTGGAGTTTGAGATTTGAATCTTTATTTACTCAAAATAAATTTTCATTTCACTTTGAGATAAGTACAATAATAACTTAAGCTAACATCAGAACATAAATCAAACTATACATTTAATAATTCTAAAATAATATGAAACCGTGTATTGAATACAAAAACAACAATAAAGTGGGTAGGGGTAATAAAAAATGTTAAACAAGCAAAACAATGTGCACTATTGTATTGTTTCGATACTTGCTGCCGGTCCGTACACAGGTCCGTATTTAATACTTTAATGACAATACAAAAGATTGTAATTTATTGTTATACATTAAAACTATTTATTGATTTTATTTCTTTTGTTAAATTATTGTACCTACATTTGGGCACCTTCGTAGCGGATACATGTATTAGCGTAATTAGTTTAGGGTGTTAGAAGACAAATATTATTTAGTTTTCCGGAGCAAAATCCTCTGGGACCCAGGATCTTGCCAACAATGTTTGGGACAAGAGTGCGGGAAGCTGCAGGTATATTTGTGTACCGTACTGTATCATTCCATATACGTCCCACAGCATTTGACGATCCTCCTCTACACTCGAGCGTGCGACTTATCAGTTGTGCATGGTAATTGACTATTACGAATAGTACCCACATGACTACTTAAAGTTAGAGGTGTGCGCTGGGATTGGAGCCAGCGACCAACGTGAGCATGTTGACGGTCATGTCTGGTCCGTTGCCAACAGGTCGCCACTTGCATTTGGTCTATATTGGATTGATGTATCGAACCGAAATCATTCAAACTAATATATTTCACCTGGATTCCATCTTGTATTCTGGATGATAAAAATTGATTTATACCCTTACCGACCTACACCGACTTATACCTTTCACGTTAAATGTTGCAGAGTGCTTAACAAACTGCAAATACTCCAGAAGACGAGCTTATTTTTCGGAGTATCTTGCGCATTCAAAATTTTCGTCCATCGTTATTGGCTAACAGGTAACTATGGTGACTGGAGAAATTAGTTTTGAACACGCTCCAGTGCCTGGGTATGAACATCGAGCGCTGAACAGGACTACTCAAGAAATATAATATTTTGGACTAGTTTGAAACACAAAGCAGAACTTCAAGGTTCTTGCTACTTGAGGCGTGCCGTCGGGTCGCGTCGCCAAGGAAACTATGTCCTGTTTAGTTCCAGGTATCACTAAGCAATTTAGCTAAACTTTTCTAATATTATACCGCAAAGAGGTTGCGTACACCGTCTTCTCTCACAACGTTTCGCAAGAAATCTTCCTAAATAACATCACGGGTATAGATAGTGCACACAAGTTCACACTATTGTTGACCTGATGTGGTAGATTGCAGCCAGGGAGTCCTTACAAGAGAAAAGCAATTTGTTTCCGAAATCAACTAAACATTTTCTAATGACTTGAGAGGGGGAGCCCAACTAGACGACCTCACGGTATCTGACTAAGTACAACAAGTCAACCACCGAACCGGACATTGCAACAGAAAAGGAGAGGTTTGCGAGCTGTGGTTAATCATTTCAGGTCCCTATTGCAGAGCCATCATGTAATGTGGCCGTCTGACAGTCGGGCAGTCTTATCATATGGACTAAAATTTTCGGCACGTGGAACCGCCAGGATTAACTGACCTAATTCTGGCATGCATTCAGCCGGCATTAGCGTTTTCAACTAAGGTCGTTAGTTCCTCAACCATGTATAATTCCATACATCCTACAACATATGAACTCTGCAGAGGGACTTTACTTGCTCGTGGTTCTAACGTGAAAGAAAGCATTTTGGCTACCACTTTCACAGTTTCGAATATTTTACAAACCTATGATATATAATCCATCAATTGGAACAGGTGGATGGACCAGATGGTGTTGTTGCAAATCAAGTGCAAGTTGGTCAACATTTTTTAGCCCATCTATTCTATAAAATTTGACGTCTTATATTATTACTACACAGGTCTGTGTAGTTTTATTATTTGGTAAAAGTTTGTACCAACGATTATTTCGGATGTTAACATAATTAATTTTATGTAGAAATAGTCTTTTTGATTGAACACATTTACTAAATGCCAATTCGTTTGAGAAGCTCAAAGTAGAAAAACAAACCCCCCTTGGGACCCAGCGATTACAAACAAAATCAACAGATTGTGAATCGTTGTTTCAAAGTTGTTAGGTTCTTGAATATGACCACGTATATTTCTCCTAGCTTCAGATAGACGTGTGCATAAGTTTTGAAAAATTTCGCCCTAAATATTGCGTCAATGAATTGATCATTACGTCGTAACTACTGTACTTTACAGCCATGTTGGTTCCAACATGGAAACGAATATGTATTAACAATAAGGTGGGAAAATTCTAAACCATAATAATCCTAACATACATTCTATTGATTGGATTCTAAATGTTATCACTTTACTAGCTGAAAGGCTTGGTACTGAATGTATTAATGCCTTATTTATTTCAAAGGACCTAACCATGGTGCTTCACGAGCAATAATCAGAAACTGAGTAAAGCCGGTTCTTCATACGCAAGTATACAATATATATTATATATGCTTACAATACGTTTTCCAAGTTATATCAAAAGCAAGTAATTGATAAATCAATGCAATTAACAATTCAATATTGCAGCTATTTTTTAGCCTGTTTTATAGGTTTATGTTGAATATTACAAGCTGAAGAATATGTTTATGCATAATATAATTAACACACATTTCAATTTCAGAGAGTCATTTTTTCTTTTAAACCTGAATCTTCATCACATAGCGTCGTTACGTGGTCACCAGGAGCTATAAACACCTCTCTCACAGATGCTGTGCATCGTCACATGCTGAATAATGGTACAAGTTTTACATAACAATAAAACTTGTATTATTAAGACAGAGACGATGCACAGCATCCCATTAAGACCTCCTGGTGAGAGACTTCTATGATCCAATATCGTGCGGTCCCCCCACAGGCGATCTCCTGAGACCACGTGACACTTGCTCAACGCTGATTGGTCGAAACGAAGCGGAAGTTACACAAAAAAGGCTTGTATTGAGTAAAAACGGAAAAGGAAGTAAGACGCACTCTCACAGATGCTGTGCATCGTCTCTGTCTTAATAATACAAGTTTTATTGTTATGTAAAACTTGTACCATTTACTACCCTGACAGAATGAATTTTTAAAAAATGCCAATAAAATCTGTCGCTTATTTTGCGAAAATTTTATTTGCATTATGTCGGTAACCACTATAACTACGACCTGGCTTCGTTTTCGGTCGCAGTCTTGATATACCCGGTATTTACAAAGTATAAAAAATACGTATGATAAATCATCAGTATATAACTATTTTTCGAATAAAATTTAGGAAAATTTCCGAAAAGTTAAGGGTGTCGTGTTTCGGGCTTCCGTTCACATGACCTTATACACGCAGATGCAGTCGCGGGTAAATGCTAGTTGTAATATATAAGAGGTATACATACAATTGTAGGTATTGTGCTGTATTTTACTACTTTAGTAGTTTCATGTGGTCCTTCCACAATATTTGTTGTAAGTAATCCAGTAGACGTAGATGGTATGGCTTTATTCCTGAATTTATATTTTTTAGAACCTTGAAGCTAAAAAACCAGTAATATATTCATAAGTGAATAAAATTTGAAATTTTCTTTGAATTAGTTATTCCATATCTAGATATATCTCAAGTGATTAGTGAGATTTTTAATTTACTTTTTTATTGCATAACAACATTGGTAACCTAATGATATAAGTAAAAATATTACACTATCATATATACTACTAGCGGTCGGGCCCGGCTTCCGGCTTTATAAGCTACTACAATAAAAGGTTATAACGGTTTGTACCATAAACAATTTATTAGAAAGGCAAGAATAAAAATCTAATATAACATAATATTTAAAAAAAGATTACTCACAGCTGCAGCTAAAATTGAAGTTTCTTCACATGGCAAAGCCTCATTCGGCACCTTCCAACTTTCCTCTGTAGTATTTAAATTCTAAAATACATGTTTTCAATTTATAAACATAAATAAGTTTCAATGCTGTAAGAACAGCAAACTACAAATTATGGAAAATTATAATAAAAATACTTAATTTATTTATGCAGTTTTAAAAAACAAATATTAAATAGTACATTACAATAAATATTTATGCAAATTATCAAGACTTATTTAGAAAAATATGTTAACATCACCCATAGACTATTAAGACTCTTGCAATCAGATAAATCATATTACATTATCTCTATATTTTATGTTTGTGTAATATGTATTGATTAATTATCAAAAGCATTGATATGTATATAAATATATTTTTTTCATCTATCATAACAGTAAAATAGCATAATAAAATAGCATTTCCTGATTTAATATAAAAAAGTTATTTAGATCAAATTTATCAATGACAATGACAGAGTTATTAAGAAGCATGTACCTTATCTTCATTTATATTTATTAACATATAAACTTATGTTGAGTGTTGACTTACCAAAGTTGGAATAGCATCAGGATGCACATATGACTTTTTCCCATGTTTTAATATGTGTTTTGGATGAAAATGTTTGCTGCAAATTTTCGAAGATGTTGTGGGGAGCCACTCGAAACGTCCAGTGGCAGCAATCCACTTTAATCGCATGTTTGGATTAACCGGGAAACTGAAATCCGTGATAATAAATTAATTTATTAAGTTTTGTTTGTATTTATAGGATTTAGTACATTATAAATGAACACATGGTGTTAAAAGTGGTAAAAGTGCGTGGTGGCCTGTTGGTAACGGACCAGACGCGGCTGCCTACATGTTCACGGTGGTCGCGGGTTCAAATCCCAGGGCACACCTCTGACTTTTCGGAGTTATGTGTGTATTGATAGTCAATCACCACGCACTTTAACGGTGAAGGAAAACATCGTGAGGAAACCTGCATACCGTAGCGATTTTAAAGAATTTCTACGGTATGTAAGTCCGCCAACCCGCACTAGGCCAGCGTGGTGGACTATATGGCCTAACCACTCTCAATCGATTCTCTCGATTGTAGAGTAGGCCCGTGCCCTGCAGTGGGACGTATATGGGCTGATATAGAATATAGATGGTGTATTTACCACCACGAAAAATCAGTTTCACTAGGTAGACAGGGTACGGGGTAATACTACAATCTCACTCTTGCCACACTGACATTTTAGGTTATAAAGTTTAAGTGTTTATTATAATTACAATAACATTGAGATAAACAAATGTATAACGATAATGTATTACAGTGTTATTTCAATTATAAGATTTTATGGTAAACTCGTTAATTTAAATACTGCTGGATACTATTAATTGTTACAAAAGTTATTTACTTACCCATGGAATGATAATCCTGTTATTTTCACACCACTATCGCTTTTACAACCAAGTACGCTACACCGCACCATTTTGTGATGGTTTTAGCAAAGATTTGAAAATTAAAACAATAATAAATCACTTTGTAAACCTCCGACACTAAACAAAAACACCACGGGCTATTAAACAAGAAACAACAAACACGATACGACAGCGGACAGCCTTATGTCAAAATTTGTGTAGCAATTTCAATTCCGACCTTGAAAAAACCGGCACGCGTTGCAGGACAGAAAAGTATATTTCGGTCTCTTTCTATCTAATAGTAAAACCTATAAATGGGATCTCTTTCTGTGGCACTGAGTAGGCGCTATACAAAGAGTACAGTACTAAAGCGCTATACAGCAGTCTATTAGATTTTTCGTCTATGAGCTCAGAACAATGAGGTCCATAGAAGAAACGATAATGACATTTCAACGTACACTCTAATTTTGACAACTAGAAATAATTGTGCTGTGATCTCGTCTGATAGTTATCGATATCGATAGATGAACTTTATTTATAGCAAATTCGTAGGCATGATAAAATAAACTTTAATTTGATATAAAACACATCGGTAGATATTCATACATGAATCATGTAAATGTAAAAAAAACAATACATGTTTGATTGCGTTACTCTGCTAGTACGCAAAGCCTCTATAGAGTCAATTTTTGCAAGGAACATGATGAAATCGAAATTTGTGAAGAGTAAGGTGGGAACTTCTTTATTGACACTTAATATTTAATAACGGTTTTCTGTCATTTCGCTATTCATTATGTAGGGTACCATTTCACATGTTAGTGGGTACTTCAGACGAAAATTGTAAAATTGGCAAAAAAATGCGAGTTCTCGATATGCTATTAAATCAAGTGTATAAATGTATGGAGAACCATCTCCTGATCATAAATTTGGGGAAAGGAAGGTAGTGTCTAGAAGGAATTCTGTATTCTGTATTAGCCCATATACGTCCCACTGCAGGGCACGGGCCTACTCTACAATCGAGAATACGATTGAGAATGGTTAGGTCATATAGTCCACCACGCTGGCCTAGTGTGGGTTGTTGGGTAGCTAGAAGGAATGTTTTGAAACAATTAATAATTAATTTGTTTATTTATTATTATTTGGGAAAAAAAACAGAAAATTAAACATATAGATTACATATAAATGTTGTAGAGAATACAGTAGTTTTCACTAATAAATTAATGCAGAGAAAAGAGTCGTCCAGGCAAATGAGAAAAGCTAATCACGTTAAACAAATGCGATTAGGTCGTTAAGGAAATGTATGAAAATTAATGTTTTTTTTTTAATTATAAGGATGATAAAAAAAAGTATTGAAAGATAAATAAAGAATATAATATGCAGTCTATTGGATTGGTAAAACTATACGGCCTACTTTTATGCTGATTTGGGATATTATTATGTCTCTCTCTTTCCCTCTCTTCGGCCATAGAAAGTCCACTGCTAAACATAGGCCTCCCCCAAGGCTCTCAACATTGAACTATTGGAAGTGATCTACATCCAGTAACTTCCTACAATCTTAACGAAAAAAATTAAAACATATTCAATATTTTTCTATTTGTGTTTAATATTTTACTGACATATAACAAGGTATTACATTATATTATTAACAATATGATCACAGCGACTCATAATAACGAATACAATAAGGCCAGAAAAAATAGAATTTAAATTTATAAAGAAAATCGTATTTATTCGCCCAGATATACTTAACAAGTATATCCGATATCAGTACTACAAAATAACTGCCAGCAAACGTCCTGTGGGGCGCATGGTTTCATGGTTACAAAGGCATTTCTGAGAAATACCTTTGTATGATAAACAAATAATTGAAATATTTAAAACGACTTATATTTATTCTTTGAAAATATTTTATATCTTAGCAAAAAAATTAAAAACATAATGGAGATGCCACTGAGCCTTTTATACGGCATCCCTTGGCAGTTGGTATTCAAATTTTGATCATTAGTATAAATTAAACAATAATTATTAGAAATAGAAAGAATTAAAAAACGTTCTTAATGGAAAAACTTCTTGAGTAAAAGCGAAAATTTCAATGAGAAATAAAATCAAAATTTACAAATGTGACATATATGATAGTGCTGCCAGACAAAATTTTGTCAACCTATAAATTGACATGTTCTGATTGGGTGATGCTATATTTACTACTACGATTATACAAATAAAAAAATCAACAACAACAACAAAAAATAATGTTAAACAACAACAAAAAATATCACTTCTAAGCATAAATAAACTAAAATTAAATAGGTATAATGCTAATTAACTGTTAAATATCACATGAAAAGTATGGTTAGCACCAAAAAAATATTTACGCATATTTTTTTTTGCACGTAGTCGTTTTCCTAAACATAAATTAGCTCAATCTTTTGAAACAAACAAATAAACAAAATTGTTTAGTTATAATTAGTTAAAAAAAACAACTTTTTAATATATTTTTTTACTCCGTGGGTAATAATTCGCCAGAAAGTATTCATTCATTATTTTTTTTATGAAATATCAAATATTAAAAATATTATTTTTATTCAACAAAAATATTATTTTAAGAAGTCTTGTATTGCTCACCCTGCCTAAATTGTGTGATTTAACATCTATTATGAAACAATATGGCGCTAGGTCATTCCAATTCTTATTTGAAATGCATTATACATAAATAACAAAAGCAAAGATTGCACAATACTAAACAAACTGTGACTATATACTGGTGGTAGGTCCTTCACATGTGAGAGGCCGCTTGGATAGGTACCACCGCAATGCAAATAATAGAGGTTAAGTATAAGGTTGTAATTTATGTCTACATTTAACATATTATGTACGCAGATGAAGTTGGGGGGGGGGGGGCTAGGTGTGTAATATTTTGTTTGAAACCATTTACGAAAATCAGTCGAATACACTATCTAAAAAAATATTACTGTCCCTTAAAAATTATGGTTTTGTTAAGAAATGTCCTGACTTTTTCTGCAGGAGCGGAAATATTTTTTGTTATGTAATGAATGCGTATTTTTAAAAATTCTTTTGCTATCAATTTTATTAATAAATTTCTGTGGTCATCTAAAAAATAATTGTCTAAAGAATGTTCAATTAAGTTACTAAAAATTGGGGAAGGTAGCAAAATTCCTGAAAGTTTATTTATCATCTTTAGAAAATATTTTGGTTGTCCAATGCATTTTGACCCTACGTAATTTTGGTATTCCCGCAATATTTTTTCAGCTGCTGAACATACTTTAGATACTCCTTCAGAAGGTTGAATTAAACCTCCCCTATTTTTGTGAGTAAGCAATGAAAATTTGTTTTTATTTGCTGTACTTTCTAAACTCAGTATACATGTTTCACAATGTAATCGTTTTTTAATTTTTCGTACAACAAAACCTGCTATGTATTCAACAACATGATGAGCGTACTCGGTCATGGTTGGGAATATATAGTCATGATCGTCTGAATCCAGGTTCATCATGATATCGTCAGGATTTTCGACGAGTCTGCTGTTTCCAGTTGTTGAATTTATTGCAGAGACATTAAGAATATTAATTGTTTCTAAAGGTAAACAATTACCGGTAGAACCATCTTTCAATTGGGCATGCACTAACAATCTTTTATAAGCCGCGCGAAATATACGAGCTGATGGGTTATTATTAAAACCACATTTCGCTCTGATAGCTCCGAAAAATAGTTCAATGTGGTCTTGACTAAATTTGTAAGTACATATGTAATTTAAAGTACTGTTTTCCTGCGCAATCAATTTATCGTATAATGAATTAAGTGATTTCATGCAGATAATGAAACCACGAAACCCAGTCGATCTGTTTGAATTGATAACAAAAGTGCCGTCAGGGAATTTTAAATTTTTGATGTATGTTTCAGCGGTTTCAAAAAATATCTGCGTTTCCTGCATGTTAAATTTGTCCAGTGCTCGTTTCCATCCTTTGGCTCTCACATTTCTGCTATTCATTATGTCGAATAAATTATTGAATATTTTAATAAATTGAATAGTACCATAACATTCCGAAAATTCAGGGATCCCAATATCTTTACAAAATTCTAATGCATCTGCAACACTGGAACTTAGAAGTTGTGTCGCTAACCGTACCTTCATTTTCTGTTTCACGTATTCAATGTGGTCTTTTTTTATTTTAGTTCCTAAATGTAATCCTTCATTGTTTTGAATTTGATGTAAAAGTTCAACATACAACCAAGATATGTGATTGCCTTGATGATCTATAAAGTTTTTTTTATCACCAAATGTATTTCTTACTAACTTTATGTTATGACATGGATCAGGCCAGAGACATATTTTATGATAATTATGAGTAAAAGAATAATCTAATGAATTACATCCTAGGTGACTTGACATAGCTTTATTGGTAGCAGCCCCGTCAAAAGTAAGAGTTATAACATCTGCCCCGGTTTTAGATAATAACGATAGACATTGCTGTACGAGCATTGCTTTTTGTTGGGCGGTAATTGAGTTGATAAGAAAGTATCCAACAGGTATTTTCCATGTGTCGTTAACGGCTGTTACAATAAACACTAAGGCCTCTTTTGCTAATGGAATATCATGGGAATTAAGATCACAGCCGATATTAATAAATCCGATATTAACAAACTTGCGCAGAGCCATTTCATCTAATGACAATGCACAATATAAAGGTTTCCCACTTTTCATTTTTAATCGTTCCTTGATTGCGGCAAAGGCTTCGAGTGTAAATCCTGGATTACAGTCGATAGCCTGATACCATTTTCCAATAATTTTTGGGTGAGGTAGAACGTTCATAAATTCGCCGCGTAAGAAAGTATAGGCACGGGGCGAAATATAATTTAACGTGACTGCAAATTTCTTAAGCTCTATGCTGAATTTGCGTGTATTGTCACCCATTAGTTTTGATAAATACCCCTTTATTACAGAATTATTCTTAACAGATTCCAATAACATCAAATTTTTTGTTTCAATTTTCTCATTTTTTAGTAAATTTATTAAACGTGTATTCAAATTAGTATTACTTTTTTGCAGACGTTTAGTTTTTTGTCGTAAAGAATTTACCTTTAACAAACGTTGCCTTGCGAGTTTCTCAAGCCTTTCATTATCTTTTTCTAATTGTGAAACCCGATTCGTCAAATCAATTTGTTGAACTGACAGCACACTGATTGAATTGGATGACGGTACTGGATCGAAGCTAGTTGATGTCGTCGGAATAACATCCTGAAACAGAATTGAATATTACAACCGAGTCTCTAACATCTAACATATACCAAATGCCCGTGGCCAGAACGTTTTGGACCCCAAGAAAGAGATGTGTCGAAAACAACGCCTTTTTTTACTGTGTCGCTGTGTGCTTGGGAATATATTTGGAGATCATCTGCATAAAGGTGGTAGAAAGAGCGAAAATTATCTGTGATGGAGTTTATACACTCAGGGGCACATTTAACCGGCCACCTACATTTTGCGGGTTTCTCCAAATTTTATATCATAATTTAATTAATTTTATTTTAATATTGCATTGGGTTCACCTTTACGAAAATAAATGAACCTCTGTAGGTAGTGAAATGGTTTAATTTAAAAAAAAATAGGAATATGCATAAATCCTACATAAAATAAAAATTAGCAATGTGTTAATTTAAAAAAAAATGTGCTCTAAATTATCGAACTAATAATGTGTATTTCCTCCTCTGGCCCTAATGACCTCTTGCAACCGATTTGAAAGCCCGTCCATTATGTCTTGAATATCGCTTTGGGGAATGTTCTCCCATGCCTCAACAGCTGCAGTCTTTAGCTCACTGATGTTCGTAGGAGCTGGTGTTCGACTCCGAATCCGTCTTTTTAAATTGTCCCATACATGCTCTATCGGGTTCAAGTCAGGAATCGGAGCTGGCCATGGCAATCGCGGAATATTGACGGCGTTCAAGTAATCGGTGACAATTCTTGCGGTGTGTATACGAGCGTTATCGTGCATTAAAACACAATTATCGCCAATGAATGGCGCGAACGGCATCACGAGTTGTTCTAGGACTTCTGACACGTACCTGTGAGCATTAATGCTGCCTCTATCGAAGACGACTAACTCTGTACGTGCGTCGTAACAAATGCAACCCCACACCATTATTGAGCCTCCCTTGTAGCCCACTGTTTGAACCACTGCACATTTAGCAAACCGTTCTCCGCGGCGTCTATACACCCGTTGATGTCCATCAGGCCCTCGTAAAGCAATTCTTGATTCGTCAGAGAGGAGAACTGTCTTCCATTGTTCCATAGTCCAATTTAAATGTTCTCGTGCAAATGCAAGTCTAGCTCTTCTGTGGATTGCGGTCAGCTCTGGGACTCGAGCTGGTCGAAATACTGTTAGATCCCTCTCAGCTAACCTTCTTCTTACTGTTCTTAGTCTCACACTTACATTTCGCACCTCAAACAAGCAGTTACGAGTCTCAGAAGCAGTTGTGAATCGATTTCGAAGAACGTTGGAGACGATGTAACGATCATCTCTTTCTGATGTACACCTTCTACGACCTTACCCTGGCTTTCTTGTATAAGAACCAGTCTCTCTGTATCGCCGTATAGCATCTTGAATAGTGGTTCGTGGATATCTAAGCATTTGTCTTATCCGACGCTGATTAAACCCAGCGTCTGCAAGTGCCACAGCCCTGGCTGCTCCAGCTGCGTCAAGTGGCATTTTTTTTGGTGTAAATGTAACCACGGCACTCTAACACCTCAATTTTATGGTGATTTCACGTTTTAAAACAATTGTTTCCTTCACACAAAACGAGGCGCGAGGCTGTCAAATTTCGACTTAGCCAATAAATGTTGAATAAAAGCCAGAAAAGTAAACTAAACGTGGGTATGGCCGTTTTATTTATGTCAGATATAGCCACTTATTAAGTTGTACCAAGTAGACAAAGCGTAAGTTATCATAAACAAACGATATGGAATTCGAGACAAGTGGACGGTTAAATTTGCCTCTGAGTGTAAATATTGTGGGTATAGCACGCCGCCCTGAGGAACGCCAGCAGAAATAGTGCACCAAGAAGATTAATTATCCTCCACACTGATGCGTTACAGGCGCCCAAACAGGTAACGACAAAACTAATCAACTATACGTGTAATATAATTATGATATGTGCATTTATTTTTAAGTAATCCAACGTATGAAATACATAATATAATTTTACCATTTCTGAATGGAGATTTAATGACGGGACAGCATTATATTTTAGTCTACGCCATTTATGATTTTTGTTAATAAAACAATCACTGGTGAAATGTTTTGAGCAAATACGGTGCTGTTTTTTCAATTGTAAATCTGTTCGTGCGACAGCATCAATCCACTTTTGCTTCATAGCTTCATTTGTAGGGAATCTGCATTGAAAAATAATTATAATATGAAACACTAAGATTATATCATATGGCATTTTAGACCACAGGTCTCGCGCAGTGGCCGAGCGCTTTTTACAACTACACTACCAGGTAAGTATTTAAAGTACAAGCCAACTTATGTAACATGGCTAGTATACTAAAATATACATTATTTATATTATCGATAAAATGTGCACCACATCACTATTGAACATGACTACCAAATTGGTAAAAATGAACAATATTTAAAAATTACTGAATCGAATGGCCTGCGGGTTATTAGAATATGACACCAACATAATAAAGTTTAAGTTTAATTAGATATTTTGCAACCCTGTATAAGTTTTTAGCAAATATTATTTGTTTATTGTCTACTCACAAATGGAAGCTGATGATTTCAGCTTGTTTTTGAGTGCGCGAAGAACGCGATCTGCATCCTGCAATAATGCAAGACATTGGTATTTCACTTGGCTTGATTGTAAAGTACACAGGCACTGTTTAATTATTAAAATAACACAAAATATTTTAAAAAATCGGGAGACGACTATGTCAAGCGCGCACGAAAGTATAACGTAACTAAATTGTGTTGGCGCGTTGCCGGTTTGTAAATTTGACATAAATTCACTTTTTAATTCGGCTGCGTAATCATACCCAACATAGCAATTTGACGTTTCATGAGTGAACATGAGCCGTCCTTAGAACATACTATTTGTCTCATTCTCTCCCATGATTTGGCCCATTGGATAAAACAGGATAAGTATATGAGTAATTTTCAGGCTCTTTCGATCATAGATGTAGTATAACATAGATCGGCAATGTATCATTTTGAGTGAAACCAAAACGAGAATATAATAGTGTGCGTGAAGTTTGCATGTGTGCGTGACAGATAATGCTGCGCCATGCACTGTCGATATCGAATCATATCGATATACCTTACGGCCCAACCAATAAAATTAAATTTTGTGAGACATTTCATGGTATTTTAACAGAAAAATAATGATTGTGTTTATTTCAACACAGATACGTAAACACAAGTAAATAAAGATAAATCGTCATATTTGAGAATAATTTTATTTGACAAGTTTTGTAAAGCATTTCTTATAATAATATCTAATGTTCTATTGTTTTATTAGAATGACAGCCTCCGTGGCACAGTTAATTTGAAACCGGCTCAGAAATGGTAAATTACGCACACGAAATATTAATTAATATTTAGCAAATATCAATAGTGAATAAATAAAGTGAAGTAATAACTGTTATTATAGAATTGATGTTATACTACGAGATTATAAAATGAAGTGAAACCTCTATGGTCATTGACTATTTTTATCGACATAATATTATTGATCGAAACTGTCAATCAATCTCTAGCAAATGTTGGTTGAAATTATTATAAATTCACGTATATGATATCATTTTTTATAGGCAATGGATGCTTTTTATGCATTTAAATAATGAATAAGGACATTCTGTTCTACCGATATACATACAAGGTTTGTCTTACAAATCTACAATATTGTCACTAAACAACATTGAAAAAAGTGATACGATCTTATGAAAAACTATGATTATTCGGGTTTTTACACTAAAATCAATCACATCCAGGCACTGGACAATTCACCATGATAAATTACATTTAATAAAAGTAGCTTAGTACTGAAATATTAAATAAATCAAGAAAATAAGCGAAATTTGTCGTTCGCTTAAATGACATATTTTCACACAAATCACTAAAGTTAGCTCTCCGTGTAAACGCATGTGTTAAATAATATCTACTCTGATAATGATAAACTGTTTAACTCTTAACATCAGTATATTTTATACTTTTAAGGGTACAGTTTCACACTAATTCCAGTAATGTGTGCAATAATTCAAGACCACATTTGACGTCTAGCCAGGGCGAGCAAGCGAATTACCCGCCAAAAGTTTTCTTCCCGCTTGTGCAAACAGTGTTGCCATATATAATAAATTAACTAATATTTTTATTATTGCCATTCGAAATAGCTGTATTAAAATTATTTATTAATATTTCTGTAATCTAACATTCGGCTAATCCTGACGTCAAACGCGCCCTCGCGTTTAACAAAATATAAGAGATCATACAGAAAAGAAAAAAACTAAATAAACACCAAAACTAACACTAAATAACAATCACACTTAGACTCTT
Source organism: Deilephila elpenor (assembly GCA_949752805.1). Classification (NCBI taxonomy): domain Eukaryota; kingdom Metazoa; phylum Arthropoda; class Insecta; order Lepidoptera; family Sphingidae; genus Deilephila; species Deilephila elpenor. The sequence goes on from OX457119.1 coordinate 7,155,471, forward strand.
GAAATTAATATCAATTCGTAAAACCAAAAATAATAGACAACTACCTTAAAACTAACATCGAATATAGGCAATCTCACCCATATCGATTCACTCTTAAAACTAACATCGAATATAGGCACTCTCACCCATATCGACTCACTCTTAAAACTAACATCGATTAAGGGCACTCTCACCCATATCGACTCACTCTTAAAACTAACATCGATTAAGGGCACTCTCACCCATATCGACTCACTCTTAAAACTAACATCGAATATGGGCACTCTCACCCATATTGACTCACTCTTAAAACTAACATCGAATATGGGCACTCTAACCCATACCGACTCACTGAACAAACATCTCTCAGAAACTTACTTGTTAGATCTCTCTTTTACATTTGAATAGTACTTAAGTAGTACGTAGTATGTTCAAAAAGTATCGCGAATTGTGTGTTTTTTCAAAAATTATTTATTTATTCATGAATATCTATTTTGTCCCCTTCAAAGTAATTCCCATGAGATATTATACACTTGTGCCAACGCTTTTTCCAATCTTCGAAGCACTTCAAAAATTCATTTTTTTTATCTTGTTCAGCTCCTCCTTCGATGCCGTCTTTATCTCGTCAATCGTAGCGTAGCGTCGTCCTTTCATGGGCCTCTTCAGTTTTGGGAACAAGAAAAAGTCACAGGGGGCAGATCTGGGGAATACGATGGCTGCGGCAGCATTATTGTGTTGTTTTTGGCCAAAAAGTCGCGCACAAGCAACGATGTGTGAGCAGGGGCGTTATCGTGGTGCAAAAGCCAATTTTTGTTCTTCCACAAATCCGGGCGTTTCTGGCGGATTGCTTCGCGCAAATTGCGCATAACTTGCAGGTAATATTCTTTATTGACCGTTCTACCCTGTGGCAAGAACTCATGATGCACCACGCCCCTGCAATCGAAGAAAACGGTAAGCAAAACTTTCACATTCGACCGAACTTGGCGCGCTTTTTTCGGTCTTGGTTCGTGCGGCAGCTTCCATTGAGATGATTGAGCTTTGGTTTCCACGTCATAACCATAAACCCACGATTCGTCACCAGTTATGACCCTCTGGAGCAAATTTGGGTCCTCGCGGACAGACTCCAACAGCTCATTAGCAACGTTCATGCGATGCTGTTTTTGGTCGAAATTGAGCAATTTTGGTACGAATTTCGCGGCAACCCGTCTCATGCCCAAATCATTGATAAAAATCGAGCCAATCGATATGCCTAGGTCCTCAGCAACTTCTCTAACGGTGATTCGGCGATTGGCCAATACCATTTTCTTCACTTCATCAATTTATTCGTGAAGTGCTTGGGCGTCTGGCACGCTCTTCGTCGTTCACATCTTCTCGGCCTTCTGAGAACATTTTGTACCACCGATAAACGTTGCTTCGGTCCAAGGTAGCTTCTCCGTATGCCACAGTCAACATTCGAAATGCATCCGTACACTTAATTTCGTTTTTCACACAAAATTTGATACAGGTTCTTTGATCAATTTTTTTGAATAGGTAAAAATCGAAGATGAGCCTAAACACATGCAAGCAAAGCAGCTGTCAACAATTAACTGAACATTCAAATTGGCCGAACTTGGCGCCATAAGTGAGAGACATGAGTACCAACATAACGCCACAAAAAAATCGAAATTCGAATATACGTAACCCTCGAAAATTCGAAATTCGCGATACTTTTTGAACACACCTCGTATGTGCATTTGCATAAATACATTGCAACAAAACACTCAATCTCTATAACATAAATTCTTATTTTGGTATATTTTTAGGATAGGTATATAGTATGTTTATGCATATGTATGTATAATAAGTATGTTCGTATATTGTGTATGTATGTATGTAATATATGTATTATTAGCGTGATTATGTTATATTTTTATTTTTAATTGTAGATTATTATTATTTCATTTACACCTTAGACTGCCCTTTCTATCTCCTGTTAATATATCCATCCCATGGTTGCCTGTAAGTAATTTCCTATTGTGATAAGGCCGCCACTTGTACTATTTTTTGTGTAATATCTTTTTAGTATTTCTGTCCAGTGCAAAAAAGGATTAAATAAATAAATAAAATATCTCATCTTCATAACTCTCTCATTGTTATTCTCAAAATTTTAATTAACAATCTTGTATGTCTCATTATTAATCATCACTTTGGTTGAATTCATACATATTTAATTTATCATTTTTATAATGTTTATCTAATCATCTTATAATTAATTTATAAACCTCGCTTAGTGTTCTCTATTTATTTTGTCGTAATTGTGTATTTAATATAATTCTTTACAACACCATTTACTTATACTGTTACTACAATGTTATAATATACAATATATGTTTTATAAAACTATTTCAATGCATTTCATAATAATTCATGTTAATCTGTAACTTTCTCATACAGCTATTATTACAGCTATTAACAAATTGTCATCACTTATGTCTTCTTGAGTTACATACATCAGTTTTTACATATAATATCATTTTACGCTAATAGAAGATGTATTATCATTATTCATCACTTCATTTTAGATATACAAAACTAGCACTTATGTTCCTCTCTTTTTACTCTGAATCACTTGACACTGCATCGTGACTAAACACTAACCAAGGATATAGCCTATCAACAGCAAAAACCGTTTTATACGGTTTGCAACCCTTTTTTCTAGTAATGGGAGTATCTTCTATCTCATAACGATCATTACCGATAATTTTTGAGATTCGAAAGGGTCCTACACATTTAGGTAATAATTTACGACTCTGACCCGGGTTTGTACGAATATCTTTTTCGACTCTTACTAAATCTCCTAATTTATATTGAGTTGGTTTTTTGTGAGATTTATCAAAACGCTCTTTCTGTTCTCGTTGATTAATTTGAATGCGGGTCTCTGCATCAGATCTAATCTCCTCTCGATTCAATGGAGAGTGTGATTCCGAGACTATGGAGTTCATGAAACCGTCCGAAACCCCTGTTGTTTGAACACCAAACAACATCTCAGATGGAGTGCGATTAGTGGATTTATTAATGGTATTATTTATAGACCATTGTATTTGTGGTAAACACAAATCCCATTCATTTTCAGGTTTACCGTGATTAGCGGTAGTGATTGCATCTACTATAGTACGGTTGTATCTCTCAACCTGGCCATTGGCCCTAGGAGAGGCAACAGCGTTTAAAATATGTTTAATACCTCTATTATTAATGAAATCCGAAAATTCTTTACTTGTGAAACTTGTACCACGGTCGGATATTATGCGTCGTGGCACTCCAAACAATGAGAAATATTCTGTAAATACTTGAATATTAGTACTACTTTTTACATTTTTGACTGGTTTTATGTATATAAATTTTGTAAACGAATCAATAATTACTAAAATGTGGCAATTTTTCTTTTTACTTAAAGGGAAAGGACCGCAATGGTCTGTATGAAGCGTATCGAATGGTTTACTAATTTTGGGTATAGGGTGGAGCTCACCTTCTTTAGCCCCAGCAGGTATTTTATTATGAGCACAGCTTAAACAAGAGTTACAATACTTTTTTATAAATCGTCGCATTTTCTTAAACCAGTAAATTTGATTTATTCTACTGTATGTCTTTTCAAACCCGAAATGACCGACATCGTCGTGGTTCATGCGAACTATTTGCCAGCGCACCGATTTTGGGACTACCCATTTTAAGTTTACATCATTATTTTTATCCGTTATGACTCTATATAAGCGGCCATTTTTAACTTTATAGTTCTTATGAACCTCAATAATGTCTTTAGTATCTGAATCATTTAAGATACTCATTATTCTTTGTATTTCTGAGTCCTGTTCCTGCACTGTGCTCAGCCACGCATCCTCATCTATTGACAAAATATCAACAACATCTACTTCCTTAGACTCGAAAGTACTGGGGTTGCGTGACAGTGCATCAACATGACTCATTTTAACCCTATCTCTATGTTCTACAGTAAAGTCGTATTCCTGCATTGTTAAGTACCAGCGTGCTACTCTAGGAATTAAATCCTTTTTAGTCATCGTACTACGTATAGCCGCACAGTCAGTTACAACTTTAAATGTCTTCCCTAAAACATAGACTCTGAATCTGTTTAAAGCACAAACTACTGCCAAGGTCTCTAATTCATATGAATGTAATTTGCTCTCGTCTGATGTCGTTTGTCTACTGTAATATGCTATAGGGTGGAAGGTCTCTGAATTTATTTGTTGCATCAAAATTGCCCCAATACCAATTTTACTAGCGTCAGTATGGATTTCTATTTCTGCCTGGGAGTCATATAAAGCTAAAACAGGTCTAGTGGTTAATTTTGATTTTAATTCGTTAAAAGCATCTAGTTGTGGTTTATCAAAACACCACGGAGCATTCTTTTTTGTAAGCTTCGTCAAAGGCTGTGCTATAATTGAAAAATTATGAATAAATCGTCTAAAATAACTAGTGAGGCCAACAAACTGTCGAACCTCATGGACATTTTTAGGTATGGGGAAGTCGATTACCGCCTGGATTTTACCTACCCCAGGACGAATACCATTTGCACTAATATCATACCCCAAATAATTTATACTAGTCTGAAAGAAATCGCACTTTTTTAAATTTAATTTAAGCTGAGCTGACCTTAACAATTGGAAAACTTTTTCTAACTTATCTAGGCCACTTTCTACTGTTTGTGACGTCACTAAGAGATCATCCATATATGCTAATGCCAAATTTTGTTTGCCTTTCAGCATTGAGTTAATAGTTCGTTGAAAAACGCTAGGTGCATTAGCAAGCCCAAATGGCATCCTTTCAAACTTATACAAGCCATCTGGAGTCGCAAATGCAGTATACCGCTTACTGGTTTCACTCATTGGCACCTGATAATACCCAGAAGTTAAGTCGAGGCTTGTAAAGTATTTATTACCGCCTAACCTATCTAATTGATCCTCAATACGAGGCAATGGATATTTATCTTTAAGCGTTTTCATATATTTATTTTATATTTAATGATCTATAATCAATACATAGACGTTTATCACCGTTTTTCTTACTAACCAAAATTACAGGACTTGAATAATCAGAAGAACTCTCACGTATTATACCATTACAAAGTAGATCCTCTATAATCTTTTCCAAGTGTTCTCGTTCACTCTGAGAAACTCTATATGGATTATATATTACAGGTCTGTTATCAGTTAGGGTAATTTCCATTTCAGTCAGGTTCGTTTTACCTAGTTCGCTTAAATTCATTGCAAAACAATCTCTATATTTTTCCAATAAACTAAATAATTCTTGTTTTTGTTCTTCCGATACTATCGCACTAATCTTTACATCCGCTAAAGGTAAGGGGTCATACTCTTTTGTTTCTGTTGTTATACCTACGTACTCTGTATCTACTTCTTGGTATAGCTGACCACGAGCTAACAAGGATCCTTTAATAAATTTTAAATCATTATTTGATAAGTTAGTTACCATTAAATACCCTTTACCTGTTTCAAACTGAAAGAGACCTGATAAAACAAGGTACTCGTTATTAGGTAAACATCGGAGATCATATTGAATAAATAGTCCACCCGAATAATTACTATTCGTTGTGACATCAATGGGCATAGTAGTTTTAGGCTTAATGACAATCATTTTCTGCATACAATTTAATCTTTATATCATTATTACTCACATCTGGTGTTTGTATAAAAACTAATTCATCATTTGTTTTTAAAAGTATCACGTTAGGTTTTTCCGTAAAGGATTGTCCAATCAAAATCGATGTCTTTAAATAATAATCTTCTACGACAAGGAGTTCTGTTTCAGCCTTAACAGCTCCTATTTGTAAATTTACTATTAACCTACCTATTGGTTTTACTGTAGAGTTGCCAAAACCCTGTAATATAGGTAAATTATCCGAGGCCCAACTATCATGCAAGCGTTTTGCGTCAGACTGTCGTATAAGAGTACATTTGCTACCTAGATCAACATATCCTTGCAAAATAATATCACCTACTGTAACATCTTTGTAAAATTTTTCATCAGAAGAATTACTATTGGTGATACACATAACACTTTTAGTTTGCTCCGTAAATCTATTATTTTGATTAACTTCATCGGTTTTGTCACTATTTCTTTTACGACAATCTTTGGTTTCATGGCCCAATTTTAAACAAAAACTACATTTCTTTATTGGTTTGCTACATTTTAAACTTATGTGTCCTATCTCGTTACAATTGAAACATCTGATTGTGTTTGTGCTATTATTACCTTTTAGTTGTTCATTTGATACCTTATTATACTGCCTAATTTGATTACTATTTCGATTACGATTGTTGTAAGATGGTGTGCTACTTTCATGTTGAGATACCGTGCGCAAGTAATTAAGGACCTTTTCTGGTTCATCAAACATGCAAGCCCCTGCTCCCATACGTACAAACTTGTCATCGATACCATGAATGATGCAACCAACTGCTTTTTTACCGGTTATTTCACATTTATTTATAAGAGCAATTTTATCATAATAATAATGTTCTAGAGATTGTCCAAACCTACATCTAAGTTTTAGCATAGTTGTTAATAAATCCCCGTAATTTTCATTTGACGGGAAAGCCAGCTTCAGTTTTTGTATCCATTGATCCCAATTATACAGGACTGAGGACAATCCTTGATACCACTTTTTGGCTAAACCACTCAATTTAGGAAGAGCATAGTGACAAACTTGACGATCATTCCAAGAGTAAATCTGCGCGCATTCATTGACTTTGTTTATCCAATTTTCTATTGTCTGACTATTATCACTAGGATCGAATTCCGGAACTACACTAAATGCAACTGGAAAATTGTTTTGAGCCCAAAAATTTGAAGTCAATGGCACAGAATCGCTCCTGGGACTATTTAATGTAGTAACATTATTTGTTACACCGTTATTGTTCTGCAATATAGGATCAATTCGATACTCAGCTACGTCGGGTGTATTTAACCTACTAGTCTGAACCTGGGATGTCAACAGGGGAGTTTTGGTGAATTCCCGGTTAACATTTTTATTGCGAGACCTATAAACCCGTTCAGAATCCACTCGTTTTTCAACGCGTCTTTTATAGCGATGAGAACGCTTAGGGCGGCGACTACATTTCTTACTGCGTCTCGACATGTGATCATAATTGTCACTATCGCTACAGCTAGAATTTGTAACAGACGTAGAGGTACTTTCTACGCTTGGTTCCCGCCTTTTCCGCTTAGATCTTCCCATTATATTTAGCTACTAGTGATGCAATGAGTAAATGACTCAAAGTAGGAACAGAAACAAAATAAATACACTAAGGCAATATGTGTACGATAACAATCAATATAAAATGTATATCAGAATATTTAAGAAAATAATAAAAACCTGCCGTAAATATCAAAGCAATAAATCGATAGAGAATTTTAGCTAAAACACATAAATTCACATTCTCTGTAGTTTCAATTCAAACAGTAAGTACTAGTACTAATAGTAAGAAAAACAAGTTCAATAATCACATAAAGGTTAAAAGCAATTCATTAACTATAAGTACCTAGTAAAAACAAGTCAATTATTGTTCACTCCAAAAATTATTAACACCGACACTGATATAATTATTATAATGTAGGTTGAAAAATAGTAAATCACTTTCACTAATCTTCCAGTAGGTGGACGTGTGCACCTGATCAACGCACCTAGCCAGGCAGGCACGTACCACACGTACGCGATAATCAGGAACAAGTTTAATCATCAATTAATTCGTCGCTTGTGGGCCACTGCTGCACGATGGGGCCAGCAAAAACTTTGTCGTTTGGGTTAGACACCAAACAAGCTGCAGCGAATCGTTATATGGCCACATAGAAGCTAAATAACACTTTAAGATCTGACCTTAAAGATCCGGTGTTCAGGAGACCGCAGCACCGGGCACGTAGATACACTTTGTCACTTCTGACTGTTAAATAATATCTACTCTGATAATGATAAACTGTTTAACTGTTAACATCAGTATATTTTATACTTTTAAGGGTACAGTTTCACACTTATTCCAGTAATGTGTGCAATAATTCAAGACCACATTTGACGTCTAGCCAGGGCGAGCAAGCGAATTACCCGCCAAAAGTTTTCTTCCCGCTTGTGCAAACAGTGTTGCCATATATAATAAATTAACTAATATTTTTATTATTGCCATTCGAAATAGCTGTATTAAAATTATTTATTAATATTTCTGTAATCTAACACATGGTCGCATCATGCATCTCGCTTTAATGTATGATATAAACAATGATTATAGAATAAAGAGGATAGAGCATAAGGTCACGTAACACGGGTCCCTTTGTTTTACCAACATGGCGGCGGCTCCGCCCCTAAAAATAGTGATACGCTAGTACCGAATTTTCTATCGACATCGATGCATCAATAGTGGCATAAATACGACTGACAAACTTTGAATGTACATAAATATCAGTGTATAAACTTGTATAACTTTTTAAATTTTCGCTTTACATGTCAATTGAGATAAACAGGGGATTTTAGGATTAGACAGTAAAGTCATTCAAAATTAAATCTGATAAAAATAGTTCGATGTTTTGATATTTTATTCATACTATGATTTATTTCATGGTAAGTTTTACCTGATGATTGGATTGGATTTGTGTCAAATAATACACACGTGAGATAAAATACAACTTTATTAATATTTATAATTTGCTTGCGACTAGGGCATGTAATATCGGATGATTTTCGATTCCGGAACTGAGTAACGATACTACTGGTTCGATTTCGGAATTCCGGAACTGGTTCCGGAATTTTTAAAAAAGTATAAAAAATGAAAATAAATAATTAAATAGGCATTAAACTGTTTTGTTAAAACAAATCTTTATTATAAAAACTAAATAAATCGACAAAACTCTTGACTGAGATCAATTAAACAGCCTTCTATTAGGTTTTTCTTAGTAAATATAACAATAAATAATCAACTTTTCAATAATAATTATAACAAAATCAACGTGTGCTATTTGCAATTGCAATGTACCTAGCTCATTAAATAACTATCCAATAAAATACTGATGAACATAAGATTCAACAACACACAATGAACAAAATTAAGAAGTTCTCCTCTTCTGAGATCATGAAAATAGGTTTAAAGAACAAAACTAAAACTTAAATAAAAAAACTCTAAACTTACACTGTCGTATTTTTTTGAAAATGTTTCGAAATTGAGATCAATTAAATCAACTTATATTAAAAAGAAATATAAAGTAAATAAGACAAGAATCACTTTTTCAGAAAAGATCGCTCTTGTTGATAATGTGTTCTCAAGAGTATCAGAGCATCTAACATTTTGTCTGAGAGCGAGCTTCGTAGGCGATTATAAAAGTACACGAAAATACTCTTTCGCTCTCAACACTTGTAGGAAGAACACCTAAAATATAATTGTATGCCTGTGTCAAATAAATACCACGTTCTCCACCATTATCGTACATGGCTTTCTCAACTTTTACGAATCCAGCAAGATCAAAATATCGTTTTTGATTCGTGCGAGGTTCTTAGCATTTACTGAGTTCTTTATCCAGCTGTTCTTGTAGTGTTGATTCATTGACTTCAGCTTCAGTAACACGTATATTACATACTTCGGCATCGCCTTCATCGTTGATCTCACTTGATACGGCATTATCTTTGTACTTCACTAGTTGCAGCACATTTCGCAAGAGAGTACAAATATGAAAATTTTATTATTGTGGTAACTTATCTTAACAATTATATGAGTATCGGATTGCGATATTTACTTCAGTTCCGGAATTGTAATATCGTAAAAAAACATTCGAAGTTCCGGAGTTACGAAATCTCGGAATTCCGGGATCCACGCCCTACTTGCGACTTCGTTTGCGTGTATAAGACAGCCTCCGCGGCGCAGTAGGTTAGACGCCGGCTTTGTTTTGTTGACTTTGACGATTGTTTTGTTATTTTTTTGTATCGTCGTATAAGGGTGGTAAATACACAGTTTTTCCTAAAATAATAAATTGACTGCCAAATTTCCACGACAGTTCTTAACAATATTCAAGGTAGTCAGTCATATATACTCAATAATATTGCCAAAGAAATATATTTACAAAATTTAAACTTATCTTTTTAATATAGAGTTTTTAAGTGGCCAGTTCTAAAAACTTAGTAAACAACAATGAAAATATGTACACTAAACTAACAACTTAAATATATAACTAGAAATACAATATCTACACAAAATGAACAGTTAAAATGTAAAAACAGAAATTAAACAATTAGCTAAATAAAGGAATTGTGGCGGACATCGCGAACGAAGGCAGGAAATCAGCACAAAAAAAAATATTTTTGAAATGAATCAATCAAACAAAAATACACTTACGGTACATACACTACCGCTCAAAAGTATTTGGCCACTTGCACTTTTCTTTTATATTAAATACAATACACTTTTAAAATAATTTTATTTGCTTTTTTGTTTATATTTCACCGCAAAACACTTGTCTACAATAAGAATAGGCACAACTTATTGTTATTTGCCGGCCCGTGGTCATAAAACCATAATAATGTTATCGTCGGCATTAATTTGAACATAAACTTTCAAGTAAAACTTTTGATTTGGTGAACCTATTGTCTAATAAAGTAAACAAAACTTAGAATAAACACTATAAAATATTTTGTATCAGTTATTTGATGTCATTAGACCAGAAAACACATTCTCCATAGCTCAGTGCTCTACGCCTAATACTATTTACTTGTTTTAAATTTCTTTGTTTGAAATTTAGAACAAAATGGGTAAAACCAAAGAACATTCTCAAGAGACGAGAGGCATAATCATCAGGCTTCGCAAAGCTGGTAAAGCAATGGAGAAATTTCAAGACTGCAGAAGATACGAAGACAAACTTTTGACTATATTGTTAAGCAATTTGCAACTCAAGGTACAATTTTCAACAATCCACGTTCAGGCAGACCAAGAGCAACAACTTTTAGTGAAGATTTAAGCTTGGTTGTTACAATTAAACGCGATAGACGATTAACTTCACCAGAAATAACAGCACATTTCAACAAGGGCCGAGATAAACCAGTCAGTGTCTCTACAGCGAAAAGGAGAGTTCTTGACGCAGGTCTTAAGGGATGCATAGCGGTAAAAAACTACTTTTGAAAGCACTTAATCAATAGAAGGGACTTATTTGTGCTAGAAAACACAAAAATTAGACAAGTATAGACTGGCGAAAGGTGCTCTGGACTGACAAGTCGAAATTTGAAGTTTTTTGATCCAAAAGTAGAGTTTTTGTCCGGCGGCACTCGAATGAATGGTTGATGGAGACGTGTACTGTGACTTCAGCAAAACAAGGTGAAGGGTCTGTGATAGTTTGGGGCTGGCTTGGTGGTTCAGCCGTCGGGGATCTTGTGCGGATAGAGGGTACTTTAAAAAATGAAGGGTACAAACACATTTTAGAAAATAACGCAATGCCTTCTGGAACCCGGTTAATTGGTCCGAGATTTATCTTTCAACAAGATAATGGTCCTAAACACACCTCCAAGCTTTGCAAAAGTTTTTTGCAAGAGAAAGAACAAAGACAGCAATTGAAAATAATGACATGGCCACCGCAGTCACCGGACTTGAATCCAATCGAGTTATTATGGGATCAGCTGGATAGACAGGTACGAAAACGCTGTCCTACATCTGAGGAAGACTTGTGGAGAAAACTGCACGACGAATGGCGGCAGATGGACCAAACAACTTTACAGAAATTAGTGACTAGATTACCAAAGCTTTTATGACGCCGTAATTAAAAATAAAGGTGGACGTATAGACGAGTCCAAACTTTAAAAATTAATTGTTATTTTGTGTTAAATATGTCCAAAATATGTCCAATAAATTATTTAAATAACTACAAAGTCGGTTTACTTATTCAAACTTTTACAAAATGTATTTTTATGTGTGGCCAAATACTTTTGAGCGGTAGTGTACATACATTGTATAAACATACATGCGGTGAATAATGTGTGCTATAGATTTTAATCCATGTATAAATATTGACTGTATTGGTGGTGTAGTTGTACTATGATACGGTTACAATGTTGAAGTCTCGGGTTCGAATCCCAGGTCGGGCAAAGTGATTTTGGATTTTTCTATTCATTATCAGCCCAGAGTCAGGAATTTGTGCCCGATATGGCGATAGGCTCACCACCTATAACATCGTGGGACGAAACATATAAGGCGAAATGTGGGTGTCCTGGTGGCGCCTCTGCCTACCCCTTCGGGGATAAAGGCGTGAGTTTATGTATGTATGTATGTATATTAAAATGATTATCTAATTACTTACCGATGGAAAGTTATTCCTTTGAACTTTGCCGTATTAGTGGAATTATTTTTGCAATATCGTAACACACACGAGGGCATATTGAATGCGTTTTTATATTTTTTTCGTTTAAAGGCAAACAGAACGTCGTCGCTTGACAGCTAGAAAGGAATTAAATGAAGTGCGGCCGTGTGACCGCACTTGAGCAGAACACATTCGTCTTAAGTGGTATCTTCTCTATACGTAGCTCAATGTTGAGCTAATATTACTACGTATAGAGAAGCCATCCCATACAAATGTAATGTTCCATTTTGGTAAAAATTGAAACTAAAGTACCCTGCAGCATGGAGACAATAAATCTTCGTCTATCCATAAAATAATATATAATTATGTAACCCATAAAATTATTATATACATATAGTATAGGTAATTAAATTATTGAGACTGAAATTCCCAATTATCTCCACCTGGGCTAAAAGTAGGGTTCCACCTACACTTCCTCAACACTTTTCAGGCCAAAAACTGTATGAACCCAAAGATAATATAAACACTAATGAATATCTACTTCCATGTATCTACTATAGGTCTCCAACTATCTTGAGAGCCGGGGCATGAAGTGAGGGGAGGTGTGCAGTGACAGCTATCATGCAAAGACCAAGAGAGATAGAGAATTTACGAATAACATGTAATACAACGCTTGGTGTTGCATGATTAAAACTATTACCCAATTTTAGGGGAGATCTCGAAGTAATATTAAAAAAAAAGCGTTTATTGTTTACTAGGTAAATTTGGTGGCGGTTCCGCCCAAGTACTTGAAACTGATAGCTCGGTATAAGTGTCTTCCTAAATATGAGATTTTCGTCCAAGATACTTCAACACCTCCCTATTAATATTTAATGATATTGTATTGTATATTTAGTAAAAAAAAAAAACAAGGCAATAATAATACTCGATACTTTATTGTCCAATAAATATAAGATATATTTTTAAATTGAATATTCCTAGTTAATCCTGATTATAAAATTATGTTTTATTACATTTATTGTGGAGGCAGAGGTAGAGGTTAGTAGAGAGAGCTACTTTTATTATATTTTTGATAGCCAGTGTAGGGTCAATCTCCAAATCGGGCGTATTCGTGTGATCGCTCTGGTGCTTTTCAGTTATTGATATTTAATGGTAATTATGTATCTCATTAAAAAGAATGATATTCAAATAGCACATTTTTACTATTGGCCTTCAATTTACACATATAGTTATTGAAATATTTAAGTTCAAAAAAATTCGCGACCAGAGTAATCATAATTGGTGCCAGAGCAATCATAAATGGTGAAATCAGTGAAACAAAATATAAATATATTGATAAAATATTATTTATTTAGCCGTTTTATTTATTCAGTCTTACAAATTTAAAAAAAAACGAATAAATTTTATACAACATAATTGCTAAAATAACAAATTAACTTATAAATTAAAATATCAACTTTTGGCTTAGTTTCATTTATTTGGAATTAATTAAATCACTTCTAGGTTAGTGAGACAAAATTAAAAACCTATTGAAATCAACTTTAAATACCTGCAGTCTTTTATAGTTATAAAATGACTTAGATTCATTAAAATTTAATTTAAATTATTAAATATTAGTTTTTAAAAAGTATTTAAAGAAAACTAAGGTTTATAAAAAACAAAATTAAATTCTTAAAAATAAACATTTTATTAAAAAAAAGTCTTTTCTAGATTATCTAAGAGATTTGTAATAATCACATTTTTCTTAACTATATATTTAGTGGAAAGTAAAGAATTAAATAGAACAACACAAAGTACAATGCAATTCTGAATATGATCAGATCAGATTGAAATATTGTTTGCAAATTATGATAACTAACAATTAACTAACAATTATATGGAATTCTTTTCTGAAATAAATATTTAATAAAAAAATAAATAATAATAAATAAATGATACAAATTTTAACACCAAGTAAAAAAAATACAATTTCTGTAAGGCTTAGTTGAGCAACAAACTAAGAATATATTAAGGTTTATTGGAAGCTCAGAAAATTGAAAAGTCATCAGAGTTGGAGTCGGGTAAATCTTCTCCTGCAGCACCCTTTGTCATGGTGTTATCGTTTTGCAACGAAGATAAAACTACCTCGGAAATACTTGGAGTAATTTAATTTTCATAGTCAATAGATGGAACTACATCCCAAAAACTGTCCGGCCAGGTCCGAGTTGTGTAATGATTGTTGACTTTGATTTGCAGTTATAGTCTGTCTATTATTTAGCATTTGTGAAAGCTGAATTTGCTTCTCTTGATTGTAATTTTTTGAACGCATAACCAGTGAAGGTCGGCTTGTCTTCCTTGGTACTCGTGACATGTTTGTTCTTGACAACCAAAGCATCTCTTTGGTTCGAATCGCTATTAAGTTGGTAAAAGCCTAAGTGTTTGCCGTGCGGACATTGTATAGCCTCTTGTAAGCAGTTGTCTAAATCACAGCTTAGTCGTCTCATAGCCAAAACGTTTTTAGTATTTGCTGAAAAATAGATTTATAACGTACAATTAATGCGAAATATCATCGCTCTGGTCTTTTTGGACAGAGCAATCACAGCCATAGCGATCAGAAAAAGTCACAAAATCATAAATATAGCCGAATTTAAAAGCAGTAGAAAGTTGTGATTACGTCTCATAAAAAATATCATGACGATCACTTGATTCACATAAAAAACACATTCACAAGCTTATTATTTAATTTTAATAATATGCCATAGCAATCATAAAATTCGAGAACCAAATCCAGAGCAATCATAGACTTACCTTCGTAATGTTGGAGCCCGGGGAAGTGGCACACAAGTATCCTCCTCGGCGGTTAGACCACTACTGGCATTACCCCACGGGAGGGGAATAGAGTGTCTATAACGCGTAACCAGGGATGAGCGCGATGTTTTACCTCAGCGCAGAGCGATGAGATAAAATGCCCGGTCACGATTTTAAATTCAAATTGTGGCAAAAGTATTGTTCATATAACTAAAAATATTTTATTAATATGAAGATTAACTATCTGTTATATAATCTAAATAAGTTGTTTCATATGAACCTTCTCATTAAAAAGTTAAAAAATATTTTTTTCATTCAATCGGGAGTTCGGTCAACCCAGAGCGATCAGGATTTTAGGGTTTAAGATTTTTTTTTTAATATTTATAATAAACTTATTCATAATATTAGCGTTGTATCACGTAGATTAGGCACCAAACTGTATATAAAAAAATATCTTGAAAACGTTTTTCGATTTTAAACGGGGCTTATTCAGTCCGACACGAAAAAAAATGCCTTTGGAGATCGACCCTGTAGAGCTCTTTTTACTTTAAGAGCATTCTCATATATTACGAACAGATGTAATTATTCATTTCGTGCAGTGTCTCCTTATTTTAGAAGCTGTAAAAATATATAATATAATAATCATGTGTTTTTTATTGTATTGTTTATACAAAAATCTATTTAAATCATATTTATGGAAAATTACCTGTTTACTGTTGGCAACATTAATAATACGTAAATATTTGATATTTATTGTAGGATTTTTGTATATTGCATTTATCACGAATACCACGGGTTGGAATTGGGCCGATACAAACAAAAATACCAATTGAATTCTTTCTCTAAGTACAATGAATCAAAATACTCGTAAATTCGAATGAAAAGGAAGTTCTGTATTATTTTGCAGGCTGATGCTTTTATAATCATTTAATACCTAATATCGTTGCTTATATAAATACATATTGACATTATACACTTCACTTGATATTATTATACCTTTAAATACTTAAAACATGCGAAAATATATTAATTCATTTACGACGATGTGTCAAACGTCATGTTTGTTTACAATGGTGTTTGTGGTGTCAGTGCGAACTGCAATGACATCGCAGTTCGCACTGACACCACACGAACACGAAGGATGGACATAGCAGTATTTATAACTTATAGAGATGCTCTCTGTCTCTTTTCTACTGCGTTGATTTATATGTCTGCTTGTGGAAACAAAACATTCACCGGGCTATTGACAGTTCCCCAGCACGGCGCACACCTGGAATGTAAGGCCCTCTAGATCAGTGATTCCCAAAGTGGTCCAGGTGGACCCCCAGGGGTCCACGGTAGACTTGCTGGGGGTCTACGTAGGCGTGAACAAAAAATGGGGGTCCATAAGATGTTAATGGGGGTCCACGAAAATTTATCTGCTTTTGATAGTAAAGAGCAAAAATGTAAGCATAGTTTTTATAAGAGCCTACCTACATTGTTTTAAGTACCTAACTAAGCAGATAATATTTTAATAAGGCAAGCGACTGTTACTTGTCCAAACTTGCGTATTCGATATTACGTACAATTTCGTGTACAGACTTGCGAAGCGCTATCCGCCCGACAATGCTTAATGCTTGTTTAGACATGAACTTGATCACCACTATAAATACTTGATGCCAAAGGCAAATTCATTCATTTGTATCCGGAATTTCTAAAAAAAGGTGTGAGAAAATTTATATCAGTGTTTGCTAGTGCCGGAGAAAAGTAAGTACCTACTACCTTTTTTTGTTATAGTACTTAAGTATTTTGTTTAAGTGTACTAGTTGGTTGATCACAACTGCTTGTATAGATAGGTAACTTAGTAACTTACAGATATTTTAATTGTCCTCTTTCGATTTGAAGACAAACACAGCACGTTTTATTCAATTGTTTTTTCACGAGAGAAGCACTGCCTCTCTAAAAAGGCCGAATAAGCAATATTGCAGAGCAATTAAATTTGTAATTTTTGCACAAATCTCCATTTGACGTACTAAAAAGAATTCCATTAAGTAACAATACTGTACAAAGACGCATTGATGAGATGAGCTCTGATATCGAAAGTTTTTTGTGCAATCATCTGCAAAAAACTCATTTTTCTATACAACTGGACGAGTCAACGTTACCCGGTAATGAAGCATTATTATTGGCATATGTCCGATTTATTATGGAGGAAGAAATTCACAAAGAATTGCTATTTACCAGAACTTTAGAGACTGACACTAAAGGCGAATCAATATTTAATGTCCTGAGTAATTTTTTTACGAAAAAATCGATTCCATTTACAAACATTATTTCAGTGGCAACAGACGGAGCTCCTGCAATGGTCGGGCGATATCGTGGGTTTAGAAGTCATCTCAAAAGAATTATACCAGGACTTACAGCTATTCATTGCGTAATCCACCGACAACATCTTGTGGCAAAACATTTAAGTGACAGGTTGAACCAATCTCTTCATTTTGTAATAAAAGCTGTCAACAAAATCAGAAGCAATGCATTGAATACGCGTTTATTTGCTCAATTGTGCGACGAAAATGATGAAGACTTCCAACGACTGCTCTTACATACTGAAGTACGCTGGTTGTCGAAAGGTGCATGCTTAACGAGATTTTACTCTGTTTTCGATTCCGTATTAGAGTTCCTAGAAAGTAGAGATCCAGATTTAAATAAAAACTTGATCAAATCCAAAGCAGACATTGCGTATTTGACAGATTTGTTTAAAAAATTTAATGATATTAACTTGCAGTTACAAGGGGACAGCCTGAATTTAATAAAAACAAAGGGGATCATTTCAGCTTTTCTTGGGAAATTGAAATTTATGAAGCAAAACATTAGTCGGCGCGAATTCTCTCAATTTCCAAACTTGTCGCAGGTAGAATGTATTGATGAGGATATCCATACCTACAGTCAACATTTAAGTGCCCTGCATGATGACTTCAAAACCAGGTTTGAAGATATGCTGACGATGGATATACCACCATGGATCATAAATCCATTTGATGAAACGGAAGTCTCCAATGTTGTATTACAAGAGGAGCTGCTCGAGCTAAGCACCAATGAGGAGCTGAAGGTGAAATTTAGAAAAGCCTACCAACCATTTTGGCTGCAAGCAGAAATACCTGAAAAATATCCTGGACTGTGGGAAATCGCAAGGAAATTTTTAATAGCTTTTCCCTCGTCATACCTTGTCGAAAGGAGTTTTAGTGACGTAACAAACCTCTGAACAAAAAAAAAGGAGCAAATTAAACATCACAGAGCGAGGGGATTTGCGGTTATTGCTCACAAAAATAAAGCCAAACATTGATCGTTTGTTGACACTCCATCAAATACATCCTTCCCATTAATTAAAATGATTACCTGAACCTATATTACCTTATTTTTTTTTTTCTTGTAATTCTATTCTTTTAATAAATAAAGTGTTATAAAATGTACCATTTTTCGTTTTTATTTTACCTATCGGAATATAGATTATAGGGACAGAACTCAGAAGCGACACAATTTTTATTTATTAACGACTTTAAGAATGTGGTAGAAATGTAGCAGCAGGGGGTCCGCCGAAACCAGTAAAATTTTGAAAGTGGTCCACGAGAAAAATAAGTTTGGGAACTACTGCTCTAGATAGTTGGAGGGCTATAAATATCTATATTATGTGTTGTATTGGCTGATTGTAATGTCACACTGACAATTGGGGCTGATGGGCCATTATGAACCTTATTGTAATTTTATAAATGAGTAACATACGAGTGAAATGTTATTCTATAAATTTTTCGTTCACACACTCCATATTTATATTAGTGTGTGTGTGACGTAGTATTTTATGTCACAAGTATTGAAATGTCTGTTTGTCAAACGTATCTCGTTTACCCCCATTTTGTATTGTGCCTTGATCAAGCCTTATTACAGCGAACCTTTTAATTGGAATTTAATAACTTTCTAATCACGGATTCTGGTGCCACAGTTTGCAATCGAAGGCGGTTTTTTTCCTTTTTACTAATTTTGCGTGCTTATGTTTTCGTAAAAGATAAAATAGCCTTAAGTGACCTTAGTGTTTACCGGCTCAAACGAGTAATAGTTTATTATTATTGAATTTGTGTTAAAATACTTGTTATTTTTGTAAGAACTATGGTAAATAAGTGCATTGTTCCCGGGTGTAACACTCGACGACCAAATAATAAATCTTTTTGTGTTCCCTTCACAAACCAAGTACCTATATAAGGTGGGAAATGTGGTTAGGGGTTTGTCCATATTTACAAAACATACCTTTTATTATTTGCACGAATGACATCTGCTACAAAATTGGCCCCAACCAATTATATCTTATCTATGATGTACCTCATTTGTTAAAATGTTTTCGTAATTTAATTTTCAGAATAAGCATCTACTCATTGGTTATCGAAGAGCAAAGTGGGAATGTATAGAAAGTCTATACCTACAAATGGGATGGCTATGGTGGCCGAGCAAGAAGCACCAAACTTACAGAGAAACACATCCAACTTCAAAAGACAAAATGAAGGTAAATTATAATATTTATTTATTTTTATTTAATTTAATTTTTAATTTAATCAAAACGGCATACACCAATTACATCAATTAAATATACAATTTCTATCAAGATTCTGTTTTGAAGTGATCACTAATCTCAAAAAGTAATCAATATGTCAAAAGTTATAGATTAGTATAGATTTTATATTGTTTATTGTTTATTGTTGTACAATAATTAAAATGCATGTATGTGCATTTTACAGAGCGAACTTGCAGCCCAAGTTTTAGCCGGCAAGTGGCTACATCACTAGTTTATACGAAGAGTATCCAACATCTCCAAGAACATGATTATTCTACTTTTATATACATACATACATAAACTCACGCCTTTATCCCCGAAGGGGTAGGCAGAGGCGCCACCAGGACACCCACATTTCGCCTTGTATGTTCCATCCCATGATGTGATAGGGGGCGAGCCTATCGCCATATCGGGCACAAATTCCTGACTCCGGGCTGATAATTAATAGAAAAATCCAGTTTCACTTTGCCCGACCCGGGACTCGAACCCGAGACCTCAGCTTTGTAACCGTACCGTAATACAACTACGCCACGGATATGATATTACCAATTATATTATTATGCATGGAATGTCTCACATGTTGCAATATTTGTAAACTTATTTTACAGTTTTATTTATATTGTATTTAAAGGTGGTATTGTTTAATTGTATTTTATATTAACCAATTTGAAATGAATTATTTCGGTATATTAGAATGGAAGTCTGCCATGATGTATTAAATTTCATAATGACTTGTTTTTAATTAATACAAATAGTATATTTGTAAGCAGACATTGTTCGCAATACACTTCATTGTAATAATGTCCATAGCAATTCTTTACTGGAACTTGTAATATATTTATTTTTATGCTTTGAAATATTGTATAGTAGGTTTGTATAATAGTTTGATTATTATATCTCTACTCACCTTACATGGTTTAAAAACAAAGTAATCTTCAATATGATTATCATTTTGCTATGTGTAAAGCATAATATGTTGTTTTAAACTGTTAATACGAATCATGCTTTTGCTCCTTTCATATATTTTTATTGATTTGTAATGTAATGGACGAGCAATTTCGATCATATATTTAAATGATGACCTGGTGGACCATGACCTATCTCAATCTCAATCGTTTGTTGAGGAGGCCCACATATAGGAGTGTAAGGTAGAGTGAATGGATAAATATACATTATTGAATTTCCTCAAATCATTGAATCCAACATTTTCGTTTTTATTGCAGATTTTTTAAGAAATTGTATCTTCGTGATGAAAAAATAATAATGCGAAAACTATATATATATGGTTTCAAGATACTAACATTACATTGTACTCAAGACTCGTATTTAACTTGTTTTGTATGTTACACATGGAATGGCTTCCATGGTGTAATAATTTGTAAATTTACACCATTATTTAGTTTAGTATGTTGTTTTTAGCACGCTATTGCTTTAATGTATCTAAAGTTAACCATAATGAAAACGTTTCATTAATTTACTAGAAGCCTGAACTAATTTTGGTAAATTTATATCGCCACCTACTATGACCCAGCACCTTAATGTTTCTAAGGCAGTTTCAATGCATTTTCTATGAATACCAACCCTGAAACTAATTAACTAACAACAACTAACATAAAGAAACTGTAACTGTAGCTGCTAACATAACTTACATTCATAAGGCTTAAAAATATAAAAAAAACCCTTATTAACATTACGCTTATATCATAAAGAGCGTTGGGCGTTAATTGTAAAATTTCTAGTTACGAGGAGTCTTAGAAGTAAAATATGTGATAATAAGATTTATAAGAAACATATTTAAAAAAAAATCTTTCCAGAAACAGGTAAATGTGATAAATAATTTGTTGTGCTTCTTACTTTCACATTATTTTCTTCCATAAAACCTTTCATCCCTTAGTTGAGGAGGAGAGAAACATTCTAAATTGTCATGAATCGCTATCAAAAGCAGATTTTTTCTTATCCAAGTGGTAGTTCCCTAAGATTATCCTAATTGAACAAACAAATACCTCATTACGAATTTAAAAAATGTATGTTAGGGTCAATTTGAAGGTATAATGAACGAAACCTAATGTATTTATAATATCATAACTTTTAATTACTTTGAAACTACTATTGCCATTGCCAATCATTGCTTTAGCGGAACAGTGTATACCAATTGTGCGTTCTGGTTAACTTCACGTATCTCGGCTGTATAAAATGACCTGTAATATTGTAATCAATTGATTTTTGTACATGATTTGTGAACTTCTCTGAATTTAACTAATGCATAATCACTGTATTGTAATAAATTATAAAAGAGCAACGCTAGAGATTCTTGCCCGTTCTTCTCTAGCAAAGACAGCCTTGTGAACCGGATGGTAGAGAAAAAAGTGACAATCTAAATAAGGATTATTTATGGTATTTTCAGACTAACAAATTAATTAAATTCTCATTGTTTATAAATAAAATTATTTATTTTTGAAGTTTATTTTCTTTATTTTATGACCAATACATGAATATACAACTACCAAAACCGGTAAAAAAAACCGGTAAGTTTGAGGCACTGATGCCAATCGGAAAATAAAGCCATCCCTAATTAAATTAAAGATCGGTATATCGAAAAGTACCGATTGTCACAGCACTGCTACCCATGTATATAACCACCGAGCAAAAAGGACAAGAGAACACTCTGTCAAAATGTGTACTGAATAGAAAGAGATGGACGATTAATTATGAATGAATTATATAACATAATATAGACATAAAGTACATGTTTGGGCTTTCGTTGTGTGAGTTCCCTTAACGTGTTAAAAATTTTGTATGGAGTCAGCCGTCTGTCTTGTTTAATAGTCTGTGTCCAAAACTATTAAAATCTCTGTAAAACCGAATGACGTTTATTTGTTTGGAAAACTGCGCTGTTTGCCAAACAAATACTCGTAAAACCGGGCACGGGGACAACAATAAAAAAATGTTCTCCTGTCTCTTTTTCGCACACTAAAGTAACTTGGTTTATCATTCTTACTATTAGTGCTTGGGTGATGGCTACGTCGTTATAGTATTTAGTCTGAGACATTAATGTAATGACTCTCTTCATCATGGACGTATTATATAAAAAGGACTGCGCACTCACGAAATAGTGTTGTCCTGAAATAACATTTATGCCTGTGGAATAAGGTTTGATTTGTTATGATAAAAGACATGGAGGTTAAACGACCCAAAAGAGATAGTACATGGAGGTCTGTGTTTCTTTTCTATCGCTACGGAGACCATAATAAAACCCTAGCTTAATTCTTTTTAACACGCTTTTATTCGTTTCGCCTGTATGTATGTAATTGATTGATTGACTTGTTTGCAAATGCACACTTGTCCAGGACCGATGACAATACAATAATTTAAGAAGTATATGAGATTGTCCTAACCAGAATCTTCAGAAATTTTGTTGAAAAAACAATAAAAATTTATAATTTACGCGTAACTGCCATTCTTTGATAAGATAGCCGTAGACCACAGCCGTAGACAGATGTTTTTTCGGCAGCCTCCGTGGCGCAGTTGATAAGACGCCAGCTGTGAAACGAGAGGCCGCGGGTTCGATCCCCGCACCTAGACAAATGTTTGTGAAGCCCACAAGTATTTGTATCGGGTCTGGGTGTTTGTGGGGCCGAAAAGTGTCTCGTAGCTTCTGATACCCACGACACAAGACTCAATCTTAGTGTGGGGTCCTACCATGTATGTGACTGTTGGGTCTGTTGTGTGTGTATTAAATTTATTATGGTCACCCTATTAGCACGGGACACAATCCTCCACTCAACATCTCTCGCTCTGATCGTTTTTTCGATCGGAGTGCGCAATCCTGTTTGTATAATACGTCCATGGTAGTGGACTTCTTGTAGCTTAGAAAAATAAAAGAAGAAAAGTAAAGAAAATATTTTTTAAATATTACTTTAATAACGATGAGTTTCATATCACAATATATTTTCTTCAACATTTTTGCTTGTATCTTTACTCGGCGGCAGTATCTGGACGGGAACTGTCGACAAAATGGATTCAAATTAATGCATGAAATGGAAAACACACTGCAATTACCGTAGATCAATGCTTTTCAACCTGTGGGTCGCGAAGCCTTAGTCAAGGGGTCTTCTTTTTTTACAGAGTATAGTTTTTAACGCACTTTAACGGTGAAGGAAAACATCGTGAGGAAACCTGCATACCGTAGCGATTTTAAAGAATTTCTACGGTATGTAAGTCCGCCAACCCGCACTAGGCCAGCGTGGTGGACTATATGGCCTAACCACTCTCAATCGATTCTCTCGATTGTAGAGTAGGCCCGTGCCCTGCAGTGGGACGTATATAGGCTGATATAGTATATATAGTATAGTATATAGTTTTTAATAATAAACATAGGCACCAACATTGAGAAAATCATAAACTTAATCTTCTAAAGTACCAAAGTGTTATTTATCTATGGCCCCAAGGGGTCGCTAGTAGATAGTAGCAGTAGACCAACATAAATGCCATCTTAGATATTTATGGGAATGACGCCACCGAAATGCTAGTCACCCATTCCAGTTCCGGGCAACCCTAAAGAGATTTTTCAAGTAAAATACTTAAAGCACAGTGCCCAATCGAACAGAGAACCTTACATTTATCAGAATTTCACAGATAATAGCGAAGCGACAGAGGTAAAACAACTGCGTTGAAAAGTACCTTCTCGTCCATCTTTTAAAAGGATTCCCGATGGCAATTTCACTAGCATCAGTTTACCGCCGGGCCGAAGTTGAGCCTTATGTGTTAACTTTTGTGTCAGAGATTTCGACTCAGCCTTTGGAAAAGGTAAGACTTGTATTTTCTTTGCTAAAACATATAACATAACAAAACATACATACATAATCTCACGCCTTTATCCCCGAAGGGGTAGGCAGAGGCCACTAGAACACCCACATTTCGCCTTGCATGTTCCGTCCCATGATATGATAGGGGGCGAGCCCATCGCCATATCGGGCACAAATTCCTGACTCCGGGCTGATAATTAATAGAAAAATCCAATATCACTTTGCCCGACCCGGGACTCGAACCCGAGACCTCAGCTTTGTAACCGTACCGTAATTCAACTACGCCACCGAAGCAGTCACATAACGAAACCTAAAAACATAATTTAAAATTGCTTTATTTCGCAACATATATTAGTTTATGATAATGTAGACTGGCATAATTGTATCAAATGGCAAATGACAGAGGAATATTGACAAAAAATATTCATATAATTTGACATTGCACTTACCATCAGACACAGAGCAGTCACTCTGCCAAGCAAAAATAATTTAAAGATTGGGATTGAAGGAGACCCGACTTTGTTACTTTAGTATTCAGTAAATTAAGTATTATCTATTAAAATTAGGTATAAGCAATTGCATATTATGATTCCATTATTAAAAATACCTTGCATAGCATCTTTCACTTTGAGGAAATCATTGAAATTAATCATTAAGTTATTTTTGGCTGTAATGTGTATCCCTGTAGCCGTGGTTATATTGACGGGTTGTTGCTTGTGGTGTAAAGCGTCCTTGACGGGTTGTTGCTGGTGCTCTACAGCCTCATTGACGGGTTGTTGCTTGTGCTGTACAGCGACACTAACGGGTTGTTGCTTGTGCTGTACAGCATCACTAACGGGTTGTTGCTTGTGCTGTACAGCAACACTAACGGGTTGTTGTTTGTGCTGTACAGCGACACTAACGGGTTGTTGATTGTGCTGAACAGCGACACTGACGGGTTGTTGCTTGTTCTGTATAGCGACACCGACGGGTTCTTGCTTGTGCTGTACAGCGACACTAACGGGTTGTTGCTTGTGCTGTACAGCGACACTAACGGGTTGTTGATTGTGCTGAACAGCGACACTGACGGGTTGTTGCTTGTTCTGTATAGCGACACCGACGGGTTCTTGCTTGTGCTGTACAGCGACACTAACGGGTTGTTGCTTGTGCTGTACAGCGACACTAACGGGTTGTTGATTGTGCTGAACAGCGACACTGACGGGTTGTTGCTTGTTCTGTATAGCGACACCGACGGGTTCTTGCTTGTGCTGTACAGCGACACTAACGGGTTGTTGCTTGTGCTGTACAGCGACACTAACGGGTTGTTGCTTGTGCTGTACAGCGACACTAACGGGTTGTTGATTGTGCTGAACAGCGACACTGACGGGTTGTTGCTTGTTCTGTATAGCGACACCGACGGGTTCTTGCTTGACCTGTACAGCCACATTAACGGGTTGTTGCTGGTGCTGTACAGCGAGCCTGTCGGGTATTTGCTTGTGCTGTATTGAAACACTGACAGGTTGTTGCTTGTCCGTTACAGAGGCACTGAACGTTAGTGCACTGTATGTATCGTTCTGTTTTTCAACTCGCGTCTTCTTCTGTGTTCCTTCTGTTTTGTCCAAGTTCATACTGTTTATAGCGCTGTCTCCATCAACCTTAAACATATACATACATACATAAACTCACGCTTTTTTCCCGGAAGGGGTAAGTAGAGGTGTTACCAGGAATCAGGATACCCACGTTTCACGTTGCGTGTTTCGTCCCACGATGTGCCTCCTATCGGCACAAATTCCTGACTCTAGGCTAATAATGAATAGAAAAACTCAATATCTCTCTGCCTACCCGGGATTCGAACCCGAGACCTCAGCGTTGTAATCGATCGATGTCTGTACATAGAATATAGATGAGAAAAACTAACATGGGTAGTCTGTATTATCGTAATGGAACCCAAAACAATATATTTTAGAACTTTTGTCTGTTTGACTGTGCGGTTGTGCGCGACGAACTCATAAACGGCTTAACGAATTTTAATGAAATTTGGTATGGACGTAGCTGACCTGGATTATTTTATCCCGAATAATTTAGTGTTCCCGTAAGATGAGGAAGGAATTCCGATATATTTGTTACTTATTTATACTCAAAGGGATGGAATGGGACTAGATTACATGCCTTGAGTTAGAATAAGAGGGGACGGGCGGTATATAACGTGACGGGACGGGATGGGAAATTTAAAATAAAGTTAGTCACGGAGACGAATTTAGCGGGCAGAAACTATAAATGAATAAAACAAATTATACTGCGCTCTGCACGCTATACGCTTTATACATACAGAATGTAGTCGCTGGTGGAGTGTTGGTGTGTCGTCACGAGCAGCCGCTGTCTCGCTCAGTTCATCATCTCCATGCTCAGATTTTATTTCAGACTTTACGCTAAAATAAACAACAAAGAATTATTACACATTAAACACAATGCCTCAAGTGTATTGTAAGAAATAATTATACACTAAGATAACATGTAAATTTTGTACATTTGAAACAAACTTTTCATTCTAGTCTTTTCTTTAAAAGCATGTGATATTTGTTTCATCACCATCTTCAGCCTTAGGACTTCCGCTACTGACAATAGGCGTCTTCCAAGGTCTTCGGCACTTATCTATTTATCTACCATTGTCTCTTAGACTTTTCATTCGATTTTTGTTAACGCAACTTCTGGCACAAATATTTCGACACTTAATGGAAGGTCCCAAGCTCTATTATATATTTTAAAAAACTTGCATCAAGCAGTTTCCTACAAAATTTTACAAGGTCGTCTATGCATCTTACGGGTAGTCATCCCTTGTTTGCTACATTTTTATAAATATTTATTTTAGTGTTTTAAATTTGGTTGAAGTGATAGTGTAGAATGTAGACTCTAGTCAAGTACAATTTTCACTTAAATATCTACTTGCAAAATGTATGGTTACAGTTTCACATTACACATAGCTATAATTGGCTTAAAAAATATTGACCACATTTTAACAGGGCACTCACTTGTTTTCATTTTATAACATTTGGATTGATTCATATGAATTCTGACGTATATTTAAATAGATTTTTATTTTATTTACTGGTTTGATGGGACGAGTAGAGCGCTCGCCTGATATTAAGCGTCTTCGTGACCCTTACACTGTTTTAAAATAATTAATTTTGTAATACTAAGGGCAACTATTACACTCACTAAAGTCTAAATATATTTACCTAACAACGTCGTCATCATCTTGTTCAAACTGTGTTATAGGATCCAGTTTCTTCAGGAGGTGCCTTCGAATTGTCGCCAGCACTAATTGTATCTCTGCCTACAACATTGCGTAATATTATTCTTAGTGTAAATGCGATTGCCCATAAGTTATTTATTTTTTATAGTATGGATGTCACATACAAGAAGAATGCACGTCTGATAGTCGGTGGTCACTGCCGCTCATAAACGCTTATGAGACTCACGTAAGGCCTGGGCTCGGGTACTCGCAGTACGTAGTGGTGGTGATGTATATGTGTATGTGTATGTGTGTAGTGTACTGGTGGCGCGTGAGACTCACGTAAGGCCTGGGCTCGGGTACTCGCAGTACGTAGTGGTGGTGATGTATATGTGTATGTGTATGTGTGTAGTGTACTGGTGGCGCGTGAGACTCACGTAAGGCCTGGGCTCGGGTACTCGCAGTACGTAGTGGTGGTGATGTATATGTGTATGTGTATGTGTGTAGTGTACTGGTGGCGCGTGAGACTCACGTAAGGCCTGGGCTCGGGTACTCGCAGTACGTAGTGGTGGTGATGTATATGTGTATGTGTATGTGTGTAGTGTACTGGTGGCGCGTGAGACTCACGTAAGGCCTGGGCTCGGGTACTCGCAGTACGTAGTGGTGGTGATGTATATGTGTATGTGTATGTGTATGTGTATTGTGTATGTGTGTAGTGTACTGGTGGCGCGTGAGACTCACGTAAGGCCTGGGCTCGGGTACTCGCAGTACGTAGTGGTGGTGATGTATATGTGTATGTGTATGTGTGTAGTGTACTGGTGGCGCGTGAGACTCACGTAAGGCCTGGGCTCGGGTACTCGCAGTACGTAGTGGTGGTGATGTATATGTGTATGTGTATGTGTATGTGTGTAGTGTACTGGTGGCGCGTGAGACTCACGTAAGGCCTGGGCTCGGGTACTCGCAGTACGTAGTGGTGGTGATGTATATGTGTATGTGTATGTGTGTAGTGTACTGGTGGCGCGTGAGACTCACGTAAGGCCTGGGCTCGGGTACTCGCAGTACGTAGTGGTGGTGATGTATATGTGTATGTGTATGTGTGTAGTGTACTGGTGGCGCGTGAGACTCACGTAAGGCCTGGGCTCGGGTACTCGCAGTACGTAGTGGTGGTGATGTATATGTGTATGTGTATGTGTATGTGTGTAGTGTACTGGTGGCGCGTGAGATTCACGTAAGGCCTGGGCTCGGGTACTCGCAGTACGTAGTGGTGGTGATGTATATGTGTATGTGTATGTGTGTAGTGTACTGGTGGCGCGTGAGACTCACGTAAGGCCTGGGCTCGGGTACTCGCAGTACGTAGTGGTGGTGATGTATATGTGTATGTGTATGTGTGTAGTGTACTGGTGGCGCGTGAGACTCACGTAAGGCCTGGGCTCGGGTACTCGCAGTACGTAGTGGTGGTGATGTATATGTGTATGCGTATGTGTATGTGTGTAGTGTACTGGTGGCGCGTGAGACTCACGTAAGGCCTGGGCTCGGGTACTCGCAGTACGTAGTGGTGGTGATGTATATGTGTATGCGTATGTGTATGTGTGTAGTGTACTGGTGGCGCGTGAGACTCACGTAAGGCCTGGGCTCGGGTACTCGCAGTACGTAGTGGTGGTGATGTATATGTGTATGTGTATGTGTGTAGTGTACTGGTGGCGCGTGAGACTCACGTAAGGCCTGGGCTCGGGTACTCGCAGTACGTAGTGGTGGTGATGTATATGTGTATGTGTATGTGTGTAGTGTACTGGTGGCGCGTGAGACTCACGTAAGGCCTGGGCTCGGGTACTCGCAGTACGTAGTGGTGGTGATGTATATGTGTATGCGTATGTGTATGTGTGTAGTGTACTGGTGGCGCGTGAGACTCACGTAAGGCCTGGGCTCGGGTACTCGCAGTACGTAGTGGTGGTGATGTATATGTGTATGCGTATGTGTATGTGTGTAGTGTACTGGTGGCGCGTGAGACTCACGTAAGGCCTGGGCTCGGGTACTCGCAGTACGTAGTGGTGGTGATGTATATGTGTATGTGTATGTGTGTAGTGTACTGGTGGCGCGTGAGACTCACGTAAGGCCTGGGCTCGGGTACTCGCAGTACGTAGTGGTGGTGATGTATATGTGTATGCGTATGTGTATGTGTGTAGTGTACTGGTGGCGCGTGAGACTCACGTAAGGCCTGGGCTCGGGTACTCGCAGTACGTAGTGGTGGTGATGTATATGTGTATGTGTATGTGTGTAGTGTACTGGTGGCGCGTGAGACTCACGTAAGGCCTGGGCTCGGGTACTCGCAGTACGTAGTGGTGGTGATGTATATGTGTATGTGTATGTGTGTAGTGTACTGGTGGCGCGTGAGACTCACGTAAGGCCTGGGCTCGGGTACTCGCAGTACGTAGTGGTGGTGATGTATATGTGTATGTGTATGTGTGTAGTGTACTGGTGGCGCGTGAGACTCACGTAAGGCCTGGGCTCGGGTACTCGCAGTACGTAGTGGTGGTGATGTATATGTGTATGTGTATGTGTGTAGTGTACTGGTGGCGCGTGAGACTCACGTAAGGCCTGGGCTCGGGTACTCGCAGTACGTAGTGGTGGTGATGTATATGTGTATGTGTATGTGTGTAGTGTACTGGTGGCGCGTGAGACTCACGTAAGGCCTGGGCTCGGGTACTCGCAGTACGTAGTGGTGGTGATGTATATGTGTATGTGTATGTGTGTAGTGTACTGGTGGCGCGTGAGACTCACGTAAGGCCTGGGCTCGGGTACTCGCAGTACGTAGTGGTGGTGATGTATATGTGTATGTGTATGTGTGTAGTGTACTGGTGGCGCGTGAGACTCACGTAAGGCCTGGGCTCGGGTACTCGCAGTACGTAGTGGTGGTGATGCGCTCTGTCGAGCTCGCACGCGCTGCACAAGTCCAGGTCGCTGCACTGCACGCACGTGTAGCGGAACCTGCACTCACACACACACACACTCATAATGCTGCACCTCACTACACGCTGATACTACTGCACGTAACACGATACATACCCTTTTATTTCACACTTGCACGCGTCACAGACGAACCCGTCATGAAAGATTTTGTCGTCTAAAAAATAAAAAGTTTTACTTATATTATAAAGGCAAGTTTGTGATTGTGTTTATTACGTGTTTATTTATGACATATAGAGTACCGGGTGACTGCTGCTCGTACTTTAAAGTATATTCAAATTATATTTGAAGTTACATCAAACAAAAATATTTAAAATACCTAAATACAGTTATTATTATTACAATGAGATTGTTAAGTCCCCAATTCGAATGGTCTGGATGATACTGACAAATGACCTATAAAAGTGGCATACAATGAGAGCGGCCTATACCCAGTAGTGGGACCCAATCGACTGAATGATGAAGATGACTATGTCGCAAATACATGTACCTAGCCCACGTTAGTTAAAACTCAGTGGCGGCGTAAAGGGGGGGCGATGGGGGCGGTTCGCCCCGGGTACCAAGCACCAAGGGGTGACAACGACAACCCGACAAGCGACAACAAACGAAGAGCGTGGACCACGATTGTGGGCGAAACGATTCTGCTTGCCGCTGCCTACAAAGGAATACTTTTTTTTTTTTTTTTTTTTATACTCCTTCACGAAAAGTCCGGCATAAGCATGTATAGTTTAGGTATATTTTAGGTAGGGGTGCTCAATACGAAACCGCCCAGGGTGCCAACCTACCTTACGCCGCCACTGTTAAAACTTACCCTTGTATTTTATATCCCGAGGTGGGGAGGTCCGTTCTTCGTCGCCGGAATACATAGACAAATTGTCGCCGATATAGTCTGGAACAAAAACACTACATAAATTGTTAGAATTACTTTCGGGATCGAACCCGCCGTCCCTCGTTTCACAGCCGGCGTTTATGTCACTGCGCTACATACATCGGCTGTTAAATTCAGCGGGATTGCTTTAAGATTGTAAGTCGATTACCAACGTGAAGTCAGGATCGACTAAATTTATTCATCTACCAAGCATCTGTACGATGCCTCGCAAAAAAAAGAAAAGAAAGAGGAAAGAGTTATTGGGCATCCCGCAATCTCACTCACCGAATGAGCGAGTCGTACTCATTTCTCTAGTACAATTTTGCTCCCTGCACCTACATATTATAGTGTATATGTAAAACGTATGAACATATTTACCTGCTTCGACGTGTATCGCTTCAGTTTGTTTCTGCCATGTGAAAGGTACCGTTATAGGAACGATGCTTTCTTCTGTAATTACAGTTTGAAATTATGCCTAACCTGTCAATTATAATATTCTGTATTCATTATTTAGTATTATGGTTGACATAGATTACCAGATTGGTTAGTAAAAATATTATTTGATTATAGCCAACTGATATCTATACATATAATAAATTTGTAACTAATCGATGACTGTACAATGTACATGGAAGATAAAAAAGAATACCTAGAACCAAAAACAATGCTTATTAGAAATTTTGTCTGTTTGTCTGTGTAATTGTGCGCGATGAACTCAGAAACGGCTTTACGGATTTCGATATAATTTGGTATGGAGGTACCTAATTGACACCCTGGTTGAACACTTTTTATCCCGAAAAATGCAGTGTTCCCGTGGGATGAGGAAGGAATTCCGATATATTTGTAACTTTTTTATACTCAAAGGGATGGGATGGGACTGGATTACGTGCCTTGAGTGAGAATGAGATGTGACGGGCGGGATATAACGGAAATGGACGGGATGGAAAATTCTAAATAAAGTTAATCACGCAGACGAAGTTTGCGGGCATAAGCTTGTTTAAGCTTGTTATGTATGCATAGGCTGTAAGCGGCTGCGCCCGCGCCTCTGATTTGTCTATTAAACGGTTGGTCTATAGCACGCTTGCGATTCACTTGTGTCCGTACGGTACTAGCAAAACTATGTTTCTCCGTTCTCGGACCATTGTATATAAAACCACCATTGCAAAAAGAGGTATGTTATATCACATAGGTGTGGAGTGTAGTTCTTACCGACTTCTTCCTCGCCTTTTATGGAACAATCTTCATCCCGACGCAAGTCTGGATCTTGGAAAATATCTGTAACAAAATGTGAATACATCCAATGTGGTATTTACGTAATTTGAGACAGTAAAAGAACATTAATGAGTTATTAAGATCATAAATTATTTTGTAATTAGTGTGATGGCTCAAGCCAAGGGTTAAATTAATAGGTACCAATAGCAATAAACAAAAGCATACTACATTGTAATAATTATAAAATTAAGTCACCTGTTTCAGTAACGGTTGAAGCGGATGATGCGCGTCGTTGTTTATGCCCAGGCCTCCGTAACCGTTTTGCTGGTGGGCCTGGCACATACACAATCATATTTACTTATCTGTAACCCACAAGGATTTCCTCCTCTCTTTAGCCATAGGCAGTCCATTGTTCAGTCAGGACTATGGAGAACATAGCAATATGTTAGAAGCGGCCTGCATCCAGACTTGCTGGAACTTTTACTACATCTATTCAATTTGTACGCAGTCCTGACTCTGCTTACTGTGTATATGCTTTTTCGTGTCGTTCGTCATGAGTATGACTCACCTGTATGTAACGCAGTCGAGGTGGGTGATGTTTGTCGCTTAATGGTACTTTTAGCCACTGAGCCTGCACAGACAACATTTTTCGAGACTAATCTGAACATAATGATGCAGTGTAACAGCAGAGCAAAACAATACACAATATGTTGAATTAAAAAAAAGAACATTAATTGGAATATATGTATTAAGGTAAATTGCAATTGTTACATGATGTACTAGCGGCCCAGTCCGGCTATCTCAGGTTTAGATGCTTTTGTTACTCCATACACCAGAAACATTTTTTTAAAACAACAATGCTCAGCCGCCGCTCCGTCGCGTTCGACGTGACGCGACGGCTGTGTGACGTGTTGCATATCAACCCATACATTACACCTCAAAACGACCTTTTTTGTCCTATTGTTAACACCTAATTTCCAAAATCATTACATTTAAAAGTGAAGTGAAGTGAGCGGTGGCCTGTTGGTAACGGACCAGACGCGGCTGCCTACATGTTCACGGTGGTCGCGGGTTCAAATCCCAGGGCACACCTCTGACTTTTCGGAGTTATGTGTATATTGATAGTCAATCAGCAGTTTCACCACCATCAAACATGTGTATATTGATAGTTCATCACCACGCAGTTTAACGGTGAAGGAAACCATCGTGAGTAAACCTGCATACCGTAGCGATTTTATAGAATTTCTACGGTATGTAAGTCCGCCAACCCGCACTAAGCCAGCGTGGTGGAATATATGGCCTAACCACTCTCAATCGATTCTCTCGATTGTAGAGTAGGCCCGTGTCCTGCAGTGCGACGTATATGGGCTGATATAATGAAATGAATGAAATGAAATAGCCCTTACATTTTCATCACAGAATGCTTCTCTCTCTCTCTCTCTCTCTCTCTCTCTCTCTCTCTCTCTCTCTCTCTCTCTCCCCTCCATCTACGGAAAGTCCACTGCTGAACATAGGCCACCTCCAAGAATCACCATGCAAACATTCTTTTGACGGTCAATATAATTATGTTCCATTGCAATCAAGTAAAACGGAGTAAACTTGCCAGACACACTATCAATGGAACAAATATGGAAAGTTTTATTTCCAATCAAAATTTCAAATGAAATAAGTCAAAATGAATGTCAAGGGTAGACCAGTTGGTTGTAATCCAGTACTGAAGAATATAGATATAATTTTAATCTTGCATTACTCAACCAAAACAACTGCCAATATAGTACTGCAAATAAGCAGGCCTCAGGCATAGGAAAAGAGATAGCATTGGGAGGGGCCTGGTAAGAGACAGATAACAGAACAAACCAGAACTTCTTTATCATAGACAAAAGCCAAAATTTTAGACAACAGCCTTATTGTCAATTGTGAAACACCAATAACCTTTGGTGAGGAAATTGGTCTATTTTAAAACAATACTGTAATTCATATATGAATTATTAGTCTTACAAAGTACTTTGATTCAAGATTAATAAAAAGGCTGTCTGGAAGAGATTGTTCCAAGCGATAAGTCCACCTGTAATACCGTTTTTTGCTGTTTTTATATTTATATTTTTATAATTATTTAACAATAAAGAATATTTGTATTGTACTGTATTAAATTAAACATACATGTCAAGCCTAACGTTGGCACAGCATTGTAGTTGAGAGTATTATTGCCGCATAGATATTTCTCCTCAAAATGTGAGCGGCACACGCGACGGTGTCTGTAGACATAGTCACTGTCTAGCTTCATGATATCCCCACCAACAGCATAAAGCCATGTGTTAAAGCGTTCTCGATCTCTCTCTGGATGTGGAAAACCATGAAGCACATAATGCATACCTAAAATTGGGAGAAAAAGTCTGGTTGGAAAATTTTACATTCTTCTTTTAAATTACTTCTTTATATTTTCAATTATTTTAATTTAATGTTTTAAAATATTACATCTCTATTATATGTAAAACCTTAAATTGAACTTGGGCTTTTTAAGGCCCTCCGTTTGGTCCTAAATTATGCAGGCAATAACGGAAAAAGTCCTACCTCCGTTTTCTTTACATCCAGGGACCGCGCACACTTTACCTGAGAGCATAGTGACTTGTAATAGTTCCAAAACACAAAGTATATGATCTTCCAAGTCGCCCTGATTCAATAACAAACCACAACAGACTAACGCTGTTTACTTCTTCATAAAAATAATCGCTTTGTCGATATCCTACTAGGATTCATTCTTATAACAAATCAATTTAGTTTTTAACCGACTTCAGAGGAGGTATCATTAATTTATAACTTTAGCGTTTTTGTTTACCAACTTTGCCTCCAGTAGCAGTCTGAAATGTGGTCCACAGATGTGGTCTAAAATGTTTATTAAAATTTAGTTTTTACTATTATTATCGGAAAGGCAAAGGTCTGAGCCATGCAGCCGTTTGTGTATTTGACTTTTCCTATATAGTGTATTATCTATGATTTGACTTTTCTGGCAATAAAACATAATGGTGTTTTTTTTTGCATTATGATAAATTTTAATATATTTTTTAAAATAATTCGCGCTTTTTCATCTGATGATTTACAAGTAATAAAACGCGAGCAGCTTAAATTGAAATCGTGTGACGTCACAGCTTCATTCGTCTCTGCCAATCACTGAGAAAGGAGAATGTTCGCGACTCGCGAGTATATTAAGTGACGTCACTGCTTAAATGTCACGTCAAATGTCACGTGACCTAACGTTTTGGTACATTTTATTAGTAAAATAAAAAACATGTTTATTCGTTTTAAATAACGGTTTCAAAATACACAAATAATTGCGATAGATATAAAATAATCATATTTAGGTACTAAAACACTATTCCGAAAATAATAATTAGCCATTGCGTATTTAAATTTTAAAGCAATTTTAACAACAGTGTTTTTAAGTTGTCGACTAGTCTATTCACCACTTCATAAAATGAGAAATGCAACATATTTAATAATGTATTTGTATCTTTTTACCCACGATTTTTGATCATTGTACAGTATGTAGTACATAGATAAAAATTGTGAAGAAAATATAGCATGCCAGACAATGGTTCACCAGCACAAATGGTGCTCACTGTGCGCAACTTTATGCAAAGTAACATATTATCTCGTAAGACATAAGACTGTCAGGTTGCCTATTTCGAAGCTGATCTTGTACATATACATACATAAACTCACGCCTTTATCCCAGAAAGGGTAGGCAGAGGCGCCACCAGGACACCCACATTTTGCTTTGTATGTTCCGTCCCACAATGTGATAGGGGGCGAGCCTATCGCCATATCGGACATAAATTCCTGACTCCAGGCTGATAATAAATAGAAAAACCCAATATCACTTTGCACAACCTGGGATTCAAATCCGAAACCTCAGCTTTTTAGTTGTACCATAAAACAACTATGCCACCAAGTCAGTCAATTTTGTACTGGAAATAAATGTTCCTTGTGTGGAGTGGAGCCAAGATATACCTGCACCTGTATGATGCCACACAGGGCTGCTAGTAATAAATACATTGTCCGAGTTTAATTAGATTCCAAAATAGTATAATCATATCATTTAAAATGAAGAAATACACATGGCACAAGCAACAAGGCTATTCCAAAATATATTCACCTTTTACTTAAAAATAAATCCATAAAATATAATAATTAATTTTACCTTGATCAAACATAGGTATTGAACTTGAAAACAGAACAGCTTTTTTATCCCTCCATCGTAAACAATTGGATGCATTATGATTTGAGTGGATCTGGGAGACTTTACGGCGCCAGTTTTCATGGCCTGTACACATATTATAGTTTTCTTGTTGTAATAATTCTTGTTGGTCACAGTTATGCTCATCCTCTTTTTCATCTTTTATAAGACTGTAGCCTGGGATAGGCTTCTGTAGTGGATCTATTAAGCTTGCTTGGAACTTCTGTTCCGGCATAGGAATAAACTGATGCTTCATTGTTGGCAAAGCTTCTGCTTTAAGCATTTTTTTCCCTGTACATAATATTTTCAGCTTGCCATTAATATTAAATGTTTCGTACATTTTTATATGCTCCTCTTTAAAATGAAGGTGACAAATATAATCACTTGCTTTCAATTTCATGCCTAAAGATTTTTTCCAGTTTTTTAATCTTTCTGGTGTCTGTGAATTAATATAAAAAGGGTGTTAATGCACTTTTATGTCATGAAAATTTGAACAGAATATATAACTTATTAAAACATGTTTACATGTTCATAAAACGAAAAAATACTTTGTAGAAACTTACTGTTGGGCTGAAGAATGATATCGACTGCAGCGTATCTTTTAATTTACCTTTCGTTTTTCGTCCGCTAGGACAATTTTTCACAGCACATATCTTCCCCATTATCGCGCAATTGATTTTAAAGGTCTCCTAACTCCTTACGGGTGAGGCTAATAAATACCTAGTAAGAATTATCGGAATTTGTTAGGTAAGTGTTATTTATTTATTGTTTATTTATTTATTGTAAATAAATTAATTTTTATTTTAATCATTGAATTTACATTACAATGTTGTTTTTCGATACTTTTGACAATACATGACAGCTACCATTCCAAATACAATAGAGATGTGGAACGATATATCGACTTTATTAAATTATGTAAACAGATTTATAAAGAGCATCGAATATTACTGGTATTTCAGTTTAGGATCTTATTATGTTTTTTAAAACTTAAATTCTGACCTTAATAATAAATCAGAACTTTAGAAGCTGAAAAACTAAAATCCTTTTTATATTTTAAGCTTCCATAGTATTAGTAGCATTTTAAAACTGTACTGTTGTGCGTGGTGGCAAGTTGGTAACAGACAATGATAACAGACCAAACGCGGATGCCAACATGTTCACGGCGGTCACTGGTTGTGTGAATTGGTAATCACCACACATACCTATAGTCCACCGCGCTGGCCTAGTGCGGGTTGGCGAACTTTACATCTACATACATACATCAGCGTGCATTGTCTCACTGCCGGGCAAAGGCATCTCTTTCCTATATAGCGTATTATCTTTGGGCCTATATCCCCTCCTTCCATTCGTCTCGGTTCAGGACGCGATCCTGCCAGTCTCTCCCATATCTGGCAAACTCATCTCATCATGGTTTCCATTGTGTTGTTTTCGCACACAGTTCGCCAGGCATGCGGCATATTTTACGAGCACAGTTTCACTTCAGGCTAGCTGATTTCTCGCCAACGTCTAGTATTTGACTTTACATACCATAGAAATTCCTACAAATGGCTATGTCGTTCGTATACGTGGACATTTTCCTTCACCGTTATAGTGCGTGGTGATTTACTATATCAATACCTATTATTAATTATTTAAGTCTTGATTTAGAATGTGTATTGTTATTATAACTAACAAATCACACCAATAAATGACTGCCTCGGTGGCGTAGTTATAGTAGGGGAGACTGGGTACGGTTGATACAAAGGACGGTTGAAACAGAGCAAATATCTCATAAACGGTTACGCGGGGACCTATGGGTGCAAAGGGAAAACGAAGCGGACGACAGGTCCGAACACGAATACAGTGTCGCACCCGTTCCCGCGCGTTGTTGTTGTGTGCAGGACACCACATTGTTTTTTATTACCCAAAAGTAAGTATTTTTCTTCTGACATTAACGCTTATATTATCTGTTCTTTTTAAATGAATGTGTTAAGTGTGTGTTTGCGATTATTACGAAGCTTGTAGAATAAGGGATAGTGATTATTTTTAATGTATTATCATTACTGTTGAAACTATAAAGTGTATTTTACAAAAAGTGGGGTTGGGGACAGTTGAAACATTTTTTGTGGGTACAGTTGAAACAGAATATATATTTATTTCTATTATTTATAGATGCCGGGGTTCGGGTTGGGAAGACTTCCAGAGGGAATATTGACTTATCGAGCTATAGTCACGCATATGAGGAGGTAAAAGCTGAAGATCCACTACGGAAAGCGGCGGAAAAACATGGTGTAAACCAATGTTCCCTGTTAAGAAAAATTCGTAAGAGAGATGCGACCGGCAAAGATGATACAAGTATGGGTTATAAAACACACAATCGTGTTTTTAATATAAATATATTTACGTAATAAAGGGCGAAAAACTGTTATACTGATACACCAGAGAAAGAAGAGATAAGAAAAGAGCATGAAGCAAAATTAAAACGGACCAAAGTTAAGCAAGTTAAGAAAAGGGTAAAAGAAGAAAAAGGTAAAAGAGAAGTTTCAAAAGGAGAAAGAAGAAATACTAAGCAGGAATTGTCATCTAAAGCATCAGAAGAGGAATGAATCTTTTAGAAGTATTAAAATCTTGAAGAATGATCAATGATGTCATGTGGTGCCATAATTATTAATATATTTAGTATTAATGATAAATAAAACATGTTTCATTAGTCTTAATTGTATTATTTGTATGTGTTTCAACTGATCCCAATCGCTGTTTCAACCGCCCCTGGCATGGGTACGATTGAAACAAATTATTGTTTTTTTTTAAATTTCATATATTTCTAAAGATAGTTATCCGAATACTATAATGATACTGTTATATCATACCTAAAACTTCAAATTTGAATTTCACGCATCATTATCGTCAGTTGGTTCGTAAACAACAACATTATAAACGATACAAGCTAAATTGTTTCAACCGTACCCAGTCTACCCCTACGGTAGAGTTACAAAGCTAGGATCTCGGGTTCGAGTCCCGGGTCGGGCAAAGTGATATTGGATTTTTCTATTCATTATCAGCCCAGTCAAGAATTTGTGTCCGATATGGCGGTAGGCTCGCCCCATATCACATCTTGGGACGGAGCATACAAGGCGAAATGTGGGTATCCTGATGGCGCCTCTGCCTACCCCCTCGGGGATAAAAGGCGTGAGTTTACATAGTATAAATGACCGATTAATTAAATATATTTTGCCACAGTCAACGTTAACCCATATATTTATGATAAAATGATATTATTATAAACCTGGTTATAATACTCGCACCCATAAAATATAATCAATGACTATTTATTTATGGATTTTGTCATAAAACATCATTAAGCTTCTTACACATATTTTAAGTACTTTCCACTTTTTTACTACATAGTAAATGTATAAAGGATTTATGAATAAATAACAGGTTATAAATATGATTTTTTAATGGCCAACTTTTTGTCTTTATGTCATCTGTTGTCAATATCAGCATTGTGTCTTGTTTCTTCACTCAGCGGTAGTCTTTGCACGAGCACTGCCAACAAAATGCAATAATGTAAGTCATCGACCTTATGTTAGCGTGTCGAAATTTGAAACGATTTAAAAAAAAAACACTTATTTTTAAGGAGCAAACAAACTTAAAAAACCAGCATCTTAGTGGTGTGTGACCATTGTGTACATTTATAACTTGTATTATTAGTAGTAACATATCAGGTGAAAAATAAGTAATGGTAAAATATTGTAATAAAGGATATTTTTGTTGCTAGAAATGCGACAATACTATAATTTATTCAGTTTCTGTGGCGCAGTTGGTTGAACGCCGGCTGTGAAATGTGAGGCCGCGGGTTCGATACCTGCAGCGAGACAAATGTTTGTGTCGAACACAAGTATTTGTTTCGGGTCTGGGTGTTTGTGAGACCGAAAAGTCTCTCGTAGCTTTTGATACCCACGACACAAGACTCGATCTTAGTGTGGGGTCAGGACTATGTATGTGACTGTTGGGTGTATTTATATTAATTATTATAGTTTTCTTTATGACGACATACAATACATCCAACAATCACATACATACATACGTACATATGTAAATACCAGAAAGTACTAAAGACTATTCCGTCTTATAAACACCCAGACCTGAAGTAAATATCAGTCGATTTATCAAACAAACATTTGCCTTGGTGCGGGGATCGAACCCGCGGCCTGTCGTTTCACAACCGGCCCCTAACTAACTACGCGTAGTCTGCCAAAAAAAATTCAATTACTATAACACAAAAAAAAAATCCTGATTAGGAAACAGAAGTCAGAACCTTACGATTCACAGCCTCTACACGCTACTAATAAACTGATCTAGTTAAGATATGACGAATTAATTAATACCTCTAAGTCCATCGTTGAGAACTGGTCCTGGCGGCAGTTTTACTACCATCACTTTCTTCTGCGGTTTGAACCCAAACTGTTGTGTTGACTCCTTTCGTGTTGAAACATCTGATTTCTTAAGGAGGGGTATGACGCGTGTTTTCTTTCCTGAAATATGTTTAATTGTTAGTGTTAATTTAGATTGCCTAAAATTATGTAAAATAAAAATTGGATGGCCGGAGGTCAAAATATAAACATAATACATAATTTTAGTAATAAATACACAATAAAAACACAACATATAATTATGCCTCTTTCCGAGAGGGCTAGGCAGAGGTGCTGCCAGGACACCCACTTTCGGCTGTGTGTTCCGTTCCGTTCCGACGATGGGGCTATCGCCATATCGGACACAAATCTTTGACTCCGGGCCGATAATAAATAGAAAACTTTAACATCACTTTGTGAGACCGAAAAGTCTCTCGTAGCTTCTGATACCCAAGACACAAGACTCGATCTTAGTGTGGGGCCAGGACTATGTATGTGACTCTTAGGTATTTATTATATTTATTTGAGTTTATTGACTAAATACCTGACAGTGGAGTCTCTCGCATTCTGATGAAATCCTTTATATTGGAGATTATTTTCTTTCTGACCATGCTTGGTAATACAGTGGCTTTGTGTTTGCTGGTGGGTTGTTGCTGAGCAGGACCACTGAGGGAGTCCGTCGCCATACTGAGTATGTCATACTCTTTAACTTGTGTACTACTCTGTGTGTCTTCATCTGAACTGATGTCTATACTATCTCTACACTCTGTGCTGTCTAAAGGGTCTATCCTGTCTATATGGTCATCAGTGTCTATATTGTCTATAACTTGTTCTTCATCGTCCTAAAGCAAACATTAGTGTCAAACATTTGTTACTATTCATTTGGTAAAATGCCAGCTGTGAAACGAAATGCTGCGGGTTCAATTCAGCACCAAGACAAATATATTTTGTGTGATCCACATTCCACAGGTATTTGTTTTGGTTTCTTGAGGGGTTCTAAGGGATCTTATCGTGGGGTCAGGACTATACATGTGATTGTTGGGTATATTTATTTATTTATTTATTAGTATAGTTTTCACAATAACTTATTGTTACTTCTTAGCCAAGTAATTGTAATAGCTTTCTAATGAATACAAACCCATGAATTATCATATAAAATTAAAATAAGTTTTGGGAAATCAAAAATTAGTTATATTTTATTATGAATTAGCTGGGGTGAAATATTAACATGATAAAGTATACATACATGATCTCTTTTTTCCTGTGTTGTGGATGTAACTGTTGAGTGCGACGAATCTAGAGAACACGTATCATCATTCTCTTTATCATCCTCACTCTCCGATTTTTGTTCAGATTTTACACTGAAAAAATGATACACCCACCATATTACATAACATTAGTACCGTAGTTGTACTACGATACGACTCCAAAAACAGATTAACACATCTTGAACAAAGATATCTAAACGCCAGATATATTCGTATAAATTAATTCACTTTTCTCACCTTACAGCATCGTCATTGTCTTGATCTAACGGTGTTATAGGATCCAGTTCCTGCATGAGGTGCTTTCGTATTCTCGCCAGCACACTTTGTACCTCCGCCTACGACATGATCAATATTAGTTGTCTAATTAGTCTAATTAGTCTGTGGCGAGTAAAGTCTTTCCTGACCTGTTGATAACAGACCAGACGCGGCTACCAACATGTTCACGGCGTTCGGGCGGTCCCATCCCAGGGCACACCTCTGACTTTTCGAAGTCATGTGTGTATTGATAGTCAATCATCACGCAATGTAACGGTGAAGTAAAACATCGTGAGGAAATTAAAATTTCAATATGTGGTGGTGGTGGTGCAAGTGCGTGGTGGCCTGTTGGTAACGGACCAGACGCGGCTGCCTACATGTTCACGGTGGTCGCGAGTTCAAATCCCAGGGCACACCTCTGACTTTTCGGAGTTATGTGTGTATTGATAGCTATCAATACACACATGTTAAAGTGCGTGGTGATTGACTATAGTATATACTATACAATCACCACGCACTTTAACGGTGAAGGAAAACATCGAAAGGAAACCTGCATACCGTAGCGATTTTAAAAGAATTTCTACGGTATGTAAGTCCGCCAACCCGCACTAGGCCAGCGTGGTGGACTATATGGCCTAACCACTCTCAATCGATTCTCTTGATTGTAGAGTAGGCCCGTGCCCTGCAGTGGGACGTATATGGGCTGATATAGATAGATAGTGGTGGTGGTGATGTATATGTGTATGTGTATGTGTGTAGTGTACTGGTGGCGCGTGAGACTCACGTAAGGCCTGGGCTCGGGTACTCGCAGTACGTAGTGGTGGTGATGTATATGTGTATGTGTGTAGTGTACTGGTGGCGCGTGAGACTCACGTAAGGCCTGGGCTCGGGTACTCGCAGTACGTAGTGGTGGTGATGTATATGTGTATGTGTATGTGTGTAGTGTACTGGTGGCGCGTGAGACTCACGTAAGGCCTGGGCTCGGGTACTCGCAGTACGTAGTGGTGGTGATGTATATGTGTATGTGTATGTGTGTAGTGTACTGGTGGCGCGTGAGACTCACGTAAGGCCTGGGCTCGGGTACTCGCAGTACGTAGTGGTGGTGATGTATATGTGTATGTGTATGTGTGTAGTGTACTGGTGGCGCGTGAGACTCACGTAAGGCCTGGGCTCGGGTACTCGCAGTACGTAGTGGTGGTGATGTGTATGTGTATGTGTATGTGTGTAGTGTACTGGTGGCGCGTGAGACTCACGTAAGGCCTGGGCTCGGGTACTCGCAGTACGTAGTGGTGGTGATGTGTATGTGTATGTGTATGTGTGTAGTGTACTGGTGGCGCGTGAGACTCACGTAAGGCCTGGGCTCGGGTACTCGCAGTACGTAGTGGTGGTGATGTGTATGTGTATGTGTATGTGTGTAGTGTACTGGTGGCGCGTGAGACTCACGTAAGGCCTGGGCTCGGGTACTCGCAGTACGTAGTGGTGGTGATGTATATGTGTATGTGTGTAGTGTACTGGTGGCGCGTGAGACTCACGTAAGGCCTGGGCTCGGGTACTCGCAGTACGTAGTCGTGGTGATGTATATGTGTATGTGTATGTGTGTAGTGTACTGGTGGCGCGTGAGACTCACGTAAGGCCTGGGCTCGGGTACTCGCAGTACGTAGTGGTGGTGATGTATATGTGTATGTGTATGTGTGTAGTGTACTGGTGGCGCGTGAGACTCACGTAAGGCCTGGGCTCGGGTACTCGCAGTACGTAGTGGTGGTGATGTATATGTGTATGTGTATGTGTGTAGTGTACTGGTGGCGCGTGAGACTCACGTAAGGCCTGGGCTCGGGTACTCGCAGTACGTAGT
The DNA here is from genome assembly GCA_949752805.1 of Deilephila elpenor. Taxonomy (NCBI): domain Eukaryota; kingdom Metazoa; phylum Arthropoda; class Insecta; order Lepidoptera; family Sphingidae; genus Deilephila; species Deilephila elpenor. Next base: position 7,200,206 of record OX457119.1, read on the forward strand.
GGTGGTGATGTATATGTGTATGTGTATGTGTGTAGTGTACTGGTGGCGCGTGAGACTCACGTAAGGCCTGGGCTCGGGTACTCGCAGTACGTAGTGGTGGTGATGTATATGTGTATGTGTATGTGTGTAGTGTACTGGTGGCGCGTGAGACTCACGTAAGGCCTGGGCTCGGGTACTCGCAGTACGTAGTGGTGGTGATGTATATGTGTATGTGTATGTGTATGTGTGTAGTGTACTGGTGGCGCGTGAGACTCACGTAAGGCCTGGGCTCGGGTACTCGCAGTACGTAGTGGTGGTGATGTATATGTGTATGTGCATGTGTGTAGTGTACTGGTGGCGCGTGAGACTCACGTAAGGCCTGGGCTCGGGTACTCGCAGTACGTAGTGGTGGTGATGTATATGTGCATGTGTATGTGTGTAGTGTACTGGTGGCACGTGAGACTCACGTAAGGCCTGGGCTCGGGTACTCGCAGTACGTAGTGGTGGTGATGTATATGTGTATGTGTATGTGTGTAGTGTACTGGTGGCGCGTGAGACTCACGTAAGGCCTGGGCTCGGGTACTCGCAGTACGTAGTGGTGGTGATGTATATGTGTATGTGTGTAGTGTACTGGTGGCGCGTGAGACTCACGTAAGGCCTGGGCTCGGGTACTCGCAGTACGTAGTGGTGGTGATGTATATGTGTATGTGTATGTGTGTAGTGTACTGGTGGCGCGTGAGACTCACGTAAGGCCTGGGCTCGGGTACTCGCAGTACGTAGTGGTGGTGATGTATATGTGTATGTGTATGTGTGTAGTGTACTGGTGGCGCGTGAGACTCACGTAAGGCCTGGGCTCGGGTACTCGCAGTACGTAGTGGTGGTGATGTATATGTGTATGTGTATGTGTGTAGTGTACTGGTGGCGCGTGAGACTCACGTAAGGCCTGGGCTCGGGTACTCGCAGTACGTAGTGGTGGTGATGTATATGTGTATGTGTATGTGTATGTGTGTAGTGTACTGGTGGCGCGTGAGACTCACGTAAGGCCTGGGCTCGGGTACTCGCAGTACGTAGTGGTGGTGATGTATATGTGTATGTGTATGTGTGTAGTGTACTGGTGGCGCGTGAGACTCACGTAAGGCCTGGGCTCGGGTACTCGCAGTACGTAGTGGTGGTGATGTATATGTGTATGTGTATGTGTGTAGTGTACTGGTGGCGCGTGAGACTCACGTAAGGCCTGGGCTCGGGTACTCGCAGTACGTAGTGGTGGTGATGTATATGTGTATGTGTATGTGTGTAGTGTACTGGTGGCGCGTGAGACTCACGTAAGGCCTGGGCTCGGGTACTCGCAGTACGTAGTGGTGGTGATGTATATGTGTATGTGTATGTGTATGTGTGTAGTGTACTGGTGGCGCGTGAGACTCGCGTAAGGCCTGGGCTCGGGTACTCGCAGTACGTAGTGGTGGTGATGTATATGTGTATGTGTATGTGTGTAGTGTACTGGTGGCGCGTGAGACTCACGTAAGGCCTGGGCTCGGGTACTCGCAGTACGTAGTGGTGGTGATGTATATGTGTATATGTATGTGTGTAGTGTACTGGTGGCGCGTGAGACTCACGTAAGGCCTGGGCTCGGGTACTCGCAGTACGTAGTGGTGGTGATGTATATGTGCATGTGTATGTGTGTAGTGTACTGGTGGCGCGTGAGACTCACGTAAGGCCTGGGCTCGGGTACTCGCAGTACGTAGTGGTGGTGATGTATATGTGTATGTGTATGTGTGTAGTGTACTGGTGGCGCGTGAGACTCACGTAAGGCCTGGGCTCGGGTACTCGCAGTACGTAGTGGTGGTGATGTATATGTGTATGTGTATGTGTATGTGTGTAGTGTACTGGTGGCGCGTGAGACTCACGTAAGGCCTGGGCTCGGGTACTCGCAGTACGTAGTGGTGGTGATGTATATGTGTATGTGTATGTGTATGTGTGTAGTGTACTGGTGGCGCGTGAGACTCACGTAAGGCCTGGGCTCGGGTACTCGCAGTACGTAGTGGTGGTGATGTATATGTGTATGTGTATGTGTGTAGTGTACTGGTGGCGCGTGAGACTCACGTAAGGCCTGGGCTCGGGTACTCGCAGTACATAGTGGTGGTGATGTATATGTGCATGTGTATGTGTGTAGTGTACTGGTGGCACGTGAGACTCACGTAAGGCCTGGGCTCGGGTACTCGCAGTACGTAGTGGTGGTGATGTATATGTGTATGTGTATGTGTGTAGTGTACTGGTGGCGCGTGAGACTCACGTAAGGCCTGGGCTCGGGTACTCGCAGTACGTAGTGGTGGTGATGTATATGTGTATGTGTATGTGTATGTGTGTAGTGTACTGGTGGCGCGTGAGACTCACGTAAGGCCTGGGCTCGGGTACTCGCAGTACGTAGTGGTGGTGATGTATATGTGTATGTGTATGTGTGTAGTGTACTGGTGGCGCGTGAGACTCACGTAAGGCCTGGGCTCGGGTACTCGCAGTACATAGTGGTGGTGATGTATATGTGCATGTGTATGTGTGTAGTGTACTGGTGGCACGTGAGACTCACGTAAGGCCTGGGCTCGGGTACTCGCAGTACGTAGTGGTGGTGATGTATATGTGTATGTGTATGTGTGTAGTGTACTGGTGGCGCGTGAGACTCACGTAAGGCCTGGGCTCGGGTACTCGCAGTACGTAGTGGTGGTGATGTATATGTGTATGTGTATGTGTGTAGTGTACTGGTGGCGCGTGAGACTCACGTAAGGCCTGGGCTCGGGTACTCGCAGTACGTAGTGGTGGTGATGTATATGTGTATGTGTATGTGTGTAGTGTACTGGTGGCGCGTGAGACTCACGTAAGGCCTGGGCTCGGGTACTCGCAGTACGTAGTGGTGGTGATGTATATGTGTATGTGTGTAGTGTACTGGTGGCGCGTGAGACTCACGTAAGGCCTGGGCTCGGGTACTCGCAGTACGTAGTGGTGGTGATGTATATGTGTATGTGTATGTGTATGTGTGTAGTGTACTGGTGGCGCGTGAGACTCACGTAAGGCCTGGGCTCGGGTACTCGCAGTACGTAGTGGTGGTGATGTATATGTGTATGTGTATGTGTATGTGTGTAGTGTACTGGTGGCGCGAGAGACTCACGTAAGGCCTGGGCTCGGGTACTCGCAGTACGTAGTGGTGGTGATGTATATGTGTATGTGTATGTGTATGTGTGTAGTGTACTGGTGGCGCGTGAGACTCACGTAAGGCCTGGGCTCGGGTACTCGCAGTACGTAGTCGTGGTGATGTATATGTGTATGTGTATGTGTGTAGTGTACTGGTGGCGCGTGAGACTCACGTAAGGCCTGGGCTCGGGTACTCGCAGTACGTAGTGGTGGTGATGTATATGTGTATGTGTATGTGTGTAGTGTACTGGTGGCGCGTGAGACTCACGTAAGGCCTGGGCTCGGGTACTCGCAGTACGTAGTGGTGGTGATGTATATGTGTATGTGTATGTGTGTAGTGTACTGGTGGCGCGTGAGACTCACGTAAGGCCTGGGCTCGGGTACTCGCAGTACGTAGTGGTGGTGATGTATATGTGTATGTGTATGTGTGTAGTGTACTGGTGGCGCGTGAGACTCACGTAAGGCCTGGGCTCGGGTACTCGCAGTACGTAGTGGCGGTGATGTATATGTGTATGTGTATGTGTGTAGTGTACTGGTGGCGCGTGAGACTCACGTAAGGCCTGGGCTCGGGTACTCGCAGTACGTAGTGGTGGTGATGTATATGTGTATGTGTATGTGTGTAGTGTACTGGTGGCGCGTGAGACTCACGTAAGGCCTGGGCTCGGGTACTCGCAGTACGTAGTGGTGGTGATGTATATGTGTATGTGTATGTGTATGTGTGTAGTGTACTGGTGGCGCGTGAGACTCACGTAAGGCCTGGGCTCGGGTACTCGCAGTACGTAGTGGTGGTGATGTATATGTGTATGTGTATGTGTGTAGTGTACTGGTGGCGCGTGAGACTCACGTAAGGCCTGGGCTCGGGTACTCGCAGTACGTAGTGGTGGTGATGTATATGTGTATGTGTATGTGTGTAGTGTACTGGTGGCGCGTGAGACTCACGTAAGGCCTGGGCTCGGGTACTCGCAGTACGTAGTGGTGGTGATGTATATGTGTATGTGTATGTGTGTAGTGTACTGGTGGCGCGTGAGACTCACGTAAGGCCTGGGCTCGGGTACTCGCAGTACGTAGTGGCGGTGATGTATATGTGTATGTGTATGTGTGTAGTGTACTGGTGGCGCGTGAGACTCACGTAAGGCCTGGGCTCGGGTACTCGCAGTACGTAGTGGTGGTGATGTATATGTGTATGTGTATGTGTGTAGTGTACTGGTGGCGCGTGAGACTCACGTAAGGCCTGGGCTCGGGTACTCGCAGTACGTAGTGGTGGTGATGTATATGTGTATGTGTATGTGTGTAGTGTACTGGTGGCGCGTGAGACTCACGTAAGGCCTGGGCTCGGGTACTCGCAGTACGTAGTGGTGGTGATGTATATGTGTATGTGTATGTGTGTAGTGTACTGGTGGCGCGTGAGACTCACGTAAGGCCTGGGCTCGGGTACTCGCAGTACGTAGTGGTGGTGATGTATATGTGTATGTGTATGTGTGTAGTGTACTGGTGGCGCGTGAGACTCACGTAAGGCCTGGGCTCGGGTACTCGCAGTACGTAGTGGTGGTGATGTATATGTGTATGTGTATGTGTGTAGTGTACTGGTGGCGCGTGAGACTCACGTAAGGCCTGGGCTCGGGTACTCGCAGTACGTAGTGGTGGTGATGTATATGTGTATGTGTATGTGTGTAGTGTACTGGTGGCGCGTGAGACTCACGTAAGGCCTGGGCTCGGGTACTCGCAGTACGTAGTGGTGGTGATGTATATGTGTATGTGTATGTGTGTAGTGTACTGGTGGCGCGTGAGACTCACGTAAGGCCTGGGCTCGGGTACTCGCAGTACGTAGTGGTGGTGATGTATATGTGTATGTGTATGTGTGTAGTGTACTGGTGGCGCGTGAGACTCACGTAAGGCCTGGGCTCGGGTACTCGCAGTACGTAGTGGTGGTGATGCGCTCTGTCGAGCTCGCACGCGCTGCACAAGTCCAGGTCGCTGCACTGCACGCACGTGTAGCGGAACCTGCACGCACACACACACACACACATTCAGTCCACGCCGCACACTGGAACACTCTAATACATGGCCTAAAGTAAAACAAGAGACACACGATAGATGATCGCACAGAAAAAACTGAAAAATCGGTGTTTGTAATGATTGGAAATGACAAATTTTGTAAAATAATGCCATTAATAAATATATGATGTATAATGGCATGTTGTATTTGGATGTATCAATTAATTAGTAAATATTTTAGGAGATAAAGGAAAACCAGAGTATTTATCAGGTAAGTTCGCATCCCTGCTCGTGTACATACCCTCTTATTTCACCCTTGCACACGTCACATTGGTACCCTTCGTGTAAGGTTTTGTCAGCTGGAAAGAAAAATGAATCACCATCATAAGACTGCCTATATGAAATATTTAAAAGTTGGATTCGTGTTTATTAATTTAGGTATTTCTACCCTTCTTCATTATTAATTTTGTTTGGTATTCTTATTGATTTTGAATTTCTACGCTGCACTTGAATAATATTAAAACATTAAGATATATCAAACTGGTTAAGTTAGATATGAACCAAAAATAAGATTTCAATGTTCGCATACAAACTGAATCAGAAATTCAAGTATTCCATAGAAATATAACCTGCCCACAAACATCTTGTTGCTAAGAAAGGCCACTAATATAATGTTGTTACAATGAATGCTATATATCTGTGCTGCGAAATAAGTATTTAAATCTTTTATTTTCTAATACATATGTTGCTTACTTTTCTCTATTACATCCAGGGGTTCTTCATCATCGCAGTACATAGTCAAGTCCTCTGTCATGTCCGCGACGTCGCCCGTCGTATCGGCGACCTCGTCTGAAAAATAACATCCGCTCTTAATTAAATTAATATCCACGCCGCTCAAGCTTGTGTCCCAATAGTAGACAGTAGTGACACAGTTCACTTTGTATATTTTAGTGTCCATCGCCAGTCTGATCAAAAATTTTGGTAATGGTTAATTTTAATTATTAATATAAGGGTAAAAATAGCCGGCACATCCTGGGTGGTATCGATATCTGTGAAAAAAATTACATGATATAACAGTTTTTTTAGTCAAGCCACGATTAAGATTGGTCTTTCACTAAGATACATTAATCAGATCAAATCAAAACTTAGTTTTATTTTTTGGTACGGTACTTGTAATATTATAGTATAGTTCTAAAATAATCGACTCTATTGGGTGCACACAATTATTTTACATACCTATAGTGTAATACTTTGTTTACATACATTAAAATAGTTTACGTTCATCTAACATTAGCTATTCATCAGTGCTTTATCATGTTGTAATAGTGCAACTGCCTCGATGGCGTTGTACTACGGGACGACTACAAAGCTGAGGTTTCGGGATCGAATCGCGGGTAGGGCTTATATTGGGTTTTTCTATTCATTATCAGCTCGGAGCTAGGAATTTGGGCCCGCTATGGCGATAAGCTCGCCGCCATCATGGGACGGAACATGCTAGGCGAAATGTAGATGTCCTGGTAGCGCCTCTGCCCTCTGCCTACCCCTTCTGGTATAAAGGCGTGAGTTTATGTATGTATGTATGTTGTAATGGTACAATTTTACTGTCATATTAATATCATGTCAAATATTATTATTAATTACTTAAATTTGCTTTACAACTCGGTGTCATTTAACCGGTATAAATATTAATTGTGCCTCTATTGTCTCTTAAATTCAATTATATATTTTCTTTGTCATATGGTATTCTATTGTAAATTTTTGGAGCCATACAAAGGACGCTTTAACGGTCGGCAATACACAATCTAAAAGTATTATGGATGATAAGGGTGGCATGGCGGCTGAGTATTGTCACTTACAACCTTCTGTAACTTGAAAGTACTGTTGTGCCAAGTTAAGCCCCATTTACACGAAGTTTCTCGCCTTGAAGATACAATTATCGTAAAGAAATATGCCTGTATAAACGGTGACACTTGAAAAGATGCATTTTTATCGGTCAATGCATGCTATTAATGGAATGCGTGAAGTGACATTCAAGGGTATAATACAATATGCGTGACTACATACCTGCTGTGATGCATACTGCTTCGCTTTGCTTCTGCCATGTGTAAGTTTTTGCCACGGGAACGATACTTTCTTCTGCAACTGACATATTTATTTATTTTTATTTAAATTTTTTAAGCTAATATTAATACACAGGGTATTTTTTTCAAGTGGGCGTGAACGAAATGGTAAGGCAAAGCAAAAATCTCAAATTATTCGCAAGCTTGATTTTAATGAATATTAAAACTAATTGCTTGGACTTTTCAAAAATCTCAATATTTCAACTTATTCTTTCGAATTTAGTCATCTACACCCACTTGAAAAAATCACTTGCACATTATTTGGTTTGATGCATTCCGGTTCTCTTGGCTTCTGCCTTGTGTAACTTTTCGATGTAGGAATGTTGCATTCTTCCGCAACTGACATATTAAATTATTTTTCTTAAATTGGTTGAAATAAAAGTCAGTGAAGGTGAAGCCTTAAATTATGTGGATATAATGTCACGGAATAAAGCAGGCAAAAAGCTAACATTTATACAGTTGTACATAGTATGTACATAGTACATACCTTCTTGTTCCTCGCATATTGTGGAACTTTCTGTGGCTCCATTTGAATCAAGGTTTTCGTTGATCTCTGCAATAAAATAAAAAAGTGAGATAACATATATTATGTCTACCTAAGACTGCCTCGGTAGCGTAGTTGTATTACGGTACGGTTACAAAGCTGAGGTCTCGGGTTCGAGTCCCGGGTCGGGCAAAGTGATATTGGATTTTTCTATTCATTATCAGCCCGGAGACAGGAATTTGTGCCCGATATGGCGATAGGCTCGCCCCCTATCACATCATGGAACGAAACATACAAGGCGAAATGTGGGTGTCCTGGTGGCGCCTCTGCCTACCCCTTCGGGGATAAAAGCGTGAGTTTATGTATGTATGTATCAGTGGCGAAAGGTGACATTTTTTAAAAGGGAAGACCAAGCTTAAAACACAAAATATGTTTATTTTCTTTACCCTGTTACTAGCTTCTGCCCGCAAACGTCGTCTGCGTGGTTAATTTTATTTGAAATCTCCCATCCCATCCCGTTATATCCCGCCCGCCCCGTCTTATTCTCACTAATGGAATGTAATCCAGTCCCATCCCATCTTTTTGAGTATGAAAAAGTAGAAATATATCGGAATTCCTAGTAATATTTACGTATCTGGCCGGCAGATGTCGTTGAATGTAAAACATAATAATTGAGTTTTGATAATAAATAAATAGATTGGAATAATTTGCTTGTTTATAGTGTAATGATAAATTACAAAAGGGAAGCCGGTAGGAATTGACTTCTATGGAGCCTTCGCCACTAGTATGTATGTCTATCTAATAATTGATTATTAAAGATTGTTTTATTGACAACATTCCTCTTTTATTATTGTTTGATTTATTATTATTTATAGCAGATCGCACCGCACACACAGATTTATGACGTAGCTTCATAGGGGTTAAAGAACAGGTTGAAATGTTGTATGCAAAATCGAAACCGTTGAACATATTCGCATGAAAATTTGTATTTTAGCTACTTATTACAAACGAAAAATAATAGCGCGCATTATTTTTGAATAAAAAACGAACAATAACACTAATAAGATGAAATAAGGGATGAAATTGTGTATGGAAAATCAAAATTACTGAAGCTGATTGATGTCAAAGTTCATAATTTAGCTAAATACTACTTATAAAAAAGTTTGATTACTTTTTTTACCCTGAAGGGAAGATAGGGGTTGATTATTTAAACGCAGTTCCGTAATCACGATATGGGGTAGGTCCGAAGTGGTTGAAATCATTAAGGTCTTCATACTTCTAGAACATGAGCCCGTGACCGTTAGACATATGTCATTTTTTAAAAGTGAAAGATGCTAACATAGGCATCACAAGATCAGTATTATGAAGTTCCGATCGTGGTGGCTTTGGAAGTTATCAGCTTCAATGTGTCTAACAAGATGAATTAACCATCAAAGTGTATGACTGCCAAGAAAACACCTTTTGATAGTTGCCTTATTATCATATATAAAATTCAGCTTTTATTTATTTATTTATACTCTTTATTGTACATATCGAGTTACATAGGAATGTGATACCAATAAAAATTAAAATAGTACAATGGGTGACCATATCGCATTGACCGATTTCTTTCCGGCAACATTTGGATGAACAGAAATTGTTGGTTTGTAATATTGAGCTTGTATTTTTTTATTTATCGTCGCATTTCGCTGAAAAATCACAGTTTTACTAAAATAATTATGTACGCCTTTTTATTTCTAAATACGCGATGGTACGTAAGTAAGGGTTTAAATTACTATCGCAAAAGCTAGGTATTTAGCACATAAACACGATTTTAAAAAATATTTAAAAAAAAACTGTTGCTTACTATGCAAAATTATTAGTTGCATAGTGTTTGTAACACCAACTGTACTAAAACTACCACCACGCTTCGTTTTCGTTCGCAGTCTTGATATACCCGGTATAATGGTTCTTTGAGGAATGTTATGAGCTGATAACTTCCAGTGCCACGCCGATCGGAACTTCATAATAACTGATCGTGTGATGCCTATGTGATATGTCAGAGGCAGCAATCTTTCAGCTTTTTGATTTTTTGTGCGTTTGCTTTGAGTAGGCTCCGAAACTACTGACCCGATTTGAAAAATTATTTCACGGCTGGGAAGCGTCACCATCAACTGGTAACGTAGGCGACATTATATTATAAAAACAATTGGGATGCTTACTAAAACTCCCAATAATGCAACCCAAAGTGAAAGAAAAACATCATAAAATATTCTTTAACTCGCGAAATCTATGATATCTCGTTATTTGGACTGAATTCAAAAACTATCTGCACCCGGGCAAAACTGGACCGAGCCGCCATATTATTCATCCATCCATCCATCAGCCAAAGGAAGTCCACTGCTGAACATAGGCCTCTCCCAATGATTTCCACAGTGACCTGTTGGAGGCAGCCTGCATCCAGCGACGTCCCATAGCATATAGCCGCCATATAGCATGAAATAAAAACTGAGTTGGATTATGGGCTGCGGTAGTAAATTACAAGAATATTAAGACCGACCTGGGGCGGCGACACTTGTAGTGGAGGATGTATGTCTCTCTGTGGCACTTTCTATAGGTTGATCTGGAACAAATCGAAAAAGATTATTAATCTGAACGTATCATGCACCTTCGCATGGGATTGTAGATATACAGATATGTAGATAATGAAATAAATAATTATGTAACTCATGGTTTTTGGAAGGGTTTCGCGCAAAGAATACTCATAAATAAATATTGTGAGTGGTTCAAAGTTTCGAAATTTTACATTTTGGTGGAGGGGACTTTTAAGTAACGACTTGATACAAGTCGTATCTACTTAACGTGGATTAATAGTCATTATTTTAATGTTTTAAGTGGGTATAAGGAGGACAATTGTTGGCAATAAAGTAAGTACCAAAGACTATATAATCACTACGTTATAAGAGACGGGACTCCCTATAAAAAAAATGAAATCACAAATTGTATGAAACGTGCACGATACTCTTATACCAACCTTACAAAAATTATAATGACTATAGACTAGTATCACAAACTAGAGCCTACGGTAATGCTGCCAACATAACAGCTTGAATAGTTATGTGCTATAACCTGCAGTTTTATCGATAGTAGGTTTGCGGGTCCAGACTATTGGTGTGATTTTTGAAATAAAACAATGGCAATAAATGAATGTAAAATGATTTATTATTTTACAATTGCTTGTTGCTGTCTTTATTTAAAAGAATCCGCAGCTGCTTCTTCTGTTATAGCAAAGGACTGATTTACTTGATGACAATCATTTCTGATTAATAAATAGCTTAGGCGACGCAATAATAGATCGGACATTACCAGTCTATGCTCACTACACATCCATGTCATATCACAAACAGTCATCATTACAGTGATACAATATTGACTAATGTTATTCCGAAATAATTGAGGACGTACTTCACGCTCAAACACTTTTGTGGCAATATCAATTATTTGACACAGTCGAACGCTTGGGTAAGTCAGAGAAGATTTATCACTCCACCATTCTCGGAAGGCGATGTAGTTATACATAGAGTTAGCTTTAGGATCAGAATCCTTAATTGCTTTGAGGCACTTTGTGCATTTTTGATTTTTTAGAATAACTTTAGCCAGATAACCACTGACATATACAGTTGGCTGTTTTTCAAACATTTTGAATACTCCTATATTTTTTCGTCAGATTCTGACTCATCATAGACTTCTTCTATATGTAGAACTGACAGATTTTTATTTATTGTTGATACATTTGATAAGGTAGTTAGTATTTGCAAGTCTTCACTTAAATTTGAATCTTGCTGAAATACTACGTCGTTGAAATCAAATAATATTTCGTTGGTATCGCTTTCACAATTCGAGCCTCTACTTGTTAGCTTACTCAGGAGAGTTAAAACTGAAATTTTAAAGATGATTCAAAATGATGACAAGTAGGGTTCTTGTTGGTGGGGCTATGTTGTCTAATGATTCCAAATAGGTTTTCAAGGGAATCTTGATTCAGTTGTCTGAGGTTCAAAAATTTAAATTTTTTTGACTCAACAAATTTCCAAATATCCTGAAGGGATGATATGGTAATAATATATCCATTGACACACCGAATATTTTTTAATCTTATGTGACTGTCAGATTTCAAAAATGACAGGGTTTTCAATTTTCTTTTGTATTCGATCCAAAGCCTGTGGTGAAAGCTATTTTTCCTCACGTTTTCTCTTATATGTTTTTTAATATCCTTTTCAGACGATCAAAAAGTCTGTCCAAATCTTCAATGATTTCAGCGGTTTCTAAAATCTCCCTGCTGTTAACTTGATTAACACACTCTGATAGTAATTTTAAAATTGCAGCGACTGTGCTGCTTAATATTCGAGCAGCTAATTTGACTTTCATCTTTGAACGGAATTTAGGATCTACATGTAATTTGGTAATCTTTTTAAAACGAAGCGTGCTGTTGTTCTTTTTTTCTAATTCAGTTAAATGCGACCATCTTGCTGTTTTATTTTCCATTACCATTTCGCCAGCTTGTAAAAAATTGTTCCTGATAGATTTAAAAAGATGTGGAACGTCGTAAATCATGTAGACTTTTTCATTATCCACTAAAAAATAATTGGTATCATCAGGATGGCCACTAAATTTCTTTAGTAAATTTAAAGCTCCAACATTCGTTGGGCCCTAGTCACAAACAGTTGCAATAACTGTGAATCCAGCAGCTCTTACTGTGCGTATTACATTTTATATAATAATTGCTAATTTTTGTTTTGAGATGGTACCCTTAACAAAGTAATGCGCAATTGGCTGTTTATTTTTTTTCTTATGCCTTGAAGCATAAATACTAAATCATGATCAGCTATTTCATTTGTTCTGCCATCTTCATCTCCAATGTCGACATAACCGTCAATTTTATCCGAAGCAATATTATAAATTAATCTTTTTTAAGTGCTATTTCGTCAAATACTATAGCACATATTTTGTTTTCTTCTGTCATTTGTTCTCCTACCTTCTTTAAGTGGGCTATTACTGTAGGGTATATTCCTGGATCCATTTTGATATTCGGCAGCATAGTTTGCAGTGTCCCAACACTTGGCATTGGAAAAAGCTGGTTTAGAAATCTGTAAGTTTTAGGGGATTTTTTATAGATAGCAAGTGCTATACTTTTGTCAGACTTTGTCCAGCGTTTACCACATGGCTTGCGACTTTGGTTTCCGACAGTAGAGGATATAAGATTTTTCAACACTGGTGAATTGAGTTTGTCAATGTGTGCAATTCTTTTTAGAAGACTCTTTACTTAAATTATACTCTGGTGTAATTTTTATTGTAGCTTTTTCTTTGTTGGTGTTACATCTAGTCCAGACAATTTTGATGGTTCTGCAACATATTATAAAATTAAGTAAAAATTTAGCAAGATTTATTTTAAGGAAAAGTAAATATTAAAGCTGAGCATAACTTACTGTAACTACTGTACTGTACTGAGAAGTACTCCGCTTTTTAGTATCGATATCCGCTGAGACTACATCCAAAGCTGATGTCGAGGGTTCTGCAAAAGAAAATTAAACAGAATTGTATTATGTCTCGTTTGTCTCTATTTGGAATCAAGGTGACTGAAATATATAAAGCTTAAATTTGGGATTCAAGTGTAGTTTAAAAAGAAAGCATGTGTAAGATTATAAGTTTTCTTGAAGACTGGTGGTAGGTCTCTCATATGTGAGAGACCGCCTGGGTGGGTACCACCGCAATGTCTATTTCTCCCGCCAAACAGTAGTGTTAATGCGCTGTTGTGTTCCGGTTTGAAGGACATTTTAGCCAGAGTAACTACTGGACATATTGAGATTTAACATCTTATGTCTCAGGATGGCGAGCGCAGTGGAATTCCAAGCATTGCCTTGTAATTCATGGTGTTGTTTGGTTTTGCTACTGTCCATGAGCGGTCGTATCGCTTACCATCAGGCGAATGGCATGCTAGTCTCGTCATTCATTGCAATAAAAAAAAAAAAAAAAAGTTTTATTTTATTTATACTCAGTAGACATACATACAGGGTATATCAAGACCGCAACCGAAAACGAAGCCCGGAGATAGTATTAGTGATATCAAACACAATGCAAGTAAAAATTGTACAAAAAAATCGTCAATTTTTTTTTGTTATTTTTTACATATCATCAAATAATGACGTAAATCGATTAATTTTTAAACACGCAATGGTACGTAAGGGTTTAAATTACTATTTTTGCACAAACTAGGTATTTACTCCTCGAAAACGATGATTTTTAAAGAATTGTAAAAAAAAAAATCCGTCGCTTATTTTGCGAAATTTTTAGTTGCATTGTGTCTGAAGTCACTAATACTGCCACCTGGCTTCGTCATCGGTCGCAGTCTTGATAATCCCTGTATGTACACTCAGTACCCGTAAATAATATTTTCATGTTTCTGACTACATAAAGAAACTTATTACCCTACAGATGGCTGTGCAATAGTAGTCACGACATACAATCTCATATAATAGAAGTTAAAAACAACGGACTACAGTTGAGATCTGTTATCTACAACAACCCTTTATTATAATCAGTGGGAAATATTATTTATAATCTTTTTTGCTACACAGCTATTACCACTTCCGTTTTCGTTAATTCTCTCCCTTATAAAACTTGTCAAAGCGTCTTGCAATATTGTTATAACTGTGCTAAGTACAAATAAAAGTAATTAACCTAATTATTGTTCATTTTATTTGCTCCACCAAAGCTCCATAACCCCAACACCCAATAATCTAATGACACACATACATAAACTCACGCCTTTATCCCCGAAGGGGGTAGGCAGAGGCGCCGCCAGGACACCCACATTTCGCCTTGTATGTTTCGTCCCATGATGTGATAGGGGGCGAGCCTATCGCCATATCAGGCACAAATTCCTGACTCCGGGCTGATAATGAATAGAATAATAAAATAAAAAAAATATAAATCTAATGATTATAAATAAACAAAATGTTTTAATTTTGACTGCCTCGGCGGTGTAGTTGTATTACGGTACGGTTACAAAGCTGAAGTCGCGGGTTCGAATCCCGGGTCGGGCAAAGTGATATTGGATTTTATTTTATCACATCGTGGGACGGAACAAGCAAGGCGAAATGTGGGAGTCCTAGTGGCGCCTTAAAAAAAAATGTTTTCACTCACCTGGACTGTACAATCTTCTCCTTTTTAGCTGAATTACGTTGGGATCCGAAGTTGATTTGGAGGGAATTGTAACATAATATGTTATTATAACATTAAATGAAATATGATTTTTATTACAAATTATCATCAATTACACTGGTCAACACAGGTCTTGCTTCCTTTAATTTTTTTTCTGTTATTGGGTATTTCTATGGCCCTGAGTATGAAAAAAATACTGGGAGATTGCTAACAGCTTCAGTTTTTGAAATATAGAGTTAGATTATTATGATAAAAAAGTACAGAAAATTAATAAATGATGTTAACAAAATTTCTATTGAACACTATCAAATGATCTTTTATACGATTTTCTTGAATGAACGACTTTAGGTAGATCACGTTGCAAACTCCAGCAGTAGTCTGCCATCATATGTGAGTCCCACCGCCCCTGATACCGCTCTTCCATTGTTCGAAGATCCTGATGGAATCTTTCACCCTGCTCCTCACTAAAATCACCTATATTTTGTGGAAATCGGTCTAAATGTGAGTGCAGGAAGTGGATTTTTATGCTCATGTTGCACCCTAACTCTTGCAAGTTCGATAGCATGGACTCAACAAGCTCGACGTGGTCGTCCGATTTCTTTTTGCCTAGGAAATTACTCAAAACCAAAACGAATGACTTCCAAGCTTTGGATTCGACTTCAGTCATTGATTTGACAAAATTAGGATCTTCCACGAGTTGCCTAATCTGTGGCTCATAAAAAATACCAGCTTTTAATTTGTATTGATAAAGTATTGATGATACGCAGTTTTTACAAAGTCCGAAATAAGTTTTTCGACATTATGCAAATAAATATTCACCACAAATGTAGCAAAAAGAATCAGGATTAAGTACACAACACCTTCTTGACGAAGCCATATCGAAAACAACAACAAAATATATTTCAATGTCCAATAAAAAACGCAACTATAAGTAAAAATAGTAATGGAGAGTAGTTAGCTGTAACTCAAAAACAAAAGCTGTGAGAGAAAAATTGTTACCATATTTAAAAAATACGCGTCAGTTTGAGATAGAAACAAAAAAAAAATTAAAGGAAACAAACGATTTTATTTTTTTTGTTGACCAGTGTTATCATTATTTAAATATGTTAACATGTCAATTTTTAAGCATCTTACTTGAACTACTTGAAATAGTAGCAGGATAGCAGTAGTCATGTTCTTGAGATATAATTCGTAACAATTCTGTTAAATGAATATTATTTTAACGCATTTTTACATCTATGTATAATGCAAACCAAGTTTAGAAAGTCTATCAAAGCAATAAATATCTCACCTGTAAGAGAGAGTTGGACATTGTGGGTTCTGCCAGCGAATATATTTTTCCTTTCAGTTTTATTAATATGTAGGGGGAACTCAATGAACATTTCATCCGGTAGTGGTGTACTAGAAATTTTAATAGATGGAACCGCGTTTTTCCTCAATTGGGTCTTTTTTTTCTTGAAGTCTTTATTTTTGAAATGCTTTTCACAAACATACTTCAATTGATGCAACTTCTCAATTGGCACATAAACTAGGTCTTCATTTCCAGTTGCTTTGACCCACTGTTTACACCTAAAATGGTAATCAATCTAATGTTAAGCCTGTTGTGTATTGGGCTAAATCGAAGGCTAAATGCTAAAATGTTATGAAACTAAATAAAACAGTTGTTATTCGCAATCGATGTCAGTGTCTAATTGATACTTAATATATCAATACTTAAACAGAAAATATTCATCAATCGTTTGTCTGATGCGAAGACGACACATAAAAGCAAATAAAGAATAAAGAACACCACACGGTTAAAATAAAACGAGGCCCGGCAAATATCGATATCGATAATCAATTGATATAGTATACACTATTTGTTTACATACAATGTACTTGAAAAATATTCGCTATAAAAGTTCCAAAAACTAAATTAATTGCTTTGTTTTGCCTGGTTAATATAATTAAAAAATACTTGTTTTGCTTACCGATCTTCATCCAATGGAAATTTAGCCATAAAAATGCGCTTTTTATCATTTTCCCGGCATGTTTTAACACCACATATTTCACACGCTAGTTTACCCATACTAGTTTCATACAATTACACTAAAAACTAGGAACGTATAATTGTAATTAAAAGGCTTAATTAAACAACTTTTAGAAAAATCTCTATCTATCTATATCAGCCCATATACGTCCCACTGCAGGGCACGGGCCTACTCTACAATCGAGAGAATCGGTTGAGAGTGGTTAGGCCATATAGTCCACCACGCTGGCCTAGTGCGGGTTGGCGGACTTACATACCGTAGAAATTCTTTAAAATCGCTACAGTATGCAGGTTTCCTCACGATGTTTTCCTTCACCGTTAAAGTGCGTGGTGATTGACTATCAATACACACATAACTTAGAAAACATCTCGCGGTTACAAATTAACGTATGACAACTGCGATTGACTTTGACATTTGACAAACTAAATAAAAATGGCGACAAAATAAAATCCGTCTAAGTTGGAGAGTCATAAACCCAGTATCGCTGTTAAGCTCTCAGGGTTCTATTGTATTGAAACGGATTATAACACCACAAAAAAGTAGCACGTTTCATACATTGTTTCTTTCCAAGGGAGTTTCGCCATACTGGTAAGTACTTTCAAATAAAGTAAATTGCGCAGGCGAGGATGCGGGCAAACTCTAGTATAAAATAATAGCAGCGTTGGATTATGGATTGCAGTAGTAAATTACAATATGAAAACTGACCTGGAGCGGCAATACTTGTAGCGGGGGATGTAAGTCTCTGTGTGTCACTTCGTATTGGTCGATCTGGAACAAATAGAAAAAGATTTGATTATTATGAACGCTTAATGTACCTTCGCATGGGATTATCCGTACATCCATACACATAGATAAAACTTAAGTGGAGATAAGGAGGGAATTTGTTGTTGATGAAGTAAGTAATAAGCCTTAATTTTCGGCTTACAAGATAATCACAAATAAATAGTGACGTGTTTTGTTGTTTTACGTTTTTCTCATTTTGAGAAAAATGGGGGTGATATAAGGTATAGGGGAGTATGTATCAATCTTTTAAGTAAACATATTACAAACAAATTACTTAATTCAAGCAGGCAAAGTGGCGGACAAAATTTAGTTATTGAATAAAATTTGTTGTGCTGAGGTAAATAATAATCATTATGTATGCATTATTTTTTTATTGTTATATAAAGAACATGCTTCCAAACATATTTCATTCATTTATGACCAAAATCAATCACTTCAAACCCAATGTATTGACACAAGAAGATTGCCTTCACACGTATTCCCTCCTTCCTATAATCCTGGGTCCTTCCGCCCTAGCGTGAAGAGGCATCTCAGCGGGCCAGCATGATTATATAGACTGGTATCAGACGGTAGTCTCATACCATTCAATTCAATGGACGGCATTGGCACTTATCACCAGGTGCAATGCAGTCACTATAGCGTGCCATAATAAAAAAATAGCCAGTGTTAAGATACATTAATATTTTCCCGTCTATGAATGAAAGTAAACTTGAATCCTCAAAGAATCAAGAATTCTTCTATAGCGTCACTTATAGGACAGCTCACGTCAAGTGGACAACCAAAAAAAAAAATTAGGTCGTGAATTTTATGTATACTCTGGTCAGTTCTACATCTAGGAGACGTAAATGAGTACACACAATTTTTTTTCGTATAACCATACTATTATCTGGACCGGTACATGGTTCTAACAAATTATATATTATGCCTCACACTCCTCTCAGTTTGGTTTCACCTCTGTAACAAAACATTGTGAAAAATCATATGTACAATTAATCTCATAATTAAATTGATTAAAATTATCACAGCATTGTATCAAATAGAAATTAATAATTACATGTACAGACACAATCACTGTGCAAATGAAATCATAATGTTCAGAGAGAGATATTACTTTGTATCAATACATTTCATTAATATGTTCAGAAATGGACTTCCTAAAGCAGCTAAAGAGATGATGAGAGAGAATAGATTGCCTTTGTCATTTATGCAACACACTGTTCAACAGTGCGGCTCGGGTATTATGAATATTTGTTCAATACTGACCTGACTGCAATGGTCTGACAGTAAACTAAGAACAAACCAAAAAAGAATATCCACCAGCGAGAGACACCAATCTCTCATGCCCTGTCACAACGTAAGTACGCCGGCCAAGTTGAAACTAATTTTACTCTCTCAAAACACTTACTCGGGTAACTTACTATAAAGGGGATTCTGCCATTGCATATATGAATCAAAAAACAGTTATATTAAAACACAAGTTTTTTTGTTTTGCTTTCCTTTATTTGTTTGTTTACGGCATTAACAATAGACAGTTTTAAGACCCGTTTTAATTATCAAAGGTTTTGTCCTTTTCTAAAATCTTTTAAATTCAGTTCAAGCCAAGACGAAATAGGATTTAAAACTGTCTATGAATAAGGCCCATAGTAGTCATTCTTATTATAATACATTGTCATTTTTACAACCATCTTCGCTTTAGCATGTCATTTTCCAGACAGTCTGGTTAAATTTTGACACCAACTACATAATATTAGACTAAATGTGGTGTTCTGAAAACCAACCATTCTGACACTAGTTTTTTGCCAAAAATATACTACTCCTTCCTCACTTACCATGTTAAAAAGAATGTGTTAGCAAAATTAGAAAAACAGATCTAGATTGAGCTGGTCAAATTCTGTATACAAGCAATATTGATATTTAAAGGAGGATTTTTTTGCAGAACATTGAAAAGTTAGCAACCCTTACCTGATAAATAAAGTGAAGGAATTGCTAAAGCATTCAGTCTATGGTTACGATTGTGATCTTGGTGTGTAAAATGCCTATCACAAACTATTTTAGTTTTGTAGTTTTCATAGTAAGATGCTGTTTCTATGTTGCCACCACAGCATATAACCCACTCCTTAAAACGTTCAGGAAACTTTTCATAGTTGGGAAAACGGTGCACCGAAATACCTGAAATGTAATCAAAATTGTATTAATCATTCATTTTATTCAAATTCAGTTATTTCATTTCAATGCCACTCTGTTAATATTTTGAACACCATGCATGTATATTATGGAAGAACATTGTAAATAGTAATGAAGAGTGTTTTATACATTAAAGTTAAGAACCTCTAACTTAAGACGTTTCTGAGAAACTCCTTTTAGAGGTTCTTCTCATTAATTTTGGTTGCTGATGATTTAAAGTTCAATAATATAATTGCAATAAAAGAATTTACCAGTTGGTTTGCACCCGAAGACGCAAAGCTTAGGCATTTTATACCACAGGAGCTTACTACACATACAATAAATTAACACAGCGTCCTTTAAAAGGCGAATGCACACACAGTTAACAATAATTATTAGCCTTTACTCGGATTAGAATTGTTATTACGTTACACTGTCGCGAAATGCCGATTGGATCACCCAAACGCACATGTAATGACATACGGTCTACGGAGAACCTCAACGCAAATGCAGAGTACCTCAGTGCAATTATTACAACACAGCGCAGTACAAATTCTTCTTTAATCAGATAGAATCTAACACATTATGTTTACGCGGTAGCAAAGTTTACTTCTTGATGTTTTAACCATAGATTATTATATCACAGAGTGCATTACTATATATGAAATAGAGGTCTATCTTCATGCTCAAAATGGGAAACACATGGTTGTCACTTCCAAAACAAGTAAAAGATGGCGCTGTTACACAATTAACGCTGGGTACCTCTATATATATCGGTAGATGGCGCTGTTACACAATTAATGCTGGGTATGCATAGAATGGCTTTACTGATCACTGAACCCATTGATAGAATTTTTAAAATTATATTTTAAATACAAAATTAAAAATGTAATTTTAAAAATTCTACCAATGGACTGAAGTCTTGAATTGGTGAAAACATTATTTTCGATGAATATGCTTAATTAAAACGATTTTGCATTTTAATCATTAATTGCAATACAATTATACAATAGTAATATAATCACGATTATACTATGATACATAACACAATTTGTCTTTTATTTAAGTTTTAAGAAAAAAATATACTAATTAAATACTTATAACTATTAATTAATGTCCATAAAACCATGTTATATTGGCAAACAAAATAATATTGATACTAATATGTCTTCTCTTTTTTAAAGTAAATGAATTCATCGAAACTATACTTCTCATCAGAAAAATCGAAACTCTTGCGTTTTTACGGTATAATTAAATCAAATATATCTAATTAATTATATTTTTTTATATTAGGGTAACAACATTAGGATTTGAACCAGGGACCGAAACCGGTATCGAGAAAACCGTAATTTTTAGGTTACAACCGAAACAAAAAAATACCGGTATTTTAAAAGGTAACCCTTATCCACCATCAATTATTAAATTTGACAGATTTTACCGGTATCATACCGGTAACCGAAATAAGCATTACCTTTATGTTACACGTGCCGTCGGCATAAGTCAAAGCGCAGGCCTCAACTCAAGGCCGCCGCCCCGGCTGGCGCATGGGTGCATGTTGCAACTGGTACTGACGCGTCCTTTGCTATTTTTTTTTCTTAATTGAAATTTCATTCAGTACGGTCGCGAGTGTTGAATTGTTTTTTATTTGATTCCTATCAAGTTCAAAAAACTAAGCGATTGAAATATCTTCCTAGACATCGCCATCGGCTGACTTTGTATTAAAAATTGAAAATAGTGGTTGCCATTTTGAAGTTTTTAGTTATTGGTCCGATCAATCTCAAAATGGAAGTCTGAGTGTCCCTATGACTCAGTGATCCAAATTTATATTACAATTTTAAAATAGTGGCCGCCATTTTGAAGTTTTTAGTTATTGGTCGGATTTATCTGAAAATCTAAATCTGAGGGTCCCATGACCCGACAATCCAAATTACTTGAAAAAATTTAAAATAGTGGCCGCCATTTTGAATTATTTAGTTTATGGTCGGATTGATCTCACATTCGAAATTTGAGGGTACCTCTGACCCAGAAATCATATTTTGGATTAAAAATTCAAAATAATGGCCGCAATTTTGAAATTTTTAGTTATTGGTCCGATCGATCTCAAAATCGAAGTCTGCGTGTCCCTATGACCAAGTGATTCAAATTTGTATTAAAATTTTAAATAGTGGCCGCCATTTTGACTGCATTGCATCTGGTGGTAAGTGCTAATGCCGCCCAGAATGGTATCAGACGGAAGTCTCATATCATTCCATACAATCATGCCGGCCCGCTGAGATGCCTCTTTACGCTACGGCGGAAGGACCCAGGATTATAGGAAGGAGGGAACACGTGTGATGGCAAACCGTTCCACAGCTTGACTGCGCGGCAGAACAATGAATTAGAGAACCTTTTGGTTCGCGCCGAGATGGATTGAATAGTCAAGCTATGGCTCCGCAAGCCAGCGCGCGTGGTTCTGTTAAGGAAAGGAGAGGAGGGGATCAAATTGAACAATTCCTCAGAGCATTCGCCATTGTAAACACGGTAGAACACGCTTAGAGAGGCGACATCCCTCCGTAACTGTAGCGACTCTAAGTTGCCTGCATAATTCACATTGCGGATGGCCCGCCGCTGCAATCCATCCAAGGCATTGAGCAAGTACTGGGCGGATCCATCCCAGAGGTGCGAACAGTATTCCATACCCGGCCGAACCTGTGCTTTGTACTAGTTGACCGGGCGTGAAAAACCGACGCACCTTGTTCAGAACCCCAACCCTGCGGGAAGTGGCAGATATTACGCCCTCGATGTGATTCCTTGGATCGAGATCACAACGGACATCCATTGTTATTCCGCATTGAGAGGGGAATACCCTGAAGAATGGGGAGGGGAGAGAACGGGGATTTTTTGCACGTGAACGCACACACCTGGGTTTTCCTGGCATTGAACTCAACCATATTCCTGGAGCCCCATGAAGAAATGAGACCCAAGGACCGATTGAGCTCAATGATAAGATCCTCGCGCCCACTTACAGTGTCGACCCGGCAACCTGGGGGCCCATGGCAGTATCGCCCATGAACCGTGCTGTCATCTGCATAGCAATGAATGTTGCCAAGCGACTACATATCATTGATATGCAGAATAAACAGGGTGGGCGACAGCACCGAGCCTTGCGGAACTCCTGCATTAACCGACATGAACGCCGAAACTTGTCCGTCAACGACGACACGCATTATACTTCCATGCAGAAAGCCAGAAATCCACGAACACAAGTTGTCGAGCAGACCGTATGCCGGAAGTTTGGACAGTGCTGGACGGCAGAAGTTAGATTGGACGGCCCTGGCCAATCTCCAATAAGCACGACTGTTAGTTGGGTGATTGGCCAACGCTCGCCCAATCCTGCAAACGCGCTGGGAATCCGCTCTAACGTAGGCCTTCTTGCAGGCCTTGGCGGCTCGATTATAGGCTTCCTTGAGGGAACTGATATTAGGATAATTCTTAGCGCGGCCCCTGATCCAAGCGCGATACGCCGCCAGTTTGTCACCGACAGCATCGGCGCATGCACGATTGAACCAGGAGCCTCCACGGCCCTTACTGATCTCAGAGGAAGGAATGTAATATTCCATTCCTAGTCTGATTTCGTCAGCAATAGCGTTGGTACTCGCAGAAGGATCTTTTCCTTTAAAGCAGCGCTGCCGCCAAGGGATAGATGCGAAATATTCCCGCATGCTATCTCAATCCGCCGACAAGTAATGCCAGACCCTAGCTTAACCTGCACGGGATGTGGAGGTGAAGCGAACGGTACCAAGGACCGAACCAGGCAGTGATCGGAAGTGCCCAAAGGAGCACTAACGGTCACACTATACCCGGCCGGGTGACTCGCCAGCAGAAGGTCCAGCAGAGACGGCGCATGACTCGCCACATCCGGGATCCTGGTGGGCTGGTTCACCAGTTGTGATAAGTCATGTGTGAGAGCGAATGCATGGGCAGCTCCGCCAGCATGATCGGTCTTGGAAGCGCCCAACCACAATTCATGATGTGCGTTAAAATCACCCAAGACCACCATTTCCGCTGACGGGAACTGCACCTGCGTGTCATCTGCCGCCTGGCTAAGGTATCTGTACAGCCGAGTCATCTCATCGTCCCCATTGTGTGACCTGTAGAGGCACACGTAGATGCGGCTCAGGGAACCAAGATCCACGTGCACCCACAGTGCGGAGAAGGAGGGGTCCTCCATGCAGCGCAGACGGCGACAGCAGACGTCCGACCGAACATACAAGCATACCCTGGCTTTTGGCTTGAAGTTTCCTTCAAGCGAATAACCGGGGTACATTAGGTAAGAATTGTCGGCCGGACAACGAATCTGCGTCTCCGTCAAGAAGAGCAAAGCAGGCCGGGCCGTCTCAAGAAGGTGGTGGACGGCATTAAGGTTTGTATGGAGTCCGCGGATGTTGGCGAACTCCATAGTGAACGCGGTGGTGGGGTTATACGCCACTGAAGGACCTACTTTCTTTTTGTGCACTGTCATGAAGCCTGTGTGTAAGCATTAAGAAGGCCGAAAGGGAGTTGGCAGCGCTAACTCGCGCGCCGGTCATCGGATTTAGTATGACGTGAATGCTCAAGGTCATTTGCTCGGAGTAGGGCCTTATTTAAAATTTTAATGTCTTAAAAGTATCGGGAATTTGTACTAAATTATATCATTTATGTGAATTTAGGTATCTATCTATTTATTTATTCAATTGAAAAGTCGAAAGCTAATTGCTTTAATCAAATTTTTAAAACTAATTATTTGGTATAGTAACATACTGTATTTAGATAAATAAAACATAATAAAAATAAGCAACAACAAAAAGGATAAAACAACAAAATATAGATTTAAATGACAATAATAATATTAGATCACAAAAAAGAATATAAAATAATAACATTAAATAATAATCAACTGAGATATAAAAATATTTTTATTCTATACGTACAGTGTACAGTATGGTACTACCACATATAAGTTTATCCTTTATTCATTTCCTTTTATTTTCAACACAATTACACCGCAAAAAGTGACCCGATTACATTGATTATACGTAAGTCGTAAAGAACACAAGAATGATATTCGTCTGGTATGCAATGGTGAAACTATTTTCTACGCGATACTCCGTTTCTTTCTTGCAATCAAGGACATTTTCGGTTACCGGTATTAATACGGTAATCTTATTTAAGGGTAACCTTTATAATATTGGTTATCGTAATAACGGTTACCTAAATCAGAAAGGTAACCGAAATTCGTCGATACCGGTACCGTAATGCATAGCGGTTTTCGGTCCCTGATTTGAACACATCATATTATTCGCTATTAAATGACATATATTCCTATTCATTATTTTCTGATAATCCTTACAAAATATAAACTTGCAAGGTGTATAAATTTTTCTGATATGAAGTATATTCACAATATTCTGGATCCAAAAACAAGAGTTTACCAGACTATGGTCCTGTATTTGAAGTGTTTTTGCGAAAAAGAGAATTAAAAGCAGTCATTAAAATACAAAGAAATTGATTGATGATTCGTGATCGATGTTTAGTAAGCAAAATATACAATTGTTACATTTATTTTTCTTTTTTATAGTATAATTTGATTTTATTTACACTCTTAATTTTAGGGACTATACTATAAGTTATCTTGCCAAATAGCCCGTTTACAAGGACTGAGTTTCTCGCCTGTTTTCAGACGAGAATCATATGCCAAGCGTGCGAATAGCACAGTAAGAATAAGATAATCGTATTCTGGCAAATGTATGACACAATACCACTTTTTTACATCCTTATACAACAAAAACCATATACCGGGTATATCAAGACCGCGACCGAAAACGAAGCCAGGAGGTAGTATTAGTGATATCAAACACAATGCAAGTAAAAATTTTACAAAAAAAATCGTCAATTTTTTTTTGTTATTTTTTACATATCGTCGTATTTGAGTGATTAAACATAGTTTTTCTAAAATAATGACGTACATCGCTTAATTTTTAAACACGCAATGGTACGTAAGGGTTTACATTACTATTTTTGCATAAACTAGGTTTTTACCCCTCAAAAACGATGATTTTTTAAAAAATTGTAAAAAAAAATCCGTCGCTTATTTTGCAAAATATTTAGTTGCATTGTGTCTGTAGCCGCTAAAACTACCACCTGGCTTCGTTTTCGGTCGCGGTCTTGATATACCCTGTATAGGGGCATAGAACTTTTCCCGTGTAAATAGGACCTGTATTTCGAAGCGGCATTCTAGCAAAATTTAACAAAAAGATGACCTAAGATTTTCACTGACAAATATTATTTATTCTTTACTTTCCAGTGCATTTCCTTCTACAATAATACATGATATGTGGAACTTGTTTCATAGCAAAATATCTAAAACATAATATTTAAATTATCCAGTTTTAAATAAAAGCTGATATATCACCGACAATTTTTAAAATGGATTTATGACCAACTTTTTTATTAAACATCGCCAGTGTGCATCGTAATGGGCAATACTATGTCATCATATTCTCTACGTTACTATACCCTGAAATGGAATCAGAGATCAAAAATGTAAACAGAAGGGTTACCACTACAATAAAAATAAATTGCCATGGTAGTTTGTCGACAACCGTTAAAATGATAGGTTAGAATTATTCTCACCTGTTATATAAGTATAAAACATAGCCGAATTAAAATTCTTTGGTATAATATTTACATAAAATACAATTTCAATTTTTTTTTAAATGATGTGAAAAAAATGGTACGAAATTATGTTATGCTGCTGGCAATAAATAGAAATTCCTAACATTTGGCTCACTGAAATAAAACTTTATTATATTTAGCCTCTCCAATTACGAAAAAATATTTGTTATGAAGAAAACATGATTAATGAAGATGGTTTACAAGAAGTGACACCGCGGTGGTGGTATGGATGTGTTAAACATGTAATAACGTTCATTCAAGTGATATTGAAGGCTTGTGAACTGATAAGTGTGTGATTGATAAAATACTTTTTAAATAACAAACTAAATATATTTCGTTTTTGTTGGTGCTTTTCATTTTTACCATGTTAATCTAAAGGAAATTCTAAAACACAATATTCGCAACATTTGAATTTTTATTGGAAAATGTTTCCTAGCCCTGAAATGTCACTTTCACAATGACATTTGTTTGTTTACATTTTTGATCTCGGATTCGATTTCAGGGTATAATTTACAAAGACAACAACAGAATGCGGCTATGTTAAAGTCATGAAATAAATATTTTACTTAATATTTTGATTACATCATACATGATTTGATTGATTGAAGTGCGTGGTGGTCTGTTGGTAATGGACCAGACGCGGCTGCCTACATGTTCACGGTGGTCGCGGGTTCAAATCCCAGGGCACACCTCTGACTTTTCGGAGTTATGTGTGTATTGATAGTCAATCACCACGCACTTTAACGGTGAAGGAAAACATCGTCAGGAAACCTGCATACCGTAGCGATTTTAAAGAATTTCTACGGTATGTAAGTCCGCCAACCCGCACTAGGCCAGCGTGGTGGACTATATGGCCTAACCACTCTCAATCGATTCTCTCGATTGTAGAGTAGGCCCGTGCCCTGCAGTGGGACGTATATGGGCTGATATAGATAGATAGATATAGAATAATATTGATCATGAAAAAATAATCTTTACGGAATATATTATACAGTAAATATTCAACTTTAAAAATGATTTAATGTTAGTTTATTAGGTATATACAATTATTAACATCGCTTCTTATAAATGATAGTGAGAAGAGAGTTATTAATAAAAAATATTTCTGGTTACTAAAATGTCAAATCGCAGCATGAGTAAATACCTTAATAATTGTTATTGAATGATTTAATTTAGTTAGGCTAATTATTCTAGTGAAAACGTGTGTTGAAGATTTTACTCCACCTGTTTCTAAACAGAATAAATAATGGAAGATCATAAAACCATCAGAAATAACTGATTGTGTACTGAACCGTGTGTCGGGAATTACACGTGATGCAGAGCGGTAATAATGTTGATGTTTCGAGTGTTGGTAATAGTTGCGTATATTGTACCTATTCATATCTTCAACCAAGACACACCATATTTATGCAATACAAACGCCTGAATACTCAAACGCCAATTTAATATTACTATGCAGGTAACTACGTACGTCCGATAATTAGTTGTTGCTTCTCAATGGGACTTGCGTAGTAAAGTGCAACATAATATTTGTATGGCGTTTCAGTATTCAGGCGCAAGTCTGGATATTGAGCTATAGTCCTTAAAGTGCTTCACGGGCATTCGTTACATACTTTAAAATTTAAATCCTTATATATAATAATCCTTATATTATCTTCTCATAATATTAATTTACAATTGAATAAAAGCAATACAGATCATTCGAACTTGCACTTCATTGAATGAGTTATTTAATACATGCTTGTTTTTTTTTGTATGGTAGTTACTTAATAGTTTGTACATAATTTTTGCCTGGTTTCATAATAAGCTTGGAAGCAAGCGCCGACGATTAGCGCAATAACATAATCAATCTATTGGATTCTTAAATGTCACGCTAGGTGTCGGCGAACGTAACTGGACAGACGTATCAGAAAATATTATTATATGGTTGTATAATAAGTATGAAAGCCGTAAGAGCGGCGTCCAAGCTTATTATGAAACCAGGCAAAAATTATGTACAAACTATTAAGTAACTACCATACAAAAAAAACAAGCATGTATTAAATAACTCATTCATTCGAATCGTGAATCGCCGACCTTTTTGTTTTTTGGCGTTTTCACGCCATTGCATTTTCATGAGTAACTTTGCACTGGCAGAGCAATTTTCTAGGAAATTCAGCATACCAAGGTTGGAAGTTAGTTTTCCAGCAGCTTTAATATTCGCAGTCTGCTTTTTTAATTTATTTTTCAGTTTACAAATTTTGATTTTCGCCGCTCTTATTTTTGTATACATCTGTCTTTCCGTATTCGACTGATGGATTCTTATACCAGATGCTTTTTTTCCTGTAAATAAAATATATTTATATACTAAACTGCTAAGATGATGTCTAAGTATTTGTTATATAGAATAAGTTATTATTGTGTGTCATGCTAATCATCTATTGATATCTGAAGAAATAATTAATCACCTCACACAAAATGTACTAAGTAAATACAAATTTAAAAAAGTAATTACAGGGAAATCGTTATAATTATTATTTTATCAACTGATTATGGCATTTTACAATTTTTATTACTACGTACTTACAAATTGCATAGGCGTATGGAGTTAAAGCTTAGAAATAATATAGTAGATAGCAAATCAGTGTGATAATTGTAAGTAAATATTTTGACAGAAATAGGAATGATATGCATGCAAAACTTACTAAGAGCTTGCTCCTGTCTATTCTTCAACATTGGTGGTTGTGGGGGTGGCTCATTCATTACAGTGTCTGGGTCTGAAATGTGGAGAGTTATTGTTTTCAATAAATCGTCAAGTTCTCTAGTTTACTACTTCACTTAGAAAGACAGACTATTACATGCTGTCTATACTTTCATTCATAAAATATACAAACACAAAGCATATTGTTGTGCCCATACATCATTTGCCCCAGAACCAAGAGCAATGGAAAAATGCTTTTAATTTTTAGAATGATTAGTAAAGTCAGATAAAATACATATAATTTTTTAAATTCTGTTACAGCACAATGTACTGCACTGCATCTAGTGGTAAGCGTAAATGCCGTCCAGATAGAGTATCGAATGGCATCAAACGATGGTCTCTTGCCATCAAGTAGTTAACAAATAGATAAAAAAGTCTAACGTTTTTAAGAGATTCTCATGTTCTTCCACTCTTATTTTGCAACCGTTAAAAGAACCTAAAAACACCATGTTGCTCCATCAGCACTTCGAAGAAACTCCGGGACCTCACAAAGAACAAGCCGAAGTTCCTCCAGTGCGTAGCTTGTAAAAGCACTACTCGTTAAAAGTACCTAATATTTATTATATTAACATTAGGATTATAACAATATTTCTCTACTAAACATATAATAGTACCAAATAAATATGATGAATAATGATGTTTATCAGTATACTTATGGATTAAACAATAAAGTATATCACAAAAACTTGATTCAGTAACCAGCAAGTTTCCTAGAAATAGATAAAACAGAATATTATTATTTGCTTACAAGAGTCATTTAAATGTAGGAATGCTGTTACATGAAACTTATCTGTAGTTTTAATTTTTATATTTTTATTTTATATTGTTTTAGAAGTCCGTGGTGGCCTGTTGGTAAACGGATCATACGCAGATACCAAAACGTTCATGCTGGTCACGGGTTCGAATCTCAGGGCATGCCTCTGACTATTCAGAGTCACGTGTATTGATACTGGACTATATGGCCTAATCCCTTTTAATTGTGATTACCATTGCAGAGGACACCCATGCTCTGCAGTGGGATGTATTTGGACTGTAACTGTATGGTACAACCCTTAGCGTACATTTTAGTTTTTCTAATTATAATTAGCATGGATGTGCACGTTGTATACAGTTATTTATGCAAAACCTATTTTCAACACAAGTTAAAAACACTTAACAATGTTTTCAAGTAGTAAATCATCTTTTACAATTGTTGGTAATGTGTGTACCACATATGCACTTGATTTGATATCTGAAAATAATAAAAGTACATAAACTATGATATCTTTGTCTATATTTTATCATTTCACTAGCTATTAACATTGACCCAAAATTGATCAAATAATCAGTGTCAAGTCATCAATTTAGTTGTTGTGTTTTGTGTATTTGTTTTGTCTACTTTAGGACTCAGATATATTGTATATAAACTTTGCATTATAATAATATTTTTATGACAAGATTAAATACATATACATACATGGCTGTAGCAAGATTAAATTTATTACAATTACCTATGGATGTTGATGGCATTGGTAGATTAGCAAGAGTGTCTTCTGGTAAAGGCGTTTTGAAAAATGGTTTATCCACCTTTTCAGGTAAGAATGCTGAATTAAATAAGATGTCTTGTAAAATAACATTATGTGACACAACTTAAACATAACTTAAAGCAACAGAGTATGCTTTTATGTAAAATAATATATTTAAACTTACTTTGTATATTCAATGTTGGTACTGCAATATTGCTGAGTCTGTTGTTGCGGCAAAGATATCTTTCTTCAAAATGTGAGCGGCACACACGGCGGTTATTGTAGATGTGCTGATTGTCTAATGCCAAGATAGCACCACCGATTGCATACAACCAAGTGTTAAAGCGTTGTCTGTCTTTCTTCGGGCTTGGAAATCCATGGAGAATTTTATGTGTACCTAAAATTAAAAAAAAGCCCTTTACACTGACGTTAAACAATCTTTACACAAAATATTACCTATCGTAATGTAACTCGTAAACAATTTTTTCAGGAACAATTTTTTAGCATATAGTTGGTGAAAGAATTATTTATTAAAAAAACTATTTTCTTGGAGAATTGATATAATACAAAGAACATATAAGTATTGATTAAAATCCATTTTAATAGAATATTCTTTTATTAGATTATTATTATCATAATCAGCCTATTCACTAGTTGAATATATTTTTACAATGGCATTTGTAGGGATTTTTTATTTTTAATTATATTATGCATTTAAAATGTTTAGTTCACATCCAATACCTGTATCAATCTTTGTTTTTAATATTTTATAAATCAAACACATCAATGTAGTATTTAATACTTATGCAACATAATATGTACAGTGCCTCAATTTAATGAATCTGAAGGCGATAAAAAAATGTTCAATAAACCAAGTTGCAGTGAGCAATGAGGGAAGATTTAAAGAGGTTAGGTAGGGTAACATTTGTTATACTAAGGTAACAAGGCTTGTTTTTCGTTACTAAGCTATTGCGAGTTTCAACTAAGATGAATAACAAATAGTAGTGCTTATATTACTTAGTATCAAACAATAAAATGACTGAATTGCTAAGTTTTTAACGTGTTTGAACTCTAAACATATCGTTGATTCATTTTTGTGGAATTATTTGTAAAGTATTGATGAAATTCGTTAAGATGAACAAATAAATAACTAAAGGTGAAATAAACTTTCTATCTATGTATATTAAGTAATGATAAATATCTTTATAAAGAGAATTTCGACAAATGTATTCGTTATTACAGGGAGATAAAGGAGCTTTCGAGAAAATCGTGAAATCAATGAATTTGTTTTAATGAGGTTCGATAAGTGGTTAAAAACAGGTTGGAAAGATAACTTACCTTCGCCGTCTATACATCCAGGAACACAGCATGCATCTCGATGGGTCATGGTGACTCGGAAACACTTCACAATCACCAAAAACAAACACAACAAAAGGAGTCCTATCTCAGTTCTTAATGTAAAAACTACGAAATTCGCAGTAGACTGTCACAATTGAATGAATTTACCGGAGGAGCTTAAGCTCAACTCAACGGATAAACGCATTAAAGTGACCAATATTCACAAAAATTAAATCACAGCACTGCACCGGCGCAAACGACGCGACGCGATCCGTAGTAATTTTCGGAATGAGGAATAAAAATGACGTAACATGACGTTTTTTTTACCAGATTAAAACTGTGAAATAGCGACATCTGTTACCGCTGTGGCAAAGGCGGGCTTCTACGCCGGTCATTTCGTGTTACCAGTTGAAATGTATGAAGATTGAGGAGCCTGAATAATTGGGTATTTGACTGTTGTGGCAATAAATTATAAAATGTGTTGCATATGATAGCTTTTTGGTAAACAATAATTATAGGTATTTTTATTTACATTTATCTAAATTATAAATATTTAAATTGTCTAAAATAAGTTTGCCATTTTTTATCTGTTGATTAAATGTAACAAAACACGACAAGCTGTCATTGTGCAGCGTGTGATGTCACGATTTACAATTTTCATTCATCTCTGCCACTAAGATCATTCACCATTTATAAAGTGTGACGTAACTTTTTCAAAGTCACGTGACCCACCGTTTTGGTGACATATATGATGATAAAACTGAAAAATATGTTTACTCGTTATAAACAACTCTTTAAAAATAAATTAATAGTTTGAAGAGGTATAGAGGGATAATATCTAGACTTTAAAACACTTTTCAGAAATTAGTCAAATAGCCAATTATGATTTTAACACAGCTGACCATAGAGTACGTCTTACATATGACATAGAGACGTCACTCATTCAATTCAAGGCGCTATCTGGCGTTAAGTCAGAAAAACAATCCAAAAATACGTCCATAATATACAAACAATTTTCAAAATACATGGACACCCGAAGGATTATAGGGTATGGTCACAGAATACTAACAGAAGTCAAGCTTACATAACTTTAATTCATTTATTTCCAATGATTTTTATTTCACGAAACATACATGATACAATTAAAACACTACATTATTTACGATCGACCAACCACTCACGCTCGAAGCAACGTGGCCTTCACGCGGTAGCGTGAAACTCGCGCTCGCACTAATTTGAACCGATATGAAATATTGTGTAGACTGTAGGTGAACCCTGTCTATATGTGCGTTTATTTAGCGCGCTTTGTATGGAGCTTGACTTCTGTTAGTATTCTGTGGTTCATATTAGACACCAATACATTGTTGAAGACGAAAAAATATGTGTGAGTATATTTATGTATTATGTATACAGTTAACTGATTTAAAAGGTCAGTAATTATTAATGTTTATTAATGAATATCAGTTAAGAGATATTAACATACCTGATTTGTTTATTTGTTTTGAATAGAATGATTTCAAATGTAAGGGAAACTCTTTTAAACACTCATCAGACAAAAATGGTCTGATAAGTTTCTCAGTCGGCACTGCAGTACTGAGCAATCGATTTCCTTTTTTATTAAAACACTCACGGGTAAAATGAGAATCACATAAATACTTAATCTTATGCAACTTCTCAATTGGCAAATGGACTAAATCTTCATCACCCGTTGCCTTTACCCATAATCGACATCTGAAAGTAGTCACATTATTGAATTCAAATGTTTATTTTCTTGGAGCTAATGAGACAGATTTAATGCCTACCTATTTTAATGCTGCAGTTAACTTTTGAGAAATAATTTAAAGACCAACTGTTTTTATCTTAGGCAATATTTAGCAGATACAAGGTATTTTTGTATGTATTTCTAATGTGTATTGGAAACACGCTCACTCGTCTGCGTACTTACCTATTAAAATAGATGATTCTACGAATGAATTAAGTTTGTAATATTATGCATCATATATTATAATATGTATGTTATAATATGTATCTAGCTATTATAAACGGTTGACAATACGGATAGGCGCGCATGCTATCCGTCGAACCAATAACATTGTATATCACTGAATATCTAGATAATATAAGAATAGACATTGAAATTAAGTTTGAGAAAATTTGTGTTTTACTAACCGATCAGGGTCTAATGGAAATACTGTGAGGATTATTTTGGAGTAAGGAGTCTGTCGTACACCACAAAGAGTACATTTTCTATAATTGTAAAGAGCTAATTTCTTCATTACAACATATAAAAGATTGCAAATGATATAAATATTAATTACTTTCTGAAATCTAAAGATCACATAAAAATAAACTGAATTCAATAGAATAGGACTGACACTTCGACAGTTGATGTTATTGTTTTTTCCATTTATCCCATCGGAAAGGCAAAGGTCTGAGCCATACAGCCTAGTCCTTCGAGAGTTGACAGACGTATAATCGAAAGACAGGTTGTTATATCGTAATTGGCTATTTGACTAATTTCTGAAAAGTGTTTTAAAGTCTAGATATAATCACTCTATACCTCTTCAAACTATTAATTTATTTTTAAAGAGTTGTTTATAACGAATAAACATATTTTTCAGTTTTATCATCATATATGTCACCAAAACGGTAGGTCACGTGACTTTGAAAAAGTTACGTCACGCTTTATAAATGGTGAATGATCTTAGTGGCAGAGATGAATGAAAATTGAAAATCGTGACATCACACGATGCACAATGACAGCTTGTCGTGTTTTGTTACATTTAATCAACAGATAAAAAATGGCAAACTTATTTTAGATAATTTAAATATTTATAATTTAGATAAATGTAAATAAAAATACCTATAATTATTGTTTACCAAAAAGCTATCATATGCAACAAATTTTATAATTTATTGCCACAACAGTCAAATACCCAATTGGGTATTTTATTATAAGAAAGAAAAAATCTAAAAACTATAAATGTATATAGTAGAGCATTAAGCAATAAGTATATGTTTATTTCAGTTTTTATTTCCAAGGAATAAATTTTATAATTCGTTTTGAAAATTTCAATTTTTTTATCTGTCCTAAAAATATGTGAAACGTCTGCCGCCATGATGGATAACGATTCTACGTCATTCCGTAAGTAGATTACCCCCTCCGGTGTCCAAGAGCTCATACAAACACAGGTTGTTTACTGGTTGAGTGACGTATCATTTTAAAGGAACATGGCGCCTAGCGTTTTCACATATTTGCGCGCATAAATTTAAAATTTAAATTTTAAATGGTTTTTTATTGGACTTGCCGAGCGAATAAAAATTTGATATTTTTTTAAATAGTTTGTCTTAATCTTAGGAACAACTTAAAAGACTTTTTGAAAATGGGTAGAATACCCAATTGTTAATTTTTAAGGCCCAAAATAGATGTGTTCGAGCAATGCTCGGATTAAAAAGTACTGATAGCTGTAGATCATATTTCTGATAGCACAAAATTCTAACGCTACCATCACTGTATTAGTATGAAGCATTGATGTAGTATAACATAGATCGGCAATGTAAAAGAGATAGAATGATTTAAATCATACATTAAAGCGAGATGCGTGATGCGACCATACATTTACACGGAGAGCTAACCAGAGTGTATTCAGTTAGAACATTTTTTGGTTGTATGAAAAAAATAATTATCAAACAAGACGATAGATGGCAGTGTTAGCGAACATGATATAATTGTAATCATATTTTCATTTGACACTCCATTTTGCTCTTTGTGCTTTTTGGTCACGACGGTTCAATTCTAATATTTTTTTCTTTATTTTCTGGTCTTCATATTTTCGTCTTTCTTTTTTTTTTATATATATAATTTGAGATTTTTTTATGTGTTTGTATCTTTCCTGTTGGTACAAACGGTTTGTTTCCTGAACCTCTTTCTTACTTTTACTTGTGCGAGGCATTTTTAACTGTAATAATAAAAAAATTAATAAAATAAATGTATTTCTCTATTATTTGCACTTTTTAAAATTATCTTTATTATTGATCGTAAGAAGCATGAGTGCTCAAAAACAGTAGTAACAATAACCAACTTTACTAAGATATTAGATGTGAAGTCTAACAATGTTCAATATTTACACTGGCTATAAAAATGATCTACCAAAACAATGCTTGTTCAATATTCCTGGGCGGCGGAAATAGACGTCGCGAAGGTACTTAATCATCTGACCATTCGTACTGAAGAGACCTGCCACCATTAATG
This sequence comes from Deilephila elpenor, assembly GCA_949752805.1. Lineage (NCBI taxonomy): Eukaryota > Metazoa > Arthropoda > Insecta > Lepidoptera > Sphingidae > Deilephila > Deilephila elpenor. Next base: position 7,236,665 of record OX457119.1, read on the forward strand.
ACTAAGTATATAAGCAAGAACTAAACTTGGTTATTACACTGACAAGAACTACCGTATAGGTACAGAGATCATTCCCCTGGAAATATTTTCATTCCCCTAGATCATGAAAATAGGGGAATGAATTCTAGGGCAATGAAGTATTTCGATTTTCGAGGGAAATCTATTAGATTTTTCTGGAAATCATAACCACGGTTGGTGTATATCAGCACTTACGTAAAATTTGTATAAAAATATATATCAAACATAATTTTAATTGCAGAACTTACCAATTTTCCGGTACAAAGGCGAATGAATGTTTCCTGTGATCTTTTTCTCAAAATTGAAAATAATGCGTCGCCACTCCATAAATAACACACTCCCCCGCGATAGCGGTGCGTGGGCAACTAAGCCGTGGCGTAAGGCACACGGGGCTCATGGTTGAAGGAGAGGAGGAACAGCCTAACAGATTCAAAACAACATTTCATATCATTACGAGGCGAATGAACAATATAGTATGGTAATACTTCATACCATCTTTATGATTAAAATACGTAACACAAAAATATAGTACTTTAGGTAGTCTATTTACGCATATTTTTAAAGTATTTTATAATGTCAGTTATTAAATAATTCGACAATGAAGATGGGAACGGTGTGCAAACATTTAGAACTAATACTGTGGGACAGCTTGGGGAATGAATTTCGTGGTACTATTTTATTGATGTTCTTTAAATTTTATCACTAGTTGTAGTACTATCGTGTGATTACTTTCTTTTTTTCTTATTGAAATGATATAATTCCATTTACTATGTAATGAAGTGCGTGGTGGTCTGTTGGTAACGGACGTGACGCGGCTGCCTACATGTTCACGGTGGTCGCGGGTTCAAATCCCAGGGCACACCTCTGACTTTTCGGAGTTATGTGTGTATTGATAGTCAATCACCACGCACTATAACGGTGAAGGAAAACATCGTGAGGAAACCTGCATACCGTAGCGATTTTAAAGAATTTCTACGGTATGTAAGTCCGCCAACCCGCACTAGGCCAGCGTGGTGGACTATATGGCCTAACCACTCTCAATCGATTCTCTCGATTGTAGAGTAGGCCCGTGCCCTGCAGTGGGACGTATATGGGCTGATATAGATAGAACGAATCTTAAGATTGTGTCAGGGTTGCAAGGAATAAGAATTCATAATTATATTATGCGTCGATAGTTTACCAAATATTATATTTAATTTCCTTATAATGAAGATAGTTGTTTTGATGTTATTGATTGTATAATCTAGCATATCTATACATATAATAAAAATGTAAATGGTCGATGTCTGTACATGGAAGATATTTAAGAAATTTCAACGCGGGGGGTCTTTATAAAAGCAACAGAATCCAAAACAATTTTTTTTAGAATTTTTGTCTGTCTGTCTGTCTGTATGTTTGCTTGCGCATCACGCAAAAACTACTGCACCAAATGAGATGCGGTTTTCACAGTTGTATTGCTGCAGGTTCAACTTAAAAACTGGTATATGTTGTATTTGCATACAGGTGTTTCTTTTTGTTTGCTTGCACATTACTCATAAACTACCGCACCAAATGAGATGCGGTTTTCACAGTTATATTGCTGCAGGTTCAACTTAAAAACTGGTATATGTTGCATTTGCATACAGGATGTTTCTTTTTGTTTGCTTGCACATTACTCATAAACTACCGCATCAAATGAGATGCAGTTTTCACAATTACAATGGTGCAGGTCCAACTTAAAAACTGGTATATATTTCATTTACATACAGGATGTTTATTTTTGTTTCCTTGCACATTATTCAAAAACTACCGCACGCAATGAGATGCAGTTTTCACAATTATATAGGTACAAGTCCAACTTAAAAACTGGTAAATGTCTTATTTACATACAGGGTGTTTCTTTGTATTATGGAAGATAAATGAGAAAACTAATAGTTCCCATATTAACACTGGATTAACACTTGGCTACATTTTATCCAGATAAATTAAGTGTTCCCGTGGGATGAGGACGGAAATCCGATATATTTGTTACTTTTTATACTCAAAGGGATGCGATGGGCGTGGATTACATACCTTGAGTGAGAATGAGATAGGACGGGCGGGATATAACGGGACGGGATGAGAAATACGAAATAATGTATACATGTATATTTTTTTAAACAAAGTTAATCACGCAAACGAAGTTAGCGGGCAGAAGCTAGTTACTAATAAAAATATTAAATTTGCTTTTCCAATTTGTAGTTTTTTCATTCCTAAAGTAAATTTAATCATTCCCCAAAAACCTCAAAATGTAACTATGAATATCTTTTTAGTTATTTTGCAGATTTAAGTGTTCTTTATGCCAAAATATTTCGTTTTAATTCTATTTTTTTTCCTGTACCATGAAATAGAAAAAAAGTGGTAAACATTTTGGATTCTCAAATACAGCTAATCGAGTGAGACGAGAATCACTTCTACAAATGAGCTTTCATGTCATGATTTATGTGACATGCTCCATTGTGCTCCCATTATTATCTATTATGTAGAACTGTCAAAAAGTCTATTGTCTATACATGGACACCGGAAGGGTTATGTGTACTCTGTGGTGTCAACTGTCAAATTAAAGTCTGCTAACTTCTGTTTCGTCATTCGTTTAAAAAATAGAGTATACTGGCAAAAAAAAAGTATCTTCGGTCCGTGACCTCGGTATATTACTAGACGACAAGCTCCATCTTGATAAACATATTGATACAATCGTAAATAAAGCGTACCGAATGTTCGGTTTCGTCATGAGATCCGCGGTGGACTTCATTCGTCCCGACACTTATATTCATTTATATATATCTTTGGTTAGGTCTCAGTTGGAATATGCTGTAATGGTATGGAATCCCCTCTACAAGAAGTACGATGATTTTATTGAAAATGTCCAACGCAAATTTCTCAGAACAATGCATTACCGTTGTTATCATAAATATGTTTCCCATGATACACTAACTAAGAAATCAAATCAAATCAAATCAAATCAAAATATTCTTTATTCAAGTAGTCTTTAACAAGATCTTTTGAATCGTTAATTTCTGCTACCACCGCTTTGGAACGTGTTGTAGCTGTGAAGAAGAAACGGCGCAAGAAACTCCCTCAGCAACACGAACTGTCTTCTTTTTTTTCCTCTCTTTTCTTTTCTTTCTTTTTTTTTTTTAAAGGCCAGTTTAAAATACAAAGGTTGATTTATATAACAGGTTTATGTCACAATTTTCTCTGTATATATAATTTTATTATGTCAATTGTCTTAATTTTAATAGAAATTGAGCAATTTATTCCCAAGCAGTTTTGTCTTCCAAATAGTCAGAAATACTATAATATGCCTTTTTACAGAGTTTTACTTTAATTATATTTTTAAACTTGTTAATTGGAAGTTCTCTAATACCATTGGGAAGTTTGTTAAAGAAGCGTACACTTTGACCCATAAAAGAACTATTTATCTTGTGGAGACGAGTAACATGGGAGGCAAGATTATGTTTGTTCCTAGTATTCTTACTATGAAAGTCATATAAATTCACGAGCCTGAAATCCAGACGCATTTTTCTTGAAACAAAATTTCTTTTTGATTTGTGTAACAATAGATATGACTGTTTAGATTTAATAAATAGTATTTGTTATTTTGTATCTAGAACTGTAATGTCACGTGATGTGCGCATAAGGCCATTATTTGCTGTCTCGTCTTGCCGTACCAATGCAGGAGTGCGCGCACCTTTGTGCCGTTTAATGATTAACTATAATATACTTTTTCACAACATAGATATATTCACATTATCACCCATCAAATTCAAACTTTCATTAATTAAAGTCATTCAAACTTTAGAAATTGAGTGACATGTTTTTGTTTTTGTACCAATTCAATGTTTACCATGATGTCACAAATATTATGTTACTAGTGTTAATTAGTATGTATGTAGGTAATTGTAATAATGAATTAAATATAAGTATACCTAACGCTAGATTTAATCATCTGTGAATAACGTAGTTAGTTGCGCATTTAATTGTATCTAGAATTATGTACCCTTTATTGAAGTGAAACTTCTTTATCGGGGTTGGAAAAAATTTTTCGTTACGCGTCACATTCTTCCGTTACGCGCCATCTTTTTTTATTTAGTAAATTAGTACCCACTTCAGTAAGCCACACCCCCAACCGTTTCCAAGCCCCACCCAAAATTTTAAGTCCGACCCACTTTTTTGTAATTTGATCCTTACCCCCCTCTGGCCTTCCCCCACCCTAAATCCAAAACAGTGCCCAATAGCCTCCCCACGAAACCTCCCCCCCCCCGCTTACCCCCACCCTAAAATTTTTACCTCACCCCCCCCTAAACCTATCTCGCCAATAAAGGTCGTGGACCCACCGAGCTTGGTATCCTCGGAACCGTCCCGGTGAGGGCTACAAATTGGCCCCGATAGAAATCCCAAATTCCCTCAAAAATTTCCCCCCTCCTCAACTTAAACTTTATTTAATTTAGCTTTATTTTACCAATTCTGTAAATTTGTAAATAGTAGATCATTTTTCGAAAAATGATGTCATAAAGAAGTTTCACTTCTTACGTGTGTACACTAATACACACACACATTTTTTTTATAAAAATGTGTAACTGTTTGTTTTCCCAAATAAAACAAACAAAAAAAAAAAAAAGAAAAGAGACAGTTAATGGATAATTTAAGAAATATATAAAAACTATTCTTAGTGTGTGTATAGATTACAATTTTATGAAATGTGACATCTATAAAAAAGAAAACATAATATTTCAGCAAGATTTGTCGTGTAGATTCTTTTTATTTAATGGTTTCTTAGATTTACGCGAATGTTACACATTGAAATAAAACTATTTTATACGGATTTTATCGCGATTTGGTTTAATTCTTACATTTTTTAACTTCCCGACGTTTCGATTACTTTACAGCTTTCGTGGTCACGGCGGGCGGTCTTTTTATTTAATTATTGTATATTATAAAGATATAAATAAAATATTAGTTGGAAAAATAACTGACTTTGACCAATGCGATAATATTCAATTAATAGCACATAATTATTATGTTAAAACACAAAAAAAAAACTTAAATAAATTATATTAATGTTTATTTCATGGTTGTCTTTATTGGATTTTCGATGGGAAGAATAGAAAAATCTTCCTGTCACGAATCCACAAAATCATTATCCTGTTTAAAATTAATATGAAAACTACAAGTATATTATAGGTGCCATTGATAGATAGTTACCAAATTAAGCGAGAGATGTCGTTAAGTGTGCAAAATCGTGACTGATATCTCTATCTCAGATATCTAATGTACTCTGTGGAGCTAACTATAGCGATTTTGTATCTAATTAAGTCAATGATGGTAAGTTACCATCATTGACTATAGTGTTGAGTAGGACATGACTTGAAAAAGAGTTTGTAAGAGTAGCCTCATTTTTGTACTGAGCCAGTACAATGTCCCACTTCAATTGAAGCGAGGCGTACTGACGCTTGTCAATACGTTAGATAGTTTGAAGGTATTAGTACAAATATTAGTACTGTCTGACACAGTGCTTCTCCGTCATATAAAATATTCCTCTCTCCCTCGTTTGAAGCACGATCATGTAAATGACGTAGTACCGGGACACAAAATATGAAGTAGTACACTTTAAAAAGTTGAGCCGCTCTTACATTTTGACGTCATATCCGGGACAAATGTACTACCTCTTGTATGTCCTACTCAACACTAATTGACTAATAAGTTACCATTGGTAACACTATTTAAATGTCAAAGTAAACACCATAGATTATAGTAATATACGTTTGGGTGTGAAGAGGTAACAAACATCTATATATAATAGTAGTATAAGTAACACACATCCAATTACAGGTTCTCACGGGTAAAAACAGAGAAAGCTGTAGAAATCTTAGGATTATAGTTATAAATTAGATTATTAATGCTAGAAAGGTTTTGTAGAAGTATCTCATGTGACATATTCAACATTATTTGTTGCCATTTTTACATAGAGAAGTTAGTCGGGTTATTTTCTTATCCAACATAGTATGTATGTTAAAGAAATTCTTTCATGCATAATTTCACTATGGATGATCAACTGCGTATGTAATGAAATAAATTTTAATAAAAACTTAATATGTTTTAATAAAAACTTAATATGTTTTAATAAAAACTTACCCAAGTTAAGAGTAGGAAAAGAAGTCTTAGCTAGACGCTTAGATTGGGGGTAAAAAAAGCGTTCTTCAAAATGATTATTACAAATACGACAATTTGTGTATATATCATCATTGGTCTTGTCCTCCAACTTTGATCCAACTATTTTTTTCCATTCCAAAAACCGTTCTAAAGATGATTCTGGTTTTGGAAATCGATGTAAAACATCTGAAATAAAATGTTGTGCAAAGATTATCTCATTGTTCATTTCAGATATGTCTTGCAATCTATACTAATACTAATATTATAAAGAGGAAAGATTTGATTATTTTTTGGATTAAAGAGGCTCCGAAAATACTTGACCGATTTGAAAAATTATTTCACTGTTGGGAAGCTACACTATCCCCGGTGAACAAGGCTATATTTTATCCGGGTATGTGAAGAACGCCTATACATATATAAATATACTTGATATCAAATAAGTCAAGCCACCCAGACTTAGCAAAGAATAATAAGTTCTAAGTTAAATTATAATTAAATGCAAGTAGCAGTAAACATACCAAACTGATGACAACCGAAAACACAGCACTCTCTTCGTGGCATCTTTTCAAGGCAAATCTATTCACAAAGCGAAAACAAATCCGTATTCAGCAGCCGTGGTTTATCATTCACAAGGAAGATATCAGTCCAGGTAGCGAGCCGTAATTATCGTGTGGTAGAAGATATCGGGAGGGTCAGTATGTGTCACAATGAGAAAATATCAACAGGAATCAGAAACGAGAAATTGCGAGAAATGAAAAAGTTTTGAACAGTTTTGAAAATTTTCAAAAATGACATAACTGCCTATCTATGGCTCAGCCCATAGATGATAGACTGATTGTTAGTTTTTGTGTAAGGACTCATTTAAAATTACTTTAATTAAAATATGATTGCAAAATGTTTAAATTAATAAATACGTTAGTGTGTATAATATCATATATAAAAATTGCTGAATTTATTATTGTTACATCAATGCGTACGCCATCTAGTGTTGTTGAGTGTAATTACCATACAATTTATTCCCGTGCTCACGTTTAGATGGCGTTACGTGCTCATGAATATTTTGTATTCTTTTTTCCTTCTAAGTTGCACGCCTATGGTAAACACATTTCGTTACGATAGTTTGGTGGAGTTATTTTTGCAATCTTTTTGTTATTTATGGCTTTTAAAGTTGTGTGAGAAGTATGTTGTTCACCATTATCTACAACTACAATCAAATAAAAAGTGATACGGATTCTACAATTCAATAAAAACAACATCTTATTATCAGTATCAGGTATTCTTTTGAAACAAATTCATACTTTTATTTATATTTCAATCATTAGCTTATTATTCTTAAATATATCGTATAAGTTTTACATAAAATCATTTTTTAAATCTTATTTGGTGTTTATAAATTATTTTTATTTCTAACTTAAATTTAGATTAGAAGGAGGCAATTTTGCGTTTGGAAATTGTTAACTTTTGTATACTTACCTGGGTACTGTATACCTATAACTAAAAAAAGTGTTTACTTTGTTTTAGATGACATACACATCAAAGAAAGAGTGGAAACCTTGGTCTGTGAACTTGAAGTTTTGGTACAAATGTATCTCTTAGTTCAGAAAGGCATTATTTACCCATCAGTAAGACAGAATTGCGGAAAAAGAACTGAAGCCATTTATTATAATAATTAATGTGCGTGATGACGAAAGCGACAGTGACAACTCTTTTGAGGGAATATAAATTTTGGAGTCTGATTTTGACTACAAAGATTAAAATTTGATGCTTATAAATACACTCTTATTTCATTGTCAATCCTGAATTTGATTTTTTTCTTGTGTTTCAACAGAAATAAATGCCCCAACATAAAAATTATAGGATTGTTTTATTTATACCAATCAACAGCAATTTGTTAAGCCTAAATGAATCATCGTAGTATATAATTAATTTACCTCAACTGACCCAGTGTAATCTCAGGCATTATATACTTAACAAAACTAATTAATATAAAAGTAGTAAGCAATTATTATTGTTGTTGTAATCATTTAATTGTACCTAAGGCGTAATAATTATTATCATCAGCCCGCTGCCGTCCACTGTTGGAAATAGGCCCCTCCCAAGGTACTTAATGCATGCAGTCGCTGGCGGTTCTCTTGTGGAAGTCGTCCCACACTATGTTGGCCAAGATATTTACGTAATATTTACAGTGCATATTAATTGTTCAAGTTTGTGTACTAGAAGTGAATTTTAACATAAAGAATAAATTAAATGAATATAGAAAAATAATTAAGTATCAAAATTAGTTTTCCAACTATTTTCAGATAGCTACTCAAGTTTTAAATTGATTCACACGAGTGTACCCAAATACAGAGATGGCGCTGCAAGTCTTACATATGGAGCTTCTGTATGTCTTAATAGGTTTTATATTTAGGACACAAAATTTATTCAAATAAAACTCCCATTTGATAACATTTACTTTTTTCGTTTATTGTGAGTTATATAAAAAATGCTTTGTTGGTATCTTGCTCGCAGTTCGCCCCAACCGTGTGAGGTGCTGATAAATTATTTATTAATAATGTTTTAAATACTGCTGTGAACATCGAGCAAGTTGGTGAAGTGTTACTTTATATGTAACAGAAAATATGTTCTAATGGATCCTGGTTAATATTTCTTGTCAACAGACTACTTACTTTGTGTAGTTTATTTAAATATAAAAACATTGATATTAGTATTAAACTTCATATACTTGATACATTATACGGACAAGCACAAACACATAAAATTAAATATGAAAATAAAGCCCATCATATTATGATGTATTCTGTGATTGTGTGAGTAACTTTAATAGCTGTCTGGGTTTGTAGTAATGGTTAAATTAAATAAAAGCACTTACCAATATTCAACGTCGGAACAGCATTTTTAGTGAGACGACCACTGTTCGATACATATGTTTTTTCAAAATGATTATCACATATGCGTATGTTGTTGTAAATATAATTGTCACCCTTGGCTTTATCTATTTCACTCACCACCATTTTCCACTGAGTAAATTTTTCTGAAGAAGAATCCGGTGATGGAAAATGATGAACTATTCCTGAAAGCAAGTTTATAGTTTAAACTATCTATATTGGGTGTCAAAAAAATCCATAAGAAATAACTTATAAAATCTTACCTATAAAAGGAGTACATCCAAAGTAGCACATTAAAGCAGACTTTCTTGGCATTTTAAATGATTTGGAAGTCTATATCAATAAGCAAGAACGAAATCCAGCATGCACAGCGGTAGTCAAATCGTAAAGGTATCGTAACGGAGTCCGTGGGAGAAGCAAGTTAATACGTGTAACACAGATATCAAATCAATTAGCACAATCTTTAGTCGTAAATATCAGGAGACAAATAACAAGAACCAAACACTACGCAGCTAACAAGTAACAACTGATGAGCAACTGTAAAAGTTTGGAACTGCCACCCACTGGGCACTGGACACTAGTGTTGCACATCAATAGTCGACTATTGCTAAACTATCGATAGTCTATCGATAGGTGACGTCATATCGATAGCCTATCGATAGTATCGATATTATCGATAGTATCGATTCTATCAGTAGTGTGATATGGGCAATAGTATTGATATACAAAAATAGTATCGATAGTATCGATACTATCGAAGGCCAGTATTGCTCCTAAAGCAATACTATCGATAGTATCGATAGCTCACACTATCGATAATTTAATAAACTGCGATAGTATTGCCTTCCAATATTCAATTACATAGCCAGTATATTTCTTATTAAAAAAGAAAACTTATTAATCCTAAAGAGCATAATAACACACTATGCACAGTGAGTGAGAATAATTTAACACTACTTTCTACAAAAGCTATAATTCGGAAACGATAATATCGGCGGTTATTAGGCGGTTACTATCGATAGTTTTACAAACTATCGATAGTATTGATAGTTTTTATTATTTAATACAACGATACTATCGATAATATCGATAGTATCGATAGTATTACTTAAAATATATCGATATTGTCGATACTATCGATAGTAATATTATGTAATAGTATCGATCCTATCGATACTATTACTTCTAATCAATAGTATTTGTTTATTTATGATATCGATAGAATCGATAGTATCGATATTAACAATAATATCGATAGCACTATCGATATTGTTACTAGTTTTCGAGGTCAACTATCGATAGGGTAACTATCGATAGTTGGGCAACTCTACTGGACACCGTCGCTGTCCGATTCGTCATCATTGACGTTTCGTTTCACGGAACATTAAGACAAATTACTTTTTACTAAGAATTAATTTTTATTCCCTTATTATAATATTATTATATATACAAAAAAAATTAATAAATATGTTAATATAGTATGCGTAAAGAATATGTAATATTTTTTTATTTATTATATACAACCAGCGACATCTATCGGCATAAAAAAAAGAATTCAAAGTATTAATTTTTCGGTACCTAAGTGCTAGAGGGCGACACTTTGTATGGATCTATACGTATGGATAGTGTTATGGGTATATTATTGTATGGAAGTTTCACTGCCTTGGTGTAAACGGGCGTTTGGATCGGCCATAGTATAGTAATCCACTGGGTACTTATTTATTGACACAAAGTTAACAAGTACAAGGACAGGCAGAAGTTAGTGTGATTTATATGTTAAAATACATGTTTCTTTGAATATATTACCAGATGGTGCATTTTAAGGCATACCATTTCATACATTCTAAGCATAGATTATTATTATAATATAGAGATAACATTACCCAAATAATTATTTTCATAAATAATGGTTACAATCATTATGCCCACATATGTCTCACAAGGTGGTGAGTTTGGTGATTTTGCATTTGAGTTAGTAACTAAAGCCAATGCAGCCATATTATTTTATAAAATAATAATACAATTACAGAATTAATCTATCAGAAGTGAGAGATATCTATTGGAATATCTTCGTATTGCATAGCTGGATTATTAACATGTTTTTCTCGTTCAGTGTGAGTCCAATAGGTATCAGAGTTATGATTTACAGGATTAGACCATATATTGGCCAAATATTCTTGCAAATCAGACAGAACAGGTGTTAAGACTTCTGTATGGGGTTTTGCTATTTGGTTACTTGTTATAGACCTTAGGTTATGATGAAACTTCTTTTCATTATTATGGAAAACGCTACTTTGTTTTTTCCTCAGTGTATATTTCGTAAGTAGGTTACTAGCTTTTGTAACTATTTGTTTCAGAGTATCAAGAAAATAAGTTAGCTGTGAGTTAGGCTGTTCGTGAATGGAGCTGGTGAGGGTGGCGGGCGCACTTGGGCTAGTGTTGAGTAGGACATACAAGAGGTAGTACATTTGTCCCGTACATGACGTCAAAATGTAAGAGCGGCTCAACTTTTTAAAGTGTACTACTTCATATTTTGTGTCCCGGTACTCGTTACACTACGTAATTAACTATTGGATGAGAGTGAGAGGGAGTGATGCACATGCTAACAATACTACGTCAATAACACGGTCGTGCTTCAAACGAGGGAGAGAGGAATATTTTAATTGTACTAATACCTTCAAACTATGTAACGTATTGACAAGCGTCAGTACCCCTCAAAGAGTACAGTACTCCTCGCTTCAATTGAAGTGGGACATTGTACTGGCTCGGTACAAAAATGAGGCTACTCTTACAAACTCTTTTTCAAGTCATGTCCTACTCAACACTAACTTGGGCGCCTGCTGCCCAATACTGATGGTCCTGGCATCCCTTGCCGAAACCTATACGCTGGAGTCCCGTTTGGGCCGGGTCCTTGAGCGCTCGCTGCGTCCGCCTGCTGCATCGTCCGCAGCGCATGGTGGCGCAGCGAATTATCAGGGGCTACCGCACGGTCTCGCACGAGGCGGCCTGCGTATTGGCGGGAACTGTGCCCTGGGTGCTGGATGCGAAAACCCTCTCGTCAGCTTTCTTCCGACGAGAGGAGGCGCACAGTGGGCTGAAAATCACAGTTCTGATTTTCTCCACTCTTCGTTTCCTTTTCAAGCTATACTTCTATGGAATGCGAAGTCAGGACGTCCACAACCCGCCTTAGATTTAAAATTAAAGTCCGTGAATTGCTGCTCAAAGAAGTTGCAGAATCCCCTCAATAGTTCTTTGTACATTCGTATATATAGTACATACATTCGTATATTCGTATATATATATTTATTTATTTATTTATGTAATTGTATATATATATTATCCTATTTATCTACTTGTATTTTTATATTATTATTTATTTTCTCCTTATGTTTAAATTAAGTATTCATACCCCTACTTCAGCTCATTTCTACATCACCTAAAGGTCGACTGGGAGATAATGCCTCTGGCATTAAGTCCGCCTTGTAAACTTTTGTATATGAAGTTTAATAAAAAAAAAAATCGCGTTTCATAGACATTCAAATTTTTTTTCCAATTTGACGTGTTTTTTAATTGGAATCTATTAAAACATGCTTGTTCATGATACCTTTTAAGTATGAAGATATAAATCACAGGAAAAGGTACACTTACAATTTTTTTCAAAAATGTTGTATGGAGAAAACCATAAAATAAGGTATATCTCGGATGGCACAAGAATGGCCGTTATTTCCTCTCGCATGATTTTTGTTCTATTTTTTTGCAATTTTTTTATGTATCACACCACAGGGGGCAAAGCGCGGCTTTTGAGAAAAGAAATCATATCAAACAAAAAAATATTATTTCCGTTGACTTCAATCTTGGTTGGCAAATTTGAACCACATGTCTCTAAAAATAATAAATAGCGGTCACAAAACAACTTTATTGCTGGTAAACCCTCCCAATTTCACAATAATAAATAATACGCGGCTTATATCAAAGGAATATTTTTTTACCTGATTTGTTTATGACACACAAATCGGTCTTGGATACTCGAACTATTCTCATTGTTATCTACTAACGAATGTTTTTATCTTTTTGTAAATATGTTAAGTAAATGAAAAAAAAAAGATCAATAAAATTTAGTAATTTATTTATTAATTTATTCGAATAGTACGACTATACAAAATCAATTACACTACTCAGAAACAATTGTGGTTAAAGAAGTTTATTTTATCAAAATAAATTTACATTTCACTTTATGAGATAAGTACACTAATAACTAGGGCTAACATCAGAGTATACTATAAATAACGTATTTATTAATTCTAATATGAAAACTTTAGCCGTATTTGAATACAAAGCAAAAACATGAATGTGGGTAGGACTAATAGAAAATGGGTTTTAACAAACAGAATAACTATTGGCTCGAATATGGCTGCCAATTAATAAAATATAAGGAACAAAACATAACATAACAAAATATAACAATGCACACATTACACATAAACAAAATATAAGGTTATTAATATAAATATAAAACGTATAAAAAAGCCACTCACATATTTCATAATATTTTGTCTGTTCCCATCACTAATAGCGTGCTTTTTCAATTTATTACTCGTATTAATATAGTTTCAATGAGTATACTGATACTTACTCTAATACAACATTAATAACATGCACAGACTCATCCACTGAAACTTACCATAATAATTATAAAAAAATAATTCTTCATTGTCTTAATTACAATTTTTACAATAAATCTTGTTAACTTTGCTCTTATCTTCATCGCTATCACTTAATTCTGAATCTATTTCAGATTCTGAATCCAATTGAGAAACATCGCAAAATTCTATTTCGGATTCTCTCTGGCTCTCTAAAAGAGTTAAAGTGTCTGCAAAAAGAGTTGTCCTTTTCTTTTTGTCCATTACAGGTCTGGTTGCTGAAATATAAGGGTCTGAAGAGAGCAAAAGCATGTTTAATATATCCTCGTTACATTTCTTCCTGCACATTTTTCGGGAATGGTGCTCTCTAAATCTTCGAAAATCCTTATTACGAGCCTCTGATGCTTCTTCTGATAAACTACCAATTGGTACTATTGCGTTATTGGCAATGATATCCGAACCATGTACCAATAACTTATGGACAGTAGAAGGCATGTAGTACCAACTGTAGAATTCTACATACCGTTTTGCTGTATCCATGGAATACTCTTTGAATTTCTGCGTATTGATATACTCTTCACATGTAATGGCTTGTAAAAGAACAGCGAATCTATGGATCAATTCTTCATCCAGACCTGTGATATTTGCGGTTTTTCTCGGGTTTTCAAAGAACTTCCTGGCTGTATTTCCATCATTCGTAGTTCCAGATCCTTGTTTTACTACATCTATCAATAAGTTAAGCTCTTCTTTAAATCCATCTTGTATTTGTTTTTTACGCGACTCAAGTGCCAATTTTTCCTCTCCTTTCACGGCCCATTTCTTCAGGTCTTGCCTGTATGCAATGTGCAAAAGACATTCCATGCATTTAATGCGGGCGTGTAAAGGAGACAATCCGAATTTCAAGAGGTGTTCAGAGACAGGCCTTTTTATAACTTTATTTAAATTATTCATATCTGACGGCTTTGCTAAGCACAGATAGCACGTAGCACTAGATTGGGCATCAGTAATGTAAGTACAAACTTTGCCATCTATCATAGTCATCATTAATTTATGAAAAAAATTTATTTCGTTACAGTCTGTAGTTGTTAGGTCTTCAATTTCCTTCAAATGTTCAGTTACCACAAGTTTATTTTCTTTAACAAAACTAAACTGCACTGGACGACAAAAATGTGCTGAACAGGGCTTTGGATTTTGCCATACGACTTCGTTACCATCGGTCAGCTTTAACGGAACTAACGAGGTCATGAAAATCACTGGAATCATTATATTCGTCTTCTATTTTCTGTTTATACCTGCTCTGGTTCGATGCATCATCAAAACCCCACTTGGACACTAAAATAAGTTCTTTTCTATCGCCACATACAGGTACACTTTTCAAAATCCTTCTAACTGTTAAATCTAGAAGAGCCTGAAGGGAAATTTTGGCTGTTGTATCTGTAACTGTAATTGTCTCCTTGTCAGGATAACACTGAGATTTAGCTTTCTGAATCTTATAGTATGATGGGTACAATTCCATCGCACCTTCCCGAATTGCTGTTTCCCTTAATGTTATATATTGCCACTTAGACAACTTTAATGATAAATATAGAGCAAGTGCTTTCTCCGGTGTAAAAACAGGCTTGGGGCATGATTTTTTAAATGGTAATTGCGTTAAACTTATCAGCAGCTTCTGGATGTTTTATCATATACTCAATAGCAGCAGCTGTACTGTCCAAACCTTCTTGTCTCATTTTTCGCACAGTAGCGTATGCAAGTTCACTGGACTCACATTCTATTTGACTTTCAGTCCTTCTCTTCTTTTGCTTCATTGCTAAGTCTTGAAATGGTTTTCGTGGCAAACGCTTCTTACTTGTGTGTGGTGCACCGGACGAAGATGTGGAAGGGACTGGACTTTCGAGGGTGATATGAGATTCGGATGCCCCAACATCTGATGCCTTCGGTTCTGCAATGCAACTTGGCCAATCGATGTCACACTGAAGCCAGTCCTCATAATCTTTCAAAAAATCTTCTAATTTTCGATGAGATCGCTTCAATTTTTTCACAAGGGTATGAGTAAATCTTCTACAGTATAATTTCAACGTAATACTGTCTTCATCTGAAAGATTTAAATTCAAACATGAAACGACATTGTTATACAGCGTGATATTGACATATGTGACATAATTTTATCCACATGTTCGTGACCACCCCAGGAAACATTGTACTAAGTTACATAAAAATCCACCTGGTAGTTTTGTCAAAAATCACGATTTTGTATTTCGCAATTTTCGATCACTCTGTACATGCACGAATAGTTTTGCCGCTCAGCTGTCAAAGAACTTTGACCCCGCAAACATAAAACTTGGCGAAATACAGATCACTCAATATGTTCTACACTAAAATAATTATTATTAATGTAGTCTAGAACATAATGTGAGTGATCGTTATTTTATAAGTAAGTACTTATGATTAACTGGGGTTTAACAGTTCACCTTTTAGTAAGGATTTAATCAAATACATACACTAATTACTAGGTACTCTCAAATTCCAATACTATCAAAATGGCATTACATTAAAAGGTTTCTTGAATATCGGACATACATACAAAGCATTTTAATTGCACAATACAAATACTTAAATTGTAATCATAATCATCAAAAAAAACTATTCTCCGGCACGTGAAAATCGGTCCAAATAAAAATACGTGAATAAAACTATGCATCAAGAATAAAATTTATTTCAGCTTTATTTTTAAACAATATGCATTCAATTTCAAGTAATGTTTGAATCCAACACGCAATATTTCAATTTAACATTTTCAAAACAATTTTACGTAAACGTATCATAACGCGCCATGTTTCTTCTGTACTTTGAATCTACTATAATCACTTGTTGCCAGATCATACATCTTTTTATATCATAATATGCTGTCCCTTTTTCGCCCTTGGAGTAAGTATAATTATTATAAGAAAGTGACAGCATACGAAACATTTTTGAAGTCGTGTTGTGAAATTATTCGAGGACACTTAGTCGATATTTTTTATCTCAATATTATTTAATTTGAGTTGACTGGAAACTTAATAATATTTCAGAAATATCATGGTAATTCGTTTTTATTGCTTACGGTTGGTTTTAATAATTTGGAACATCTTCAATAATTCAAACCCAACCGGTCATCAAGGGGTTTTTAGCATACTGATATGTTGGCGTAGGTATTGCTAGGGACCCAGCTCGGCCACAATATACGGAATGATATACCTCTCTCGGCTTCCCCGGGGTATCGAAAGGGGAGCTTAAAGCTTTTCATCTTGAACAAAAATAAAATTTACAAAGATATCTGACTACATTTCCTGAAAATGACAATAACTTGACAATATTTAATATTTCCAAAGTAAACCACTTTGAGAAATCGCAATTTTATACAAAATACACGTATGCATTCGCTGCTGTAGATTGTTTTATTTTATTAATGAACTACTTATATTACGGGTAAAATTGCTTAGAAAAGTAAAGTTGACACATTTGACTAAACTACAAATAATCGATATCGATTTCAAGATATTGTAGTCACGGCTCTTATTTTAAACTACCAATCACATAAAATATTTTTCTACGCCAATCAGAGTATCTCATTTTAAATACTATTGTCCAATCCAGTTACGTAATTACTGCATCAACCAATCCATCCAATCAATTCTTAGGGATCTTCAACTTTTTAGCAAATCCTAATGTATAGCGGCGCGGCGGCACGCTCAGTGTTCGGTTAATTGCGTTCAATTAGTAATGTAAACAAATACACGCGCGCACGCAGAAATCGCCATTTTGATAGTATTTTAAATTCTGTTGTTATTTGTATTTTGTGTTAAGTAAGTGAATAGTTAAGAGTGTTTAAGTGATAGAAACACATATTGCAATTAAGTACTTTATTATTTAGGTGTTCGTATTAGTGTTTATAAGTACATTTTAGTTTTTGTAGATTTAAGTTGTTCAGTATTATTGTATTGCGCGTATTCTTAATACAATAACGAATACTAATAGTACTGTGGACTGCACAAATATGGTGTTGTTGTATGGTGAGTGTAATCAAAACGCCGCGCCGTCATGGCCCTCAGAACAAATTGTGAGAGTTTTGGTGTGAATTTGAATTAGTTAATTTTATGTTTTTATGTGTTGTGTGATTACTATGAAAAATATGTGACTTGGGAAGATTATTCCCGCGATTGCAGCGCCGCCCGTGCTAGCGGGTCGGCTGTTTTTATAAACGCGGGAATATTGCGATTTTCCTATACAACGTTATTTTTTGTATACCATAAAGCCGAAACACCCAAATTAGATTTTGGTATAAAAGATCAAATAAAATAGAAAAATAATAATAATAATGAAAACTCACGCCGTGACAGGTTACAATAATTATCTCATTTCTTGAATAATGCATGGGAACAAGCGCGCGCCGCGCATCTACCGCGCCGCGATGCGCCGCGACGTGGGTTTCGCGCCAACACACGCATACGCACAACACTGGTACTATTTACACTGTTTCGTTTATAAACAACATTTTAACAACACGTCTGCGTTTCCACCAAAGATAATGCTTTGCGAGGGATGTGTATGTTAAGAACAAATCGAAACTCGGCTTAATATTTACCACTTCATTGCTATTACAATAACAACTAAACATACCTAAGTAATTGTTCCACCCCTTTCCCTAATACACAGCCGAGCCCGCTTACGCATATTGCGGTCCAATTTTGATAGCACAAAAGTGTTCTGTTTTATTGTATTAAAACTTTCAATTTTGTTTTTTTAGTTCATTTTC
Source organism: Deilephila elpenor (assembly GCA_949752805.1). Taxonomy (NCBI): domain Eukaryota; kingdom Metazoa; phylum Arthropoda; class Insecta; order Lepidoptera; family Sphingidae; genus Deilephila; species Deilephila elpenor. Next base: position 7,255,177 of record OX457119.1, read on the forward strand.
ACTTAGTGACTTCATAATATCTCAATGCCGCAGACACATTATCACCACAAATCGCGAGACTACGCACCATATCTGTATACTCAACATTGCTGTAAAGTGTAACGAAAAGCCATCGCGAAATCGGTACGTGCGCGGAGTAGTCTAAGCAAAATCACGAAAGATGCGTACGCGCCGAGACTTCCGGGGTCACTAATATTATTAGATCAAACGCACCGCACGCACCGCCGCGCCGTAGTGTGCGGGGCGTGGGGGAGGAACGGTGTCCTTGCATTTGGCATCGGCCGGCTGTGTAAGTACTTTAATAGGTGAACGACCGACACGCGCTGGATTTTTATTAATCAACAAGGTAACCAGCTGGACGGAATTTTAATATGTTTTTGGGATAAAATATAACGTATGTTAAAATTTTGTGCAATGGATTGTGTTACTGATTCTGAACAAACTACTTTCGGCTTTGTAGTATACTAAAAATAACCTTGTATAGTGTATTATCTATGATTGCGATGTTGCCGCTTCGCTCCGTGCGGACGCTGTATACCAGGTAAATGTAAATATAGGCTGTTTAAATTTAATGTCATTATTTTGACTGATAATTTGTTTGAAAAATCAACTTTTTAGTTTTTCCTTCTACGACAATTCTTATGCGTGCAAATAATATCCCTTACTACGCAATGCTCATGGTTTAATTTAATGTAGGGGGTGTCAATATCACGCTGTTTAACGAAAGGAAGTCACTGTACTTACCCGTGTGTTTTTTTTTTAAATCATAAACAAGTCTAAGTAAGTTGCTAAACTATAATAAGCTATAATCGATGTTTACACAAGCACAAATCGAGGTAAACTGAAAAATTACAGCAAACAAATGTCTATTTATACTTCTTAAATAAATAACAAAATCATTAGGCATCTGTGCCATTATAATGATCCATCATAATTACGCAGCTGCCTTTTTTTATTTATTGGGTCTTAAATAAGTGAATTAGGAACAAAACAATAGGTAAGTACTTGCAGGTGAAATTTATCCATTGTTTGGAAAAGTTCGAGTATCCAAGACCGATTTGTGTGTCATAAACAAGTCAGGTAAAAAAATATTTCTTTGATATAAGCCGCGTATTATTTATTGGTTGTGACATGTGGTTCAATTTGCCAACCAAGATTGAAGTCAACGGATTTTTTTTTATATGATTTTTTTTTCTCAAAAGCCGCGCTTTGCCCCCTGTGGTGTGATACATCAAAAAATTGTAAAAAAATAGAGCAAAAATCATGCGAGAGGAAATAACGGCCATTCTTGTGCCAGCCGAGAATGTGGTTTTCTCCATACAACATTTTTGAAAAAAATCAAAAGTGTACCTTTTCCTGTGATTTATGTCTTCATACTTAAAAGGTATCATGAACAAGCATGTTTTAATAGATTTCAATTAAAAAACCCGTCAAATTGGAAAAAAATTTTGAATGAAACGTCTATGAAACGCGATTTTCAGCCCACTGTGAGGCGTCCAGGCGTGGGCAGAGGCTGGTCCCCAGAGAGGTCGAGGTCATGTTGGCCTCCCTCCGCAGGTCCGCTGTAGAGGAGTGGCGTTCCGTTCATCGGGCACGGCTGCTTCGGTGCGTACCTGTGTCGCATAGCCGGAGCGGAGGAGTCCACCGTGTGCCACCACTGTGGCAACTGCCGTGAGGACACGGCCCAGCACACGCTGGAGGAGTGCCCAGCCTGGGACGAGGAGCGCAGCGCTCTAATCGCGGTCGTGGGAAGAGACCTCTGTCTGCCGGCCATGATCGGCAGCAAGAGGTCGTGGCGAGCCGTGCTCTCCTTCTGCGAACGCGTCATGTCGCAGAAGGAGGGCGCCGAGCGGGATTGGGAGCAGACCGATCCCGCCCGTCGCCACAGGAGACGAAGGAGGCGCCGGGACAACGACTAACCCGGCGCCGCAGAGGCCACATGGGGCCGCCGTCCCTACCTTGGCGGCCCCCGAGACGTGACGCAACAAGCGTCTGTTGCCGCGCCGTTTGAGCGGCAGTGCGCATGGAGGCGGTCCCGGCGCGTTCTGTATTATCTGTATCCCGTCTCTGAAGTGCACCGATGGTGGCCGACGCGGGGTTTTTAGTCGGTATTTCGGCGCATAGGCTTATGGTAGGGACCCGACCCAGCGGCCGCCCGACACATCCACGGGCGGCACCAACATCTCGCTGGCGCCGGTGAGTCCGACACACCCCCGCCCCTTCGGGGGTGGGATGGTCCCTAAAGGGAATTTCCCCGCGGGAAAAAAAAAATTCGTGAATGGAGTGTATTTTATATTGTCTGCATATATTTTCTACTTGCTGATTTTGGAACGTAGGTTCTTTTTTGCCACTGCGGCTTATGACGTTCCGTACGATCACTGGACAGTGTTGCGGAGTTATTTATATCTAGCTTGCTATCATTAAATTTAGCCGCAGCCCATACTGAACAGTATAAAACGGTATGTAAATCTCGGAATTCTGTATTTTCATTAACATGTATATATGAATGTGACTCAAATATTTGATTACGACTTAAAGCAGCATATGAAAAGCTATAGGATTTTACATCTAGTTGGATATTACTTGTAAGTTAAAGAAATCTGATAAGTTGATTTTTTCATTGCTTATCTTAAACATTATTCATTGTAAATTTTATTGTAATTTTTAAAAATGTCTAAAATGAAATATTTTATGAGTTTGCTTGGAATATTACTGTTTGAGAACTGCATATGTTCAGTTCAAGTCAAACTGCTCTCCAATTGTTTATGATTGTATAATCTTTGTTTGTTAATTTCTGAGAAATAAAGTCTATTGTTTATCAAATTTTGAATTCTGAGAAAGGTATTTCTTTAGTAATAAATGAGGATGGCGTGGCCTATTTACGGTTTACACCATGCAATAAAGTAGTAAACTATAAAGTAGTTATTGTTTATTGTAATAAAATCGGCGTCATTTGAGTTTAACTCAGATGTTTCTGCAAACACAATCAAATATATGTTTGAAATAATATACATTTTAAGTATACATTTTAACAATTGACTTTGTTTCTCAGTTATATTATAGACATCAGACAAGGATATACAATAAATGGAGAGCAGTTTGAACTGAAGACATGCAGTCATATGATCAATACAATAAATGCATTTATTACTTCTCTATCATATTCATGAAAGAAAATATTTAAGATGTTGGTTTAACTTTAATAAAATGTACAAAGTATAATGTTTAAAACGACAATGTTAATAAATCTACTTTTAAGATTACTTTTCATGTGTCATTTATATGCACATGAAATATAACAATTGAGTACTATAATACAAAAGAAAAATCTTACCAGTTAGATGTAATGTGGGTATAGCATTTGGACTTAGCCTTTTACTTCTTGTATGATGTTTAGTCTCAAAGTGAAGATGGCAAACTCTACGGTGTTGAAAAATTTTACTGGACTGCAGATGCAGAATATGTCCACCTATAGCATTTCTCCATGTTGTAAAACGCTCCAAATCTTTGTCAGGATTGGGAAATACATGCATCACAATTTCGTCACTGCCTGTAAACAACATATGAAATTGTAAGTACCTACCAAGCTACACTCAAAGGCACAATTAACCGCCCACCTATATTTTTCGTCACCCTGTTTCTTTACGTTAACTGTGGCTTATCTACAGTTTAGTTTTTTGTTAAGTGGGTACTTTAGCAATACTCTAAACACTTATACCCTCCCTTCAATCCATAAACTTGTATTACCGAAGCGTTTTTGGAATTTAGTCGCTGTTGGATATTTTTGCAGTTACGTTACCTCGTTTACATTTCTAGTTATTTTCGGCTATCGTGTGCAAATATTGTTTAATTTGAGTTTTTAGCGTATCATTATTCTTTGTGACTGAAAAAAATGCCACTCAATGCAATTGGTGCTGCTAGGGCAGTGGCTTTAGCTGACGCGGGTTATAGCCAACGTCGTATCAGTGTTACACTAGGTGAACCTCGAACTACGGTACGGGATGCCATCAGACGCTTTAGGGAGACTGGCTCATACACGAGGAGGCCAGGTCAAGGCCGACATCGGTGTACTTCGACACGCGATGACCGGTTTGTTGTCAGTAACGTGCTTAGAAATCGCTTTTGCACCGCTGTTGAAGCGCGCACACGTCTGTTTGAGGTGAGAAATGTCAATATAAGTGAGCGTACCATTAGAAGAAGACTCGCTGAAAGGAACCTGAGGGCTTTTCGTCCAGCTCGCGCTCCACAACTGCTTCCACAGCATCGTAGAGCTAGACTTGCCTTTGCCCAAGAATATGCTGACTGGACTATGGAGGAATGGAAGAACGTACTGTTCTCAGATGAGAGTAGAATAGCCTTAAGAGGTCCAGATGGACGTGAGCGTGTATACAGGCGCTAAAATGAACGGTTTGCTCCATGCGCAATAATGGAAACCGTTGGTTATCAGGGAGGGTCCATAATGGTTTGGGGAGTTATCTCTTACGATGCTCGTACCGATCTTGTGGTGATTGATAGAGGCAGTGTGACCGCTCATAGATACGTGGAGGAAGTCTTACAAGACCACGTCATTACTTTCGCACCATTTATTGGTGATAACTTCACATTAATGCACGACAATGCTCGATGCCATACCGCAAGATCCGTCACTCAATACCTCGATGAGGTCGGGATTCAAGTTTTGCCATGGCCGGCGCGCTGTCCCGATCTTAACCCTATTGAGCACATTTGGGACAACCTAAAAAGACGTGTCCGAGCAAGAGTACCAGCCCCTACGACCTTAGAAGAGCTCAAGACAGCTGCGATAGAGGAGTGGCACAATATCCCTCAGTCGGATATTCAAGACATCATTGATGGATTTCCAAACCGGCTACAAAGAGTAATTAGGGCCCGAGGTGGTAACACCCATTATTAAAATTTAAATAAAAAATAATGCGGATGATTTTTTAAAAAATGAAACTCGTACAATTTTTACGCAAATTTTTAACATAATCGATTTTTGGGATATTCTTTTTTAATAAACGGGTTTTTCTAAGACTTTTGTGATTTTATTTATCCTTAGTGGTTGCTTTTAACATAACTTCCATCACATGTGATCAAAATTTGACAACTACGGTAAACTGAAAGAAATACAAGGTGGGCGGTTAATTGTGCCTGTGAGTGTATATCATAAGTCATGATGCCTTGATTCTCTAAATCAAAACGCAAAAATTAATCATTCAATGTATTATGCATGCCATTGTGAACTAATGAACTTCAATACAAAAAAAATTAAATAAAAAATAAATGTGCAAGTATGCTTTCAATAGATATGGCATATATAGGCCATATCATAGAATAAGATATAAGCTGCCTATTATCTTGGGAATTTACACTCAGAAAATCATCAATTCTGAGAATTCATTCATTTCATACATCATTGCTCCAGTCATTGAAAATAACTTATTACCTAAATAACCTCTAGCTCCCTTTTATTTCCTAAATTAGCATTTTAAACATCAATATGAATGTTACACTAGATAAGACATTCAGTACAAAAAATGTGTCCCACCTACTTGCGGTGCATTCACCACACATGAATCAGTTTGCTTCGTGACAGTAACAGTGCAGTACGCCTTATCGCATACGTTTAAAAGTAATAAATGAATGTTTCATCGTCAAACCGAAACCAAATCATCTGAAGTTACAATATTTTAATAAAATACCAGGTAAGTGATGTAATATTGCAGTGTGCTTTTAAAATACAGGGGCACTTTATTTCTTTGAAGTGTCTCGTCTATCGGTAGAATATAAGTCAATGATTTTAAATAAATAAAAAGTCATTAGAGCCATGGTCATATGCACATTTACATTAATTTATCTTTACTTTATAATACTCAATAAGTACACGAATGCAAACAGAATAATTCAAAATCAGTGATTCCAAATTAAAAGCAAGCATAAATCATATCATAAAAACTTTCATAGATTGAGTTTTGATCATTAAGCACCTATTTCTTTATTTAAGCTATTAGAAATAATTGTCAGAACTTAATACAAATACGTAAACATCTGATTTGGATTATTTTCTACATAATTTGTTTCGCCTGTATCCTTATTTATCAATTTTAGTAAAAAGTGTAATGCAATGTTTTTAAAAAAATTTAAAAGGTATCCCCCATACTGTGTAATGGTAAATAGGTTTAAGTGAAACGTTATTTATCCTTATTTTACATGTGTTCATTTTACGAAACAAAAATGTCTGCTTAAATGACTACATACTTTTTTAAGCTGACTATTTTGGGTATCCAACCCACAGGCACATTATTTTTTCCACTGTTAATTAAAGTTTATCATTTATACATTTATAAATACAAAATAAAATACAAATTGGTACTTACGAGTTATTTCACAGTTAGGTACACAGCACTTCGTATTAGACATTGTTAAAAATCGGTTCACAAAGCAAAACAGAAAGGAAACTATCGGAAAACAAATCGGATCATAGAATTTCAACAAGCAAATAGCAATGAGAATTTTGAGAATATGCAAATCAAATGTCAGTGACAGATTTAGGGTGACAAGCCCAAAAAATAAATTAGTGATACGAGCAGTGTAACATGTTGCAGAAAATATTACAGTACAGTGTCATCTCGTGGACCACGTTATACTATTATAAGTACAAATTCTTCTAAGTGATATGACCATGAGTTGGACAAGCAGTTGTTACGTGCCGCTTGGCTAGTACACAGAGTGTCGGAGATGTTTGGTGGAGCTCGGCGGTGTTCGGCGAACCACAGAATACTAACAGAAGTCAAGCTCCATACAAAGCGCGCCAAAGCAACGCACACATACACAGCGTTCACCGACATATCCATGCCCGACTAAACTCTTAAATAAAAATTTTGCCCTTCTATAATCTGTGTTCCAATGTTACATGACATTTGCACCCCCCGCGCACACATCGCATTCCCCGCGGTCACCTATCGGTGGGCGGTACCTAATTGGCTATTTGACTAATTTCTGAAAAGTGTTTTAAAGTCTAGATATAATCACTCTATACCTCTTCAAACTATTAATTTATTTTTAAAGAGTTGTTTATAACGAATAAACATATTTTTCAGTTTTATCATCATATATGTCACCAAAACGGTAGGTCACGTGACTTTGAAAAAGTTACGTCACGCTTTATAAATGGTGAATGATCTTAGTGGCAGAGATGAATGAAAATTGTAAATCGTGACATCACACACTGCACAATGACAGCTTGTCGTGTTTTGTTACATTTAATCAACAGATAAAAAATGGCAAACTTATTTTAGATAATTTAAATATTTATAATTTAGATAAATGTAAATAAAAATACCTATAATTATTGTTTACCAAAAAGCTATCATATGCAACACATTTTATAATTTATTGCCACAACAGTCAAATACCCAATTCCGCGGCGACTGCGCCGCCATTGTTGATTGTTTATTTGCGGCGGTTACCTGTGCATTGCAAGTACTGCGTCGATTAAGTGAACATATCCTCTCCGTAGTATTTTAAAACAAAAGCATAACTTTCTCGTGGTGAACGGTGGTTTTGCTTTGAGGGAAATGACAAAGTGTTTGTTGGCAAATGCCTAAATTCGCGAAAGGACGCTTTATTATTTAAGATTCCGAGAAATGAGAAAAGACTCAATGTGTGGTTGCAATGTCTCCAAATATTAATTTGACTTTTTAAGCTGTGACGACTACAAACAGTTTATTCTTAATAATTTTATTAATATTGTTGTGAAATTTACCATAGTGAATTGGTTCAAAACAATTAATAGGATATTAAAGGATACTGACATTTCTAGGATAAGTAAAATAAAATTTTTGGACCAAAAATGGGAAAGAAAAGTCAGTGCCCTCTATAAAATGTTTTAATACCACATTAAAAAGTTTTATGAGAGTGTGGCAGTATTTTTTTTTCTGCCTGTTTTATTACGTTGGTGTATTGACTGTCTTTGTTAGGTGTTATGTTTAGGTGTGTGGGGTGTTTTAACTGACAACAGGGAGAAACCTTGCTATTTGATACGACCATTCTCCCGAATGGTGTGGCAGTATTTAAAATTAAATAAAATTATTATAATGCGGCCCAGATTTTAACTCTGACCCCATAGAATTTTTTTCTGGGCAAGTTATGGCCTATAATTACAGATACAATGATCCAAACTGCCACATCTTCAGTTGCACCTTTAAATATATACTAATTACAAGATTAATCAAGTTTCACAAACAGGATTTTCTTAATATTGTTGTGAAACTTACTATAACGAATTGGTGCAACACAATTAATAGAATTTTAAAGGGTACCTACATTTCAAGGTTAATTAAAAGGACCATGTTACTGAAATTTTCTACTGATGGTAGGTCTCTCATATGTGAGAGGCCGCCTGGGTAGGTATCACCACAATGTCTATTTCTCCAGCCAAACAGCAGTGTAAATGCACTGTTGTGTTCCGGTTTGAAGGACATTGGAGCGAGAGTAACTACTGGACATATTGAGACTTAACATCTTATGTCTCAGAATGGCGAGCGCAGTGGAATGCCAAGCATTGCCTTGTAATTCATGGTGTTGTTTGGTTTTGTTACTGTCCATGTGCGGCCGTACCACTTACAATCAGGCGAATGGAATGCTCGTCTCGCCATTCATTGCAAAAAAAAAACAACAAAAAGCATTAGAGAAGTACAAAAAAAAAATTAAAAAAATAAATCATTTAATAAATAATTTCAGGGGTTTTATTTACAATCTACGCATATTAATGCAATAGGATTAAGACCTAGTTTTAATACAGAGTCCACAAGCTGTCCTAATATTGCTTATATTTCTGGAGCAGATGTAGCCTCTTGGCAAAAATAAAAACATATTGGCTACTGCTATTTTTTAACAGCCCCCCTCAACATGAACACAAGTGCGTGATCAGCAAATTAACTTTTTTTTTCTAGCACCTCCACAAATCCTTGAATACAGTCCTTGTATTTATCGAAGATTAGTGCTGTATCCAGAGACATTTCCTCAAATATAATAGAGTCAATTTTGAGTTTAGGAAATCTTGTCACTAAGAATTCTTTATTGTCCTTTAACATTATGACAGGGGGTTACACTCATTGTGTCCTATGAATTATGATTAATCTGGCCTATTGGATGGCTTTATGGATGATATTTCATAGCAGGTATTCGGAAAATTTACTCTAGGTCTAGAGTTATAGGTAACCTATCTATGCGACAAAAAAACAAATAAGTTTAATTTATTATTCAGATTTTTTTATAAAAGTAATGCTTAATTTTATTATCAGACTAACATAATAACTAGAAAGAATTTAAATTTTATTTTATGTTTATTAGAAAACCAACAGCTTACATACAACACAATAGGTAACAAAAAGAGTAAGAAATAGATAGCCAATTACAGGTTTTCACAATTATGTGATAGAATTATACATAGAAGATAGGAGTAACACTAAAACAGTATATCGTTACTGACTTAAGATAAACTAGTTTGCAAAGAAAGAAAGGCTTAGCAACTGTCGTACCGAAGCAATGCTTGTATTAAAAGGGTCTACATCTTATTTTTCACAAATTGTGATTAAGTTCTTGCTTGCTCGCACCATATAAGAATTTCGTCTGAGATTACAGGAGGCTGGTGGGACTTGGATAGGAGGATTGAACCTAATTAACTTATGTGGGACTCTAAACGAGACTTTATCCAAAAGGGCTGGACAATCAATTTCACCAGATATTATATTTTAACAATTTACAAGTTATTATCACATAATATAACTTACCAATTTCATTAGCAAACTTGGAATATGTGTGGTCATAGTGATGTTTGCGTACATTAATGTGGTCTTTGGGAATGTTCTTTCCTGTAAAAAGTTTAACACAAGTGCTATAAAACATCAATTTTGATTTAAGGAACTCTTATGTTATTGGTAACCAATCTATGCGAAAAAATAAGGGCTTTTGATAGCCCCCGAGCTGATTTTATAATTAATTTAACATTAACTCGGTATGCGAAACAGTCTTACCGGCAATTTGCACAGATGGTATTCCGCTTGAAGTCTCAACAAAGGTAAATAAAGACGGATATGCTTGGCATGAAAGACGTGATTTCGAAGTAATAAACCTCGTCTCAAAGTGTATATTACACACTAAACTGACACCAGGGATCAAACTTGAAATATCACAAACACCCTCGAGATGTTGCAACCACACATTGAGTCTTCTCTCATTCCTCGGAATCTTAAATAATAAAGCGTCCTGTCGCGAATTTTGGCATTTGCCAACACAACACTTTGTCATTTTTTTCAACTTAAAACCACCGTTCACCACGAGAAAATTTGTGCTTTTATTACAAAATACCACGGAGAAGTTCACTCAATCGGCGCAGTCACAGTCCACAGACTAACACTTTCATGTAGTGTTATTCTACTCTTTGACTAACACAGACCACAGAACATAGACCACATACAGCCGATGCCAACAATCAATCCCAATCCAAAATTTGCTGTTTGACATTGACAGCTCAATCTTAATAAATTGAACCTAACACTGGAATTAAACTGGCAACTCTCAGTTTGACATTTCATAACGTTGAGCGACATCTGAACGCCAAGCAGGGAATTAAAATAATAACCTATGCTTGTATAGATAGGCTTCTAACTTTCAAAATATGTTAACCGCCAAAAAATATTATTATTATCTAAAGATAAAAAATACATTTATTTTTGTCTAAGTAGAATTAGGTAGTGCCGTATTGTGATTATACTATGTGACTGTAGTGATACAGAATTGTTTTTTTATTTTATTTATTAATGCAATTTTACCTATGTGAACATTCAGCGTACCTTATGCTGAATGTTAAGAATTTTTTAGTATGTCTTGAAGCCGGTTAGTACAACAACTTGCAGCCATTTATGTTCATTATATTCATCACAAATCACTTGGGAACTTTTTTAAGATAAATAAGATATTAAAATTTTGAAACCCTTCACAATCCCGATTATAGATCATTATACCAGTGAGTTGAATTTATAGCCCATGTTCCTATTTTCATTTCCATCTTCCTTAAATTCAATATGTCATATTAATTTGATACTTATGATTTATAATCAATTGATGACATAAAAATACAGAATGCTACTTTTATTTAATTAACTTGAACAAGCTAATTTAAAACTGCATTAAAGAAAATTTAATGAAGTTTTAACAAATTTACATATTATTATTTTACCTGATAGATCTTCAGAGAGTAGATGTAGGGATGGGACAGCCAATTTGCAAAGTCTGTTTTTTGGATAAAGAAACACATTTTGAAAGTGCCGACGGCAGATTCTTTGATTTTTGTAGATAGTGTTGCTATCCAGACTCGCAATATCACCTCCAATGTTCTTGACCCAATTTTGAAACCTTACTGCATCTTTCTCAGGGTTCGGAAAGTAATGTAGAGGTGTACCTAAAACGGATTGTAAATGGAGGTATATTATTATATATGATATTATTACTCGGACTTACTGATAGGCATGCAACCTATAACTACTACCCAAGAAAAGTTCATGTTGCTTTTTATATTACACAAAGGTATAATTGAAAATATTATTAATTTATTAAATAATGGACTTAGGAGAGTTACCCCTAGTATATCAAACCATGATTAATTTTTATCCTAGATGGATTATTAATTTTTCGATGCTTCCAATGTAAAGTATCGAATAACGAAATAAACCTATTGCACAGAAGAGCCACATAAAGACATTTTATTATATTGTTCTCTCTTGATTTTAAAACTATTGATTTATTTTTTTAATCATATTATGTATAAAAGAAGATAAATAATTTTAGGCAAATAGCTTTAAAAACAAGAACAGTGTAATAAAAACATTTTGAATGGCTCTCCTATGGAGTTGGTTTCCTTCAATATTCAATGGTTATTGTTGGAGGCATCGGTTTATAAATCGATAGTTAAGTCATAGGTGACGGTGAACAACTTGTTACATCGTTTATTTTCTAGATTAATCGACATAAAACAGGACTAACTAAAAAAATGGCTTCCCTGGGTAACTAGCTACCTACGCATTTTAGACTTCTTAATAGTGTTCAGTAGGACATACAAGAGGTAGTACATTTGTCCCGTACATGACGTCAAAATGTAAGAGCGGCTCAACTTTTTAAAGTGTACTACTTCATATTTTGTGTCCCGGTACTACGTCAATTACATGATCGTGCTTCAAACGAGGGAGGAGGGAGGAGATGAGAGAGGAATATTTTACATGACGGAGAAGCACTGACCTCTAATCAATGCCTCTAATGAACTGGACACATGCATCGCAAAATGTTCTTATTTGATTTTCGCCACTTCGCCTCATATTATTTATAAATTACAATTTATATATTTTTTTATATATTTTTTTTTTATTATATCTTTTCTATTGCATACTTTAAAAAAATACTATTTTTTATTTACCTACAATTAATATACATAATATTCGATATTATCATGTCATGTCAGACTGCACTAATTGTACCAATACCTTCAAACTATCTAACGTATTGCGAAGTGTCAGTACGCCTCGCTTCTATTGAAGTGGGACATTGTACTGTCTTTTTCAAGTCATGTCCTACTCAACACTACTTCTTAACATATTCACGCCTTATATGGAGATATAGTCACTTACCATCTTCTGCAACGAACGGACATCCAGAGACACAGCAGATGTTCCGGGACATAATGATAAGTAAAATGTTTAACACTACACTGATATAAATGGTCCAAACTCCTTACGGAGGGCCTATCTAATATATGTCACAAACACTTACACAAAGGAAGCAATAGGTATTTCTGAATGTAATACGGAGGAACTGAAGTTCAACTCAACGTAAATATCAAGAAAACACCAAAAATCACAAGAAAATGCACACGAGCATATAAAAACACCGGCAGAAGATTTTCTTGTGACCTTATAAACGTCACCGGTCACGTGACACGTTTACTAGCAGTTGCTAACAGTAAAATACTGAAACATACTAAAAATAAATGTATTCGTCCAAAATTATTTTAAAATTATATTTTTTTAGATACTTTTTTTTCAAGAAGTAATAACATTCAGTTTTAAAGCATAATCATTTATTAAATTGTAACTATATTGAAAATAATACCAGAATTATCAAATATTGAAAAGTACCAAAACTACCATGTAGTGAATTGGTTACACTAACAAAAGATACTAACAAAACAATTCCATGTTTAGGGGACAGATGGAGCTTATCACTAAAAAAAAAATGTTCCGTAGTTACCAGGGCATGGCTACAACTTCCCATGATCAATATTTGATTCCCTTTTCTATTATTTTTATTCTTTCCATTATTATTGTAAATTGTGAGTAATAAAGAATATTTCATTATAAATGTTTTATTCACAAAACACATTGAACAATTAAATAATAACTTCAAAAATACAACTATGAAATTAAGAAAGATATCATAAAAGAAATCATAGTTTTCAAAATAAAATTAAAAGTATAAATTCGTTCAAGATAAAATATACACAACAATACAATATTTTAGATCTAACTGAAGAAATCGTTAATCAATGTTGTGTCATCTTCATTTACATTCGTTTCTACTTTCTAGTTTCATTGCTGTTGGCAAATCTGCTTAAATAATCCGTGGAAATTCTCGGATTGCAATAACGGATTTTTTTCAACAATCCATCCAAACGTCAACACTGTTGTTTATTGGCAAGCCTAAACTGTCATTTTCATACAGAGGACAATCCACAAGCAGGGATTAGCCCTCCCAGAGTAGATTGTTTTTTTAGATAGTTTTTTCCCTACTGAGATTGATTATAATCATTGGCAAGATAACCCTTCCGGTGTCGATGACGCTCATATCGTGCTCCATGTCATGATTTTTTTTTTCTTCTTTCTGGCTACAAGCACTGTGTTGTTGTGCTACGCCAATGACAAGGTAGGGAAACGAGTTTTAAAGGAAAAAGGGTAGGTTAATAATAAAATATGTACAATAAATAAATAAAGACACATTATATTTTAATATTGTTAAGTACAATAAATAAAGATATGGTTTTATATATTTTAACATTAAATATGAGTAAGGAAGAAATACATGTAGGGAAAGAAACTTTAAGGAATATAAGTTGATTTATAAAAGAGGAACGATCGTATTGAGGATAGGAGAAGAATAAATGATTAAGATCTCCCACTTCCTCACCACATTCGCAAGAACTGCTGGGAATAATTCTGAGTCTGGCTAGGTGAACCGGCAAACGAACATGACCCAAGCGCATTCGTACTATGCAACTAGTTGACCTCTTTCCCAGCTTCAATCCACAAAACCACGGTCTTTTTGGAATATCTGATTGAATCTGAGAATATATACGTCCTTTCGTTTGGGAACTGTCTTTCCAAAATTCAACCCAAGACTTTCTGAGAAAAGTCAACGGTCATTGGAATAGATAATATACGGATGTATATCGCCATCTAGGATAACTTCATTAGCTAAACAATCAGCTTTTATGTTTCCCTTTACTCCAGAGTGACCAGGAATCCATGATAAAACCACAAGAAAGCCTTTCGAATGACATTCAAAAAGCTTTTCTCTTATTTGCATCACTACAGTATGGAAAGGTTTAGATTTAAACGGAAATTTTTCGATCGCCTGAAGGGCACTGTATGAGTCTGATAAAATAACAGATTTATTAAGTTTCATTAAAAGGATGTATTCCAAAGCTTTGTAAATTCCATAGCATTCACCACTGAAGACTGTAGTTTCTGAAGGGAGTTTTATTTTTTGGATAATATTATAGCGAGGATGATATACTCCTACGCCACAACAACCAACTACAGCGTGTTTTGAAGCATCCGTAAAGATGTAGTGAAAACCTGGCCAGTTATTATTTGCCAAGTCCAAAAATTTACATTTGCTGCAGGATGATCTTTGACAATACCCATAGAATAACTTATATTAGGAGAGAGTAAATGGGCCTTAAAATCAGTCATGAACAGGGGAAGGAACTTGGAACGAAATGTAGGGGATGAAAGTTGCTGAAATTTATGAAAACTTTGTACTAAGCATTGCGGTTCTTTACTATTCCAATATGAAGAAGATCGAACGAGATCAGACAGAATTCTAAGTTTTTGAAATAGAGGTGATGAGAGAATTGAAGAGCCCTAAATAGAAATTTGTCTGAAAGAAACTGTCGTCTCAATTTAAGAGGAGGTTCTCCACACTCAACTTGAAGGGCGTAGATCGAGGAGGACTTCATTGCGCCAGATATTATTCTGAGTGCTTTATTTTGAATAGCATCCAGTTTTTTAAAAGATGCCAAGTTCCCTGGTACCAACACAAATGTGCCATAGTCTAGAAGACTTCTAATTATTGCATTATACAAGAGTCTCAATGAAACAGGATGAGCTCCCCACCACACTCCTGAAAGGCATCGTAATATGTTTAAGTTCCGTTCACATTTCGTGACAAGATATTCGCAATGTGCGTTACCTGTAAGTTTTGAGTCGAGTATAACACCAAGAAATTTGACCTCATTCCTTAACGGAATGGGACAATCCCTGTATTTAACATTAATTAAAGTATAGTAAATTAAATCACTTATTTTGTACTAAAAAGCGAAAATCATCCTGATTTGATCAATCCGGCCGGATCCGACCGGATTGATGGGAATCCGGTCGTATCCCGCCGGACTGAATATGACGCCGGATTGCAATCCCTAATTCTAAGTTTCCATAGCATGCACAGCATGCTTGGCAGGCGGGTTGCAGGTTGGCGAGCGCAGGACGTAGAGTCTCGCGCTGACGACGCTGCTGCCCGTTATCAGCCTGTTATTTGCCTAACTCCCCTACACACCATAAAATAAAATTCCTCCGAAAAACGCACGCTAAGGCCTAATACATAAGCCCTTTCAATGGACTATCTGGATAGTGCAATCTTTGCAAGTACAATGCTTATCAATATTACAATCCGCTCCGATCATTTCAACATACGATGATTGATACATGCTGATTATTTTTTGTTAAATATAAAAATACGAAGTAAAATTTATTCCTCTTAATAATCTCGTCGGGCTAATAAATGATAATTATGAAATAAGAAATAATAAAAGAAAGAAAACTAGCATTGTATAAATAGCATTTTATTAATTATCTGCTTTGTATCACCCGTTGTCTACATTTGCACTGTGTTTCATCGCTGTACTCGGCAGCATCTTCTGAATGGGCACTGCCAACAAAATTTATTCACAATTATTATAATTTGTACATACTCGTAAATACACACATATATACGAGTTGATTCACATACTGTGAAGTTTAAAATAAAACTAATTTTATGAATTTTATAGGTCACCAGTCCGCCCCGTGACCACGAAAGCTGTTAAGCAGTCGAAACGTCAATAATATACACTCAGCATCCGTGGCGCAGTTGGTTAGATGTCGGCTGAGAAACGAAAGGCCGCGGGTTCGATCCCCGCACAGAGACAAATGTTTGACAGGCCCACAAGTATTTGTCGCGAGAGTGGGTGTTTGTGAGACCGAAAAGTCTCTCGTAGCTTCTGATACCCTCGACACAAGACTTAATTGATCCTAATGTGGGGTCAGGACTATGTATGTGACAGTTGGGTGTATTTATTTATTACTAGCTTCTGCCCGCAAACTTCGTCAGCGTGATTAACTTTATTTGGTGTTTCACATCCCGTTCCGTTATATCCCACCCGTCCTGTCTCAATCTCACTCAAGGTGTTCTCACTCAATCCAGTCCCATCCCATCCCTTTGAGTATAAAAAGTAATAAATATATCGGAATTCCTTCCTCATCCCACGGGAACACTTAATTTTTCTGGATAAAATGTAGCCTAAGTGTTAATCCAGGGTGTCAGCTACTTTCAGAACAAATTTCATCAAAATCCGTTAAGCGGTTTTTGAGTTCATCGCGCACAACCGCACAGACAAACAGACAAAAATTCTCAAAATCATTGTTTTTATTACGTTAATACAGACCCCCCATATTAGTTTTTCTCGTTTATCTTTCATAACACAAAGAAACAACCTATATGTAAATAAGACATATACCAGTTTTTAAGTTCGACTTACACCTATATGACTGTGAAAACCACATCTCATTTCGTCTTTTATTTGCGTTATTCGTAAGCTAATACAAAGAAACATCCTTTACGTAAATGCAACATATACCAGTTTTTAAGTTGAACCTGCAGCAATACAACTTTGAAAACCGCATCTCATTTGGTGCAGTAGTTTTTGCGTGATGCGCAAGCAAACATACAGACACACAGACAGACAAAAAATCTAAAGAAAACATTTTTGCTTCTGTTGCTTTTATAAAGACCCCTTGCGTTAAAAATTCTTAAATATCTTCCATGTACAGACATCGTCCATTTACATTTTTATTATATGTATAGAAACATGCATAAACTTACGCCTTTTCACATATTTTTACAATTTTTATATAAAGCAGTGCCCAACAAGGGAATCTAATCCGGGATCCTAAAATTTACAGCTTATACAGGGTATATCAAGACTGCGACCGAAAACGAAGCCAGGTGGTAATATTAGTGACTTCAGACACAATGCAAGTAAAAATTTAACTAAAAAAGACATCTTTTTTGTAATTCTTTACTTATTGTCGTATTTGGGTGATAAATAACATAGTTTTCCTAAAATGATGTTGTGGACCTCTTTATTTTTAATCACTCAATCGTACAGTCACCAACAAAAGTAGCTGAACACATTTAAAACGCCAAAAGTCATACACACATTAAGCAACAGAAGTCGGTGACGAGTGGCGGCCACAAAATTTCATGAACACCTTAAAGGTTATAAATGTTGATGAACAGCAAAAGCAACAAAAGTTGATGAACAGCAAAAGCAACAAAATTGCTGAACACTTATAAAAAGTAAGATTGCCGTAGATGTGTTCACCTACTTTTGTCGCGTTGTTATGTATTTATTTTAAATTTTATTTCACATTTTCTTTTTTGGTTTTTCTCTGCACTGACATATTGTATTCTATTTTGAGAAATTATTATGTTTGCAGAGTTTGTCGTGTTCGTCTGTTATTGGCAAGTGTACTTTTATTGAACAATACATTGTTAAACATCTAATAATACGCACCTAATGTTATTGATATCGTGCTGTTGGTGTTCCAAATATAGTAAATACATGAAATAAAATACATAAATATTTATTTGGGGTGTTGTTCCGTGTATAATAAATAATAATGTATAACAATATTGGCAAAAAATTGTGTATGTATTTAGTGTTATTACAATTTTGTTGTATGTATTTAGTGTTATTACAAGTGCGTGGTGGCCTGTTAATAAAAGGACCAGACGCGGCTGCCTACATGTTCACGGTGGTCGCGGGTTCAAATCCCAGGGCACACCTCTGACTTTTCGGAGTTATGTGTGTATTGATAGTCAATCACCACGCACTTTAACGGTGAAGGAAAACATCGTGAGGAAACCTGCATACCGTAGCGATTTTAAAGAATTTCTACGGTATGTAAGTCCGCCAACCCGCACTAGGCCAGCGTGGTGGACTATATGGCCTAACCACTCTCAATCGATTCTCTCGATTGTAGAGTAGGCCCGTGCCCTGCAGTGGGACGTATATGGGCTGATATAGATAGATAGATAGAACAATTTTGTTTGTACCGACTTCATGTGTACGGCTTGGGTAATAATTTAAAAAAGTAAATTTATAAATATAAAAATAAAATTTATTAAATAAAATAAAATTCAACAATATAAATAAATATTGTGAAGATATTATAATTTTTAAATTCTTGTGTGGCCTCCATTTGCTTCGATGACGGCCTGTAGTCGGCTTTGCATAGAATTTGCCATATTTGCACATACATCACCTCCTCTGAAGGGATCCCGCATACGTTCCACATGCCTTATAATGCCTTCCTTTGTGCGTGGCGTGTCGGGCTCTCAGGCTTAGACAATGAGACCCCATAGATTTTCTATGGGATTCAAGTCTGGACTCTTCGGTGGGAACGGAATCCCAATAATCGCATTTTCATTATTGCAGAACCATGTTTGACATCGTCTAGCTTTATGCACGGGGTTGTTGTTGTGGACGAAGTGTATCGGCTCCGACATATGCATTCTGACCGTAGGAAGTAATGTGTTCTCCATTAAATCTAAATAACCGATGAAAAATCTATCCAAAATTTATCTTCTTGATAACGCCGATAAATACAACATTTATTTATTTATTTATTTAAAAACTTATTGTACACCAGTGAACAAAAAAAAAAAGAATTTAACAAAAATGAACAAAAAGTAAAAAAGTATACAATGGCGGCCTTATCGCTCCAGGCGATCTCTTCCAGGCAACCTACCATAGGATGGATAAGACAGAACGACAAATTGGGGGAATCATGAGGTGTACGAGAAAAAAAAAAAGTAATAAATAAAATTCAGGAAAAAATAATTCTATTCTACTAAAAAAAAATATATATATATATATATATATAAATTTAACAAGAATAACACAATACATATATTTGCATATATAAATACATATAATAAACCCTATATAATATTATTGAACTCTTTAACTATTTTTCTCATCTAGAAAAGGAAGTTTCCGATACCGTTGAGATACAATATGGAAATATAGTATGTACGGAATACTTAAAACTAACAATAAGATAAAAGATAAAAAAAATCAATAAACTTAAATTAAAACCCAAAACAGTTCAGTTTTTACAGAAAAGATTAGATACAAAAATAAATACCGTTGAATATCGCGAAATCAATAAACAAGTTAAACGTAGCATAAGGGATGATTTATGCAAGCATAATTGTTATCTAATAGAAATGGAAACCTTAAAGAAACATACACCGCTTAGGGTAGCTAAACAGGGGATATCTACAGGAAGGTGTTGGATAAATATGTAGTTAAAAGATGAAGAAGGAATTAAACATAATAACCGCACTAAGCTTATTGAAATATGCACGAAATTTTACCAAAAACTTTATTCTGACGCTACCTACCTAAAGAACTTCAATCAGATTATTCCAGTCCGAATCCGGATACTATTCCCTACATAACTAGCTGCGAGGCTTATAAACCTCTCCGCAGTATGAAATTCAATAGGAGTCCTGGAGAAAATGGCATGACAACTGAGGCTTTTCGAATCGGATCACCTACGCTGCTTCCTTACATAGCAAATCTATCCTTGCAACTGGGAAACTTCCATGAAATGAGCCAGTCCAACATCATTCTTTTGGATAAAAAGGGAGACAAGCTGATATCGCTAATTACAGACCCATAAGCCTAACATCACACTTGTATAAAGCGTTCATAAAACTTTGAATCAAATTATAGAAAAAACACCTGGAATATGAAAAACTATTATACCTTGCCTTTGTAGACAATACAAAGGCCTTCGACAGCGTATATCACTCAGCCATATTCCAAGCACTACATAAACAGGGAATAAATAAAATCTACAGAGATTTACTCCTGCATATTTATGATCACAGCACAGCCACCATTAAACTTAAACGTACTGGTCCATCATACCATATACAAAGAGGAGTAAGGGTATCGATATCGGCAGTAAAAAACTTACCAACTTGCGCTTCGCCGATGACACTATGTACTATTGATACCGATGATATACTATTTGCATCATCGGCGCAAGACCTCCAATGCATGCTTGAAACGTTAAATATAGCAAGCCTCGGGGTGGGTCTAATGATGAATCGGTCAAAGACTAAAGTCATGACAAATAAAACAAAAGTCCACATCCAAGTGGATGGAGAGGACACACTATGTCGATGAGTACATCTATCTGGGCCAGTTAGTTTCCTACCAAGGCCGGCAAGATCTAGAAATTCATCGCCGGATGGAAAATGCCTAGAAGAGCTACTGGAACCTTCCAATATCCTTAAAAAGGAAACTCATCGACATTTATAACTTGCCTATTCTACCCTACGGAGCTCGGACTTGGTCTTTGACCGAATCACAAAAGTCCCAGCTCAAGGTTTGTCAGAGAGCTATGGAGCGCAGCATCCTGGGAATAAGGCGGACTGACAGAGTGCGAAACAGCGAAATTCGCTTAAAAACCGGCGTGGCAGACGTGGGAAGCAAAACAGCACTCCTTAAATAGAACTAGGCAGGCCATGTGACTCGAATGCATCCAGAGCGTTGGGCAAATATCGTTACCCAATGGATATCTGATGGTCGACGACGCCGCGGTAGACCTAAAAACGCTGGCGAGACGACCTGGATGCTTTCGAGCCCATGTGGCCCGAAATCTCGTTAGAATGCGAATTGTGGAGGAACAGGGGGGAGACCTTCGCCCAGTAGTGGGATGAAGTAGGTCAATTAAAAAAAAATGTGTGTGTGTATTAGTGTACACACGTAAGAAGTGAAACTTCTTTATGACATCATTTTTCGAAAAATGATCTACTATTTACAAATTTACAGAATTGGTAAAATAAAGCTAAATTAAATAAAGTTTAAGCAAAAGGCTTTTATTATCATAGACAAGGATACAAATAATACAATTATTTCACCTTATTGCTACTTAGATTATGATAGCTTTTCATTAATTATAATAGAATTATTACTATTATTGTTATCGTTATACTTTCAAATATGAAGCTTTAAATAAATAAATATGGCACGTATCGGAAAAATGTGACTTAGAAATAAAGATGGCGCGTAACACAAAAACGTTACAATTTTTTGACATTGCTATAAAATTTCTCCCATACGTCGATAAAGAAGTTTCACTTCATAAAGATGGCGCGTAACGGAAGAATGTGACGCGTAACGAAAAAATGTTACACTAAATTTTTTTCCAACCCCGATAAAGAAGTTTCACTTCAAAAAATTATAAATTTACTTTTTTAAATTAGTACCCAAACCGTACACACGAAGTCGGTACAAACAAAATTGAAATAACACTTATACATACACAATTTTTTGCCAATATTGTTATACATTATTATTTATTATACACGGAACAACACCCCAAATAAATATTTATGTATTTTATTTCATGTATTTACTATATTTGGAACACCAACAGCACGATATCAATAACATTAGGTGCGTATTATTAGATGTTTAACAATGTATTGTTCAATAAAAGTACACTTGCCAATAACAGACGAACACGACAAACTCTGCAAACATAATAATTTCTCAAAATAGAATACAATATGTCAGTGCAGAGAAAAACCAAAAAAGAAAATGTGAAATAAAATTTAAAATAAATACATAACAACGCGACAAAAGTAGGTGAACACATCTACGGCAATCTTACTTTTTATAAGTGTTCAGCAATTTTGTTGCTTTTGCTGTTCATCAACTTTTGTTGCTTTTGCTGTTCATCAACATTTATAACCTTTAAGGTGTTCATGAAATTTTGTGGCCGCCACTCGTCACCGACTTCTGTTGCTTAATGTGTGTATGACTTTTGGCGTTTTAAATGTGTTCAGCTACTTTTGTTGGTGACTGTACATAAGGGTTAAAATTATTATTTTCGCAAAAACTAGGTATTTACCACCCAAACAAGATGATTTTTAAAAAAATCTAAAGAAATATCTGTCGCTGTTTTGGTGAAATTTTTATTTGAGTCGTGTCTGTAACCACTAAAACTACCACCTGGCTTCGTTTTCGGTCGCAGTCTTGATATACCCGGTATACTCTGCATCATACGAATCTGAGTAAATCATACCATACATACATACATACATAAACTCACGCCTTTATCCCCGAAGGGGTAGGTAGAGGCGCCACCAGGACCCCACATTTCGCCTTGTATGTTCCGTCCCATGATGTGATAGGGGGCGAGCCTATCGCCATATCGGGCACAAAGTCCTGACTCCGGGCTGATAATGAATAGAAAAAACCAATATCACTTTGCCCGACCCAGGACTCGAACCCGAGACCTCAGCTTTGTAACCGTACCGTAATACAACTACGCCACCGAGGCAGTGAAATCATACCAAGTTGTTAAATACCTCTGTGTGCATCCTTCAGGAGCGCTGCGGGAAGTTTCACTACCATCATTTTACTGACAGCCTTAAATTGGGTGTTGTGTTTTAAAACCTTTTCTATATTATCATCTGATTTATTCTTTGTGATAGGCAGGACACGTATTTTCTTTGCTGAAAATTAAAATACTATTTAAAGTCACAAATGTTGGCTTAAAGAAGTAACTTAATACATTAATTATTAATAAACATAAGATAGATGGAGGTGCAGTAGACTTTATTATACATATTCAAAAAAAAATTGAGACCTAGACATACCAGTATATAAACTAAAAAAAAAGAGTGTGTGTACTTATGTACATGTTTTAGAAGTTATACTTCTTTGGCGTATGGAAATAAAAAAACTAAAATGCAGTAGTGATTAACGATAAATATTAAAATTAATCAAAAAAAATTTATTTAAATAAAAAAGGTTTTATTAACGTAAAAAAATTACAACACAGTAAAAATATACAATCATTAATCATTAAGGCAATGAATCAAATATATTAATAAAAAAAATATTTTATGAAGATTGAATTATTTCATAGTTAATAATAATTTAAATAAATAATTTAATTTGAATTAACTAATTAAATAAAACTATATAATCTCATTATTTATAATTATAACTGTGATATTATTTAAATTTTTACCAGTGGTAATAAGCTGAGGTTCAAACATCATTTGCAAACTTGATGATAATGGACCTGATGGAGTATGAATAAGTTGTTGTGCAAGAATTTTTTCTCGTTGTCTATACTGTCGACACTTTTCAGAGTTAGTTTTATTTTCCACTACCCCCTGATTTGCAGATTTTTTTCGGTAATAATATTTTTTACAGTTTTGTGCATTTCTTTGAGTAATATCTTCAGACACCTCGGAAACTAAAACAGAAATTGGAATTTAATTATGTAGTATTATTAGTTTCAGAGAAACCTGCAAAAGATCATAGGTAGATAGATACGAATTAGTATAGAAAATTATTTATATTGATCTATTTAAGTTTGTGCTATGGAAAGAGCTATGCTCGGAGTTTCTCTGAAGGACAAAATTCGGAACGAGGAGATCCGCCAGAGAAACATGGTGACCGACATAGCTCTGAAAGTTAGTGTGTTGAAGTGGCAATGGGCTGGCCACATACGTCGCAGAACGGATAACCGCTGGAGTAAGCGTGTTCTGGAGTGGAGACCGCGTCTTGGAAAACGTAGCGTGGGACGTCCTCTGGCCAGATGGCGGGACGACTTGCATAAAAGGGCCGGCAGCGATTGGATGCGTAAAGCAGCAGACCGGGCTCTGTGGCGTACCGCGGGAGAGGCCTGTGTCCAGCAGTGGACTACAACGGGTTGATGATGATGATGATGATTTAAGTTTATTTAAATTTTAAATTTATTTATTAAAATTTATTTAAGTTTATTTATCAGAATTTATTTTTGATTATTTCAACTACTACTTTAATAAATTGAAAATATATGTTTATATAAATATATCATGTTAAGCTGAGTGCTCGTTATTTTTAGAGTTTGTTTGTTATAATAAGAATATAAAAAAATAATCAAAATATCAATAAATAAAATTTTAACAAATAGTTAAGATCAAAGATAGTATAAACACTCAGTATTTTAGGTTAATATAAATAAGTATAGATTTTTTTTATTATTTTTATTTATACATAAAATTTGTTAATAAAACAAAACGAAAAAAAAATTTTTTTAGCTAATAATGTAATAATTTTTAATTAACGATGTAAATAAATTATACATACCGACAATTAACCTCAAATTTATAAATGCACTCAAAACAGTTTATTCAAATCAGTTTTATCACTAATATTCAATATACATAATATATATGTATATACTAATAAATTATTAGTAAATACTATCACCGTCGTATATGAAATTTTAGATTTAATAAAAACACCAAATCAATATTTATTTATTCACACTGTTTAATTGTACTGTTACGAAACACGTGTTCTAAATATATTTAAATACTAGAATATACAACTTGAACATAGTTATCGATTTTCATGCCACCTAGAGCTAACTTTACGATGTAGAATTCAGGTGTCGGTGCGCGCGCGCATCGTAAAAACTCACTCTCATCATTTTTCTCCATCGCGCCAAAAGAAGTATAACTTCAAAAAAAATAAATTTTAATGTACCTGATGGAAGCCCGTCTTTCACTTTGATAAAGTCATTGAGTTTGATCAATATTTTCTTTTTCGCGTTGCTCAATATTATGGGGGGTTTGGGTTTACTGAAGGGTTGGTTTTGCTGTTCGCTATGTATTACTGGTGTTGATTGTGAGCTGGGTGTATTATCTTGCTCTTCAACTTGCATATTACTTTGTGTTCCTTCCGGCAAATTCATCTCTATATGCTGTTCATTCTAAAACAATACATATTTGAGGGTAGTATTAAATTTAGTTTTTGACATGTTTGTTATTGATTATGCAAAGAATTTTTACTGTATGCAAAGTCCGCCAACCCGCACTAGGCCAGCGTAGTGGACTATATGGCCTAACCCGTCTCAAGTGTAGAGTAGGCCCGTGCCCGGCAGTGGGACGTATATGGTCTGATACAGATACATATGTTTGTTATGGGATGTAGGGATGTAACCAGATTGCAAGAAATGTAATGTGTCTCCTGTACTTCGGTTTGTTGCCTAATTGTACATAATCAGTCGTTAGAATTTGATGGCCTGGTTGAAACTGGTATTGGAAAGCGATACTTGGGTGGGTCCCGTTGTCGGATCTGACACCTTGTATTAGGGTAAAGGAGGGCAAGATGGAAGGGCCGGAAAAGATAGAAACTTTCTACATTTTCCAAACCGTGCGACGAGCATTTTTTATATTTTAGAACAGACGCTCAGCTGCTGAACGAACCTGCTAACGACGTGTGCAGGTGGTTCTTGTTTTAGCGTCAAATAACTATGCTAGCAATGACTTTTTGCAGTGATATTATTAAATTAGAATGTAAGTAATTTTAAATTTTTAGTTATATACATAGTAACTATCAGAAATTAATGAAAGAAAGGATGTGAGCGAGTGTTATAGAGTATTTCAAAAACGTAAGACAAAAAGATGGTGTCATTGATTTTTTTTTAAATATTAAGACAAACTGTAATAAAAGTGTCTGAGATTTTGCGAGTGTGATGTATGAAAATGAATTATATATATTTTTAAATGCATTATTACATGACAACATAAACTTTGCGTAGATGTAAGTGGTGTCTGTAACTATTCTATTCAATAAAACAAAAAATATTAAAGTACTCGACTGAAATATAGCTGTTTCCTTAATCCCACATACCAATAGGTTTAAAGTATACATACATGGTCAGTTTGTTTCTGTGGTGTGGATTTATCTGTGGAGTGGGACCAGTCTTGAGAAGGGATTTCATCATCCATTTCATCTTCTTCACACTCAGATTTTATTTCAGACTTTATGCTGAAAAATATTATAAAACATTCCTTTAAAATTGAAGGAGGATTTTTTTTTAAATAAATAAAACAATTTTTTATGGATTTTATCGCGAATTTGAACTAATTTTTACATTTTTTAACTTGTAAGTTTCAATTACTTACAGATTACAGCTTTCATAGTCACGGGGCGGATTGAGGTATTAGTCATCCGCTCAGTGACTGTAACATTATTATTATATCTATTTTTCAATTATTAAAGTAAAAAAAAAACAAACTCGCGATAAAATCCGTAAAAATTAATTGTATTTCAACGTGTGTTACATTCGCCTAAATGTAAGCAACCATTGTGCAATTCACAGAAATATCAATGAACCAGATTCAAAGTATGAATGGAAAATGGATAAATGTATGTAGGGATTGCTAATCATCTGCAATGACGTCAAATAAGATTGGCCAAGCAAGTCGCTAGCACACAGATATCCAAACGTTATGAGATATACTGTGCAAACATATTTAACGTGTACTCTGTATAATTCTAAAATGTTTCATACAAGTTTGAACTTTATTAGGGCATCAATAAAGTATTTGACTCCAATTTTTTATTGTATTTATCAAATGGTATCCATATCCAAAATCTAGCTAACAAAGAATTAGGTACATACATTTATTCAGAATTAAACAAGTTAGAAACGTTCCAAAACTTGCAGTGGGAGTAAAGGAAAAGAGATGTAAATCATTACTAGTCTTACGCCCGAATACTCAAACGCCATTTAAATATTAAGTTGCACTTAACTACCCACGTCCCACTTAATCAGTGCAACTTAATATTTAAGTGGCGTTTGAGTAATCAGGCATTAATTATACATTGCTGATTACAGTGAGCGCGTGTGAGAGAGACGGTAAGATGTCCCAAGTATATTCCCACTCTTTTTTTAAAATACTAATATTTGCCTCATTTTACAAGCTACTTTGTTAGTAACATTGTAGATTATCGACTAAGTGCCAGTGTTACTTATATACCGGGTATATCAAGTCTGCGACCGAAAACGAAGCCAGGTGGCAGTTTTAGTGGTTACAGACACAATGCAACTAAATTTTTGCAAAAAAAGCGACTGTTATTTTTTCGCAATTTTTTAAACATCGACGTGTTTGGGTGGTAAATACCTAGTTTTTACGAAAAAATTAATTTAATTCTTTGTGTATTATTGCGTTTTTAAAAATAAACAGGTGTACATTATTATTTTAGAAAAAAATTGTACTTATCAGCCAAATACAATCTATATCAGCCCATATACGTCCCACTGCAGGGCACGGGCCTACTCTACAATCGAGAGAATCGATTGAGAGTGGTTAGGCCATATAGTCCACCACGCTGGCCTAGTGCGGGTTGGCGGACTTACATACCGTAGAAATTCTTTAAAATCGCTACGGTATGCAGGTTTCCTCACGATGTTTTCCTTCACCGTTAAAGTGCGTGGTGATTGACTATCAATACACACATAACTCCGAAAAGTCAGAGGTGTGCCCTGGGATTTGAACCCGCGACCACCGTGAACATGTAGGCAGCCGCGTCTGGTCCGTTACCAACAGGCCACCACGCACTTTTTACAAATACAATCAGTAAAAAAAAAATAGTTGTAATAATATGTTGTCTGTGTTTTGTTACTTCCTTCCGGTCGTCTCTTGACATGCGTTCCATACTGTCTGTGTCCTGTATATATTTCCTTAATATAATCCTAGTTAATCTTGTTTGCAAGTTTATTAATATATCTAAACTCATCAACTGTTTTCACAGAAATATTTTATTTTAATGGTATTCTATTTAAATTAAATATAATTAAAAAACAGATCATAGTCAAATGCCCTATTCCAAAAAATGATTACTGGTTATGGTAAAGTATAACATGACGGTTTACTCACCTCAAATTATCGCTGAAGTCCTGATCAAATTCAGTAAGAGGATCCAGTTTTTTTATGAGTTGCTCTCGTATTGTCGCCAGGGCCAATTGAATCTCTACCTGGAATTGAAATAAAATAAAATGAATGTAATTTATTGAAAATTTTTCAACATAGTAGAGGGCGAGAGAGAGAGGGAGAGCGACAGAGACGGAAAGAGATTAATATCCTGGCCTTTATCAAGTGAATATGTGGAATATTAGTAATTAGTTACAAATGACTTACATAAGGCCTGTAATGTGGCACTCGCAGTACGTAGTGGTGGTGATGCGCGCGGTTCATCTCACACGAACTACACAAGTCGAAGTCACTGCACTGCACGCACGTGTAGCGGAACCTGAACACACATACACATTACGACCTTATTCATAGACAGATTTAAAACCAATTTTAGTTATCGTATGTTTTGCCTTCTTCGCTCAAACTGAATTCTAAAGTCATTCGAAAGGGACAAAACATTCGATAAATAAAATATGTTTTAAATCTGTCTATGAATAAAAGAGTAAAGGCAAAACAACTCTTCTGGAGGGAATTTGTCACGCTTTGCTGGGCTATGGCGAAATTTTAATGTGAGGGGGGTGTGGTAACCCCTTACAGTCGCGTGTCAGCTTCGTGGCTGACTAGTTGTTTTTTGATCATGATAACAAATAAACAAAGGCTGCTTGATAAAAATAATCATTGCTTAATGAATTATTTTTTTTTGTAATATATCTATCCCGTGTATATCTATGTGCTAACTTGGTATATCATATTTTATTATAATCAATAACTTGATGTTTGTTTTTAAAACATACCCTCTTATTTCACCCTTGCACACGTCACATTGGAACCCTTCGTGTAACGATGTGTCTGCTTTAAAAAAAAGATATATTTGTATACGTTATATGTATAACATCTTAGTGCTACTTTGCAAAATAATTTTTACAGAATTATGAACGGAAATTAGTGAAAATTAATATATAATCCAAAATTATTCTGCAGCATGGATAAAAAATCACGCCGACTCCATATACCGGGTATATCAAGACTGCGATCGACAACGAAACCAGGTGGTAGTTTTA
The DNA here is from genome assembly GCA_949752805.1 of Deilephila elpenor. NCBI lineage: Eukaryota > Metazoa > Arthropoda > Insecta > Lepidoptera > Sphingidae > Deilephila > Deilephila elpenor. The sequence continues at coordinate 7,284,678 of OX457119.1, forward strand.
TTGCTTTCAGACACAAAGCAACTAAATTTTTGCTAAAAATGTGACAGTTTTTTTTGCATTTTTAAAAATCATCATCTTTGAATGGCACATACCTAGTTTTTGCGAAAATAGTAATTTAAACTCTTACATACCATTGTGTCTTCAAAAATGTATTTAACATCTAAATATGACGATAAGAAAAAAAAATTAAAATTATAACATATTATTTGCGAAATTTTTAATTGCATTGTGTCTGAAGTCACTAATACAACCACCAGCTGGCTTCGTTTTCGGTCACGGTCTAGATATACCCTGTATATGACATGAAGCTTTCTCTCTTTCTCTCTTTTCAGCCACAGGGAGTCCACTGTTGAACACAGGCCTCGCCCAAGAATTTCCACGACCTGTTGGAAGCGGCCTGCATCCAGCGACGTCCTGCATTCTTAACCGTTATAGAAAATAAATATGAAGCTAAGTAAAAGGAAATTACATGTCAGCGGTGTTTCCAATAAAAATATTACCTTTGAATTTGACATCTTGGGGCGGCGAGGTTGGTTCCTTTTCGTCTAAATACAGTGAATCGTTGTCTGGAACAAAACCACACCTTTAACATATTAATGCTCGCACTTTTAGATTATTATCATTTTTGTCGGTAAACGAACAAACAGGTCAGCTGATGGTAAGTGCCACTGATGATCACTGCCGTCCATGAACATCCAAAACGCTTGAATTATCGATGTGTTGCCGGCCTATCAAATCGGGAGTGAAAGGTTGCAAAGAGGAAAGGTACATCCGGCAATCAAAGGTACTACTAAAATCTTTTAAAACTTGGCAAAAAGACTGAACCGCGCCTAATGGTAACTGCACCAGACTGCTTCACATCCCAAAAAAAAAATTGCCAGCCTGCTTCTTCACGATTAGTTACAGAGACTGTCCCTCACAGCCCCAACTCCTTTAATCCAGGATCAACAGCAGCACGCACTTTTGTGTCACCGAGCATTGAAGCTCAGCGAGTCTCCGGGAATCTCTAACTTGTCGAACCCGCACCGAAATTAATCAAATAGTGAAATTAATAGGAGTTGAAGATATTTTTGTCCACTTCCTCTCAGCACAGCGGGGGAAATAACTATGAATAAGGATTATCAAATATTTTGGACGTTTATCTATAATTATATTTATTATTAAATATTGTGGTGATGATGTAAAGTGACAATTCTGAGTGTTTTTTATTGCGATGAATCGCCTGACAGTAAGCGATACCACTGCTCATTGACAGTAGAAAACCAAACAACACCATGAATTACAAAGCAATGCCCACTGCGCTCGCCATCCTGAGACAAAGATGTCAAGTCTCATAATGTCCAGTGCATTTCCATTGCAATCTGTAAACTATACTGAGTCTCTGGATGCTCCTACAGTAAAGGCGTGATTGTTGTATATTAGGTATATTATTACCTGTATATTAATAGGTAATTACCTGCTTTGATGCATACCGCCTCGTTTTGCTTCTCCCATGTGAAGGTTTTCGCCACGGGGACGATGCTTTCTTCTGTAATTATTTTTAGTTATTTAATTCTTAGAAAAAAAAGAACAGCAAATATAGACAGCATCACCAATCAATTAAGAGTAAATCCTTTTTTTTAATAAAGTAAAAAGAATTAGTTACAACAAAAGTCAAAACGAAAACAAGTATGTGCTAAGTCTTGATAGAAATTTTACTTATTTACAAGTAACATGATGATGATGATGAAAAGCCAAAGCGAAAACAAGTATATATTAAGTCTTGATAGAAATTTCAAACTTATTTACAAGTTACAAGATAATGATGATGAAAAGCTAAACGAAAACAAGCAAGTCTTGATAGAAATTTCAAACTTATTTACAAGTTACATGATGATGATGAAAAGCCAAAGCGAAAACAAGTATGTATTAAGTCTTGATAGAAACTTCAAACTTATTTACATTACTAGTTCTTACCAACTTGTTCCTTGCATATAGCAGGCCATTCTTCATCCGGATCTAAGTCGGGGTCTTGGAAAAGCTCTGTAACAAAATGTATCTGTAACAACCCATAGGCAACTCATTGCAGGCACGGGCCAGTAATCTAAATTCATTGGCTATTGGTTTCTTAGATTTACGCGAATGTTACACATTGAAGTAAAACTAATTTTTACGGATTTTATCGCGGATTCGGTTTAATTTTATATTTTTAACTTCCCGACGTTTAGCTATTTATCCATTGGTTAATGCTGAGCTATATGTATAGGTTTATTGTTTTTAGATTTCTTCTCACTTATAGTAAAATATCCTGTTAGCATTTTGCGGAGCTAATGTTACGTGTATAGTTATTATTAAATAAAAGTTTTTTTTTTATTTCTACTGTGTTACCTATTCGTAACTGAAAATGGGACAATTCAACATCCGAAAACTTTTGTTTGCAACTCGGGGATGAAGTAGCAAAAAAATTTATAGTCCGAATCAAAACGAGATGGTAACATTCAACATGACTTGTATCCAACCATAAACACAATAATTACAAAAGCATTAAAACTCACCGGTTTGAGTCAAAAGTGGAGTAGATGGAGTGTGTAGTCTCCGATGGCGCTGTGTTGCTGACGTCGGAACAAACAAAATAAATAAGAAAATAAATACTAGATTTGATTTAGGAGATGAAATATTGTGTTCTTATCAGTAAGTTTTGTTACGCATAGAATTTTTTTAAACTTTTTCTTGTCTAGCATATGTTAAAATGAACATGGAAATACAAGCATAGAATCGTAAATTATAAATAATAATAAGGGGTGAAAAGGGTTAAAAACTGTTGTATGGAAATTCGAAACCATTAAAATTACAATTGTTAAACTTGGCATTTAAGTTATTAATTTTAAGACAAAAATAATTGCATATTTTGTTTATTTAAAATTAACCCTCACGGGACAAAAATAAGGCTTGAAGTTTTGTAAAACCGAACTGCCGGATCAACGCACAGTCGAAACTAAAGCTAGGACCTTGAAATTTTACACAGGAATTTCTATTATAAAGTTTGGTAGCACTAAGGAAGGATTTTTGGAACTTCAATCCCTAAGGGAGGAGAAAAGGGTAAAATTATTTTGTATGGAAAATCGCAACCGTTGAAGTTGCAGACATCAAACTTGACACTATAATTACTCATCTAAAACCAAAAATTAGTGCATACTCTGTTTACTTAAATTTAACCCTAAAGGAGTAAAAATAAGGGTTGAAAAGTCTGTATGGAAAATCAAAACTACTGAAGTTATTCGTATGAAAATTTTACTATTGTCCCTCTCGAACAACTTTTCAATTCAGCTTGAGTGACAAAACAAACATTCGTTAACTAAAATAGGTTTGAAAACTGTATATGAAAAAGGCCGTATAATGATCCGATGGGTCTCAAAATGAATGTCTGAGTTCCGATAATCTAAATTTGTATTCAGAATTGAAAATGTTGGCCGTCATTTTGAACTTTTTATTTATTGTTCCCATTGGTCTCTTAATCGATAACTGACGGACCCATCGATGCGTTAGTCTTAATTCAGAGTCAGAATTGGAAATAAAAATGCTGCGCGTTGATTGTTGTTAAAAGTTTACGCAAAGGTTACAATAGAATAGTTTTAGCTATATAACGTCTACATTATCTTAAACACGCAGACGAAGTTGCGGACAAATGCTAGTTTTATTATATTACCGTAGAAAAGTAAACAAACACAATAATTACAAAAGCATTAAAACTCACCGGTTTGAGTCAAAAGTGGAGTAGATGAAGTATGTAGTCTCCGATGGCGCTGTGTTGCTGACGTTGGAACAAATAAAATAAATAAGAAAAAAAATATTAGATTTGATTAAGGAGATAAAATATTGTGTTCTTAAGAGTAAGTTTTGTTATGCATAGATTATTTTTTTTTACTTTTCTTTGTCTAACTAATGTTGAAATGAACATGAAAATACAAGGATAGAATGGTAAATTATAAATAATAATATAATCAATCTGTATGAAGTATAATTTTATTATATTACCATAGAAAAGTGCATTAAACACTAACAGCCTTATCCTTACACAGTTTTAAAACCTATTTTAGTTATCAAATGTTTTTTCTTCTTTGCTCAAAGTGAATTCAAAAGTTGTTCAAAAGGGACAGAACATTCAATAACCAAAATAGGTTTTTGAACTGTTTTTTAATAAGACTTTTAAGGTAAATGTTTATAATAAAACTGTACAAAATCAGGTGCCACAAATTTCAGTTCATATTAGGGACTACAACATTTTGGGATACTAACAACGGTGCCGTTATTTAATACATTTAGTTTAAAGTCCCGAAAATTTTGTATTTTAACAGCAGCTGAATCAAATGATTCTAATTTGTTATTCAACGCAAATCATAGTACCAAAACACACAAGTACTCATCGAACATTTGACATTGGCAGAATTGTCGTCATCGGCACCGTTTGCCATAAATAAAAAACTAACTAAATTAACATTTTGGGATTAAGTTATCTGCTTCTGTCAAGCTTGCTTTACAAACAAGTATGAAAAATAACTATATACTATGATTTGGATGACATTTTCATAATTTTTACTAGCAACTTTGTGTAGAATGAAACATAGTCCATTAGAAAGTTGTTTAAAATTGCTAATATGAAAATTATTTATAATTCAACTACATAATGGGTTGATAGGAAATCTATATTTTGGAGGGGCCTTCATACACAGAAGGTGAAAATTCGTATTGCAAGAAACTAGCATTCCATATTTCGTCACTTTTCTTACCATGATCTGATATCTATAGGGGTTTTAGATTCATTTCCCTATTATCACATTTAAGACAAAAGCAACACAGTGTAAGTTAAAAGAAAACAGTATAACTTTTTTAAAGTTTCTGTTAGTTTATCCAAAAAAATAATCTTGTGGTACTCACGTCTTTGATAAGGAAACGGCACAGGTGTGGCAATGGCGTTCAGTCTGTTGTTTCGGTTCCTGTCATCCTCTGTGAAGTGGAGGGCGCAAATCTTCTTCTTTTTATATATTTCATAGGGAGGTAAATTCTCCACGGGCTCGCCAACCAAGTCAACCCATAGTTGAAAACGTTCCGGAAATTTTGTGGGATTTGGAAAACTGTGGAGGGCAATACCTAATGGATATAAAAAAAATGTGTGCCTTAGATTATAATGATATAAGGCGACACTACATTTTTATGAAGGACGAAATTTTTCATAAATTGATTTTGAGTTTATAAATAAAGTACACAAGGCACAATTTATTTATTGCACATACCATTTTTAATGCTCATGGTCAAATGTTTATCACTTTCAGATAGCTATCCTATTTAAAAAAAGGGTCTCAAAACCCTTGGATTGTTCTTTCTGACATAATTGTCTTTGCTAGTTATAACCATCTAAACTGGTCCACAGTAATTTTCAGGTGAATTGTACTTCCTTTGTACAATCATTAAACAATCCTTAGAAATGTCCGAGTTGTTGATGATATATAAATTGCTGGATTGTGGTATATATGAAAACTTTTTTTATGTGCAAAGAAATGTTGTAAAGCTTCCTTTTTCATGCTTCGAGGAAGGTCAGAAGGAGTAAACTGGTGTAATTGGCCTTTCCACCCACCCCAGGATAGCACACTTGCGGATATTGTGGCTGAGCCGGGTCCCATCAATAGGAAAACTTGTTTTAGTATAGCATTCTGCATTAATGTTGTTGGATTAAAATTCAAGCCTATTTGTTGCTATAATATGTATTAATTTTGGGTTCACATTTATTTTGACAGCCTCTGTGGCAAAGTTGGTAAGACGCCGCCTGTGAAACCAGAGGCCGAGATCCCCGCACCGAGGCAAATGTTTGTGTGAACACAAGTATCTGTTTCGGGTCTGGGTGTTTGTGAGACCGAAAGTTTCTCGTAGTTCCTGATACCCACGACACAAGTCTCGATCTTAGTGTGGAGTCAGGACTATGTATGTTACTGGTGGGTTTATTTATGTACTATAGTGCGGCAATTATCCTTCTAAAGAAACATGTTTTATAACGAAATACAAGTTTGCAAGACGTACCATTAGTTACACATCCGAAAACACATCGCCTTGTATCCGGCATAACTCATGTAATAGAGAGCTTAAGCAGAAACGATAATAAATATAAACTATTTAACTTTAGCTATTTTATATAAAGTTATAAATATAAATAACAAGAAATAAACAAATACACGGCTGTGTTCCGAATTACGCTGTGACCACAGATTACTTAGTGCAGAAACGATAATAAATATAAACTATTTAACTTTAGCTATTTTATATAAAGTTATAAATATAAATAACAAGAAATAAACAAATACACGGCTGTGTTCCGAATTACGCTGTGACCACAGATTACTTAGTACTAACTTTAGTACTGTACTCTTTGGTACTAACTACTACAGATTACATAGTATTAATAACAAGACTTTACTAATTTATCATTTTATGATAAATTGGTAGAGTATTATTAAGTGTTAATAATTCGTACAATTTATTTAATAACATTAATATTTAGCTAATTTGCGTCCATGTGTAGTCTATGAAATAAAAATAAATGGACACCAATGGACACAGATGCTCGATAGATGTCACAATTGAATAGTTGTAATATTATACGTTAGATGGCGCTGCAACTGATTTTAATCCTTTTATTTGTATTATTGCAATATCTGAAGAATAAAGATTTGGAAAATCGCTCACAATTACCAGATGTGTGGCGGTTAAAATAATTGTTTTTGTTTATGCAGTCATAAAGCGTGGATAGATATTTTTTATAATGGTTTCTTAGATTTACGCGAATGTTACACATCCAAATAAAACAGTCCACCCCGAGACCACGAAAGTTGTAAAGCAATCGAAACATTGGGAAGTTAAAAAAATGTAAAAATTAAACCAAATCGCGATAAAATCCGTAAAAATTAGTATTATTTCAAGAGTATTCTCTGTCAACGTAAGACAGCCATTTTAGGTTTAGCCATCGATATCAATGTTACACTAGATAAGACATTCAGCACAAAAAATGTGTTCCACCTACTTGCGGTGCATGCACCGCACATGAATCAGTTTGCTTCGTGGCAGTGACAGTGCAGTACGCCTTAAAAGTAATAAATGAATGTTTTTTTATTGTTTATTATTGCAATGAATGGCGAGACGAGCATGCCATTCGCCTGATGGTAAGCGATACGACCGCTCATGGAAAGTAGCAAAACCAAACAACACCATGAATTAGGTACAAGGCAATGCTTGGAATTCCACTGCGCTCGCCATCCTGAGACATAAGATATTAAGTCTCAATATGTCCAGTAGTTACTCTGGCTACAATGTCCTTCAAACCGGAACACAACAGCGCATTTACACTGCTGTTTGGCGGGAGAAATAGACATTGCAGTGGTAGGTACCTACCCCGGCGGCCTCTCACATATGAGAGACCTACCACCAGTAAACCAAAAGCAAATCGTCTGAAGTTACAATATTTTAATAAATACCAGGTAAGTGATGTAATATTGCAGTGTGCTTTTAAAATACAGGGGTATGCTTTATTTCTTTGACGTGTCTCGTCTATCGGTAGAATATAAGTCAATGGGTTTAGCAAACAAAGTTAACAAGCCACAGCCTCATAGAATAAAAGTATTGATAAACGTTGATGGAATTTATAAGAAATTGATTAGACATCAGTGTTAAATTTGAACAACGCAGACGATGCCGCTTTACGATTTTTAGATATATTCTCCCCGATAATTGTTTTAATTTGTATGTTTATGTACCTAACATAAACATATAAATTAAAACAAGTAGATCCAAAAGCAACATTGAACCGTGGACAGATTTACTACGGTGCATACGCCACATAGACCGTCTTTGTTTGCTGGCAAAAATATAATAATAATTGTTTTATCACAACTTCCTATACTAGATACAGACACTTCTGTAATGATCTATTTATGAAAGCTAAAGCTGATTTTGAAGCCAAAGAATCAAATAAAAATAGAAATAATACTAAAACACTCTAGGGAACCATCAAGAAAATCTGCCGTTTTGAGCAGAAGAATAATTCACCTCATGGATTCATCACTTTAGAAGAGCCGCTTAACTCGCTCTATGTCTGCAATAAATTTTTAATATCGGTTGGACAAAACTTGGCTAAAAAGACGCTGATGTACATCAGTGAATCTGAACCGACTCTAACATCAAAAATCAATATCGAAGACGGCTTAAAAAGTACTTCTTTTTCTATTACATGGGCACAACGGGACTAAGGGATCTTTTATTTTATACACTTTATTGTACATCAAAAAGTAAAAATACCAACTGTCTTATTCATAGACAGCCCAACCTATTTTAGTCTACGAATGTTTTGTCTTCTTCGCTGAATTCTAAAGTTGTTCGAAAGGGACAAAACATTCGATAACTTAAATAGGTTTTAAATCTGTCTATGTATAAAGCCGTAAGACTAAATGCACAGTAGGTACAACTGGCGGTCTTATCGCTATCGCTGATAACCTCTGGATGGACTGGAGTGAATTGAAGTAGAAAAACGGTGTAGACAAGCCAAGAAAGTAAAATAAGAAAAAATAAATAAACGAATGATGTACCTGACATAAATATACAAACAAATATTAACATAAAATACTACGTATACATCTTTAGATACTGTAAATAAATATACTACATACATATTTACAGAATATTAAAATGTACATTATAAAACAATAGAAAAAGTAAAGAAACAACTATAGGAAATATGTATTAACAAATTGACAGTTGTAAATTGCAATAGATTCCACAAGAGAGCAGCGTTCGTTTTCTCATTTTCCACAACTCGTTTTTATTCTGGACTATATAATCTACTTTAGAACTATCTATATACTAATTTATCCCTTTTACGGACATGTGTATTTTAACGAAATAAACAGAAGTACCTAAACGTGTTTAAAAACGAACTAGCCCTCGGGCCAACTCATACAAATTTCCTGTTAAAATGTACCTACATTTTAATTGTGAAATATAAAATTTTCCACGTTAAAACAGCAACATTTTCCTAGCAATTCATTTTGAATGCTGGATTTAATAAATGCTTAAAGTGGAAGCAGTGTTATTTCTCTTTGAGAGTGGCCAAAGAGAATAGAAGAAAAATGGCGCCACCCGTTGAGAGGGGGCCTCCCACCCCGCCGGGCAATAGCTCTGAATAAAGAAAAGTTAAAATTTTCTTAAAGCACCCCACCGGGTGGGTGGATGCCTATCTATCTTCGTTTAAGTATTGGCAAAAATGACCCCCTCGTTTTGCGTCCCGCTCTCGCTAACCGTGTCATTTGAAGGTTTTTAAAAGGGTTGCTTGGTGACATTTGAGAATTATTTTCTAAGAAATTTTCTTTCTTAAGATTTGTCTGGCTCGTTGTGTCAATACGTTTTGTACTTATGAATTTATCTTAGTAATGTTCAGAATACTATAAAGGGTTATTAGATGAAAATATGCATATACGTATATAGTGACAAGTCTATGCTTAACTGTAGCTTGGCTCACAGCGGAACGGACTATCGATTCGCGGGTCCAATCTTAAAGCACACAGGTTTTTGTTCGAATTTTTACTTGTATTCTTGGTGATTTATCACCTGCTTTCACGGCAAAGGAAAATATTGTGAGAAAAGCTGCATACATTTAGAATTTGCCATAAGAATTTAGAAGATATTTTAAATCTACCAAACGCATTTAAGGTCAGCGTGGTAGATTAAAAGGCACATTGCCGAAAGGCGACAAATCTCAAGTCAAATCATGTAGTTTCTACGCCAAGCTAGTGTGAAAGCTTACGTAGATATTCGTACATTTTTTTTTTCTTAAATAACGAAATCACACAAAAATAAAAGTAATTCTAAATACGAATAAACCATAAATTAAAATCCAATTTTTTATAATATTTATTTCTTCGACTTAGCGTGAATAGAAATAACTTATGTGTAGGTTAGGTAACTCGGATATGTTTTCCAAGTTAAAGTTTTTGTAATATTTCCCTCTGTTATTAGAGCGAGGTCACGCATCGTCAACAGGTGGCCAAGTTGCGAGTACAGCATGTGTACCATCCGCAAAAAAGATTTCATCATTCTTTTTACTGCATAGGTCCGGCAAACGAACCTGCCCATTCATGCTGAGTCATGACTGACAACATCGTGGCTATACCGGTTCCTACTACACTTAATTTTGTAATATGACAAAAAAAACAAAAACATCGCTTTGTTGGGGTTTTTTGGCAGTTTTTGCCACCGTGAAAGTTTTGGGATTTAAGCATTCATCGAATATTCAAAATAAGTTGTGGTCTTTTTTACACTGGCACGAAACAGTGACTACAATCTATAAAATCGTAAGGGCAATGCAATCCAAAATTGATCAACAAGTTTTCTCTCAAAAAAATAATATTTTTGAGATTCACAGGATCGAACCGAAAATGCCCAGGACACAGAACTCTTCTGCGTATTGTCCATGACTATGGATCGTACTTTTACCCTTTATTATGTTATATTCTATTTATTTTTTACATATTTACATACTTTTATAAAAATCAAAATACATATAAAAATAAAAAAATAGATTCACCAGAAATGCCGAGCTTCGAGACCCAAGCCATTGGTGGTTAGGACCCCAAAGTAAGGAATCTCCTCACAATACAAGTCGTGTCAAGCAATACAGCCTTCTGAATCTGGCCCCTGACCCAACGGCCCATTGAGAACCTCTGGAGATGTTGGTCCAGGTTATTTGGTGTTAGCTTATGGGCAGAAACGATAATCGGTACGATAAGTGTTGAGTTGACATCCCACATGTCAGTAACCTCGTGTGCCTAATCTAAATATTTTGCCATTTTGTCCTTTTCGGCCTTAACGACGTTATTGTCATGTGGAATGGTGACGTCAACAAGTATCACCCGGCGTGGCGCGCCAATCGATCTATTATAACAATATCAGGCTAATCGGAAACAATAGTCCTGTCTGTGATAACCGACCCCAGTATAGTATAGCATGACCATTTTCGAGAATTGGTTGGGGCACATACTGGTAATATGGCACTTCACGAGTCACAAGTCCATATCGACGAGCAACTTGCTGATGTATGATCTTGGATACTAAGTTGTGTCGATGCAGGATCGTTCTTTTAATTGGCGGTTTTTTACACATTGAACAAAAACTAATTTTTGCGGATTTTATCGTAGATTTGGTTTAATTTTTAAATTTTTTGTCTTTCCGACGCGGCGTTGCGATTTCTTTATATCTTCCGTGGTCACAGGGCGTACTGAGGTATTAGTCACCCGCTCAGTGACAGTTACAATTAAACTAATAATGTAGGATTAAAGCAGTCGAAACTTCGGGAAGATATAAAATGTAAAAATTAAACCAAAGCCGCGATAATATCCGTAAAATTAGTTTTATTTTAATGTACTTTTTATTTTTAGCTTTAACATATTTGCTGTTTATCGGAGAAAAAATAATGATAATATTTGACTTCACACACGCAAGCATGCTGACGGTACAAAAGGCGCCTCTCAAACTTTAAGTTAACGCGATTTAAGTTGTTCAAAGTGGTAACTTGGCCGATTTTCACTTACACCGACGCTCTCACTTCACTTTCACACTGTTGGAACTCTTTTTAATGCATAATATTACGTGTTTAACACCACCACCGATATTTAATCCGAACAAAGTTTTTTATGCATGAAGTTATTGCATATTATTTTAGAATTATTGAATTTGGACCTTGTGTCCATATTATATTATATAGCAAATGAAATTGCATGGATATATCGATTCGTCATTATTAATTTATGTTTCAGGAAGTCATTTGCTAAGTAAATGCTAAAAAGCATAAAGCAGCCGTTTCGCCGAATATTTGAAATAATTAATTGACAGGGCTTAATCTAAATATCAATAACACATCAGATGACAGTGTATCTTTCCTATATAGTGTTATTATTAGAATTTAGATGATAAACACTGCCTCGGTGGCGTAGTTGTATTACGGTACGGTTACAAAGCTGAGGTTCGAGTCCCGGGTCGGGCAAAGTGATATTGGATTTTTCTATTCATTATCAGCCCGGAGTCAGGAATTTGTGCCCGATATGGGGATAGGCTCGCCCCCTATCACATCGTGGGACGGAACATGCAGGGCGAAATGTGGGTGTCCTAGTGGCGCCTCTGCTTACCCCTTCGGGGATAAAGGCGTGAGTTTATGTATGTAGATGATAAACACAATTAACACATACCTATTTTAATTTACACACATTTGTGTTTTGGCTAAAAATGTATTACTGTTTACACAAAACTCATTTTTTGGTATTTCAAGTAAAAAAATCCCACTAATGGTTTTTATCATTCCAGGAATCGATAAGGTTACTGAAGAAAACACAAAAAAAGTACCGTTCAAGAAATTCAGAAATGCAGTAATTTAAAATATTACCAAACAAAATATGGAGTACGAAGAATCGCTACAGGCACACGGAACCATTCATATGAGTCAAATACACAACACAAGTACGTTAGAATAACCCTGAATCAACAAGAACATATAAACAGGTTAATAAAAGTGTATGAAGCGAAAGTGAACTACTAGAATCTAGCAAAGTTAAGGTTCATAATCTCTGCCTACATGACCGAGAATATAAGCGTGATTGCTATGCATAAGACATTAACATTTTATACTATATTTTTTACGCTAAATGGCGAGACGAGCATGCTATTCGCCTGATGGTGAAAGATACGACAGCTCATAAATAGTAGAACACCAAACAACACCATGAATTACAAAGCATTGCTTGGCATTCCACTGCGCTCGCCATCCTGAGACATTAGTTGTTAAGTCTCAATATGTCCAATAGTTACTCTGGCTACAATGACCTTCAAATCGCAACACAACAATGCATTTACACTGCTGTTTGCCGAGAGAAATAGACATTGCGGTGGTACCTACCGAGGCGGTCTCTCACATATGAGAGACCTTCCACTAGTTCGTACGAAAACATACCTCATAAAAATATCCAACAAATAAACGAATCTTGACAATTAAATATCGCAAGTACTCGTAGTATGAAAATATAATAATGCATAATATAAAACATCTTAGAGCGCGCACAAAGCAGCACGCTGTATCAAAGCATTTTGAAAGCAACAAAAGCGTAAAGGGTCCAGCCATTCGTCCGGACGGATATAATTTTATTTTAACAAAATACCGACCGGCTGCCGAGTATTTTCTTGTACAAATTTTAATATCCCGGCCGGGTAGATAGAGCTATTTATATTTTTCCTCCCTCTCGTTTCTTTTGGCGATTATTATTCTGTATTCCAATGGGCTCGGGGTGGGGGTGGCACGCCCCTCGGACTCTTTCCTTTTTGCTTCTTAAGTCCATCTTGAGACAGCATAGGGGAGTGAATGGAGACATTGTTGGTGCTAAATTTTTTTTTATATTTTAAAATTTTTCAAGCGTCTAAATTTAAGAAATTTTGTTGCCGTTCATTATAAAAGTTATATTGATAAATTATATTTTTTAGGAAATATAATTGTCAGGGAATCGTAGGCAAGGCTTTTTCAATGATAAGGCTAATGTATCCTAAGGCGCCTGAAGATAACTTTTGCTGTTACTTATTCAAAATATGTTACTTGGTTCTCATGTAAACCAAACGAAGCCAACAGAAGTGGCCTTTAACCCTATGTAATCGGATCCTAATGGTAAAGCATTTACTCGATTCGTTTAAGATAAGTAACGTGGATCTGAAAAAAAATGTGATTTTTTAATGTAGATTTACGAATCAACATTAAAGTATATAGCCATAAAACTATGATAAATAATATCACTTCTGATTGGTGCATTTTATGCATAAACAAGATTGCATTGTTTTAAATTATTGAATTGGAAGTTTTTCTATCGTTTGTTATTTGGCAAAACCCTAGCAAAAATCATAGTGGCGGTACTTCCATACAAGCCCAAAAGCCCGGCTTGCCCTACTCAATACGTATATACTAAATTCTGAACGAAACCATTACATTCAATACAAAACAGTAATTACGAAACATCTACCATTTTTGAATTTACCGCGTTCCGTCGCGGCATGGCGCTCTTCAATGAAGCGCGAGCCGAAGCGCCGCCCGCGCTGCGCAACGCATTTAATAAATTCATTCAATAATTTTAACTCTCACGTTGAACGTAGCTCCACGCATTTTTTAAAAGACGGTACGCGCAAAACATATATCTGCCTTCTTCTCTCTCGTGTGCTTTTACGAGGCTTTTGGCAACGCATGCTATCTCTTTCCCACTGATGGGTGAAATGCTACACTCTGGCACTACGAATGTATAGCTACTAGTGGCGAAGGCTCCTTAGAAGCCAGTTCCTACCGGCTTCCCTTTTGTAATTTATCATTACACTATAAACAAGCAAATTATTTAAACTTATTTATTTAATATCAAAACTCAATTATTATTTTTTACATTCAACGACATCTGTCGGCCAGATACGTAAACATTACTAGGAAGCGGCACAGTAAGCCCTTTTTATTGCGACGCGGTGCGACCTCTGGCGAATTCCTGTAAAATTGTTCGGCTTATTCAATAACACTAGCGCGGCCCGTGCGCCGCCGCCCCGCCGCCACCGCGCCGCCGCCGCGCCGCCCGTTACGCATTGTATAGTATGCAACAAACCACGCAAAATTGTACCTTAAATTGATAATGATTTAAGGTTCAATTTACGCTAAAAAAGCAAGAGGCAAGCCGCAGCTTCTCCGGCATTTCGTGTGTTTAGGTATAGATATTTACTTATTACAATAGCGAAATGCGGAGTTTAATGTATTTATAAGTGTTGTATTTACATTTTTACAATATATTCATGGTTCATGCAATTAGTTTTAAATGTTTTTAATTACAAAATGTGTAATATTAATATTATGGTTTTAATGGAAATTACTAATCGTTAGGAGCGTACTAATATGTTTAGGTTATCGATTTTACAAATAAAGTTAGTGTTTAGATTTTAGGACGTGCTCGATCCTCGCCTGAGGAATATATTGTCTTACTAATGTTACAACTGATAAATGCGGGGCTATCGTACTTGTTAAAATATTGAGTCTAGGTTTTTATTTCTTTTATATTAATCTTATATTCACGTGCAGTTTAGAAATATACTTTTTTATTTTTCTCATTATGTAAGCATGGTTTACTTTTTATTTCATGGACATTGTAAATATTGTATAAGTACATAGGTAACGAAAATATTAAAATTTAATTGACGGCCGCAATAGGCAGATGCCACAATATCACTTACCAAATGAAACCCATTATTTTAGTTTGTTGAGTAAGATTCTCGAAGCAATAATTTGCTGGTGGGAGGATATTCGCAAAGGTCCGAATATAAGGACACACGTGCATAAGTGTGTCGCGTTTTGCGTTCATTCTGTGAAACATCACACAGTAAATTTTTAATCTCTATTCGGACTGCACTACGCTTACTATCAGTCGCATTCACAGATTACTTAGTACTAGTCGCATTGTAGTCATTTCGTAATCCCTTAGCCCTTCTAATATTATAAATGTGAATGTTAGTTTGTTTGTTACGCTTGCACGCAAAAACTACTCAACCGATCATCATGAAACTTTGTACACATATTCTTGGAGGTATTAGAAGTAACATAGACTACTTTTTATTCCGAAAAAAATAGTGTTCCCGTGGGATGAAGAAAGAATTCCGATATATTTGCTACTTTTTCATACTCAAAAAGAGGGGATGGGACTGGATTACATTTCATTAGTGAGAATGAGACGGGGCGGGCGGGATATAACGGGATGGGACGGGACGGGATGGGAGATTTCAAATAAAATTAACCACGCAGATGAAGTTTGCGGGCAGAAGCTAGTAACAGGATAAAGAAAATAAACATATTTTGTGTTTTGAGCTTCGGCTTCCCTTTTAAAAAATGTCACCCTTCGCCACTGATAGCTACAGATATCTATATATAGCAATAAAGTACTAAACCAAAAGCCCAGCTTTTGACCACAGAATTGTTTTGACTGAACATCGTACATGTGAAGGTCGTCATGTGTAACATTATTTGTTAACTAAATTATAATTATTGTTGATAAATTACGTTGGTTCTTTTTAAAAATTATTTAATCATTTTTTAATACAAATAATGAAGTTTTTATATTTATTTCATAAATTATATTTGCATGTTGTAATGTTTAGTTTTTCGTTTACTAGCAATACTGTACGAATTACTACTAACTTCATAAGTATTTTGATTTTTGACATTGTGCAATTATAAATAGTCCGGTTGTAGGTTAATTATTCGTTTTTTTAATGTTATTTAAACTTTTTGATACTAAAATGATTTGTATTGTTTCCTGTGATGGTTTTAGTGTGATGGTGAAAGTGTTCATTGGCGTTATAAAGGTAATTTAATTCAATTATATTGAAACTGGCGCGAAAACTACGCCGAGTTTGTGCATTTCTTAAATTCGTGGTAAATCACAAGAGGCATTTTATCGGTTCAGTTTACTTAACTACGTTATTCGATTTCTAAATGCTCCCATTCATATAGGTTATTAAACAGTCGTGTTACATATGCTTTTCAAGGGACACTTGTGTATTAGAATGTTTGGATTAATTCTTATTATTTCAATGAGTTTGTGGTCCTTTCAAAAGGCATGCTATTACTTGTAATTAAAATTACTTGTAAAAACTTAACCGTAATGTATTTATAACAATTTCTGTCCGCAATTTTAGTTAACTGCGCAGTCAAACACGGGAGCATAGTAGCTATCGTTGTGCTCGTGTAATGCCGGGTATTAAAAAAGTGCTCAGTAGTTAGTGCATTAAAAAGTTACTGTTGCATGACCACAAGCTATCTATATTTGTATTACCTAATCCTAATATTGTACAGATTGTGTGGTAGGTCTGCCGCCGCGCCGTAAATTCGATTTCGTCGTTCTTAGTATTTTTTTCCTTCTAAATAAATATGTATTAAAATAATTAAAACTAAAATAATATTGGGCTTGCCCTACTCCAAAACCCCAGGCACGCCACTGAAAAATCAAAATCATACTCGCTCGATAACGTTTTCAATGACTATACTGTATTTTATTGTACCTTTATGCAATGTTGTACTTGATAATAATAAATCTCTTACCAATTCTGTTTGAAATCAGATAATAAATACATTTTAATATAAACTGGAAGTAAACGAACCATTTACGAAATATTAATTTTATGAGTACGAAATTAAGAAAAGTGTGAAACAAAAACAACTCCATAATAATTTCTGTTCTCTGCCTCTGTCACTTACCCCTTTTACTGGAAAAACCGTGGCACCTACCCGGAAGGGGTTCGATATTTAAATATAAGAAGAACACCCCCTTTTTTCAAGGGAGAGTTGCCCTCCCCTCCTCAGGGCCCCTCGGATTTATGGATCTGGGCCGAAGTGGGCGCGTAATTACTTATCTTTCAGAATACAAATCAATCGCGGCCAAAAATGTTTGAAATGAAATTTTGCCGAAATTGTACTCGATTCTGAAAACTGTGTTTACCTCAAATACTTTTGTTTGGTTAGCCATTGAGACTGATTGGCTTCGTTGTAAAGTATTATGGAAGTTTTTAATGGCTTCGATGGTAGGGTGTGGGACTTGCTCCGTGCTCGGAAGATCTTTGTGAATTGGGTTTGGTTTTTAAGGATTCGTTTAAGGCCTATTCAGTGAGGTAAAGCTTTTTTTGTAGCAATTATTTTTAATCCTTTAAACGTTGATATTCAACTGTTGCTTGTATAATAAAGTACATCACTTCCTTTTCGAGAGGCATATAAAGCAATAAGTCATGCTGATCGAGTGTGGGTTGGTAATTAGAAAGGAAGAATATTATTTTTACTATGGTTAAAATCCTTTCAATGAAATAACGGCATATACTAATGAACTAAGAATACTGATGACATAGTTTGTATTGCTAAGTTGGTCTAAAGACTTTTTGAGAAGTTTTCACTCAGAACGACATTGCTTTAAGACTGTAAAACTTTTCGAAAGGATTGACGTCATACAGTCAGTTCGTCATAAAACTAAAATCTTATTTGTTTTTTATAATATATTAGCTGATAATTTTAAGGCCCATTTACACGGGGATTTTACAACTGCCATATTTTATCGTGTTCTGACAAATGTTTACACGATGCAGCTTTTTGATATCCTTACGATAATCGTATCTTCGAGGCGAGAAACTCTCCCCGTGTAAATGGGGCTTTAGCGACTTTACATTATTTTATAAGAATTGTAAAAAATACTTACAAATACACTACAGACTACAATGAATATGATACACAATTTCACTGGTGGCAGGTCTCTCATATGTGAGAGGCCGCCTGGGTAGGTAGCACCGCAATGTCTATTTCTCCCGCCAAACAGCAGTGTAAATGCACTGTTGTTTTCCGATTTGACGGACATTGCATCCACATTAACTACTGGACATAATGAGACTTTACATCTTATGTCTCAGGATGATGAGCGCAGTGGAATGACATGTTCCTCTCGCCATTCATCGCATTAAAAAAAAGTATCTTACCTTATGATTCGAAATTATTCAAAACTTTTATATATGACTCGTTTACGACTTCTTTGCTAGTTTTACTTACTGGTGCTTAACTGAATAACTTATAGAGTTTAATGCAGCCTAATGCAAACATTTTTTTTCCCACAGCAAAATTCTATTTTAGCACAGAGTTTAGTCTTTCTTGTTGATCTAGCGGTTTCGATAAGGTTTGTGAACTATGAGGTCTTGGAATCGATTCCCAAGTATAATTTCGTTACACGGACAGGTGAAAGTTATTGCAATGTTCGTCATGGAAAGTACAGTCGATGGAACGTAACAGGTTTTCGTGGCGAGTGAAATCACATTTAAAAAATTCCAATCAGTTTTTTATGAGACATAACACGAGTCATCCGATCCCTTCTAACTGTACCTTTAACGACATGCAGCAAGGCAGTAATAATTTGTTTTGGACTTAAATAAATTCCTAAATAAGCAGAGCGCTAAGCGGCCGGTCGTAAAATTATAAGTCAAATTGTGTATAGCCGACCGCACCTCATCGAATCACCCGATAATTTGGAACGAAACGCACTAACTTCAGAATAATTCACA
The DNA here is from genome assembly GCA_949752805.1 of Deilephila elpenor. Classification (NCBI taxonomy): domain Eukaryota; kingdom Metazoa; phylum Arthropoda; class Insecta; order Lepidoptera; family Sphingidae; genus Deilephila; species Deilephila elpenor. Next base: position 7,303,833 of record OX457119.1, read on the forward strand.
TCAGAATTATTTCATGTCTGTTAAATTTGGAACGAAACGCACTAACTTCAGAATAATTCACATCAGAATTATTTCATGTCCGTTAAATTTGGAACGAAACGCACTAACTTCAGAATAATTCACATCAGAATTATTTCATGTCTGTTAAATTTGGAACGAAACGCACTAACTTCAGAATAATTCACATCAGAATTATTTCATGTCTGTTAAATTTGGAACGAAACGCACTAACTTCAGAATTCAGATCAGAATTATCTCATGTCTGTTAAATATTTAGTATTGATTTACTTCGTATTTTTTTTCTTTGTCATTAAAAACCCTGAGTGTGACATTCATTGATTGTTTTTTTAAATTAATTAAATATCGAATTAATAGTTACGCAGTATATTTTCTTCATTACTTTTTTCTTGGTCATTAAACGACTATTGAGTGTGAAATTAAATTCATTATTATTATATCGAAAAACAATCACTTGTTTCAATATTGTCAATCACTCCTTTGATCTAATGGCAGTGTGTAAAGGTTGTGGATTAGCTGGTCCTAAGTTCAATTCTCGAGCCGATTGATCCAGTTTGTGTGCATTACCTGGGTTGGAATGCTACATAGATCGTTCACGACTGGAATTTGTGTTCGGCGTGGAGATGAGCTCGCCTCTATTTTATGTTTGGACGTAAACAAGGACAGCAAACCTTCAGTGGTATTTGTGACACCTGTGCTTACTCCTTATTACACAGTCGTGAGCTTATGTGTGTAAAAAGAATCAATTCTTAGTAAAAATACATGAAAGCCACTTGTGTACAAATAAAGCCAATTCTAAACTCGATGAAAGGCGTTGGAACACAATGTTCACACAGAAACTATTTTCATTTCTGCAATTAGTATTTTCATACAGGGTATATCAAGACCGCGACCGAAAACGAAGCCAGGAGGTAGTATTAGTGATATCAAACACAATGCAAGTAAAAATTTTACAAAAAAAATCGTCGAATTTTTTTTTGTTATTTTTTACATATCGTCGTATTTGAGTGATTAAACATAGTTTTTCTAAAATAATGACGTAAATCGCTTAATTTTTAAACACGCAATGGTACGTAAGGGTTTAAATTACTATTTTTGCAAAAACTAGGTTTTTACCCCTCAAAAACGATGATTTTTAAAAAATTGTAAAAAAAAATCCGTCGCTTATTTTGCAAAATTTTTAGTTGCATTGTGTCTGTAGCCGCTAAAACTACCACCTGGCTTCGTTTTCGGTCGCGGTCTTGATATACCCTGTATATTAAAACTTCGTGAATCGTGATAATGTGAAGAGTGTTTCATGATCATGTTTTACCGAGATTTTTAGGCAACATTATACGTAAGAGTCAATAATTTTTAATTTAGAATATTTATTCAGGTATTATCTGATATTCTTAGTCATAATTAAATGATAGTCATCGTTGAAACGTCATAGCGTGCTCTAGCATTAAATTATTTTTAATATACCTAAACTCAAAATAAGAAGATGAATTAATTGCATGTCAAGTTAAAATCAGTAATACAACAAAACAACAATTACTGTGTAAAAAAACAGCATTTAGAACTATAATCACAATATTAAACCGTAGCACTGACCGTGTAGGGGACGCGCTACGCAAACCGCCACGCTCTACAACTAAAGCCTACGGAACGCTACGAAAAATAAAATTGCTATTTTTAATTTTATTTTTTTATTTGATCATTAAAAACTTATTTATTTCAATACTCATGTATATCTATCTATCTGTAGTTATGAAATTGAGGTAACTGCCCATAGGTTATCTTATTTGTATAGCGGTAGCATCTTCATCGAGTCGACCGATTGCGTAGCTTTAAATAGCTATACTTATTATATTCATAATTATCAACCCGGAGTGACGAATTTGTGCCCGATATGGCGATAGGCTCGCCCCTATCACATCGTGAGGCGGGAAACTCAAGGCGAAACGTGGGTGTCCTGATTGTTACCAAGGGAACCTCTGCTCAACCTTTCTGGGAAAAAACGGCTTGAGTTTATGTAAGTACAGAGCTATATCAATGATCAAGGTTCTTCATAATAATATGAGTGCGAGATACAAACAAATATTTTGAGTGTCCTGTGTGTAGGTGAGATAATTCTTAAGGATTTTATTTCACAAGTGATAATCAAACGTTGGGGTTATATCACACATCTGCTTTTGCTACTTATTACGGTTAAACACAGAACATTGACTAGTGTATGATTGTTAATATAAGAAGGTAGTAGATGCGACATTCGCCTTGCATGTTCCGTCTCACGATAGGGGGCGAGCGTATTGCCATATCGGGCACAAATTCCTAACTCCGGACTGATAATGAACAAATATCCAATATCACTTTGCCCGACCCGGGATTCAAAACCGAACCTTAGCTTTGTACGTGTATATTACCGCATGTTAATGTTTTTCATGTGATTTTTACATTATGTTATTAAAATATTTTTTTACTTTTCATCATCTTCAGCCACTGGATGATCCCTGCTGAACATTGATCCACCCGTCCATCCCGTTCCCATCCCGTTCAAACATCAAGCGCCCTCTTGCGACCCTTATGATTTTTTTCCACTTTTAGATCATCCTTCTATACTACACGCCACGTCTGTTGGAAGTAGCCTGTATCCAACGACTTCCTGTCTATGTAAGATGCTCTATTTACCTCCCCGGACGTATTTGCAACTGCACGGTTCCCGGTGCGTGGTTTATACTCCAGAAGTTCTCGACCCCACTGGCTATTCGCGTTATGAGCTCTGTCATTTCAACTTGCTAATTCACCGAACTGTCTCGACTTTTGTTTTAAACCTGAATACCTTTATCGAGTTACAAAGCAAAGTTACCATTTAAAATCCACAATATTAATATAAAAACAAAAACATAAAGTACAAAGTCTCAGACGAACCCATTGTGTTTTTTAATAATGGCGCAGTTTTAATTAAAAGTACGAACATTGTTTCACGTAAAAGAACACGAACAAAAATACAATGGCGAGTCAAAATAAAGTAACTTCTTATAAAATAATATAGTGGGTAGAATGAGGTGGGAGGAGGCGAGGCGGGGCGGCGGGCGGCACGGGAGGGGGGCGGCGGCGGCCATTGCGAACCACTTTTCTTTCTCTCGCCAAAGCCATTCTGAAAGAAACTACAGAGTTGTGTGGACATACCTCGTTAGCATAAACGGTTTTTCATTGCATAAGCTTGATGTAAGATATCAAGGCCACCAGATGGTAACAGTCCCTAATTTTAAACACTTATTTGAGGATCACAGATGAATTGTGGAGTTAACAAAAAGCGGATAATAGAAGAGAAGAAGGGGCTTTGTTGTCCCCAATAATTTCATACCCCAAAAGCCAGAGTATTTTATCACATTGATTTTGTACTGTAGTCATTTGACTAAAGGGACGCCCTGCCGCTTGCATCGCATACTTGATGACAAGTTAAGTTGATTAATTCAAAAATCTAAACTGCTTTAGAATCTACGTAAGCCTGAGTTAATAATTTGATCGCATTGCATTAATTTTACTGTGCATGCGTATATCTATATAAATACCCATGATACTTCATCTTGGATTTATTATTGAATCTATCAACATCCCTGACAATGATTATTACAATAACAATGTGTAAGTTGCGGACTCTTCTGAGATTCTAGTGACGTATCGCTATATGAAGTTTTTCATAAACATTCCCATGTGCACACCTTGTAAAAATATTACGAAAATTTGGGAAAATGTTAAAAAAAAAAAAAAACAAATACTCAATTCGTATCCACAACATTCCCAACGCGAGTACAGAAGTCGGGAGCGATGTTTTTTCTCGTTTTATATTAAAATCGGGCGAGCCAAGGAAATTGTCAGTCAGATAGGAAATTGCCAGGGCCTGGAGTCGCGCAGCTATAGCATTCGTGACCAGCCTCCTTATAGCAACAGTATCAGTCCACTTGTTTTTAAATACACAGCCTAAGGAATTTTAACTGTGCCTTGTTGCCGTACTGGCCGTTTACAAAATTCAAATATGGAACAGTATTGATAAACAAATATGGAGGATGGTTTTCACATTGACAGTTCAACTTGGTCGAGCGGAAATGTTCTCACCATATAGGAAATCTTAATGTAGGTAGCTAAATTATGTTTAATATATGAAACTTGTTAATTCGTGTTTTGAATACTCTATAAGAGATTATTATCGTTTGCCACTAATATTCTAGTGATTTTAGACTATTGAAAAATATTTTATACTGAGTTATTTAACATCTGTATATTCACATTGAATTATATTTTACAGTGAATAAATATTAACTAATAGACCTGCTATACTGTATGATATGTTAATACGTTTTATGTAACGCGTAACGATACTCCCAAATAAGCTTTCGTTTCCACAACACGCTGACTGGAAACAAACATTTGTTTCGGTCGGGGAATGGAACGTATGACCATTCAGTTTAAAGCCGATTTTTCATTCACCGTACCTTAGTGGCTGTACTTGTTTCTACTTTAACTACTTATACGCTGATTTGAGGACGCCTATATCCAGCAGTGAATTTGATTGCATTATTCGCCATCTGTTCATAGTGAAACTATAATTTTCGATATCATGGGAGTGTTAAAATGTTTAAAGTTTTTAAAGACAGCAATGTTTAACTACACTTTTAGAGTCGTTATTTGATCATAAATTAAATCAAAATATTCTTTATTTAAATAACGTTTCACAAGATCTTTTGAATCGATAATTACTGCTACCACCGCTTCGTGTTAGCTGTGAAGAAACGGCGCAAGAAACTCCCTTAGCAACCCTGTCACTTTTTTCATATCTTGGCATTGGTCAGCTTTTCCTGGTGTCTGGATAATTTCCTCGCGCGGATGTCAGTTGTCTGTAATAAAAAAAAATATACTTAGTTAAGCGTTGCACTACAAAATTAAGCAGTGGTATAATTAATACGATCACGCATCCCCGAAAAGGTAGGCAGTGCTATTCGTTTCAGTGACCTCATCCAACTGCAAAAAAAAGTCCATGCATTTTTTTTTGTCGTGATGAACGAGGCGAGCATGCCATTCGTCTGCTTATTAAAAAATATTGTATTTGAAATACACAATATACAGGTTTCATTGGTAGACAATGCCTGAGGCATTAAATTCACTTAATACCTATACTCCATGGTATAAAGTACATACATAAACTCACGCCTTTATCCCCGAAGGGGTAGGAACAGGCGCCACCAGGACACCCACATTTCGCCTTGTATGTTCCGTCCCACGATGTGATAGGGGGCGAGCCTATCGCCATATCGGGCACAAATTCCTGACTCCGGGCTGATAATGAATAGATAAATCCAATATCACTTTGCCCGACCCGGGACTCGAACCTGAGACCTCAGCTATGTAACCGTACCGTAAGACAACTATGCCACCGATTAGGTATAAAGTGTTAAATATATAATAAATAGTACGATTATTTATAATTTGTTTTTTTTTTCCATAGTTCCTACTGCACATATACTTAAGGATCATAATGCCATGACACCGTTTAGTGTCTTTAAACATAACGATGTCTTTTCAGCACACAAAACGTAAGTATTACTTATTAAGTACCAAATCTACGTGTTTTCAACTGTGAAAATATTGGCACTGGCATAATAAAAGTCGGATAAAGGATCTTTTTCATTACACCGCGCGAATATTGAACTTATGAAACGTAGACGCCTTCGTTCAAATGTTTGAATATATTTTAAAATTGAGAAACTGTATGACTTTTGCATGCCGTAACTGATGGTTAACCCCAATGCTGGAAGTCAAGTTGCCTATGTACAAATCAAATCAAATATTTTTATTGTGGACATAGTTTAACATAAGCTGTTACATTTTGTTTATCTAAACAACTATGGCCTGTTAGTTGGCATACAATAATATAAAAATCTGGGTACCTACAATAATTACTACAAAACTGGTTAACATTGAGTCAAAACAATATATTACTAGTAATAAAAGTCTAAACAAAATAAAACAAAACAGAGGTTGTTCATTGCAAGTGAACAAAACTTCTAATTTTATTATTTATACTTATAATCTACGTCTAGTTAGTAATTAAATGTATAAAATAATATAACGTAAGTTACGCTTGTGTGTCTGAAAATATAAGTACAAGTGTTACTAATGTCACATTTCGCCAAGTTTATTTTGATCCAAAGATGTGATAGAGGGCAAGCTCACCGACATGTTGGTCACAAATCCTATGCCCGGGCGATGCATATTGGATTTTAGGAAGTGGTAGAGCGGAAGAAGATAACTGTGACCGAAAAGGAAGCCAGGTGTAAGTTTTAGTGATTACAGACACAATGCAACTAAAAATTTTGCAAAAAAATATAATTTAAAACTCAAAATAAATAAAATATATTTATATTTTGTTTAGCTCGTCTCGCCGGGGCCAGCCTAGCTATCTTTTCGACTCTTTCTTCAAATAATTGTGTAGATAACGCGGGACAAAGAAACGAACCCCCGCGGGGCCACCCCCACCCCGATGGGGGGACATTTTTACCGTCTTCGGACCCTCTTTGATCAAGCAACATTTTGACGTCGTCGCGTTTAATTATCTGAATAAAAACTGATACCTTTTTCGCAGTTTTGAACGAGGGTGAAATTGGCTGTTTTGTATTAAATTTATTTTCGCTTGGTGTTGGATGCGAGCGTTATAGAGATTGTTGATGTATTTTGTTGCTCCAGTTGTACCATACATGGACAACTGTAAGGTTGTAGAATCGTGTACCTGGTTCGGATAACCAAAAAAAAAAAAATTTTACTGGTATTGAACACGTAATTTACCGATTGAGGTTTGCTTGAATTCATAAATTCTTTTTTATACAATAGGTCCGGCAAACGAGCAAACAGGTCACCTGTGCCCCTAGCCGGAACATTTTGAAGTATCGTATAGTAATTCTCGTATAGTAAAGTAAACGTTTGCCGCTGTGAAATTTTAGTTCCAAATACGCTCACAATGGCGCTGTTTAAATTCCCATACAAAATTTTACTATTACTATTCTATTACGATACTGCAAAATGTTCCGGCTAGGGGCACTGATGATAAGTAATCACTGCCACCCATGAACATCCACAACGCTGAGATTATAGACGTGTTACCGGCCCTTTAAATCAAGAGACGGGCGGAAAGGAAAAACGATGGTATAAGTAAAGTGGTAGTGGGCATCCAGCAATCTCACACACCCAGCAAAATGCGACAGCAAAACTGTCGCTTATCTTCGGTCTCCACGTACCGCCCTGGACGAGCTTGCCCATTCATGCCGAGTCAGGACTGACAACAGCGTCTCTAGTCTCTACCACTTAGTAACAAATTTATGTAAGGTATCTATTTTACTTTTACTTTTTTATTTTCAAATCCCAGGGCACACCTCTGACTTTTAGAGTCATGTGTGTATTAATAGTCAATCACCACGCACTTTAACGGTGAAGGAAAACATCGTGAGGAAACCTGCATACCGTAGCGATTTTAAAGAATTTCTACGGTATGTAAGTCCGCCAACCCGCACTAGGCCAGCGTGGTGGACTATATGGCCTGACCCCTCTAAATCGATTCTCTCGATTATAGAGTAGGCCCGTGCCCAGCAGTGGGACGTATATGGGCTGATACAATGCAATATACAATTTTACGCTCGCGATGTTTTCTTTCACCGTTAAAGTGTGTGGTAATTGACTAATGCGCATTGAACTGATACGAACCCACTAAAATCGCTTTGACTCTGTGCGTTACCAAAAGGCCTTACGCATGATTGTACATATGTATTGTAATGTGTCAGACCTTGACCGTGCTGAGCCTGTACAACTGACAGTTCCATTGAGATAGCTTAAAGTTTAAACCATATTTAGTCTTAGTTTACATACACATTATTATATTTTTATTTCCACTTTCATAATTTGCTTTATTAATCATTATAAAATTTATTTATATCCTTGTTAAAAGCCTTGTAAGTCATAAGGCGTAAGTCGATAATTGTAATTTCGTCGCGGCGAACAGCGGGCCTCCGTCAAGCGCTGTCATTACCATTCCAATAAGGTTAGTTTTTTACTAAGGCTGGACGCACGAAACTCAACTTTTCTGTATAGAAAGGTTCTAATGAGGTACATACTTCTGATTCAACATTTATCAATGAGTTATTGAAATTAATTTTCGCTCACTTTTACGGTGTAGGAAAATATCTCCCAAGGATTTCTAAGGTATCTAAAGTCTACCAACCCCCACTTGGCTCACTTAGTGGCCTAAGGCCTGAATCCAGATCAATCGTAGACGAGGCCTTTACTCAGCGGTCTACTCCTATGTTACTATTTACACTTATTTATACTATGAAGAGAATATGACTGCCTTTTGATTTTTCTCTATTTATTTTTCAATTTCAAAGGAGTGCATCTGCTGTTCCCCAGGTGTTGTAATATTCATGGTCACCTGTGGTCTGCTTATTGGTTATTATTTCATTACAGGCTGATTCATATAAGTAGTATCAGCCCATATACGTCCCACTGCTGGGCACGGGCCTATTATACAATCAAGAGAATCGATTAAGAGTGGTTAGGCCAGCATGCTGGCCTAGTGAGGGTTAGCGGACTTACATACCGTAGAAATTCTTTAAAATCGCTATGGTGTGCAGATTTCTTCACGATGTTTTCCTTCACCGTTAACGTGCGTGGTGATTGACTATCAATACACACATAACTCCGAAAAGTCAGAGGTGTACCCTGGAATTTGAACCTGCGACCACCGTGAACATGTATGCAGCCGCGTCTGGTCCGTTACCAACAGGCCACCACGCACATAACTATTATTTTATATAATTAAAAATCAAAATGTTTACCTTCTTGTCATGATATAATATGCTCTTTAGTTTCTTCATCCGTTTCATCTTAATAATTCCAGGAATCTTAGTGAATGATCTGTACCAGCCAGCTTTCTTGAAGAAACACATCGGGTATCAAACTATAAAAGAGCTCTGGAAAATGAAAAGGATGCTTATTAATAGATGGTAGATAAACCAAGATTTTATAAATAATAATAATACACCCAACAGTCACATAAGTACATAGTCCTAACCCCACACTAAGATCGAGTTTTGTGTCGTGAGTATCAAAAAATACCGAAAGAAATACTTGTTCACACAAACATTTGTTTCGGTGCGGGGATCGAACAAGCGGCCTCTTATTTCACAGTCGGCGTCCAACCAACTGCACCAGAGAGACTGTTAAAGGCAATTAAATGACAATTTGTATAATTAAAAAAAAGTGTGACAAAAAAACAAGCAGAACATTTTTTGCTGGGATAAAATTGATAAAGAAATTTTGCAAATCTTGGCTGCACGACGTTTTTTCCTTCGCCAAAAAAATCTTGGCGCGTGCGAACACCCTAACAGCAGCTCCCCAGTAATGAAACTCGAATCGGCCCCTTTTTTTACGCGTGCGAGGGGGACGGCGATATACAATCAAGCTAAGCGGGACAGGGACGCCCAGCTGACCGCTCGTCGAATTTTAATTTTCTTACTATTTGAATCTTAATTTTTCGCGGGGCGATACTTCGTCTTACTCTAACTTGGGGCGGATGTTGTCTATTTCTTTCTATTGCTTTTTTTGTCTCGACTGACGGTGGGGTGAGGGGGTGTTCGGGGTTGTTAATTTGTTTCTTTAACTTGAGGCGATCTGACTGTTTATCTGATATTTTTCCTTATCTAGGTCGAGGAGTTTACTTATTTTGTATGAAGTAAAGTTATTCGCTAATTTTTTAATCTAATTTATGAAATGGGATTATTGTAGTGGATAATTCGCGCTGCTTTTGTGTTTGATTATTTAATTGATTTTATGACGGCCTTGTACAGTATTTCCTTTGCGTTTTTTTATGCCATATCTCTAACCAATGAGGGTAATAAAAGGAGGATTGATTAACATTATCAAAGAGCTATATTCCAATTAGAAATGCTACTAGTTCTGGTTTACTAGGGTTCAAAATAATTTATACATATTAATAATAAGTCAAGTATAGTCTCATAGGTTTATGATGCCATCGTAGGTGGGCCATTAACTGAAAAGTATCAATTTCAATTCAAAAACTATGATTGAATAGAATTTATGTTCATGAATTAATCGGGAGTGTAAATTAATCGTGGTATAGTTTTACCAGATGGACCAGGATGGTAAGACTGTTTCATAGACAATTGACATGTAATCCCAGATTTCCTGTCTTTTCTCGTTCGGTGATTAACATTGGTCGGACCTCCTGTCCGACTAATCAGTCGACGTGTGATATTTTCTTTTCGTCTCTTGCTCCTTTAAGTGTCCTTTTATCAAAAGCCGACAAAGCAACTGACGTCACTATTTATATTTGGTGTAAATGTATGTACATATGACTGCCTCGGTGGCGTAGTTGTATTACGGTACGGTTACAAAGCTGAGGTCTCGGGTTCGAGTCCCGGGTCGGGCAAAGTGATATTGGATTTTTCTATTCATTATCAGCTCGGAGTCAGGAATTTGTGCCCGATATGGCGATAGGCTCGCCCCCTATCACATCGTGGGACGGAACATACAAGGCGAAATGTGGGTGTCCTGGTGGCGCCTCTGCCTACCCCTTCAGGGATAAAGGCGTGAGTTTATGTATGTATGTATGTATGTATGTATGTATGTATGTATGTATGTATGTACCTATACTCGTTATTACTGAGATAGCGTCTGTGGCGCAATCGGAGTGTTTGGCTGGCTGTAAAACCAGTGACTGTGTTTTTGGTACCAACACTAAGACAGAAGTTTCCATGATTCTCAATAATATGTTTTTGTGAGACGAAAGATTCGCTTGTATTTTCTGATACTCATAACACTAGACATGTCAGTTCATTCAGGACTATGTGCGACGGTTGTCTGGCAGAAATCGCTCATCGCCTATTTTGACAAATCTTTTTTGTATTTTATTTGAATTTCCTTTTTTTGGTTGCAATAAAGTATGGTAATTAGACTGTTTATATAACATTTAAACAGCCTCAAAACTAACTTGCAACGAGTGTACCCCGCGTAATACATAAAATGTCCACTAGAAACTATATCTGGGTAGCCGACTGCTGTGTGGAAATTGTCTTAATTTTTCATTTCGCCGGCCGCCCCCGCGCCGCCCGCGTCCCGCGCTCACCCCCGCTCGCCCCCGTTCATAATTGTTTTTAATTTAAGGAGGGAATGAGAGCAAGGCTTGTTACAAGAAAAATAATGCTCTAGCAGACAGGTACAGCGGTGTTTGGATGCTTAAAATTAGCTTTAATTGCGTATTACGTTTTGTTTTTATTGCTGTTTCATTTAGTAGTTAAACTGCGGATGGCAGAGTTTTTGATGTTGCTTTGTATTCATATGCTTTAGTATATAGTAAGTGGATTGCATAACAAATGGAACAAATATTTGTGTGAACCACTGGTATTTGTTTCGGGTCTGGGTGTTTGTGAGACCGAAAAATCTCTCGTAGTTCCTGATACCCACGACACAAGACTCGATCTTAGTGTAGGGTCAGGACTATGTATGTGACTGTTGGGTGTATTTATTTATTCATCATTATAAAGAGACTATCAATTAAGGAGAGGTTATCAATATAGTGCAAATCGTTGAAACCAAAACTACACACTGACACCTGCTTTAATGAATAGTTTTCCACGGTCCATCATCGTTTCGGGTGATCGTTATATGGGCCAATACAATACACCACCAATTTAATAGTTGATAATATGCACTAATTACTTTTTTATAATATTCATATTTAATCACCGTTACCGTTACACACTTTAACGGTGAAGGAAAACATCGTGAGGAAACCTGCATGCCGTAGCGATCAAAAAAATCTACGGTATGTAAGTCCGCCAACCCGCACTAGGCCAGCGTGGTGGACTATATGGCCTAACCACTCTCAATCGATTCTCTCGATTGTAGAGTAGGCCCGTGCCCTGCAGTGGGACTTGTATGGGCTGAAACCGACAGACATTTAATCATCGCTTGATACAAGCTTCAACAAGATTCAATGCAAGAATACCTGCAGATCTTACAGTTCTTTAGAATAATATCAGAGGTGTTCAAAATTAAGTAACTCGTATTTTGACAGTAAGGTGGATCATGTCCTAAATCCCTCCGAACTGTAGGGGACACGCGTGCCCCATTGATATTCTGTTTTAAACTATACTTTCTTATGTAAATACAAAAGTAAATACACCCAACAGTCACATACATAGTCCTGACCCCACACTAAGATCGAGTCTTGTGTCGTGGGTATCAGAAACTACGAGAGATTTTTCGGTGTCACATACAACCAGACCTGAAAGACGTGTGTAGAGGGTTGATATAAATATACAGGGTATATTCGGACTGCGAACGAAAACCAAGCCGGGTGGTAGTATTACTGAATTTAGACACAATACAACTAAAAATTTCGCTGGAAATTTATAAATTATTGTCGTATATGGTTGGTAAATACATAGTTTTTCTGTAATAATGTACACCTTTTTATTTTTAAAGACGCGACAGTACGCACGTGTTTGAATTATTATTTTAGCAAAAAGTAGGTATTTACTACCCAAACACGATGATGTTAAAAATAGTTTTTTTTTTCAATGTGTAACATTCGCAAGAAACTATTATAAGAGAAGGAAGTTTTAAAATACAATCAATGTTTCGGATGTTCATCATACATACGAGGTTTTAACAAGCCTCGTTGTTTGTGAAGCTACATATCTTACACTTCTAGGGAATAAAAAGAATTCCCTGGTTTGTTTACGAGTGTCGCGGCTGGCTCGGCTCCAGAAGACGGTCTGACTGCTGTCTCCATCCGTTTCTGCCCCCCCCCCCCCACCAATATGTTGCGACCAGCTTTGTTCCTTTTTATTTACCCAACATTTAACATTATTATTTAGTAGAAATTTTACGGACTTTATTGCAAATTTGGTTTAATTTTTAAATATTTCTTTTAAATCCATCCCATGATTGTCTGTAAGATATTGCTGTAGAGCGATAAGCGCCATTTGTACTTTTTTTTGTGTTGTTTCTATATTGTGTATTTTTGTTCTTAATTGTGTACAATAAAGATTTAAATAAGTAAATAAATATTTACTTTTATTTCATTGTGTAATATTCGCGTATATCTAAGACACCGCTATTATTTGTATATCAGCCCATATTCGTCTCATTGCTGGGTACAGGCCTACTCAACAATCGAGAGAGTCGATTGACAGTGGTTAGGGCATGTAGTCCACCACGCTGGCCTAGTGCGGGTTGGCGGACTTACATACCATGGAAATTCTTTAAAATCGCCTCGTTATGCAGGTATCACGATGTTTTCCTACATCGTTATTATTTAGTGTTATTTTACTCCTATCAAGAACGATACTGTGATGCTGTATGCGGTAGCGAAATAAATTAAGGTGGGCGCATGTTCGAATCCCAGGCCACACGCCTGACTTTTCGGAGATATGTGTGTTGTTACTCTATTATCACCCACTTTAATGGTGTGGGAACATCTGTGTACCTTTGAAATATCTACAGGATTTTTTATAGTATAATAAAAATGGTGGACTAAGGCCTAAGCCACCTCAATCGAATTTTCATTTGTAGAAATGTGCTGTGCTCAGTATTGTACGTATATGAGTATGTATGTGTGATGGTTTCTTAGATTTACGCGAATATTACACATTGAAATAAAACTGCGGAGTGAGTCCGCTCCGTGACCTCGAAAGCTGTAAAGCAATCGAAACGTCGGGAAGTTAAAAAATGTAAAAATAAATCGAAATCCGCGATAAAATCCGTAAAATTAGTTTTCATTCGATGTAGGTAGTCAGGCAAATGTATCCATAGTCATGCGTATGATTTCGTGTAGTGTTATTTTATTATCAATACCTACCTTACGTACTATCCCTATCCCTAGTACGTACTACGTAGTGCAGTTATTCTCAGGTAAGGCCTTACTTTATATTGCTATGACAGTGTATAAAAAATCACCCCGTTTTTCCATTGCTACGAAAAACTACATTTCCGCATGTATACCAGTACTCAGTTAAAAAAATTATCACCCAACATTTTTTCAATTTGAATTTTTGTTTCTACAATTCAACCCTTACAAATTTGTCCTCGTTCGATACATTAAAATAATTGTATATAGGATAGGTAAGGGTGGCCGTTACCTAAGGGATGATTTTGTCAAGTTGAAGGAGAGTCGCGTTTTTACACGGGGTAAGCACCCTATTTTATTTTTTATCTGCAACAAATTATTGTTGGTACGGCCGGAAGAAAGTACCGAGTGTTTTATAATTTATTTGGATATTAGACGAAATACTAACAATATTAAAAACAAAAATATGTTTGATATAACACATTCTAGACGAGCATTGGTTAAAAACAAACCACAAAAAAAGTTTAAGGAAAAAAAGATTTCATGTTGTTTCCTTTTAAATTGACTTTAAAAATTAGTTATATCCAGTTGGTATAATTAGGTAATCAATAAATTTCAATAAAACATAGCTCATTCATTTATACCGTTAATATTTCTTTACAAATATTTTAATTACACTTTTGAATTTATTTTTCTTATTAGAATTTAACACAAATTGTATCCTAATAAGTTTGGAACAAACTTGAATCTAATTAAAACAATTATTTGTCTCCTTACGTTTAGTGTACATTAAAAAAAGCTATTTTCATTGGATTATGGTAAACACTCCCACATTACCTGTAGCTTTACTTGAATATTCCAAAGTCATTTTTCAGCACAAAAAAAAAATCGCTATCGTAGTTTCCTCCTCATACACATTAACAGATATTTTAATGGTATATTATTGTTGGATATGTAAATCTTTTCTTTCAAGAATAATTGATTCCACAACTTTCTCGCATCCGTACCGCGCCGAACCTCCCTATCTGGTGGCAACAAAACTTTCCGTCTGCGAACCCCCTAAAAGGGAGAAAAATAAATCTAAATTGGCCCAATCCTTTGAAATCCCCTACTTTTTCTGGCGCCATTTTCAAGAATAATTGCTGGAGACCAACTTAAGAAAGTTCTGTATTATTGAACACCACGGCCGGGGAATATTGCACTTTAACTAACAGTGTTAGAGTCGATATTGCTGTACACATAACGTGCGGGGTGAAAAATGTTAAATTCTCTAGATGTATTTCAAGTTAAAGTTCATTTATGGACTAATTTATTGGATTTATGCTCCGTTGAAATCGGTTTTCTTACATTTGTTAATATACATTTTTCATTTTAATAAAAAAGACTATATTTTACATACTGATGCACGGGCCTCCTCTACAATTTAAAGAGACTAGCTGTCGATCTTAGTCATCACGTTGGCCTAGTGCTAATTAGGGAGCAATTTCCTAAAATTAAAAGAAATCAATGTGTTTGTCATACGTTTCTTATGAAAATTATACATATATCGTTGGTTCGTCAACCATAATTTCATTAACCTATACGTTTTATTATTGCAGCTTCAAAGATGTTTATCTAAAATGCACATAATGTAATTAAAGAAGCATGCTTCAAAATCCTGCGTCCTGCGTCCTTGCCATAACGTTATTAGCATCGCAGAGCATTTTAAAGATTATTACATCACGCGAGCTTCACGGTCACCATAACTAACTTATAATATGACTCGTTTATTGCGACTGCAGCGACATCCGGCGGCACATCCTGCCGCGCCGGAACAGACCTATTACGTCACTTCCGGCCGAGACAAGAGTTTAGAACTGAGGTAATTTTTCACGTGCTTTTGCATGTGAGGCCTTTAAGAGGCTGTTATAGGTTGTTTTCACAGGAGCATTTTAGTTTAAGTTCATTATGTTAGCGACCGCTTAGTATTTATTATGCAATTTTAGCCTCAACTGCACGACAGAATTTGAACAAGAATAAGATATTTACGGCAAAAAATAGTAGAAACAATATTAAACACAATAATTGCATAGGCAATGTATGCCTTTGTTATTAATAAAAGAAGAGTTAATATAAGTATTTTTGATGTCCGTGTGTATATAAATTTGCATTAGTGTAGTTGATATGATTCGTTATTGTGGTAGATCTGCATGAGGTGAATGACCTTTGGATGTCTGGCAAAGACTTGCAATAATTATAGAAAATATCGAAGTTAAGGATACAAAAGTGTTTAAGAGTAAAGACATTGTAATAGATAAGTTTCTACAGTAATTAATCGCGTTTGTTAAATAAATAATGCTAAGATCCATTATTGTGGCTGACTTTAAAAGTAACTGTATTGTTTAAGGATATTTATTTCTTAAATATATGTGATAGTCATTTAAGCCAAGATACAATCCATACCAGAATTACGAGAGACTTTTCCGTATAAAAATACTCAGACCCGAAAAAAAGTTCGTACATGACAAAAACATTTGTCTAGTTTCATACTATTCTTAACCAACTTTATACTTCATTTCCAAACCACACCTAGTTTTTTTAGCAAACTAAAAGCGCAGTGAAAAACCATCCATCACAGTCAAATGAAAGTTTTTTCCCACTTTTTAGTGGCGGGCGAGTGGAAACTCCCAAAGTTAGACTATTAAAGTGTTCCGCACTTGGAGTTGGCTTGAACTTGGCCGGAAAAATTCCGCGCCTCAGCCGCTCGGCAAATGAAAAAGTTTCAAGTAACTCGCGATCCGCGGTCGAACTATTCGCGCCGCCATTTTGGGGTTTTCGAACAGCGTTAACTTTTTAATTTTCACTCTGTCGCACTAAAGGTAGTGGGACATACAGCCTTGTGGAGGGTTTTGTGTAATGTTTATAAAGAAGTGTAAAAATTAACCATTGTGTAATGAAATCTATTTTCATAAGACTTTTAGTCGTCTTATTGGTCTAGTGGTTGCATGTATGGGCTATAAACCATGAGGTACTTCGGGTTCGATTGTCAGTTACGGTAATCAAGTATTGGACAGTCTCATATTAATTACCGGGAATTTATGTCCGGAATGGCGACGGACTCGCCCCGTATCATGTATTGCATAGCTATAGTGGAATCTCTGCTTACCTCTTCGTGGATACACGCCCGAGATTATGTTAATAATTATTAAAATTATTTGCCAGAAAATATATTTAAAATTGTTAACGACATACACGAGAATGTTTCTCATTATACACTTATCAATCATAATATAACTCGTTGATTTTTCCAAGAAATTCGCTATATTCGTCAAACGAAACAAGGCACAAACAAATTCCATGGAAATACTTAAGTGTAATAAAATAAAATTCGGCATTTTGCTACCCCCTTGATACTATGAATCGACCTTAATTAATTTCGAATACAATTATCTGCGTTGTCGAGGGAATATTAGAAACAATTTTGTTTTTCGCGTTTAAAAATAATCAAGAATCTACTGACGAAGATATTAAGTGTTTGGTGTCTTCTGTCTTTAACACACGATTGTGTGGGATTGGTTTATAATTGGTCCGGGCTTCAATCCTTTCATTAAATGAAAAGACTTTAGTCCAGTGGTAGTTTGGATGACCGCGGACCGGACTGAAAAACTAAAGATAGGAAGTTCGACCTCAAAATATATCTTTTTCTTTTCGAAGCCATGCGTGTTCGTAAAATATTACTTTGTGACTGGCTAATAGTTTACATTTTCTTGAGAACGTTCCAATTTATACTTTCTTGCTAAGACATACAAATAGAGATATTGAAATAGATCATAGTAGCATGGTAAAACAGCATTTTGTCTTAATATAGACAACCATGATCCTATTATTATTATCTGTACAGTGTACAATATATAATATACACCCTCAACAAAAAATCAAATTAAAAAAAAATACAATTTAAGACGCTATAATCCACTGGCATTTAGAGCTAAAGAAATCCACCTTCTCATTACCAAAAGATAAAATTTAAATTGCAAAACGTCCCCCTCGAAAAAAGGGCTAGTAGGAGAGAAAAAGAACCGGCGGGGGTAGGGGGAGGACCCACCCCCGAATTAATATTTTTCCCGCCGTTCGTTTCTTGTTATCAGCAATTTTAGATATAATAATATTTTAAGCGAGAAAGCGGGCGTTTGTTGCCAAGAATCGTTTTAATTTGTTTTATGTTTTCATTTGTTTACGGTTTTTTTGTTTAATAAATAAACAGTTTTCGTGCGTTTTGTTAGAAGTATTATTTTATAAGACGTCCTATTAATATATCGGGGACTAAAAGGTCTGTTCACGAAAGGGATAATTCAATAGGTAGCCAGTTCTGCAATGTGAATAAAAAGTCATGCTGCACCGATGTCACTCAGTTATAATGGCAGGCAGAAAAATATCTAATTGGAAATTATTTACATTATCTTATGGGTTACCTATGTGAGGTCTGAGGAGTATTTAGCATTTTAATCACATGACAAAGTCGGGAAAACTTTGTAGTTTAGGTTACTCAACTAAGAGTATATAAATATTCGTGTGTTTTGTCGTGAAGACGAGTAATTTTCCGGGTCATCGAAGTTCAATTTGGGCATTTAGCAATCGTCTGAAATGTAACGTTGTTTGTTTTAGTATATTAAAGACACTAAAACGATGTTTTAAGCATTCAATAAATGAGTTCATATACTGTCATTAATTAGTATCTATATCTGTTAGTTACAAAATGGGCTATTCATTTTTATTTTACATGTTACTTAAAAAAAAAGGGTTTAAAACTTTAAAATCGATCACAAACTACGTTAGCAAACTTCCAAATTAATAATTAGCGGGGGCGAAATTTTGAAAGCGTTTTGGTGGGCATTTTTCAAAGTGTCACATCGATAGGACGCTGAGAAAACTTTCCGATCCAATTTACTGTTTAATGGCACCCATTTGTTCGGAAAAACGTCGCCACGACGACGATCGGAACTCCACGGGTTCATGGATACTGCATACATACGTATATCCTTCAGGTGTCCATGTATGGACAAAAGACTTTTGACAGATGCGACACAATGGAGAACAAATTGAGAACTTTATAAAATTTTTGATAGCGAGCCTCATATGAGATTTTTGGACACCGGAAGGTTATTCTCCTATGTGAATATCATCGTTTTAGCCATTGGAAAACTGCTGAAATTGTGTCGGGAATGATCACCGCGGCCTGTTAGAAGCGGCTTGCGTCTATTAATATTTTGCAACATTTATTGTTCAATGTATTATAAAAGAATTATTCAGCCCAAATACGTCTCACTACAAGGCAGGGGCTTCCTGTACAGTCTTAAATTAAATTTAGAGATCATAGTCAACTACTTGCTTATTACGAGTTGGTGAATGAATAATTAAATTGAAATTAAAATTAAATTAATACACACATGACTTCGAAAAGTCACAGGATTTAAACCCGTGATCACCGTGAACTAATTTTTATTATCTTAGAGTATTTTTAATATATAAGAAGCGTAAGATATATAATGTAAATTGCATAGGGGTTCATATCTAGACCAGGTTATTAAGTCTAGATTTAATATTACCGCGAAACGGTAGATTAAAGGTAGTTCCCAGAGTTAGAATCGTTTGCATCTCGAAGTTTGCAACTAACTAATATTTGTTAATGATGTGTATGATTTTTACATTAAATATTATGTTTTATATTTCACTCACGATTTCATTAGAATCTAGGATAATTTAAATTTAATGTAATTAACAACTTTTAGGATTTAATTTATTTTTATTTAATTTCCAACAATTTCGTTGCATTCGATTTTTGAAACACGATTTAAAATCAGAACTCCTTTCGCAAATGATAATTAAAAACAAACTTTAAAAATTGCGCCAAGAGTACATCGTTAAAACATTCGTACGGAAGGGTTTTTAATTAAAAAATCGTGTCTTTTCACAAATAAAATCAATCGTGAAGGCACAGCGCCCCTGGCTCCAAGTTTTTTGCCCGCCCCTGTCTTAAGTCTTGCCGTAATTATATTATTTGTGATCATCACGGAGTTTTGATGGACTTTGCAATTACGTTAACGGGTTGCGTTTGTTTTTAAAATATGTTTTGGGAAATTTATATACATTTGAGTTGATATACATTTTTGTTACTCGCTATTCTACTATTCCAGTAATAAAATGCTCCGAGGGCAATGTCTTGGTCACAAAAGAAAGGAATTTGATGGTACTAATACGAAATAATTTATAATACCTTAGGATATTAACAATTAAAAAAAAAAAGTGTATTAACAATTTACTTTGAATAGTGTAAGAAGTAAAGGCATGTGCAGATTTGGGACCTCAGTAATTAACTATCTAATTAAAAACCCAACGAATTGATATCCTCCTCTTGAAGTCGGTTAAAAATAACGTACAAGTTGGTAAGCTTCACAGATACATATAAGTGTTCTTATTTTAAAACTCAAATACGGAAAGGAATTAAAAAATAAATCCCTTATTCTTTTACAAAAAAAAAATACAATTAAAATGTTCAATTAGACAAAGAAATTGTAAAAGTAATCCGTCATTATTTTTAAGAAACGCGTCGGTTCGCCATTTTTGTGCCACCCCACGCCATTCCGCCCCCAAAGACGCCTACAACAGAAAAACCTTTTGAATTTCCAACAAAAATGTCTACCAATGAGGGGCTTTGTCGGGGAAAAAATACAATCGATACGAGGGTGGCGGGAGGCGAATAATACACAAGCTTTATATTATTATTATTGTGTTTTACGAAACAAGTTATTGCTACTTTAAATATTAAAATCATTTAATGTCCGCGATGCTTAGGGACTTTTTTACATTGATGTGATTTTTTTAAGAGTTAATTAACGAAAATCATATTATGTAATGCAATTTAGAATAGTACCTCTAAAAATACTATTTTATAGCAATATGATTTTAATATTATTGAAAATAGATATATTGTTGTTTTTAACGTATATTTTGATGCATGGTCAAACTCGTAGTTGTTTAAAAATGCAATGATTTAGCAGCTACCTACTTAAATGGTGTTTTCTGTCATAATCTATAAACTATGCATAGACCATACTATTGGTCCAAGATAAAGATTTGAACCCTGAACCTTGCTACAGGACACACTACCTTCCAATAGCGTTCCCGCGCAAAATTTTGGGTAGAAAAGTCACTCACCGTTGCATCTTCACGACAGCTTCGTCCTTCACCACGATTCCTACAACTTTTATGCCAATTACAAAGACTTTTATTCCTAAAACTTTTATAGGCTAACCGTCACGTACAACATTTAGCAATCACGGTCAGGTAACAACTGAATATCAGCTCATAACTTGTCTTGCTGGTTGTCTGGCCGACACAAAAGACACCGAAGGGTGGTCACGACCCGAGGGTAATAATATTGCATTACATTATAATATTTGGACCTATTTAAGTATCCAATGGGTTGGCTATTGTGAATTGCAAAACTGACCTGACCGGTTTTCGGCAGTTGGTTGTTTTAGGGATGTGCCACGGTCTGTCGATGTTTAGAGATGC
The DNA here is from genome assembly GCA_949752805.1 of Deilephila elpenor. NCBI lineage: Eukaryota > Metazoa > Arthropoda > Insecta > Lepidoptera > Sphingidae > Deilephila > Deilephila elpenor. The sequence continues at coordinate 7,325,305 of OX457119.1, forward strand.
TACGGTTTTATCGATAGTTGTAATAATCGTTTTAGTTTTCAATTTGTTTTAATACTGGGATATATGATTGTTAATTTTATTTTGTTGGAGTACTATTTTGCTTCCGTTTATGTGTGTATGTGTTATGTGTGTATTAAGTTTTTTTGCTGAATAGTACATATAAATTGATTTTATCAATATAATGTTATTTTATAAACAAAGAACATTATAAATCAAATCATATTGATCTTTGTGCCTAAATTTGGATTGCAATGCATTCATTTTACCAAGAACACACTATTAAAATAAAAATACAATACTATCTTCAAAAGTTTCACAAACAAAATTAATTAATATTAAACCATTTCATTCACACAGACCCGCCATCGACAATCATCGACAAGCCCGACACGTCTCACCTCAATGAAAGCGAAGAATTGTCCACGCAGACAATGGTGCATATTAACATACCGGCCGGACCGGTTCCCACTGCCCCGACGAGCCCCGACGAGCCCCGGCAAGGGTTGCAGCCGGCGCGGCCTGGACATGTCTTCACTCGTGGGGTGTGAAGTTATGCCCGTGGAACGTATTCTATACTCAATTTATTATTATTATTGAAAAGCATAGAAAATTTGTACAAGACGTGTAGTCAAATTCAATTTATTTTAAAGCATAGAAAGTTGCGTGGTATTTTAATGAAAAATAGGTAAAAATGTGTTATGAATTAAGTAAATTCTGGTTTTAGAGGAGTATTACCTTATTTTGTATATAATTAAATAAAATAGTTGATTATATTAGCATGAGCTAATTGAAATATTTTTTTAAGGTCTTGTTACCGTAATTTCAGTTAAAAATAAAGGCATTATTTAAAAAATGTATTATAAGATGTAATATTGTTTGGTAAAGTTAATTATATTAGTAATTATATATATATGAAATGTGCGTGGTGGCCTGTTGGTAACGGACCAGACGCGGCTGCCTAAATGTTCACGGTGGTCGCGGGTTCAAATCCCAGGGCACACCTCTGACTTTTCGGAGTTATGTGTGTATTGATAGTCAATCACCACGCACTTTAACGGTGAAGGAAAACATCGTGAGGAAACCTGCATACCGTAGCGATTTTAAAGAATTTCTACGGTATGTAAGTCCGCCAACCCGCACTAGGCCAGCGTGGTGGACTATATGGCCTAACCACTCTCAATCGATTCTCTCGATTGTAGAGTAGGCCCGTGCCCTGCAGTGGGACGTATATGGGCTGATATAGATATTTCATAATAGATGAAATATATATTATGAAATAACAATTTGTAATCCAGTTAATATTGATGTGAATGTGTTTTAAATAATAAGTTGTGTAAATAATGTGCCATGTACATTTTATGGAGACTAAGTTATGTATGTCAATGAATTGTCAATGAATAAAATTCTGAACAAGCTTGAGTATTCTTGTTTCAAAATATACCCAAAACGAAGCTTTTAAAAGACCCTAGGTTCTTACATTACGACGTTAGGATTACCTGTTATTACACATGTAATAAAAGAACTTGGAAGGCGTAGGCGTTCCGTAGCGCGCGTAGACGTTAAATTTTTGAATATGGTTTTAGCGACGCAAAAACTGTATCACAGTCGCTTCACTATAGTGACCTAGGGATCGGAAATAAACCTTTAAATATGCACATAAAGAATATATTTCTTTTTAAAACCAATTTTATAAAAAGTAATGAATTCGCTACATGCCACTATTTGGCAAATTCTATTTATTAACTGACAATAATTAATGTGAAAACAGTTTTATTGTTTGAAGCGTTACTAACAATATGGTTATAGTATTACTTTAAATATTTTATCCCCCGAAATATTTAACCTTATATCTGACAGTTCTACGAACTAATAATGTAGTGACTAAATGTGTCTGGTATTAACTAGAACATCTAGATGTCTAATAGACCTAGAGTCCGTGGCCGCCAGACTTTCATCATTTTATAAAAGCTAAAAGTTTGTATGCGCTTGCCTATGACACAGGCATCACACGATCAGTATTATGAACTTCGGATCGTGGTGGCTTCGGATGTTATCAGCTTCAATGTGTCTGACAAGATGAAATAACCATCAAAAGTATCCGGCTGCCATATATTGTCACGGTGGCGCTAAGAACCTATATAGCTACCGTAAAATTTCATAAAATCAATGAAAAACCAAAAGAACATCGTATTTAAGAAGAAATTTACTGAACTGTTTCCAGTAGAAATACTCCTGAATCCCAAGAGCTGAGATAAAGAGAGAGTTAAGGACCAGCGTAGTTATTTTAACATAGTTGTAGAAGATCAATTATAACATCATATTTTAATTCATTCTTCGTTAATCATATTTACACAAATTTGGCATTTTTATCCTTCATATAATATAATGTAGCCAAAATCTTAGTTAATTTCCAACCACGATATTCAATCATAAAACTCTTTGTACCGTAAAAATCTCACGGTGCAAGTCATATCAAACGATAATTTATTTCGCAACTAACTTTTTTCGCCATTGATTAACCCCATCCCAGCATCCCTAATATTAAAAAGACAAACATTATTGCAGCTCCCCTCGTAGAGGTGATCTGAAGCAATTAATATGAATGACAATGGCGCGTCCACGGTTTGACCCTGGTTTTCTTAAGAGGGTTGTCTTAGACAAAAGAAAGGATGTGATGGACTTTTTGGTGCACCTGGTCGGGGTCAAAGGGATGTTGGACGGTTAATGTACGCTTGCGTAGATAAGTTTTGATACTAGAAAATATTTGCTTTAGATTTAGTTTTTATATGTAGTTATTGAGGTGTAATTTTTGGACTTTAAGGTCTCAGTAATAATTGTTGGTAAAGAATAATATTCTAATAAAATAACTTAAACTGTTGCTGAAAACTTGTCTGCAGTAAAAGGAGGAAAGTAAAGGAAAAAGTGGATACTTCACCTACTGGGCATTTTTTAGGTTAAATGTTTGTAAATGTATTAAAGTTCCAATATGCAATTTAAAAAATATGTCTTTATAGTAAGTTATGCTGTAACCTCGCCTTGCATCACATCTTGGAACAGAAAAAACGTTGGCGAATTGCCGGCGGCAAAAATAGCTACGATGTCTGCCTAACCATTCGGGGATTCAAGCGTGAATTTATGTATTTCTATATAAATTAAGCGAAATTGTTAAACAATAACAATTATGTATAATAAACTATATTATTTTTATAAAATATTCGACATTCGCTCATCTAGTTTTAAAGTAGACGATTTTTTTATTTATAATTATAATTTAAAATAAATTATGAAAAGTCTAAAGGCCACCTAGTGGTAAGTAGCATTAATCAAAAACTGCCATCTAGTGTCCAATAGAATTCAACCATAAGCGTCATCTATCGGCGATCAATTGTAACTATTATTCTCTCTGGTGGTGAATAATCGTACTAAAACTTGATGCAGCGCCACCTAGTATCGAATAGTAATATTACGGTTATTTTTTTATTTTTAAATGTAATTAAAACTATTTTTGTGATACTTGAAAATGCATTAGCTCTCTTAAATTGGTTTATTTATTTTAAATATTTTAAATCAAAATGATTTAAGTTTTATTAGAAAATATTTTTGTTAGCTTCTCACCGCTAGATGACGCTACGTAAATTATAATTAAGCACAATGTGTATTTTAAACGTGTAAGCAGTGTTATTAAATATTTCGTTTTACATTAATTTTATTCGTTTTCTAGTAATAAATGCAAAATGTAGGATATTGGGCATTTTTTAAATGTTTGGAGGCGAAGTAATTTTTTTTACAAATTACACAAGGCACAGGTAAGCATTTCAAATAAAGGCAATAAACCGTATTAGTCAAAGATCACTGATAATCGCAATTGCATATCCGGTCATAATGAATAAAGGGGATTGTGTAAATACGATAAATACTGGTTTCTTAGATTTACGCGAATGTTACACATTGAAATAAAACTATTTTATACGGATTTTATCGCGATTTGGTTTAATTTTTACATTTTTTAACTTCCCGACGTTTCGATTACTTTACAGCTTTCGTGGTCAAGCTGTAAAGTAATCGAAACGTCGGGAAGTTAAAAAATGTAAAAATTAAACCAAATCGCGATAAAATCCGTATAAAATAGTTTTATTTCAATACGATAAATACCTAAAGATAGGCCGTAAAGTTCGTCCGAAGGTGTTCCGTATATTATGGTATCGAAGAAAATCAAACGGGTCAGAAAACCTACTGACTGCAAGACAGTTCTTTGTCAAACATTACTAGTTGGTCGAATTTATATTGTAGTCAACATTGATTTCAATAGTTTTTGCTTCTTATTTTCTTTGAAATATTGTACAAAAATTTTACTCATAATCGGCTATTACAGTATCATTATTAGTACTAACAATACCTGTTCGCATGACAGTACAGAATGTAAGGACTGACAGTCCGACTATCAATACTACTACCTATCAATTATTTACTTTTCGGAGGTCGTTGACCTGACTTATAGAGAGGCGCGATATCGTCCAAATGCGTTACAATAGACACGCCGATTTATAGGAAAGTTGACGCGAAGTGTTTTATTATTTTCTACAAATGTAGTTTTTAGAATTATCGAAAAATATTTCTGATAAGAATGAGTGGACAAATAAGAATTGCTAGCGACTTTAAAAAATAAATTACATCACAAAGCAGGCGCCAGACCTAATTCAATCTTGTGAGGGTATGTCCTTAATTTACACCCCAAGATAGAAATTGAACTTCATGCTTTTCAAATATTTTTACAATAATATGCACAAGTATAGTCTATCGGCTTCTCTTATAGGTGTAGCATGAGGACAAGCAGTACAAGAAATAATAGTAATATTACTCAAATTACCTGTATTTAATTTATTTTTATTGATTATTGCATAGAAATGAATATGTTTCTCGTCTAAAAGCGACATAACTGCGCATAAATAAGCTACACCAATCAGCCTTTATTAATTTAAACAAAACTAATGTTTGCTGATTTTATCGCGATTTGGTTTAAGGTCACACGAAAGCTGTAAAGCAATCGAAACGTCGAATTGTTAAAAATGTAAAAATGAAACCAAACCGCGATAAAATCCGTAAAATATAGTTTTATTGTGTAACATTCGGAAACGGTAACAACAGTGTAACATTCACGTAAATCTAAGAAACCTCTCAGACACTCCGAGAATTTAGGCCTTAAGTCTCTTACGGCGGTATTCATAAAAAAAAAATACATATTTATCCATAAAGATTTCTACAGAGATTGAATTGTTGAAAACGGAATGTCTCTCGTAGCTTATACAAATTACGAATACAAGGCGAGAATCTATTAGACATACACATAGGTACATAAACTCACGCCTTTTTCCCAGAAGGAGTAGGCAGAGGTGCTAACATGACACCCACATTTCGCCTTGTATGTACCGTCCCACGATGTAGGGGCGAGCCTATTGTCATATCAGGCACAAATTTCAGACTCCAGGCTGATAATGAATAGAAAAATCCAATATCACTTTGCCCGACCCGGGATTCGAACCCGAGACCTCAGCTTTGTATCGTACCGTAGTACAACTACGCCACCGAGGCAGTCTACTAGACGATTAGGACTTTATATCATTCGATATAAGCCCACTAATGCATGGGGCTAACTACAAGTGCAATTTGAATGGAGAGGCCTTAGCGCATTCACCACGCTGGCGTAATAATTGAATCCTACAGAGTTAATAACATTCGCTACACCAATTACCAACTCATAAAATCTAAACGGAACGCCAATGTAAATTAATTAGCATAAAAAACTCACAAATAAAAAGAACCTACACCCATAAAATTCATACGGAAAAATCCAATGAAAAAACGATCCTCACTTCGTATAAAAACACAATCGCCGACATAAACCAACAGAAAACATAAAAAAACACGTAAAGACCTATTAACCCGTCAACGCGCCGCGAGAGTTTACAAATTGCCTGACAAATTATACCCTTAGTATAAAAAAAAGATGGCGAAAAAACGTTAACACAGTCACTGAATTAATCGTTGTAATAACCCTCTCCCGGGATATCCCGGAAAAAATCTGTTATCCGTCCCGCCGGGTGAAAAATGCCTTCGGACACTTAAATAGCTGTTTGCGCCCGGCCCACAACCGGACGGGGTACAAAATACCGTGAATCTGGTAAAAATGCGGCGAAGGGTTGAGGCGTAACAAGTGGGCGCAAGTAAGTCATGTGGAGGGTTAGGAAGTCTTTTTTTCCTTTTCTTTATTGCCACGGCCCTGATGCAACGTTCGCAAACAAGTGGAGTATGCGAAATATTTTTGCATAAATTATTTAGACGGATATTACTGTTGAAAAAAAGCTGGTTTTATATCATAAACACAATTTGTAATAAGTTCTCATTATTTAGGATATTCTGATCTTCCAGCGTAGAAATAATTTTAAGATCTAAGATTTGTGATCATATGTCTTATAGTCTTCTACAAATTTATTTCAACAGCAATAATTTCCATAAAAATATTTCGTTCATAACATATTTTTTACATTGTTTTTATCATTTTCTTGGTCATCCTTTCTTTAAGATGGCATGTTATATAAAGAAAAATAATCCTTATGATCAAGCCTTTTGATTGGTATCATGAAATGATGGGTGAATTTTTTTTACCTTACGGCGGGTTCGATTCCCGCTTCAGACATGAGATTATTCAAAAATCTTTGTATGCAGTCCGAATTGTTTTCAAAATCAAAATGATGTCTTCTTTCTGTATATTTTTTTATAAATCAAGTTTAAGGTACTGCCCCTCCATGTGTCATCGCCGGGGGACGCCCTGTATACTAATAGGACCAGGTTAAAAGAGTTTTCGATTCCCAATAAGATTCGTGTATGCAAGCACTCAGTTTCTTTGCATAAAGATTTTTGAAATGAATATTATTTTTTTATTTAAGACAGTTAACAATATTTTAGGAAAAATAATAAAAAATGTGCAACAAAGAAGCGCAATATTAACATTTACAATTTACAAACATGGAACAAAGATGTCAGATTTTGGAATTGGAAGAATTGAGTTCGAATGATATAAAGATTCAATTAAGTTATCTGGGATATGTCTCCTAATTCCGCCTATCCCCATTGTATCCCCACCTTAACCCTCGTTGGTATTCACGGCAGTTTTTATCCGCGTGATTTCTGCTTTGCATTTACAGCGCATCGGGGACGCGTCGCGACAAGCCAACAAGCCGGGCTTGCGTGGAAACAATTTACATGCTAATTAAACGGTTTCATTTCATTTATAAGGCTTTTTATTTTGAATTTTTGTTGAGCTGCTGGCTTGTTTTTATGAATTTTATTTGGTTCCATTAAATGCTAAGGCGACGAAGTAAAATAGAATAAAATCGAGAACTTTTTTAACGTTTGAAATTACCAAAAGGACGAGTCTTCGATTCTTATTCAGATTTCAAATGAATTCAAGTATCAAGACTAGGTAAGTTTATAGCCACGCTTTTCTCAAACGGTAGATCCAGTCTGTAAGGCAATCGTAACTGCTACATCAAAGGAGAATGACCATTCATGGTATCGGTAAAAAATATCGTTGACCCCGATAACGATACCGCTTAAAATTAATTAAAGCATTTTTTATGGTTTGTCCTTCAACGTTTTCCTGTTATATCCCGGGTGAAAGATTTTTATAAAATAAAGTAATTATCATCACATTTAACGATACGTCAGCCATTACTACAAATGGAGCTACCAGAGAGACTGGACTTCAAGTTCATTTCTCCAAGAACTCCGGGCCTGGGTCGCAATTATGTTTATTTTTATTGAAAATATATACAGGGTATATCAAGACTGCGACCAAAAACGAAGCCAGGTGGTAGTTTTAGTGGTTAGAGACACATATTTTGTTTGCAATTTTTTTAAAATCATTGTTTTTGGGTAGTAAATACCTAGTTATTGCGAAAATAGTAATTTAAACCCTAACGTACCCTTGCGTCTTAAAAAATAAAGAGGTGTACATAATTATTTTGGGAAAACTATGTATTTATCACCCGAATACGACCATAAGTAAAAAAATACTAAATACAAATTGACGATTTTTTTGCGAAATCTTTAGTTGCATTGTGTCTGAAGTCACTAATACTACCACCTGGCTTCGTTTTCGGTCGCAGTCTTGATATACCCTGTATATTTCCCTACACAAAAAAGTAGGTTTCATCGAGGGACAAAAATCTTCGCACAGATACTAAGTTTCATAGCAAAATGGTCATGGTAATTACATTTTTAGGAATAGGAGCCAAATTAGTAGGCCTTGATAACTGGTCACTTTTACTCTTAATCCTATACAATCAGACGGATTGTCCGTGCGTTGCAAGCTTTTATTCAAGTACGACCTTTTTAAGGTTATCTGTGAGGTTTGACAGCCTCCGTGGCGCAGTTGGTTAGACGCCGGCTGTGAAACGAGAGGCCGCGGGTTCGATCCCCGCGCCGAGAGAAATGTTTGTGCGGCCCACAAATATTTCTTTCGGGTCTGGGTGTTTGTGAGACCGAAAAGTCTCTCGTAGTTCTGATACCTGCGACACAAGACTTAATTGATTTTAATGTGGGGTCGGGACTATGTGCGTGACTGTTGGGTGTATTTATTTATTATTATTATTATTATATAGGTATATGATTTATATAGGTACATACAATACCTAATCATGATTACAATGCTACTGCAGAGTACTGCATCTAATTAAAAGTTGTTACGGATGATTTTTATAAGCGATGAGGAAAGCAACCTAATTCAAGTATGACGATGATGCTGGCCCTTGTATTAAGAAGAATGGACTAAGGATTTGAATATGGAACGGAGTTGTCACCGGCTGATGTGAAGGATGGCCGAGTCGGGATTGCGCTGCGAATGTTCTAGAAGTAACGTTGTAGGCATTTCAATATGCGAGCTGTATTTTGTAGAGAGCCCTTGTATTGATGAACATGATGTTGGAAAAGAATAGAGGAATTATGATTACACAACCGGCGTATTATTTGGAGTTGTTATAAAGTATTTATTTTATTTTATTTTATTTACACTTAATTGCACATATAGTTTACTAGTGATAGATCTCTTATATGTAAAAGGTCGCCTGGCTAGGTACTACCGCAATGTCTATTACTCCCGCCAAACAGCAGTGTAAATGTATTGTTGTGTTCTGTTTTGAAGGACATAGAGTAACTACTGGACATAATGAGACTTAACATCTTATGTCTCAGGATGGCGAGCGCAGTGTAATGCCAGGCATTGCTTTGTAATTCATGGTATTGTTTGGTTTTGCTACTGTCCATGAGTGGTCGTATCGCTTACCATCAGGCGAATGACATGGTCGTCTCGCCATCGCAATAAAAAAAACACACACACACGAAAAAAAATATAACAAAAATATTATACATAAAAAGTACAATAATTGGCGGTCTTATCGCTCAAAGGCAATGTCTTACAGACAACCATGGGATGAATTTATTTCCGATAACGAGATTGTCGGGGATACGGAAACCCAATGCTTATTTATTATCCTTTTCTGTTATCCTGCAACCCCGGTTATATAATTGCTGTCTCTCTGTACCGCCGGCTGTGAAACGCGAGGCCGCGGTTTCGATTCCCGCCCTGAGATATATGTGTGTGGGTCCACAGGTATTTGTTTCGGGTCTGGGTGTTTGGGAGACCGAAAAGTTTCTCGTAGTTTCTGATACCCACGATACAAGACTCGATCTTAGTGTGGGCTCAAGACTATGAATGTGGCTGTGGTGTATTTATGTATTTGTATACAATCACTGCTTGGGACTCGTCTTCAATCGAGAGTTCGATTAAGAAGGGCCAGGAAATAATTAATTTCTCTGAATTTGTCAACTTCAACTTCCGACATTATAGAAAACATATTGAAAAACTTAAGTAGTGATGAAGAAAATCAATCTTAATAACTCTATATTTAATAATATCTATTATCGCAATTTTTTTTTAAATACTAGATAAATATCAAAGTACTACAATAATATATTAAAATTCATCCAAAAGCATTTTCGTTTATATCTACGGATATATGAATTTATATAGGTCACATAGTGTCTCGTAAACACATAATAGATAATAACAAAGTGGCATCGCGGACTACATGGCCGGGGGTCGTGGGCCCCGGGGGTCGGGGGGTCGGGGGGGCACACCCAGATCGTAATCAATTTAATTGGAAATTTCCTTTGATTAAACGCAAAGACGTTGTTAGAAGTTGACCTAATAAAGCAGGTAGCGTCGGCATGTGTGATCAGAAACTAGCTAAGTGTTTTTTTCGGATATTACGGGTTTGATACCCAAGTTGGGAAATTGGTTGTGGTTTTTCTGAGATGGTTTTACTTTAAAAAACGTTAAAGACGGTCGGGCGTAAAGGGAATTGGCCGTTTCGTATGAGACCACAAGACTTAGGATTAATTTAGACAGGTGTTTTCATTTCACATAAGTTGCATTTTAGATATTTTACACCTAAAAATAATCAACCCATATCATAAGTAAGCCAAATTTATAACTTTTTGCGAATTTAGATATAATAGAAAACTAGAACATTTAATATATATTTTATTATAATAATATAATACTACTGTTGCAAGTATGTCAAGATGCTCCAAAGTACACATTATTTGATCTAGATTTATGATACTCTACGTACCTATTCGAGAAAACCACGTGATGCACAGAAGTGACACAAGACAGCCTGCGTGGCGCAGTTAGTCAGACGCCGGCTGTGAAACGAGAGGCCGCGGGTTCGATCCCCGCACCTAGACAAACGTTTGTGTGAACCACAGATATTTGTTTCGGGTCTGGGTGTTTGTCAGACCGAAAAGTCTCTCATAGTTCCTGATACTCGCAACACAAGATTCGATCTAAGTGTGGGGTCAGGACTATGTATGTGACTGTTGGGTGTATTTATTTATTATCATTTAAGTATCAATGTTAGTACAAAAAGAGAGATTCCCATTATAAGGTCGTGGTCAGCTATTCTTCTCTCGTATAGCAATGACGGAAAGTCCATTGAGCCCCAATTACACGGAGAGTGTTCCTCGCGACGAGAATCGTATGCGATTGTCGCATCACATAACCGCTATAGACATTGACTTATATTCTACCGATAGACGAGACACGTCAAAGAAATAAAATGCCCCTGTATTTTAAAAACACACTGCAATATTACATCACTTACCTGGTATTTTATTAAAATATTGTAACTTCAGACGATTTGCTTTCGGTTTGACGGCGGAACATTCATTTACTTTTATACGTATGCGATAAGGCGTACTGCACTGTCACTGTCACGAAGCAAACTGATTCATGTGCGTTGAATGCACCGCAAGTAGGTGGGACACATTTTTTGTACTGAATGCCTTATCTAGTGTAACATTGATATCAATGGCTATAGATTATTGTATTCTGACAAACGTTTATATGGTGTAACTTTTTAATCGTAAATCGTAATCGTATCTTCGAGGCGACAAACTCTCCCCGTTTAAATGAGGCTTTAAAGTGTACGCAAGAGTATTTCAAGGTTTTTACTTTGTTAATTAAATATTATTGTTCTTACGTTTGTGCATGCTACAAATATGTGTCCCGGGTCTGGGTGTTTGTGAGACCGTAAAAGTTTTTCATAGTTCCTGATACACACGACGCAAGACTCGATCTTAGTGTGGGGTCAGGACTATGTATGTGACTGCTAGGTGAATTATTATTTATTTATTGCTCAGTAAACTTTGCTGCAAACCGTACCCGATTCGTATATCTTAAAATTTCCACTGAGTGAGTCTTGCGGCGGCCGAGATTATACCAATAAAATTTATGTACGGAGCCCGGCATAGCGATACGCCCGTCCAACTTCGCCGGCCCGGCCCGTCCCGATACACCCGCACTAGGAATTTCATGTATTGTGATAACGGTTAGTTTCAAGACGATTTGTGAGAGTTTGAAAGTAATTGTTTCGGATTATTTAAATTTCCGTTTTTAAGATATACTTTGATGAATAGTTAGACGTTTTTAATACTGAGTTAAACTTAGATATAATTTATAAAAATATGGTTAGATAATGGCTTTCTCAATAGAAATATATTATTCATAGCTTCTGCTCGCAAACTTCGTCTGCGTGTTTTACTTTATTTGGAATCCTCATCCCGTCCCGTCCCGTCCCGTTAAATCCCGCCCGTCCCATCTAATTCTCACTCAAGGCATGTAAATCCATTTCATTTCATTTCATTTCAATCCAAGGTGTCAGCTACCTCCATACCAAATTTCATCGAAATCCATTAAGCCGTTTCTGAGTTCATCGCGCACAGCCGCACAGAGAAACACATAAACAGACCAAAATTCTAAAAATCGTTGTTGTGGCTTCCATTACGTTAAAATACAGACCCCTCATAATAGTTTGCTCATTTATCTTTCATGTACCGACATCGATCGGTTACAAATTTATTATACAGGGTATATCAAGACTGCGACCGAAAACGAAGCCAGGTGGTAGTATTACTGACTTAAGACACAATGCATGTAAAAATTTCGCAAAAAAAATCGACAACTATTTTTTTGTAATTTTTTACTTTCCGTCGTATTTGGGTGATAAATACAGTTTTCCTAAAATAATGATGTAAACCTCTTTATTTATAAACACTCAATGGTGCGTAAGGGTTTAAATTATTATTTTTGCAAAACTTAGGTATTTACCATCAAAACCAAACGATTTTTAAAAAAATCTAAAAAAATATCTGTCCCTGTTTTGGTGAAATTTTAATTTGCATTGTGTCTGTGAGTACTAAAACTACCACCTGGCTTCGTTTTCGGTCGCAGACTTGATATACCCGGTATGTATAGGTACTCGTAGATAATGCCTTTCTCAATAGAAAACAAATTTTCGCCCCGTAACGAGAAAATGACAGTACTGCTTCTGATGTGCGTGGAATGTTATTTAAATAACACATCGATTGGCATCAGATAATTATCTTAAATTCCACAAAACGGTCGTCTGGCAAAAATAAAAAATTGGCTTAAGCAATAAGACGGTTGACGAATTGTGACAAAATTGTGATTGTAATTTGTTTTATTTGTTTGTATTTTCTTTTGGTTGCAATAAAGTCTTTTGTATTGTATTGTAAAATTAGGTTTATATGTTTGTTTTTAACTGCTACATGATGCAGTGGAAGGACTTATAAGAAGTAGGCAACATGTGCCAGAAACCTGTTTTAATAATTGATATTGCGACATAAATATTAGTGAAATTATGATACAGTATTTTTTATCCTAGAGGAAAAGCTATTAAGCTCCCCTTTCGGTACCCCGGGGGAGGCCGAAAGGGGTATGTCAGTGTCTCTAAGTTGTGGCTTATTTAACACGCTTTTATTAGCTTCACCTGTATGTATGTATGTAACGGATTCTTTGAAGTCCAAGTTTGAGCACTTAAAAACGTCGGATTGTCTTGAAATTTGTATATGCATTAAAATTCACTGAGGTATATTCTAATGCTTTATTTTACAACTTCACATCAGGCTTACATGATAATAGGTTGGTCTAAATGACATTATTTAAGATATAAAATAAGCTAGAAAACTTTTTTTAAAAGAATAAACACATTTACAATACTTAAAATCTTCTTTCAAAAGTCTTGTATGTTAAATAGTTTATTGATTAAGTTCAAAGAGTAGGTACAAAACATCATTCTGTAGCTTAAAGAAATGGAGGAATAACTATAAATGATAATGAGTACGGGAAATTGGCTACTAGACCTTTTTTTTTTATATTTTTGGGGGAAAACGAGTTCACCTGATGGTAAGTTATCACCGCCGGCCATAAATATCTGTTATTTGCATGAAATAGGCATGTACCTATATAATACAATTATAATATGTATGTATCTCTCTCTTCAGCCACAGGTAGTCCAGTACTGAACATAGGTGTTCCCACAAGGATTTTCTTATAGACTTGTGGGAAGGCAAGGACAGAACCAGGGGGGAGGCCATGGGGGTCACGACCCCCCCTGAGCTGACTCCAGATTGACAGATTATTTAATATGTCGTTGTTTTTACTTTAAAAAATCGTATACATATTCAATAATCACAGGCGCAACAAACTTTTTAATAATCAATTGTAAACGATTTTGAGCACTTCCAGTGTCTGAATAGAACTATCTAGAACTATATGACCCCCCCTGACATGATAGCTGGATCCGCCGTTGTTTGTAAGAGATTGTCTAGATCAAGACCACCATTTGTAATTTTCTTTACGTAATGTCTGTGCCTATACAGGGTATATCAAGACCGCGACCGAAAACGAAGCCAGGTGGTAGTATTAGTGACTTCAGACACAATGCAAGTAAAAATTTCGCAAAAAATCGACAACTTTTTTTTGTAATTTTTTACTTGTCGTATTTGGGTGATAAATACATAGTTTTCCTAAAATAATGATGCAGACCTTTTTATTTTTCAACACTCAAAGGGACGTAAGGGCTTACATTATTATTTTCGCAAAAACTAGGATTTTACCACCCAAACAAGATGATTTTTAAAAAGTTCTAAAAAAATATCTGTCGCTGTTTTGGTGAAATTTTTATTTGCTTCGTGTCTGTAACCACTAAAACTACCACCTGGCTTCGTTTTCGGTCGCGGTCTTGATATACCCTGTATGTGCAGAGGAATTTAACCCGGAAACTTTAACACATCGTCGCAGCTGCACGTACAAATAAAGAATAAATATACATGTGGGTGCTATGTGTATATAAATATATGCAGTATATAAATGAGTGTAGTATGGTGCGGTGCGGTATATAGAAGATGCGCAATAAATATGTTGTGATGTGTGGCGCTCGCGGAGAGCGGGCGGCGCGGGGAAGTGGGTGCGCCTCGAATAAACACACAATTGTACTTCCTATAAAGGATTTTAGCTTTACTTCGGTGAAAGGAGAATACTAAGTTATTTATCTCATTGTTTATTAATACAAAGTAACGTAATCTGAACACTAATATAAAAGTTCTGAATGTGATTGTTAAGGCCCAGTTGCATAAACTAACTTTGCCCATAACTTTGAAGTTTACAATGTCATTGTCATATAGTGTTGAGTAGGACATGACTTGAAAAAGAGTTTG
The DNA here is from genome assembly GCA_949752805.1 of Deilephila elpenor. NCBI lineage: Eukaryota > Metazoa > Arthropoda > Insecta > Lepidoptera > Sphingidae > Deilephila > Deilephila elpenor. Next base: position 7,340,443 of record OX457119.1, read on the forward strand.
TAAGAGTAGCCTCATTTTTGTACTGAGCCAGTACAATGTCCCACTTCAATTGAAACGAGGCGTACTGACGCTTCGCAGTACGTTAGATAGTTTGAAGGTATTAGTACAATTAGTGCAGTCTGACATGACATGATAATATCGAATATTATGTATATTAATTATAAGTAAATAAAAATAGTATTTTTTTTAAAGTATGCAATAGAAAAGATATAATAAAAAAAATATTAAAAAAATATATAAATTGTAATTTATAAATAATATTAGGTGAAATGGCGAAAATCAAATAAGAACATTTTGCGATGCATGTGTCCAGTTCATTAGAGGCATTGATTAGAGGTCAGTGCTTCTCCGTCATGTAAAATATTCCTCTCTCCCTCGTTTGAAGCACGATCATGTAATTGACGTAGTACTGGGACACAAAATATGAAGTAGTACACTTTAAAAAGTTGAGCCGCTCTTACATTTTGACGTCATGTACGGGACAAATGTACTACCTCTTGTATGTCCTACTCAACACTATTGTCATACATTAGTGATGTATTTGACATTGCTAATGTATGGAATTGACGTTTCAAAGTCAAAGTTATGGGCAAAGTTAGTTTATGCAACTGGGCCCAAGTCTTTTCTCAAACGATGGTTGGGTCATCACTCATTATTCATGATCACTGGCCTTATAAGAGTTGGTGGGCTAATCACTTATTATACTTATGACTAGTATTGGAGTCTTACAGCTAACTATATAATTTCTGCTTAAATGCTGCTGTCATTGTAAAATAACAGTAATTCAGATCGACAGATTAACAATTCTGCGGATTAACGTTCTTTTTGAGGCATGAAAATCATAATTTTATTCAATTGCGGTCTTGGGAAGTCCGTGGATGTAGGCCGCTTTCAACAAGCGGTTGAAAGCGGCAAATTGTAGACAGTAGACAGATAAAAAATTTAGAATATGTTTCTATTAAGAATAATGATGATCGTGGTTTCTTTTCAACCAAGATTTGAACCCCTCCACCCATTCAAGCGTAAGTTAGTCGTCTTAGTAAATAAAAAATGGTATAAAATTGCCATGCAATTTCTACTTACTCCCTTACACAAGCAGAGCTCTCGCGTCTTGATACAGCGTATAAGTCGATCGCGGAGGGTGGTTTTTACATTCGCCCCTCTTCCACCCCTGCACTACCACCCTTGCCACCCCCAACAGAAAACCCACCTTATCACGACGGTATAGAGTTTATATTCTCTTGTTTATTAAAGCTTTGCCCGGGACGTAATCTTAATATTAATATCGTCTTGGGAGCGTCTTATATGATAAAGTTTTATGTTGTATCTACGTTGTGTGTTGTGTCGTGTGTTGTAGGCACTTTATGAGATATAGTGGCAGTTAATGTCGTTTTATGAGTTTATTTACGACATTTAAATATTGTTCGTTTATGGCGCATGGTGATTGGATTCTTTGGAGTAGTTGAGGTGTCGAAACTGTGGTGGTTTGTGTTCTATTTGAATGTTGTGTTAATAAACACATTAGTAATAGATAGACCCGATTGCATATTAGGTTTCTGGTTGCATTATGGATAAAATAATGAATTCTCATAGTAAATTTTGTTTCGTAAATATCAGAAAGACGGTCATTTTTGATCACAACATCCCGATAAAGAAAAGTGTAGGTTATAAAACATTGATATCGCTATAGATGTCTATGACCTCTCCATATCGTTATCTTGTCTTTCATATCACACCTGTTTTTATTAATAACCCACAGCGTCAGAAGTAAGTTTATCAAGGACTGTAAGAATCAAGGAAAATTACATTAGTTTTGGTCATCCTTATTTCTTCTATTGGGATTAAAACTCCATGATCTATAGTATTGGCGTAGAGCGACAATAAAAGGCACTTATTAACACTTTCACTGTTTTAATTTCAATATAAGTACAACTTGTTGTTATTACCACAATAATTTGAACACGAATGAATGTCTTTAACAACTTTTCATGCTTTAAATACTTTTTGTGTGCATAAATTACAATCTCCCACCATAGAAAATAAAAATAGTCAATTGACGGTACAAAATAATAAATTGACAAAATTATCAATTGACCTGTTAAAATAATACGAGTGTAATTATGATCATGAAATACTGAACAAATAGTTAACAATAGTATCTACAGCCTCCGTGGCGCAGTTGGTTAGACGCCGACTGTGAAATAGAGGCCGCGGGTTCGATCCCCGCACCGAGACAAATGTTTGCAGGCCAATGTTTGGGTGTTTGTGAGACCGAAAAGTCTCTCGTAGTTCCTGATACCCACGACACAAGACTTAATTGATCTTAATGTGGGGTCAGGACTATGTATGTGACTGTTGGGTGTATTTATTTATCTAAAATATACAGAAATGGTGCTATTAATAACAGGGGTATGGATAGGGGCGCGCTCATAGTAATAAATACTTTAATTTTTTAATAATCACTTCTGGAAGTCATGATTTCCAAATATTTTTAGGTGACCCGGTCATCATTACTTTTTATATGTATACATGTTAACATATGTACAGAAATGTACATTAGCTAACATTTCTACACAAAAAGTATTTACAAAATTAATGATATATATTTTTTATATTTATTTTCTGATTATTTTTCTTTCTAATTAACTCACCCTGTTAACGCGCAAAATCTATCAACACGTATAAAAATAAGGTTATAAATGAACCTATTAGCATAAGAACTCAAAATCGTGAGACAACTACTAATCCATAACACCCTTCTCTATTCGAGATGGAAATCACATGAGGGGTATCAGCGTCGATTAACAGGAAATCAGAGATTGCCGATAGCATCTGCCATGGATCTTCGCGGGGACAAAAGGCGTCTGCTATTTTATTATTTTTCTTGTCAAATAAAAATTTGTTGTGAAATACACATTTGAAAGCTGTCGAGGTAAAAAACATTTTGGAAGACGCTAAGAGGTATTTTAGCTTTGATTTAATAAAAATATAAATTTACTCAGGCTTCAATAATCACTTAGGGCAAAATGGATGAGATTTTGTAATACTTTACCAAGGAATTCATTAAATACTATTTAAATTGCGATGTTTTTGATGGCACGCGAAGTAAAGTAGGTACCTACATTGGATTTTTAAATTGTATTTGACCAGTCCCAAATCGATACAGCTGTCACTGAAAAATGATTTTAATAGCTACCTTTATACAATGAAGAAAAAAAAGTTATTATCTTTTAGTAAGTGCCATCAGGGATTCTAAATTCAAATTCCTTAATCTAACCATCACGCATGCACGCCACACGCGCTAAAACAAAAACATCGCCCATTCTGGCCGAAATCCCGCAAAATTAAAACTAAATCGCGCGACCCGAATTCAAATTTCCAGCCCCCCTCACACCCGCTGCCCCCCGCACTACTACTAGCAAAAAACACCAATGAACGGCTCGCATTTAAATTTAGAACGCAAGTATAAAAGCCAGCGCAGGTATCGTCAACCCCCGGTAAGAATTCACGTTTGCAAAAATATAGGAATAGTTATAGGACGCGCGCGGGGGGTGACACCCACCGCCGGGGAGGGGGGAGGGTGTAGGAAGTGGGGTTGAAGTAGCAGGGTGTTTCTACGCCGGGCGGGGTGTCTCCTAAAAACGGTTAAGTAGCTCTCCCTTCCCTCTATAACTATTTTATGCGGTCCCCTTAGAAAGACAGCGGAGATGGGGCCGCGTGATACCGTATAGGCGTAGTTAGGACAGGGGAAGTGAAATTTTAATATGTCTAGTGAGTTAAGAATTCATGGCGGATTTATAATTAAATGCCTAATTAGGGTATTGCGTTGTTTTCGTACGGCAAACGTGTATGAATTTTAACTTGTGCGTTAATCTGGACGTTTTTGTCGGACAATATTACTAAGGGTTGGTTACATTTGTTTCGGCTTATTAAATATGAACTCCTTGCGCGATTAAATGACTTTTATGTTATAAAATGGGTTCTTGTTATTGTTAGAAAAGGCTAGTTCATTTTCCTGAGTACTTTTGAGCTTTGTAGATGTTAGGTAATTTTATAAATAGCATTTAATATTTTGTATGAAACGAAATACAAATTTATTTACCATTGCTACGGATATGCATAGAAATATTGATAAAAGATATGAACTGATGCATATGTGTAAAGATTGAAAAAATTTGCGTTCAATAGTCTTTGCTCACTCCTGCGAAAGATAAGCGTGACATTACATATAAATTATTTTAAAGATGTAAGGTTCATCTTAAGGTTGTAAGCTTTAAGTACGAAATAATACTGGTTACGTATTTAATAGCTTTTGAAATTCTCTCGGATGACTTGGCGGGCGCTTTCGTCGCTCCATCTAGAGTGAAAATTTAACACAATTAGCTCTGTAACAGGCTTAGATCACGATTATATAAATTTTACATTATTTTTAATGATGAAATATTATACAGGGTATATCAAGAGTGCGACCGATAACGAGGCCAGGTGGTAGTATTAGTGACTTCAGACACAATGCAACTAAAAATTTCGCAAAAAAAATCGTCACCTTTTTGTTGGTAATTTTTTACTTATCGTCGTATTTGGCTGATAATTACATAGTTTTCCTAAAATGATGATGTACACCTTTTTATTTTTTATGACGCAATCGTACGTTAGGGTTTAAATTATTGTTTTCGCAATAACTAGATATTTAAAAAATCTGTCGCTTATTTTGCGAATTTTTTATTTGCATTGTGACTGTAACCACTAAAACTACCACCCGGTCGCAGTCTTGATATACCCGGTATACTGAGCTTTAGTAAAATAATATAATGTAGTAAAAACCAACCCGCACTAGGCCTGCGTGGTTGACTGTATGGTCAAGCCCCTCTCAATCGTACTCTCGATTGTAGAGGAAGCTCGTGCCATATAGTGGGACGAATATGGGCTGGTGCGGGTCGGCGGACTTTACCGTACAAATTCTCTATTTTAGAGATTTCTACATACCCTAGAAATTCTCTAAAATCGCCACGGTATGCAGGTTTCCTCGCAATGTTTTCCTTCACCGTTATAGTGCGTGGTGATTGACTATCAATACACACATAACTCCGAAAAGTCTGAGGTGTGCCCTGGGATTTGAACCCGCGACTACCGTGAACATGTTGGCAGCAGCGTCTGGTCCGTTACCAACAGGCCGCCGCGCACTTTACACATCAGAACATGTCAGTAATAAAAACACGTTTGCATTCCCTTTTGACAGCACTCTGTATAATGTCAATTCACCTGTACTATCTCCCCTCATAAAGAAAGTAGGATAACAAGTAATTCTTACGATTGTATCCTCATTGTAAACAAGTTTTATCACTCGTGAGAAAATTTGAATAAAAAAACCTGTTGTCTGGAATTAACTGAAAGCAAATTGAGTATTGTAAAAACTTTTAATACTGATATAATTAAATTGTAAATCGCTGAAGAAGTTTAAGTATACTGTTAAATTGGTGGGATACAGTTGTACTTATTACGAAAAATATACATATTTATATTTCATCGGTTCTGTTTTTATAACCATTGATAATAGAGGTTTTATTTGAATTAAATTTATTAACAAATTGTATTATTAATAAGCCAATGGAATAATGTCTTTATTTCTCTACTATTAAAATGATTATTTCAAAATAAAAACTTTCTATAAAATAATTATTTATGATAATTGCAATGATTCATATATAGATGTTAAATATTTTTCAAATTAAATTGACTAAACATAATATAATAATCAATTTACAATGTAAGTAATAATGATAAAACTTATGACAATAGTACAAATATTACATCCCCAAATATTATAACTGGATTTTCCACCCTTTCAAAACTTCAAATCTTATGTCTTTCCCATAACCTCCGATTTGTTTCTCATGACCTCGATAGCTTTAATATAACTGGAATCCTACACATTTTATAAAATCAAGATCTAATTGTCCAAAACAGGTCTTCAAGTAAAGTAGATACCGCCCGGCCACCCCAATATTGAACAGGTTGGTCAAGAAATAAATGAAAAGGCAGAAAATTGAAGGAATTCTCACACGATAGCCATTGAGCATAAAAGTTTTTTTAACCTGTTGAAAAGGGATGCGCGTCTTAAGTAGCATACGAAAAACTGGTTTTAGTAAGGGTAACAAATGATATCTTGCACTATAGAAATTTATTTTAGAATGTGTTGCTAAAAAGTTGTTTACTTTCTTTATAAATAAAAAAAGCTTGTTTTTATTTTATTTATTTAGATCTGAGGTATCATGCAATTTTGTTTTTATTTTAAATTTGAGGTATATTGTAATGCAGTTTTTGCTGATAGGTTTAAAATAGAAATTAAAACAGGATTAATGGGTATATATGTATGTTAGTGTAAGATTTTTCCTATTATTTACAATTTCATACCTCATTTTTCGGATACTTACTATTAACGCCTATGTTCCTTCATAGTTTAAATATTTTCATTCAATTACCTTTAAAAAAGGATTCTCAAATTTTCACCCCAAGAAATATTTTAATTCCAAAATTCTAACCCATACCAAATGTTCTCGACCTCTGGCCAGCTGCTTATACTCATGTAAAAAGCCAACGTCTAAGGCGCAGCGCGGGAAGCGGGCGTGGGTGGAGGGAGGGGGACGCGCGGCGGGGGGCACCTGCCGCGTCTGTGTGCGCGAGTATATTTTCATTTCAATAGTTTTTGCGTTGCATCGGTGAGTGTGGGCCGACCGTGTACGTAATGTCGTATTGATTTAGTCGCTCCGGCAAGAAATTTACGATCTTCAAGACGGTAAAGGTTTTATGGTTTGGTATTCACATTGAATGTAGCTGTATTACTTTGGGGTGACTAGGAGTCTGCTGAATATAATTAATGTTTTATGGAGAGCTCATATTATTTCTATTGTTCGTACGTATTTGTTAGGTAATAACGAACTTTGGATTCCTAAGGTGGATTTGTGTGGGACTTTCAATTCGAAATATACGCTGTTTGGGTTTAAATATTCTCTATTAACATCTCGTATAAAATTTTACTGAACTATGCATATAAACATAGAGGCCGTGGTAATAAGACAGTTTGCTGTATGTCTCTGAAATCTGTTATGACATATATAGGGCGTTGTTTAACTGTCAAGTATTGTGTTTAAGTAGATTTTAGATAGTGTTCCAAAATTATTATAAGGTTTGGTAGGATTCTGTATCCGCCGATGTAAATATATCGGTATTTGCTAGGTTTGACTATTTTGATACATTGTCTATAGGCATATCTTAGAAAGGAAGACTTTTGGTGGCACTAGTGCCTCTTTTATGTACCGCTTTTGAGATACAGAGATGAACTTATTTGTATACGAATTTTTTAATGCACATCAACAGAATTTTTTGGTTAAATATTAAAATAAGTTAAAAGTTAATGTGGTTATAACATATTTTATTTTGTAATTTGTTCGGGTATTTTCCGTAGTTATTGGATATAAATTGGAAATAATTTTTCTATTTTTTTTTTGTTTTTTCGGTTACCACCCAGTCCTTACTACCTACACACTACGCAAAGCAACTTATTCTCGAACCATCACTTACACAAAAAATATCTGTCCAAACCGTACCAAATGTTCGTAACACCTGACAACAGCACACCGCCGGAGTTTGAAAAAGCGAGCGTCTAAGGAGGCGGGCGCGCGGGCGCGGGCGGGGGTGAGGTGCGGGCGGCAGGCACGCGGGCGGCGGGAGGGGGAGCACCGCGCCGCTCTTATATTTTAAGATGGCTTCCGAGCGCGAATATCGACGCGCGCGTTCCCCCCGCCGCCCGCCACCCGCGCGCGCCTTCGCGGCGGAATTTTCGTCGCTGATTTGTTAGCGTCTTGCTCGCGAGAAAACGAAAGTAGGTGGAACAAAGGGACCGTAGACTATGGTGTTCTGACGGATAGACCAGAACTATGCCTACAACCATGTCAAGTGGGCCATGGTTTGATGATTTCTATAACATATACTTAAAAGGATGAGATTGACTAGATTCTTAACTATAACTATGTCAACACCATGCAATTAAAACGTTAAAGTTATTGCCAAAGTTATTGCAATTTGGCCTAAAATGGCACAGATGATTAGTACTTCCCTTCTCCAGTTTATATAGAACTGTGATAGAACTAACTTGAACTGTTCTATGAAATCTTCATATTTTGGTTGTAACCTAATGCCAGTAGATGTATTTAAGAGGACAAGTAACTCTCATGTATAATTTACATACATACACTCAAGCCTTTTATCCCAGAAGGGGTAGGCAGAGGCGCCACCAGGATACCCACATTTCGCCTTGTATGTTCCGTCCCATGATGTGATAGCCTACCGCCATATCGGCCACAAATTTCTGACTCCGGGCTGATAATGAATAGAAACACCCAATATTATCACTTTGCCCGACCCGGCATTCGAACTCGAGACCTCAGCTTTGTAGTCGTACCGTAGTGCAACTACGTCACTGAGGCAGTCAATTAATTTCATTGTATAATTTAGATGTCGATAAAACGCTGCGTGAAGTAGAATATTTCCAATAGATAAATGAAATAGTTGTTTTTAAGTAATAAAAAATATTCTTTATATGAAAATCTATTAAAATTATGTAAGTTTAATAAGACACTAGCGTTAACAACTTTAAGTAAAACCTTTATAAATCTAATAAACTATAAACACGTTTTAAAGAGAACAGTACCTATAAAGTATAAAACTAAATTAAAAATAAATTACTTCTAAATATAATAAATAATCTAAATTAAAAGCACATAAAATTACTATCTAATATAAAAACCTTTAGATATCTGTAAGAAATCACTTTCTAGACTGAGGCTTTCTTCGTACCACTCCAGAAAGTCTTTTACTGGCTAGCAGTCCCATTTCCAGCAGTTGATCGAGTTGATTCAACTCTCTACAAGTAGTGGGTAGATAATTCCCTTCAATACATACATTGATTATACCCCTAGGCTTCCTGTTAAGGCATCTCTGGTACAAAATAACACTCAACAACCTCTTCACAGTAAAGTGACTCACGGTGTTATACGCCAAATTTAAATAGCTCAGTGAGTTGTTACCGATGCAGTACAAAATACTGTCTTTTGAAATCGTCTCGGTTGCTCCAAAGGGGTCTGAGAATTCTCCCATTGTTGCGTCGGCCAAAGCTTCAGCTTTGTCGTATAGAGCCGATTCGAAGTTGGGCAGGCTCTTCGCATCAGGAAGAGATCTTGGCGAACCCTCTCTTTCTAATTTTCCTTTTTTGGCCGTCCCTATTGTCGCGGGCCTGTTTGGTTTCTTTTTGAATTTTCGATCTATATCCCCAGCCCTTAGGTCTTTCACAATTTTAGCTATAATTTCATTTTTTTCTTTCAAATAAGCCACGTGTCGTGTCCTAGCGTCGATGATTTCTTCGTATGTCATTGGGAATTCCATAAGACTGCCTAGAACACTTTCAGCTCCTTCATCAGAAATCATGTTACTAGATATATTTAAATAACAAAGCTGCCTGTTACTTCTTAGGGCGTTTCCGAGATGTTTAGCTCCCACATTAGTGATCATATTTGTTGATAAATTAAGAAGACTCAAAGTTCTCGATGCTGGTTGGGGATACACCAGCATTGCAGCAATCTTTTCCACCACAATATCGTCAATCTTACATCTGGCTAGCGACAGATTTCGCAGAAAATTCTGGTTCTCAAGCAGTATGTAGTAATTGGCTTCTGGTATGAAAGAATTATCCAAGCAAATATCTGTTAGGTGCGAATTCGGCAAGAACTTGCAGAGCTCGTAGAGGGTGGAAGCGCTCAGTCCCCTGTTGATTGTCAGCGCGGTCAAGTATGTCTGGAACTGCGCAATCATGCCGATGATTTTGAGGATGATCTGCGGCACTTGAATGTTATTGTCGAACTTGACGTGAATAAGGTTGTCGTTGCCGTCGTAGATCGTGAGGATCCTGATGACGTCTTCTGTGACCGACCAGCCTTGCAGCACCTGGATGTTCTTTTCGTCCTTGTCAGAGCCGACGTCAGCTTTGGACGGGGTTACTCTTGCCCGACTCTTGCTTTTGGTTTTCGATCTGTCTGTGTGCCCCGCGCTTACATATTCGTCTGTACGGAAATTTTATAATTGTGTTAATTATTTATATTGTATTTTAGTAATACGAGGCACAGGTAATAGCCAATTGGTAAAAATATTTTAGCCGGAAGAGAATCATCCCTTCAAATCAAGCCACTTCAAAATAAGAAGCAAGCCGCAAGTCGGTCTTTCAAAATAAAAAATTGAATTGTACTCAAACGAAGCTTGGCCGAGATACTAGAAAAGATAAAGAAAACGGAATGTGACTCAATCAATACTTCGAAAACAGTAAATTAGATCAGTAACATCCAAAAATGTCAGGAAATCTAAACTAAAATAATCTTCCCCTCTTTTACATGAAAACATACTTATAAAATGCACGATATAAAATAAATAATAACCAATCACAAGTAGCAAAGTCATTTGATCTTCAAGCCTACTGAAGCGGGGTGGACAGTGACGTACAGCGGAGTATGTAGTAATGTTTATACGCTTCATGAACTGTCTCTCAGTGCGTTATACTACCGTCTGTTGCGTTCCGATTTACGCATCACGTATGACGCTTTTATAATGAAGTAAAATATAATTTATCAGTTCATTAATATCGCTGCATTCTCGATGTGTACTTTTAAGTTAATCATTATTATGAATTTTAAAGGAAAACATTGTTAGAGAACATGCGTATCTGGGATTTTGTCAGAAGAATTCCAAAAGTATATACGGTCCATAATGGTTTACGTGGCGGCATGTGTGTATGTGTTAGGTTCGTAAATCAGGTCAAGCAATTTGTGTGGGAATAGCGATTCCAAAAATATAATACGCAAATCGCGTGAAAGTACGTGTTATTTGTCGATGTCTATAGTGGTTTCTTAGATTTACGCGAATGTTACACATTGAAATAAAACTATTTTATACGGATTTTATCGCGATTTCTTTTTTTTTAAATTAACTTTTTAATTTAATAATTATAAATTAAGGGTAGTTTAATTGTAACAGTCACTGAGCGGATGACTAATACCTCAGTCCGCCCCGTGACCACGAAAGCTGTAAAGTAATCGAAACGTCGGGAAGTTAAAAAATGTAAAATTAAACCAAATCGCGATATAATCCGTATAAAATAGTTTTATTTCAAGATGTCTATAGTATCGAAATACACTAACCTCTCAATCGTACACTCGATTGTAGAGTGGTCTCTAATTCATTCGTGGGTTATTATGAGCTGATGCATTTCAGTAAATAATGCTCAAGACAGAGGAACACTTAACCGACAGAGATGCACGAATTTATTAGAGTAGAAGAAGCGGAGACCATGATCGAGCAAAGTGGATATTGTCTCTACCTACCCCTATAAGACTATTTCCTGATTATGCATATATTGAGGGTCCTTACTCTGCACGATCCTGACCACGTTGACAGTGACCGGGACTTGCAGCTGATTGCAAGCCCACGGGAGGAACACGTCGAACTCGTCCGGTGGAGGGCGCGACGCGTCGTCTTCTTTGCGCTCCGTTGCCTCGTGCTTCCTCCCGCTCTCCATCTTACTACTCTCGTTAACCATGTAAATATTATCTAAATTGTTGAGAAATGAATAGTGTCATGCGTGAATGACAATGAGTTTTAAAAGGATGTAATAAGGTTCCTTCTAAGAAGTTTGTTTGTATTTTCATAATAATTAAGTGAAGAGATTATGAATAATCAAATGGATTTTATTATTGGCACAACTTGCAAGTTTTAAATACATTTTTGTCTAATTAATATGGCAACAATGGGCTACTCTTACACCGTATCTGCTGCGGTATTACCTGAATAATACCGCGTTATCCTTCTTGTATTATTGATAAAGTCCTTTATGAATCTGCGATCCAATCAGAGCATGAATTGGTAAAATCACTTTCACACAATTCTGCTGGCTCACATGAATGTGTTGGTGCGTATATTATACATTGTATATACAGGGTATATCAAGACCGCGACCGAAAACGAAGCCAGGTGGTAGTTTTAGCGGCTACAGACACAATGCAACAAAAAATTTTGCAAAATAAGCGACGGATTTTTTTTACAATTTTTTAATAATCATCGTTTTTGAGGGGTAAATACTTGCCTAGTTTTTGCAAAAACAGTAATTTAAACCCTTACGTACCATTGTGTGTTTAAAAATTAACCGATGTACGTTATTATTTTGGAAAAACTATGTTTAATCACTCAAATACGACGATATGTAAAAAATAACAAAAAAAAATTTGACGATTTTTTTTGTAAAATTTTTACTTGCATTGTTTTTGATATCACTAATACTACCACCTGGCTTCGTTTTCGGTCGCGGTCTTGATATACCCTGTATGTATTTATATCTTATGCAAACGTATGTATGTGTTTTTCTTGTTTAATTTATATTATTTTTAGTATAATGAAACTTTAACATAAACTCACGCCTTTTATCCCCGAAGGGGTAGGCAGAGGCGCCACTAGGACACCCACATTTATCCTTGTATGTTCCGTCCCACGATGTGATAGGGGGCGAGCCTATCGCCAAATCGGGCACAAATTCCTGACTCCGGGCTGATAATGAATAGAAAAATTCAATAATAACTTTAATTATAATTAAAATTCTTTTTTATTCAATCATCTGATCCTTGATGTGCCAAAACTCAATATAGTTACGAGTTCCTTGATCTCGAGAGCCGGACCGGAAGCAATTGACGCCTATTGGCCCTTGGGACGGAGTTTCAACTTTGGCTTGCGCCTGAATAGAAATATTTAACGGATTAAACTCGGAATACGGTTTAGGGAAATAAACGGTTTATGAATGTATTTACCACTCTCACAAGAGTGCACGACTACGAAGAAGAAAGTTGTGTTCGTGTTTTGTGAACTATGACGTCATCGTTGTCGTCGACAGCCTCCGTGGTGCAGTTGGTTAGACGCCGGCTGTGAAACGAGAGGCCGCGGGTTCGATCCCCGCACCGAGACAAATGTTTGTGTGGCCCACAAATATTTGTCTAGGGTTGTATGGTAATATTTTTCTTTGTGTTTGTGAGACCGAAATGTCTCTCGTAGTTCCTGAGCCATGAGATTCGATCTTGGTGTGGGGTCAGGAGTCAGGACTATGTATGTATGTGATTGTTGGGTGGGTGGGTTTGGGGCTGTTCTTGGTCAAAACAATTATATTACAGTACAATAATGTAAGATTTTTAAATACTAACCCGTTACATAAATTACAATGTTCCTAATTCTTAGTCAATCTAAATACGGCATCTAGGCAAGAGATGGTCGTTTATTATTTATTTCAGTTGTATAAAAATGTACAAAGACGGGTAAAATACCTTCTTAGCTTCGAAACCGGTTATACTTACCACTAAGCTCAAATGGAACATATTAGCATGGGTTATTTTTATGGGTTTTCCACCATCGTTTACGGTGGTAGCTATGCAGGCGGATACGAATACCCTACCACTTACCATCTTTTTTTTTATTGCGCTGAAAGGACAGACGAGCATGTCATTTGCCTGATGGTAAGCGATACGACCGCTCATGGACAGTAGCAAAACCAAACAACACCATGAATTAAAAGCACTGCTGGCATTCCACTGCGTTTGGAATGCTGAGACACGAGATGTTAAGTCTCAATATGTCCAGTAGGTACTCTGGCTACAATGTTCTTCAAACCGGAACACAACAGTGCATTTACACTGTTTGGCGAGAGAAATAGACATTGTGTACGTACCCAGGCGGCCTCTCACATATGAGAGACCTACCACCAAGTCTTACTCTATATTTACTAAACTAACTTACTTCACTAGGTCATCGATAACTCAAAACTTATTCACAATTGCCAAGACGTGCAAAAACTATACAGTACATAGTAAGGTTTGAAATTATGTATAATGTATGTAAATAAGCGGTTGGCGTGGTAGCGGGTTATCACTCCCCCCCTCCCGCCTCCTCCTTGCCCCTCCCCCGCGCCCGCCGCGCCGCCGCACCCCCCGAGAGGCCTCCTCGCGAAAACTACCGTCGATATTATAATTTCGTGTGCTTGGGGTAGGAAAGTATGGAGTGAGAAAAGTAGAAAATATATTTTTACTTAAATGAAATGAAATGTAATGAAAATATTTTTTTAAACCATTGAAATGTCATACATTATTTAGATTCAGTCACTTTTTTCCACTAACACGACATGGGGCGATAGTATAAACGTGTTGATACTTTCGTCCCATGTTTTAAATGTTACTGCTTTAGACTAAGTCTCGCTGGTGTAATGTAGACTTTGTACATTAAAATGTGCGATAGGGTTAAAAAATTAGTAGAATCCCATCAATTATGGTTCCAAATACAACTTATGGAATGTTCAGACTTGAAAGTTTCACGTCCATTTTTACATAATATAAATTGTAAGTACAGATAGGATAAAAGTAACAGGTTTTCTGTTCCAGTTTTAGTGAGCCGATTTTGAAAAAGCTTTGCTCGAAAACTCTCATGAATTATAAAACAACTTTTTTTCAAAATTATAAGTATAAAGTTGGGCTAGCAAAATGTTACACCGCTTGGTATGTATAAAAATCGAAATATTCTAAAAAGAAGCCGTCTCCACACCCGATGATCACACACGCGAGCGCTAAGAAGTGTTCAAGGAGGCGCGCCGCCATCTTGAATCTCATCTATGCTTTACCGCGCCACTTATGTGCCGCCGAATAATGTATTAAAATGTAGAGGAACCCGCGCACCCTCCCGCCCACGTCCCGCGCATCACCCCCGCGCGCATCCTACCTTACCGCTATTCACCAATACACATCTCTAATGTGGAATAAATAATACTCCAAATTTAAAAATTTACAGGTGATATGTAGGTTAGGATGGCAGTATTGTGGGGATCGGTTTTGAATTAAGAATATTATTAAGCTGATGAACGAACTGTCAGGAAAAATAAAGTTCCAAATTTAAAAATTGAGTCTTTGGGTTATCGTGCTAGGTTGGTAGCTCTGTATTTCACTCACTCACACTACATATTAGGCATTTTAAAATAGAAAACATGCATATCCGCAGAAATTAAAGTCGATTTCAAAACCATAGCGCGAAATAGGAATGAAAATATTATAGTCTCAATAAATAATAAAAAAAACTTAATACCTATCCTGAATCTTGAAATTAGTAAATTTGTTTAATGATTTTATGCAGTGATGATGGGAGACAAGAGAGAAGATAAATTAATATTTGAGTACAGCAATTTTTTTAAAGAGTATTTCTCATACCTAATCACTCAGGTTAGAACAGAACCCAAGACCCTGTGTCCATATCCTCCCATCGATCAATAAGGGAAGCGACCCCTATATAACTCGAGCAGAATGTCCAACCCTGGCAGTTATCTGAGCTCAAATTGTTCGTTTAAGAAATCACAGAACGTAGTGGTTCGTTCGTCTTCAATTTAACTTTGTTCCGCATTACGTTCAGACAACTAGGGTTGCCAGTTACTAGTTTATAAACTATTGTTATGAACAATAGAGTATTTATTTGAATTGTATTTATTATAATAAATACAATTCAAATCTGTTCGTCGTTCGTCTGTTCGTTTGCCTCCTTTTTTCAATAAAAAAAAAAAAAAAACGCAATACTGGTGCGGAAAACCGAAGAGTGTTTTAAGATATCCCCACTATGCGTCTTTTTTACTTTAAACACTTATAGCTCTCACATGTGACAATCTGTTTGTAAATTGATCCAGCTGTGTTGTGTATGTGGGACCAAAAATTCTCTCGAAGTTTCTTACTTTCTTTGTTTGGCGTCAGGAGTATACATAATATGTATGGTTGTTGGGTGTATTTATTTATTGTTCGTGATTCAAAAGACATAAACCTCAAAATGGAGCCTGGGCTATACAGAGCTGTTGTATGTATTTTTATCATATTTATCTACTGAGAAATATAGTCATATCGAAAAATTAATTGTTAAAAAAAATTTTTTCCAATTAATTTTCGGTTTTGGAATTAATTTTGTAAATTCTGCCACCCCTAGCAGCAAACGAGCGACGCTGTAGTTCATAAGGAAGTACGTGCTGCAAGTTCGCTCGCGCGTGGGGTTCGCGGCTGATTTATTATTCGATACTTTAACAGCTTGCCGGATTTACGACAATTATTTGAAAGTTGGTAAGATTGTTGTATGGTTGGCACGTGATTGTCTATGCATTAAGACTAAGGAGTATCACATACATACATAATATATTGTATATCGGTTTATTTTTGTTTTTGACTCTACTGTGGGCTGCGGAATAACCATTTCATTGAAGCTCCAAAAAATATATATATTTGAAAACGAAAACACAAAAATACCCGAACTACAAATGCAAATTGCAGTAGAATACATTTAATGTTGCAAAAAGGCAAGACAACATAAAAATGACTTGTGAAAGGATTCAACTTTAGCCGACATAATTTTCGAAAAAAATTGACGATTAATTTAAAATTAAGCATTGTTAAAGCTGATAATATTTCGTACTACTAACATTTTCTATCAGGGCCTAAAATGTAGGTAATTTGGGTACTAAAAGTTAACTATTATCAGTCAAAGCAACACCTGCCTCCCCCCTTTCGTAGCCGTCGTGAGCATACTCTCAGTAAGCACAAAGAAGTAATTGTGTGTCAAAATCGATACGATACATACGCTTAGTGATGTAGCACGTGTTATATATTTAATAGAGGTCGCGTTGGTGTAGTGGCGGGTGTGGATGGTAATCTTATGGGCCTGGGTTCGATGCACTCGCCTTATTCAGTTCCTATGCCCCCTGGATGGGGCAAGGGGCATCCACAGTGAGTCTCCTTAAGTCAGTCTTGAGCTGCCAGCTTGATAACACTAAAACTTTTTGTTTCGTCGATCACAGTGCGTCATTATTATTCGTAAAAGAATTTCTATGAGCTGTGCAACGAGTGGGTTCGATTCCTAGTTCGGGTACTTCAGTTTGTGTCAAGTTTGAAAAGTTAATATGAATTGTCCGTGAATATTGTTAGTAAGGACAAAACTAAGGATAATATTCACTTATTCTACGCGTTTATTACATCTTAGGACGAAAACATGCTCGGCGAAGTTTGAAATGCTTTTGTCTAATAAAATCTGTTAATTCGCCGAAGACCGAAAATCTGGTGGTAAGTTATTCATATTCGCTCGGATTACGACCACTGTGAATGGGAAAAATCTGTCATAATGATACACGCTAATATTTTTTGTGTAGTACAGGCAAGTACAATTATGTACAAGCGCTAACCGTCTCTCGAGGGTAGATTTACACCTCACTAAATATCAATTGCATTATAGTACGCGTGCCAGTAATAAAGAAAACCGCAATGGGCACAGTATAGCGCTCCAAAGTCCAAAAAAATACGGGGTGTATTCAGACTGCGACCGAAAACCAGGTCAGGCGGTAGTTTTAGTGACCTCAGACACAATGCAACAAAAAATTCGCGAAAAAGGGCCGTTTTTTTTTACCTCTCATCGTGTTTGGGTGATAAGTACATAGTTTCCCTAAAATAATGTCCTTTATCCTTAACCCTTTTATTCTTAAAGACGCAATGGTACGCAAGTGTTAAAATTATGATTTAAGCAAATTATTTAGCACCCAAACATGATAATATTTAAAAAAAATGCATTTTCTGTAATTACTAAATTACCACCCGGCGTCGTTTTCGGTCGGTCTGGATATATCACCAAATTAAAAAGGCACACGGCACATCACTAGTACATACATATATCATGAATATTCTAATGTACTTTACTTATTCGCAGCCGCGAAAATAGAGGAGCTTCGCGAGGGGCGTCGGCGCCCCCTGCGGGCGGGGGGCGAGGGGGCGTGGGGCGCGGGGGCGCCACCTGAGACACCGTCAAGACGGAGGCGCTCAAAATTTCCATTAGGTGCTTGTCTTTGTATGAGCTATTGATGATATTATTAATTTACTTGTATCTAAGTATTTGCGACTTGAATAAAGAGAATGCTAAATCCGATGTGTGTCATTTTTTTATGTTTTACGATCTGCGGATCATACATTAGGGTTTATTAATAAGAAATTAGGAGTATATGTAAAAAAATATTGTTTATCAAAATTGATATGCGCATTGCTTATTGCTTTCGAATTAGTGTGTGTTTTGAAGCGCTGTTTAGAAAGCCTATTCCCCGTTTATTATAAAAATCACGTATTCCAAAAGATTCTACTTCTTTTAATTATTATTGTATTATGTACGGTGTTAGAATTCCTTTTGGGAACGGCTATGTTCTGTAGTGAATTGTTATTTTATGGCTATTTCATAGCCTCCGTGGCGCATTGGGTTCTAGACGCTGTGCCGTGTGTGAAACGAGAGGCCATAGGTTCGATCCCCGCACCGAGACAAATGTTTGAGTGAAGCACAAATATTTCTGTCGAGTCTGGGTGTTTGTGAGACCGAAAAGTGTTCGTAGTTTCTGACACCCACGACACAAGACTCGATTTTAGTGTAGGGTCAGGACTATGTATGTGGCTGTTGGGTGTGTTTAGTTATTTAATATCATTTAAACCATCAAGTTAAAGAACCATTTTTAATTACCAAAACTGAAATCGCGTCTCACATAGCTTACACCCTGACAGCACCCTTAAACAACATGGATATAGCGTGGAATTAATTAGTTTTAAAGAGTAAAGTTTTACACTTAGCTCCAACAGTTTCGGGGTGCGTTACAGGGGGCGGTATCGACCAGGGTGCATGACACTGCCTGCCTATGAAGATTTGTTACAAATACCGGGTATATCAAAACAGCGACCGAAAACGAAGCCGGGTGGTAGTTTTAGTGGTTACAGACACAATGGAAATATATACCCTATATACAAGTCTTGATATACCCTATATATTATTACATTGCAAATAATATCAAAAGTGGGTGGTGTTCAAAAATTTGGTGCGTTGCAGAAAGTTGGTAATAGGAGCGGCTGCCTAAACGGTGATTACGGGTTCGGATCCAACAGTGGATTTTCGGAGTCGTGGGTGCAGTGACTACTACCGCGCACTTAAAGACCGCCACACACTTAATGATATAACTGTGCAAGTCTGAGTTTGCACCAGTATACTGGAACAAATAACTGCGCAAACTTCGTTTCAATTTTCGATTCGAGTCTGATGCAAGCTCGCGTTTGCGCAAACGCACTTGAACGCGAAGGAAAACGTCAAAGCCGACAATGACTTTAGCCCTTTCAATCTAAATCTTTATCGTAAATTAGACCTATGCCAGAGTGGCAGGAATATGGGCCAGATTATTATAATCATCATCATTTTACATTATGGTCCAATTCCACTGAATTGTACATAACTTTGACGATGTCAATCCCAATTCGCAATCTCAAATTTATGGCGATGACATTGTCAAAATTATATATGTTAACGGAAATGTGTGTAATCCGTCATTGTATACAATTCCTAGGAAATGTATGTAATTCCTAAAATCGCCCGGAAATGTGTAAAATAAATTACATTAGACACATTTCCTAGGAAATCTATACATTTCCTAAATAGTAATCGGAAATGTAAGTAAATGTAAGTATTTAAGATATTAATTAACATAAACTAACCTAACCTAACCTAACCTACCTACCTACCTTTGGAGAACAATGGAGAATGTCACATGAATCTTGACAGGGAGCCCGAAATGAGCTTCTTGGACACCGGAAGGATTATTTTTAATTAGTCTATCTATCTATCTATATCAGCCCATATACGTCCCACTGCAGGGCATGGGCCTACTCTACAATCGAGAGAATCGATTGAGAGTGGTTAGGCCATATAGTCCACCACGCTGGCCTAATGCGGGTTGGCGGACTTACATACCGTAGAAATTCTTTAAAATCGCTACGCTATGCAGGTTTCCTCACGATGTTTTCCTTCACCGTTAAAGTGCGTGGTGATTGACTATCAATACACACATAACTCCGAAAAGTCAGTGGTGTGCCCTGGGATTTGAACCCGCGACCACCGTGAACATGTAGGCAGCCGCGTCTGGTCCGTTACCAACAGGCCACCACGCACTTATCTTCATATTACCTATGTTACTTTAATTTTTAACATAGGTAATATGAAGATACGAGTATTATAAAATTTACCGCTATGATTGTTACCTGTGATAAAAAATATTACTCTCATTTGAACAACGTGTTTTATTACACATACCATTATTCTTATACATTTCCTAATACGATATTGGAATTGTATAGAATGCCTAGGAAATGTATACATTTCCTAGGATATGTATGTATAAAATAATTATTGAAAGAATATTTTATACATTTCCTAAATAGCTTCGGAATTGTATACATTTCCGGTAACATATACATATATTGTGTACTTATAAAAATAATGCCCAGGACAGAACAACCTGGCGTGCATTAGAAGAGGCCTACACTCAGCATTGGGTGGATATATGTATAGGCTGAAGAAGAAGAAGAATAAGATACAGTTATCGTCAAAGTTTGTGCAATTAGGCCTTAACACATCAAAGTACTATATATTATTTCATCATCATCTGCAGCTTCAAAAATCAACTGCTGAACAAAGGCCTCCTTCAAGGAACTCCACACCGGCCAGTTGGAAGCGGCTTCCAGCGACTTCCTGGATCCTTCATTAGGTCATCCACCTGGACCAACGCTTTCCAGTGCGTTACCTCCATTGAAGAACCTTTGACGCAATCGGCCATCAGTTCTCCGCCCTATTTTAACTACCCACTGCCACTTCAAGCTAATTTTTTTATTGCAATGAATGGTGAGACGTGCGTATGCATTCGCCTGATGATAAGCGATACGACCGCTCATAAACAGTATCAAAACCAAACAACACTATGAATTTCCAACCAAAGATGCATTATGTTAAGTCTCATGTTCAGAAGTTACTCAGGCTACAATGTCCTTGAAATGAGAACACAACATTGCATTTACACTGCTATTTGGCGAGAGAAAAAGACATTGCGGTGTTACCTACCCAGACGTCCTCTCACATATGGGAGACACACCAGTAATTTTTTTTTTAATTCATTGTCAATCGTTAATATGATTTAAAAAAAAAGTTGAAATTAATGTATTCATTACCTTTATTTTAGCTAATTTTTTCCTCCTTATTCTCGGGTTTGTCAATAAATAGACTTGCTAATTGATACAGGGAATATTAATATGAAAACGATAGGTTATTTTCATATCTCAGTTTTTTTGATTCGGAAAAATACTAAAATTCTTGGCACTATTTGTTTTTCTCAGCACTCCTGACTACGCGTATGCATGATTTTTTTAGAATTATATTCTTATTTTCAATCACATAATCACGTAATTATAATTTATATTTATTATAGATCATCAATTGAATGTTTTGAAACTTGGTTTATTCCGATAAATTGATATTATTAGAAAAGTCTCTATTACTGCGAGGTTTAAGCCAGTTATTATATTTCTGACTATACCCTGAAAGGATTATATTTTCATGCCTTTGTGTACATAAAATAACTTACACATATATCTTATTAAGGAGATTTACATTCGTATCGCAAACTCGAAAGTGGCGAACTAAATTCCTACACAAATCACATGGCTTATCTCCACGGCAATTTTATTAAAACCTCTGCATCAATAAATAATGATCCTGCACGCGGTTCTACATACATTAGCCAACCCAAAGCCATTAATATGAAAATCCAGTATCAGAAACTACAACGCGCCGAAGAAGCTTTACTTGCCTTTAATATAGCAACATCATAATAATTTTAATGGAATCTTGTTAATCCTTGCGGGCGTATCTGAGGGGGAGGGGAGGGGAGAAAGGGGAGGCGATGGGGAGGCGCCTCGTATAAAATTACGTAAACTAACATTATTGTTCTCAAGACGTTTCATTTAATTAAAATTTAATTAATTCGACGTCTTGCGAACAATGCTAAGGATTTAGTTGCGACACGTAATTAATGTTGTTGCGAGTAATTTATCACGAGGTGCTTCTGTGAGGCCTTAGACTGACTAGCTGGTGGTGGAAGGTATGGTGTTCGAATCCATCTGGATAGTGATAACGTAAAATAAGACATAGTGGCCCAAGTGAAGCGCTCTGACATCGGACCGTGTGTCTGGTGGGAACCTGGCCAGCATAATTGTTGAACATCGAACATAAAACCACAACACTAGGTAAAAAGTAAAACGTATATATTTTCTATCTGGTAGAAATACAGGCTATGCCTTGAACATAATATCTTGTATGGTACAAGCAGATCAGGCAATTTTCGACCCCTATAACTTCGTTGTCGATAAAACTAGAAGCCTGAATTTTCAGTTACCAAACAGGCATTGTATAAACACTGTATATTTCAAATTTCATTCAATTTGAACCAAAAGTTTAAGAATTATAACTATTAAAGGTTTAGGATCATAAATAAAATCACGTAAGATTTCTCGACAATCTTTATATACAGTGACACATCTAAAGAACAAAGCACACGGTTCTAATTTCAAACATTATTACTTCTCTATCCAAAGACAATATTACATTTGATTGAAACCTTTACATTTATATATCTTTAATACTCCCACTTAAATGTATAAGGTATCAATTCCTATTCACAATAATAACACATAACTAACTTCTATACTAATAACAACATATCTAAAAACTTAACTTTAATATTATCGATAACATACTACTTAACTATATCATGGCAAGTGAAGGACCCGGATCATAGACATATCTACTTACAATATTTACAGCATATCCTATATCAGGTCTAGATACACATTTTAAAAATAACAATGCTCCCACTGCCTCTCGATATTGGAAATTAATAGACACAATACTTGTACCCTTGGATAGCTGCACATTTACATCCACAGGAGTACTGTTACATTTAGCATCTAACAAATTTAATTTCTTTATTAAAGTCTTCATATACTGTCTTTGACTTGTACTTATACATCCGTTAGTTTTATTTATTTCTATTCCAATACATGTATTAAACTTTAAAATCTTTATATCAAAAAGCCTATCTCTTAATATGTTTGACAATACACAACTAGTTAGTCCATCATCAACATAAATAATCAAAAACATTTTAAAATCATTAAAATAACATACAAACACACAATTATCAGATGGACATGGCTTAATAGATTTAATTAACATACATGCTTGTGTAGAAGACTCGTCTTTCACTCCCACTGGTACCTCAAATCGCTCTATCTGCAGATCTTCTTTGGCCTTATACCTGTTAGTGGGGGGAAAAGTCTTATTATCTCTGTTCTTCTTGAGAGTAAATACCAATTTGCTTTTAATGGTATCTTCATCTATAGCTTTCTTCCTATGATACGAATTAGCACTATTTACTGCTTCATCATAATTGTTATGTATAGTATCTACTTCAGTCAAATTAACTTCCATCCTATTTTTCCGCTGAGGACCATCGCTTTGTGAAGAAACCTTTGACTGTCTTTGTTCATCATTCAAAATAATCTCCGTAATTTTTTTGTTTTTCCTCCGGTCTAAAATATTCTTCAAATTTTACATCCCGTGACAGTGTAACCTTTCTCGTACACTGGTCATACATTCGGTAATTATTATTTTCATATCCAACCAACATCATTTTTGAGCTTCTCGTATCTAGCTTCTTTCTTTTTTCGTTCGATTCATGTACATAACCAACCAACTCTTATATGTTGTAGGTCGGGTTTTATTCCATGCCAGAGTTCAAATGGTGTGACACTTCCTGTTTGACTTGACGTATTTCTATTCAGCAAATATACTGCACAATTGACAGCTTCTGCCCACAAATTCAAAGAAATGTCTTTTGCATAAAGCATTGATCTTGCATTTTCCATTATTGTCCTCATCTCTCTTTCCGCTCTACCGTTTTGCTGCGGAGTATAAGGTGCAGTGCATTCATGAGTTATTCCTTTACTTTCTAGGAAATTCTTAAACTCATTATTCACATATTCTTTACCATTATCTGTGTGTAATATGTGTACATCATGATGGAATTGGTTATTTACTAAGGCATTATATTTTACAAAATACTGAAAAACTTCATTCTTATGTTTCATGAAATAAACATGGCGAAAACTAGTAGCTCCATCTTTAAATAAAACAAAGTACTTCATACCTGACACAGAAGGTTCTTCAATAGGGCCACATACATCGCTGTACACAATCTGACCAGGTTTGGTTGGGCCTCTATTTGACTTCATAAACGGAAATCTTGCTTGTTTACCATATTGGCACGCTTCACAAATGAAATCCGCATTCCCTGTCAGTGTAACTGGAATAACACCACATTTACTCATATTTTGTACCTCCCTAATATTTAAATGTCCCAATCTCTCATGCCATACTTTGACATCTGTCTGAACAATATTACAAGTTCCTTGTACTACTGTTTTGACTTCCAATTCGTATAAATTGTTTCCTTTTAATTGAGCACACATTACAACTCTATTGTTCTTCATTATCATTGCCTTTTCAGAATTCTTTACAATGACATACCCTTTCCGAGTCGCTGCTCCTTCAGAAAATAAATTTCTTCTTAAGTCGGGCACATAAAGAACATTCTCTAATATGCATCGTTCCCATTTTCCATACACAACTTTGTCTATTAAAATATTGCCTTTACCACATACCTTAAGACTTTGTTTATTGCCTAATTTGACTTCTTCATTAATGTCGTTGCCTTGATGCTCAGTCAGTTCACAGAAATAGTCACGTCTGAATGTCATATGCATTGATGCTCCGCTATCTAATATCCAAGCTTCTTCGCTATTTATACACAAAGAAAATTTCTCCGCACCAAATGCTGACATTTCATGTGTCATCTTATTTTTATTAAATATTTTCTTCGGTTTTCTGCAATCTCTGGCAAAATGACCTCTTTTATTACAATTATAACAAACAAATCTATGATTCGAACTTTTCTGAACATATAATTTATTTTTATCTTTTTCTTGATTGTTTGTTTTGTAATTTGCTTTTGCGGACACTAACGCTGTCTCACTACAAGTAGGCAAGTATTTGGCAAGGCTTGCTTCTTCATCAATTAAACGTGATGTAAGATTGTGTATTGTCTGCCGATCAGGATCCAATGAGAGCCATGCTTGTCTCAGGGAACGATATTCAGATGGTAGTGTACTTATTATTTTTGTAATTACCGCAGTTTCGCTCAATTTTTCGCCACTTTCTCTAAGCTCCTTGGCTAGCCCTTCCACTTTTGCGACATGTTGTGCCATTGTGTCACTTTCACAATATTTAAATTGGTAGAACTTTTCATGTGTGAACATTTTATTTAGTTCTGACTTCCGCTCATAAATGGCCTCTAGTTTACCTAAAACTTCTTCAGCTGTTTCACAATTCTCTACCAAAGCAATTTGGTTTAACTCCATTGACGATGTCAGAATGTACATTGCCATACCGTCATCCTTGTTCCATTGCGCTGCTGCTGCTGCTTCTGAGGGTTTTGTAGTGTATATGTTTAACCCCTTTGCTCGCAAAGCACACTTCATTGTGAACATGGGGGTGCCACTCTCTTGCATTCTATTCATAAGGTACTTGCCGCGCCATCTTGAATGCATTAGAAACAAACCACGGGTCCAACCTGATGATCTTTTTGTTAAAGTATTACTAGATGTCGCGGCAAGTGCCAAAAAAAATAAAAAAACTAAAAGTATAAATAATAAACAAAACAAGCAGTCTTGCTTTTTAATAATTTTTATTTTCCTTATTAATATAAAAAATTCAAGTATATTTTATTTATTACTGTAACCATTTTATTACATACTTTACATTTTTTAATGTATGTACATACCCTCTTTACAATTTGTGTCAAAAATTGACACAAGTTTTTCGAAAACTTTCGTGTGCGTACTACTGCGATTCAATAGCTATAATTTTGCGACTTTGGCTTTTAACTGGACTTGTTTGATATCTTTTGCGTTTGACCTCGGCTTCCTATTACTGGATTTTCATACTTGCTTTCCGATTTAGATATTTCAAGAACAACAATGGCGCCTAGGAAGTGTTTCTGGAAGTGCTATTTTGAAATGGTGTGTACCTCTGAGGACGTTATAAGCCCTAACCACTTTGTTTGTACATAGATAATGCAAGAATTTTTCCTCCGTGGTATATCTTCTGCCTCGTGGTTTACTTTTGTACTTCATTTGGAGTTTGCTAAATACCCGGATGGGCTCGGGAAGTTTTTCGACTTAATGTAAAAAATTTGCTGAATGTAATAATTTTCTTGCACTTTCTATTTGATTCTTGCATTTTAAAATCATGTTAAATATGGAGCATATATTATAGAATTGTCCTTAATTTCTATCAGAGGTGCATGTATATATTATTTACGCACACGAGGAAACCCGTAGATGACACATAACAAATATAATACTAACTAAGAATTATAGAAATTGCAGCATTAAACAATTTATATCTTGAAAACTCTTGAGCCATATTTGATTATGCTTAAACTAAATGTGAAAAGTCATCTAGTTTAACCTGAGAAACAAACATACAAAAAGACATAATATATACATGCACATATGAAATTTTGGCTATCTATTGAAACATCGACATAGATAAACATGCAAACATTGCGCAATTGTAACAAAATGATAAAGATAATAATAATGTTAGTGTCGGGTAAAAATAAAGATAATGTTATTGCAAACATGCTGTTTTTTTAAATACGGCAAATTGGTGCCAGTTCTCTTCGTTTTAAAATGAAATTATTGGGATTTGGATACAAAACGATGAGCTCGTGCCCAATTGTCGTGACTCCCCTCCATTCTTTAGGTAATAAAAAGGCATGAGCAGCACCATCTGGCGGATTTTATTTAAAACAATATTTCCAGCGACATCTCGCCGTCAGCAAAGGTAATTTTTTTTTTACCTCAATATTTTTGAAGAGTGGCATATCTATTTCCTATATAGTGTATTATCTATGATTGTGAACTTCCATTGCTGAAAATGATTCCCGTTAAATTTTTCAACTTTCATTACCTCCATTTTTAATAATGCTGCTCTTTACGTAATTCTATATATATTTCTAACGTCCTGGGCCCATAACCTATTAAAGGTTTAGGATCATAAATAAAATCACGTAAGATTTCTCGACAATCTTTATATACAGTGACACATCTAAAGAACAAAGCACACGGTTCTAATTTCAAACATTATTACTTCTCTATCCAAAGACAATATTACATTTGATTGAAACCTTTACATTTATATATCTTTAATAATAACTAGTCAAAGTTTCGTAATTTTATCACTCACTGACTGACTGACTGACCGATCATAATTACTTTTGTTGTCCAAACTGCTAAAGGAATACCTTCTGTGATTTTAAATATTGCGGTTTTGTTTCCACTACCCATTAACGAATAAAAATAAAATAATCTTGCTAAAGTGACAAAATAAATTGCCTGAAAAAAATGCGATAAGACCGCCTTTTGTAGTTTAAAAAAAAAATCTTTGCAATTGTTTTTCTTAATAAAGGATAAATAAATAAATAAAATAATATGAAGATATACGGATATCAAAAGTAACTTTGGAGTACTCTCAGAGTTATTGAAGAAATTAAGATGGTGAAAGGTATTCAATATTCATTCCTTTTTTCCTCTGTGGCCTTAAACTGCACCGAACTGATATGCAGATTGCGGCCCTAGTAACACAATCCTATTAATAGAATCGGTTGTAACGCCCGTCGTCCTTTTTTCTTTTCCCCATTTTATTTTAAGTGACTGGCAACATATCTATTGTAGTTACTAAGGTACCATGTAATAGGTGGTTGATTATTTTGTTTACAAGATCTATAAATTAAAAGAAGAACGAGAACGCATACCGACATTAACCCGACCAATGCCAAGCTCGGCCTGCCTACATTCTCTCATTCTAACCTCATTCTAACCAGCTATCTTCAATTTTGACAAAATAACAATTTCGGCACTAAAAATTATGTTAAGACGCCTTAGTTCCTGCGAAATTGGCTCATATTAAACGCGTGGTAATAAGAGCGAATGGGAGCGAGGGGGGAAGTGTGGTGAGGTGAAGGGGAGGGGAGGGGGAGGCGAGGCGGAACGACGTCGTTACGTATGTAAATACTGGAGGAATTTCATAAAGACGCTCGCTGTATGATGAGATGGTACAAAGTGGCTAAGAACTCCAGTGGTTGTTAAACTTTGGACCCTAAGACGTTGGGAAGAAATTGTTTTATATATAGGGTATTTATTGTGGAATGTAAGTCTCTTCCACTGATTTCAAGGAACGTCTAGTCTGTCGGAAACAGCTATCAAGGACCACATTGCGACTCTGGTCAGGGCGTTAGTCCATTACGTTTTCGATATTATTTTATATAACAGATTTTAAATTAGTATACACGATTCAATCAATAAAAGTTAAACAGGTTAATAGATTTTATTTGTCTTATCTTTTATTTGTGGAATTGGCATTTGGATAAATTCACATTACAAAGTAACCCGTATATTGTTTGACTTGAATAGTTGAAGACTGGATTTTGGCATAAGATTGTCAATATACTGAAGTACGTTATCCTCTTCTATAGTAAGTCAAGTGGTGAATATAGATCCATTAGGTTTCCCATAGAGATATGTTGGAAGCCATCTGCAATCAATGTCTCCTTAGTAACTGGCTTTCGGTTATCAGCTCTCCGCACTATACAAAAACTAAATTAAATTAAATAAACTAAAATAAATAAATACACCCAACAGTCACATATACCGTTCTAACCCTTCACAAAGATTGAGTCTTGTGTCGTGTATATTAGGAACTACAAGAGACTTTTCAGTCTGACAAACACCCAGACCCGAAACAAATACCTGCGGATCACACAAATATTTTACTCGATGCGGGGATTGAACCCGCGGCCTGAAGTTTCACAGACGGCTCTGTCAACAGCCACTTAAAATTCCTGATCCACTGGTCTATGTCAAGAACTATTTATAACTTATTCTTGTAATTATAAATGGTTTAAAAAAAGAAAAAGAACCAAAAAAAGAAAGAAGACAGTTCGTGTAGCTGAGGCAGTTTCTTGCGCCGTTTTTTCTTCCGAACTACAACACGTTCCGAAGCGGTGGTAGCAGAAATTAACGATTCAAAAGATCTTGTTAAAGTCTATTTTGATTTGATTTGTGTTCTCAATTTAATACTTTTAGAAAAAGTTTAATATTGATATAATAGGACAATGTTTGGGAACCTCACTCCCGAGTGGAAATGTGAGAGGCGGCGTGTTGTCGTGAATCGTAAGACGCCCTCGCGATAGTTAATTACCATTCCCTGTTACCATGGCCGCGCCATCTATATACAATATACAGTATATACTGTAATTATAGATTGTATATAAGTGTGTATTTTGTTAAAACTCGCGTTGAGATTTTGTTAGAGATGGGTTTGAGGAGGTACTTGTGGTTTGGGATTCTGATGGTGCTGTGAGCGAAAAATTTATGAAAAAAATTATAATTATGCATTTTCGATTCTTGTTCCGCCTTAAGTTAATGTTCTAATGATTTCATTATGGTCTGGTGTTAGAGCTAAACGATAGTCGGGTCTTTACATTACACACTAGCAAGTCCTAGTTTCTCCTATATTTGGTAACGAGTTACGGATTCTAAGACCTATTCTTAACTTTAACCTAACCACCATCAAAACATAACATACATAAACTCACGCATTTTTTCCCAGAAGGTGAAGGCAGAGGTGCAACCAGGACACTCACGTTTCGCCTTGTATTATCCATCCCACGATGTGATAAGGGGCGAGCCTAACGCCATATCGGACACAAGTCCTGACTCCGGGCTGATGTTGAATAATAATAATAATAATAAATAATAAATTTATTTATTCCAATTGATTATTACAAATTATCTTAATCTATATATCACATAACAAAATTTATACAACTCAGTTATATTTTAGAAAAAGTCTACATTGACGACTATACTAGTAAAAACTGTGACACAGCCGTCAGCATCTTCCATCGTGAGCAGTTTTACAAACACAGATTATATTTAAAATTTTAGAAATGCATTTAGGTTAAATTAAAATAAATAAAATGTAAATTTTAAAACATTTTCATATCTTAAGTTAAAGGATTATACATATTTATTAATATTATTTGTGTAAGTATAGATAAATGTGAGCATTTGTGTATCTCTCTCTGTGTGTGTGTGTGTGTGTGTGTGTGTGTGTGTGTGTGTGTGTGTGTGTGCGTGTTTGTGGATGGGTGTAAGTGTGTGGGTGTGAGTGTATGTACGTGGGTGTAAGTGTTGGTGTGTGTGCGCCATATGAATATGTATGTCCATGAGAAATATGCAACCGTAACAGTAGTAACAATCATTAATGGTATATTATTGATTCTGTTTCTGCATAATTTAAATTTAGTAGCCAGTCCCGAACCATTTCTTTACATTTAACCAAGGGTAAGGGGTAAATATTATTATGAATACAACAATCCAATATCAATTTGCCCGTCCCGGGACTCGAACCCGAGATCTTAGCTTTGCAATCATACCGTAGTAAAATAGCGCTAGAGTCAATTTACGATACTAAATTCTAATCGAAGCTCGTTAAAACCATCACATCGAAACTTATTTCGTGTGATAAGGATTAAAAAAATGAATTTTATCATTTAAGAATAAAAATATAGTTTTAAAATATATAACTAAATAAATAACAATGTTTTTGGGTCGCTCAGGTGGCGCGTCTCCATTAATTAGGAATCGACTGCGCGTCGGATAGCTCTGCTCGATACTTATGACAAATCGCCCCGCAGACGCCTTCTCCCTACATTTCGGTTATTTTCTACTTCGCCTTAGCACTTAGTATGTGGTTTGTTTTATTTATTAGGATCTTATCATTTTTTAAATGGTGGTAGGTCTCCCATATGTGAGGCCGTCTGGGTAGGTACCACCGTAATGATTATTTCTCCTCCCAAACAGCAGTGTAAAGGCACTGTTGTGTTCTGGTTTGAAGGACATTGTAGCCAGAGTAAGTACTAGACTTATTGAGATTTAACATGTGGCAGTGGAATGCCAAGCATTGCTTTGTAATTCATAGTGTTGTTTGGTTTTGATCCTGTTTGCGCTTACCATCAGGCGAATGGCATGCTCGTCTCGCCATTCATTGCAATTAAAGCGTATCCTTAGCCCCAAGGATTTCTACGGATTTTAAAAGCGACCGCACCAGTAAAAAAACTATTACTACCAATTTTTGTATTTTATTCGATAAAAATCTATTCGAAATAAAACAAGTTTCATAAGAATAGATCATTGTAACATGTTTTCTGGGAATGAGAATGTCTTACCCTTTTAAAAGAGTTCAACCTGTTTGGACGGTAACCTGTCCGTCGCGGGTTCGAATACAATTTACGGGATTTCGAGTTAGTGTAATTTTAGCAGTATGGTAGTCCGTGTTACGTGTCATAATTAGCTATGATTGCATTTATAAAAATATGCAATTACTATTTTGGTGTTTTTTAATTGCGTGACTCAAGACATTTGTGAATGAATTGTGAACTTAAAACTGTTTTATTATAATATTGAATAATAACAGTGTTTAAGAGTGTGTCGCGTGTCGGTGTTATCTGCGTATATCCGGATATAATCACATCGGTATAATTGTGTATCCGGAAGAAAAAAATCTCAGGTGGGTGGAAACTCTACCGTAGTTATAATGCAGTTGAAATAAAACTATTTTTACGGATTTTATCGCGATTTGGTTTAATTTTTAAACCAAATCGCGGTTAGACTGCCCCGTCCGCCCCGTGACCACGAAAGCTGGAAAGCAATCGAAACGTCGCGTCGGGAAGTTAAAAATGTAAAAACTAAACCAAATCGCGATAAAGTCCGTAAAAATAGTTTTATTTCAATGTGTAACATTCGCGTAAATCTAAGAAACCATTATACAATGCGGTTATCATTAGGTGTATTAAACTTGTCTTGCCAGTATGAAAAAATATGTTTTTGTTCCTGGCTTCTTGGACTGCCTCGGTGGCGCAGTTGTACGGTATGATTGCAAAGCTGAGATCTAGGGTTCGAATCCCGGGTCAGGCAAAGTGAAATTGGATTTTTCTATTAATTAGTTGTCAGCCTGGAGTCAGGAATTTGTGCCCGATATGGCAATATGCTCCCTTTCACATGGTGGGACGGAAAATACAAGGCGAAACGTGGGTGTCCTGGTTGCCTGTCTGCCTACAGTCTAAAAAGGCGTGAGTTTATTAATGTAGTTTTAAATCCTAGCTGACAGGAGTTGCAAACAGTAGCTCTGTGGGTGGAATAAAAACAAAAATATTTATAAGAGAACACTTTTTTATTTTTACGCGGATAAAAGCGTGAGTTTATGTATGTATGTATTACGCGTCGGAAATATCTGTGGACCTGAATAATAAACGTCTTTGCAACATAAGTTCAGCAAATTCAAAATATAGGTTAAACAAATTGAATTAAAATAGAAAAACGAATAAAAAATAGAATTCGCTTCCATCTCAAAACGTTTTTATTGTAAAATTACGTAGTAGATAGGGGAACACAAAAAACAAATTAAATGTGATCGGCATTCCAGCTAGGTTCACAGATATTTCCGACAGGTTATACTTTTTTATTTCACTTCTTATTGAGTTATCTAAAGAGTGGTATAAGTGATTGACAGTGTAGTGGTGAGTGGCTACGAGTGTGACGGAGGACGCAGGTTCTAGTTTGACTAACATCGGTGACTAAACGGAGTTATATTGGGTAAGTCATCAACCTTCGGAATGTATTTGCTTTGTCAGCTTCCGAGAGGCAGTTGGTTAGACGACACCTGTAAAGCGAGAGGCCGCGGGTTCGATCCCCGCACCGAGACAAATGTTTGTGTGAACCACAAGTATTTTTTCGGGTTTGGGTGTTTGTGAGTCCGAAAAGTCTCTTGTAGTTCCTGATACCCACGACACAAGGCTCGATCTTAGTGTGGGGTCAGGACTGTGTATGTGACTGTTGGGTGTATTTATTTATTATTTTTATTTAAAACGTTTTCTATGAGGAATTGTGTAGGTACAAATTTTACTGGAGTTTGTGTAGTTAATTATGACGCGTTTTTGGCCTAAGCAAAGTGCCGTTTGTTGCAGGAAATACTCTGTGGGTAGTGATGTTCTGGCGTTGGTTCCAGATTCAGTACCTACAAACGTCTAAATTAATATGTGTAACTATGTTGTAAATCTATTGCTTAATTTATCTATTATAAAGACACATGGTTTTAAAATGTTTTAGTTATCGAATGCTTTATCTCCTTTGCTCAAATTGAATTTTTTAAGTCGTTCGAAAGGGACAAACTTTCCAACTATTGTTAATTGCGTGAAAAACATAAATATCATTTAAAACCATTTCTTCCATACATACAAGAAAGCTTTACGGCTATATTCATAGATAGATTTAAAACCTATTTTAGTCATCTAAAGTTTAATCCTTTTCGAACGACTTTAGAATTCAGTTTGAGCGAAAAAGACAAAACATTCGATCACTAAAATAGGTTTTAAAACTGTCTATGAATAAGTCCGACAATATAGGGTGCTAATTAACTGTATCATTTAATAGTCTCTTTCCTAAAATACTGAAAATGTTGCAAATATATATTCGCAAGTTTTCTTTAGTGGCTCGGTGAGGTGACTACAATGCATTTGGTGGTATGTATAATGCAATACAAAGAGAGATTCTGTCGACAAGCAAGTTTCTATCGATAAGTAATAGATACATAATATACCCCGCTAGACACACAGTCATGCCAACATTCTCAATTACAGCTTTGCTCATATCCAATAACTGAACAAATACAATACATTTTCAGCCCAAGAAATCCTTCACCTTACACATAATTACTCCACTCGAAGTCAGGTCGTGCACAACACGGCTGGCTTTCAAAACGAAGGTTCGGCAATTACTCCTCGCCGAAGTAGCAGACTCTCCTCCTTGATGTTGATATTTATTTATGTATGTAGTTGTTTATGTATATATTTTAAAGTATTTATTTACGTACATATTTATTTATGTAGTATTTGTAAGTACTCATATATATAATATTAGCTCTTTCCTATTTATATTTTGTTGTCATTTTTATTTTGTGTTGTATATATATATATATATATATATATATATATATTATTATTTGTTGCTGCATTTATTATTAACACCTGCTTCCGTCTCTCTGCACCACCTCAAGGTTGACTGGGAGAAAATGCCCTAAGGCATTAAGTCCGCCTGTACTATTGAAATGTACAAAGTGTTAAATAAATAAATAAATAAATAATTATTTCCAATTCGTAAAGGTAAAATCGATTGGTAAACAGTAGGCAACAACAGAACGCCGCCCGCATCGCAGAAGGAAATTATCCAAGATAGATAAGAACTCATTTCGAGACGTCTGCAAGACTAATGTTTCCGTTCCCCCCTATCCTCCCCCTCCTAACCTCCCTCGCGGAGGGGCGACGTCCCTAAAAGGGCTTATCGTACAAAAGGTATCGGGAGGCGCCCCTCTTTATAGAATTTTCGGGCTTTCCATTCGTGCGGAGGGTGGCTACACCCCTTTTTGCTACGTACATTTTCATTTCCTTCATCTTTCTCCGCTTACGGGGCTGGTTGGGCCGGATTTGGGAGGTAATTTTGTTTTAATATATTTTATTGTTATTTAATTGTATAAGAATCTTAAGTGAATATAGTGAAGGACTCTCGATTTTAGAGGCGGCCTGTTTTCAACATATGGTATAGCATATAAGCTATAGCTGGTAGTTTTAAGGTGAATAACTGAAGATAATCATCTCGATATGAATCTCGATTGCACTGTTCTTACATTCACTTTACTGAGTGAATATTAAAGACATTGCTATCGACGTATCGGATTCCACAAAGCGCGTTACTTAAAATGTGTGTGCAGCTAATGATAATGTAAAGCAATTCAAATACAGTATCCGACGGTGCAAAATGGTTATCTCTCACCGATATACACATTATGTCGGCTTGGGTGAAACCACTTACACAGCCTGAGGACTGAGACACAACAGCAAAGTGAAGTTATTTCACGTATGTTTTATTGACTGTGGTTCTATCGCGTTCCAGCGAACCACTACTACGTAGGTATTGTTGCTTTATTGAGCAAAAAAAAAAAAAAACAAATAAAAATATATAAATATTTCCAACAACATACCAAACAAAACCGAATCCGGCCCTGCATCCAATTCCCCGTCTTACAGCAGCAACCTTAGACTCCCCCGCCCCCGGCCCGACCGCACCCCCTCGTCCCCCTCCCCCTCCCCGCGGGCGCCCGCAGCCTCCCCGCGCACTTCGTTAGCGAACTTCCATACTTTGTAATATGCAAATGTAGTGTCTAAGGGGAAACGGTGTTAGGCGTCTTAAAATGAATTAATGACACAGGTGACTTGCCAGGGGTGGCACTTATAAGGGGGTGCGCGGGGCGAGGGGGGAGGGTGGGGCCGTGTGTGCTTAAAGTTAGGTATAATAATGTTTATAGGTAGGTAATCTGTTGTACCGACTTGAAGACGTTATCGGTGGGATTTGGAAGATTTCGAGTTGAGACGGGAGTTGGGAGTAAATTTTATGTTAACGGCCTTATTCATAGGCAGTTTTAAAATATATTTTAGTTATAGAATGTTATGTCTTCTTAAAGCCTTATTCATAGACAGTTTTAAAATATATTTTAGCTATCGAATGTTATGTCTTCTTTGCTCAAACTGAATTCAAAAGTCGGTCGAAAGGGAAAATACATTCGATGACTAAAATAGGTTTTAAAACTGTCTATGAATAAGGCCGGTAGTTAGATTAGGATCTAGTGTAGTGGTTCGTCTTAAAATCGATAGGAAATTGTAGTCTCGACTGCAGCATAGGACTGGTTCAGGTTTATTTGCCCATAGAAAACCGATGTGAAGTATTCACTTTTTTTCATTTTTATTACTACATTCAAAAAAATCAATATTATTATTTTAAAATTCAATTTAGGAATATAGTAACTATTATAAAAAATAGCAGCGTAAAGATTACACTATCAAAAGTCAGTTGGATTTTTGCTAATCGTTTATCGAAAATTTACTTAAACCGAACATTGTAAATAAAGCGAATCTGATTCGATTGCTTCTATGATTTTCGTTCTCTAATGATATTAGTTACATATTTATAACAAGGAACTGATTGGCTTCCCAACCGATGGAAAGTTCTATCTTTGAAAAAAATATCCATTGCTGACAAATACAATTAACACCGCAAAAAACGATTAATTTACGATATAATTATATAAATGACGGTTTAATTTATGTATCAGCCCATACACGTCCTACTGCAGGGCACGGGCCTACTCTACAATCGAGAGAATCGGTTGAGAGTGTTAGAGGTTAGGCCATGTAGTCCATCACGCTGGCCTAGTGCGGGTTGTCGAACTTACATACCGTAGATTTTTTTTAAATCGCTACCGTATGCAGGTTAGCTCACGTTTAATTTATAATCTTCTATAATTTAAAGTCAATTAAAAATGATATAATCAGAAATCATTAGAAACTTATATCTTATGCATGGCGCTAACTTTTATATAAATACATGACCAAACCGTTAACGCTTCAGGATTTCTCCTCACTATATCATAAATACTTCAACTTAATTTCACCGCATACTCTGCTAATTCCTTGTAGTTATCACTTAGCACACACGAGGTCAAGCTACCTCTGCGCTCGATCCGATTAATTGGTTTTAATTTAGACGCAGGACCTCAAGACATGATTTTGTTAGACCAGCTTTTAGAGGTGTACCCCGTTTGGATGGGGTAAATATTTAAACGTATATTAAATAGAGTATAACTATACTATAGAGTATAAGTATACTTTAACCTGCATACCGTAGCAATTTTAAAAGAATTTCTACGGCATGTAAAGTCCGCCAACTCGCACTAGGCCAGCGTGGTGGACTATATGGCCTCATCCCTCTCAATCGTACTTTCGATTGTAGAGGAGGCCCGTGCCCAGCAGTGGGACGTATATGGGCTGATACAATATAGTACAAGAGACGACGAGGCTGGCCTCGGAATAGGTGGCGTGTCGACCTGGACCAATTAGCAGTATTTGGATGGTATCAACTGGTAGGGATAAGTGGAAGGAGTTGAGGAAATCTTTTGCCCAGAATTTGGACAGTAAAGGCTAAAAATCATGAGAATTATATAGAGGTAATTGCTATTTAATTATAAAATTCTTTGGGACGGTTTTGATTGTTTCGAAAATATCTGGTCGAAAAATTGTTAAATATTGTTATTATAATATAATGGTGGGGAAATATTTAAAAAATATATGTTTTGTGTTGGTATATTGTACCGCGACAAATTGTAATTTGACAAAAATGCAGTAATACAACATATGTAATTAAATGACTATAAAGAAAAACAAAATAATCTATATCATTAAACAAGATTAAACCTACCATAACAAAAATAAACGCATTGAAATAAAACTAATTTACGGATTTTAACGCGGATTGGGTTTAACTTTACATTTTTAACTTCCCGACGTTTCGCTTGCTTTCCAGCGTTCGTGATCACAAGGCGGACTGAGATATTAGTCATCCGCTCAGTCAGAACCTAAGAAACCATTATTAAATATAAACACAGTTAAAACAAAAAGGCGTGAAGTTACTTTGGGGGTATTTTTGCAGGATCGACTGGCTATAACGAAATCTTGATGGCACAGCGCTTTGGGCGCAACTTAGTTATAAAGGGGGATCTCGAAATGACTAATGTCCATTCAGCATATTTATTTATTTATTTATTTAAGGCTTTATTGTACACCGGATATACAAAAAAAGGTAGACAATATACACGAAAAAAAAAGTACAATTGGCGGTCTTATCGCACAAGGCAATTTCTTACAGACAACCATGGGATGGATATAAGAGAAAAGAACGAAAGTTGGGGCAGTGTCAGGTGTACGAATAATTATAATTAATATACCATATTCATATACTTACATAAAATACACATACATAATCATATAATATACACAGTCAGGTCATAAGTATTGTCACACAGTAAAAACTCTTCTTTTAGAATGATGGCCACAAAAAAGTTTATTGAATTCGAATTTCGAATTGTTCATGAAAATAAAAATGTACATACTTTTTAGAATTTTACTCATTTTTAAATATGGAGTGGACGCTTAAAGAAGACCGTGTTGCAGTTATTGCGTTGCATCGTTGCGGTTACGCGCCAATTCAAATTTTTGACATACTGAAAAATTTGAATATAACCAAAAGATTCGTTTATCGTACCATCAAACGATACAATGAAGACTCTAGTGTAGATGACAGGTCAAGAAGTGGTCGCCCTCGGTCCGTTAGGACTCCAGCAGTGATAAAAGCTGTGAAGGCGCGAATTCAAAGAAATCCCAAACGTAAGCAGAAACTGTTCCTTCAGCCCTTCAGATGGGGTTAAGCAGAACCACGGTGAAAAGTATGTTAAATGAAGACTTAGGGCTTCGGGCATATCGAAGAAAAAATGGGCCTTTGAATGCTCGTCTAATGGACCTGAGACTGAAGAAATGCCGCGCTTTGTTGAAGCGGTACGCGGGAAAAAAATATCGGGAAATTCTTTTTTTCGGATGAAATTTTTTTTACCGTAGAAGAGAGCTACAACAAACAAAATGATAAGGTGTACGCACACAGTGGTGAAGAAGCGAGCAACCGTATTCCGCGTGTCCAACGAGGTCATTTTCCATCCTCGCTCATGGTATGGTTGGGAGTTTTTTATTGGGGCTTAACAGAGGTACATTTTTGTGAGAAAGGTGTAAAAACGAATGCAGTTGTGTATCAAAATACAGTCCTGACGAACCTTGTGGAACCTGTTTCTCATACCATGTTCAATAACAGGCACTGGGTATTCCAACAAGATTCGGCGCCAGCTCATAGAGCGAAGAGCACACAAGACTGGCTGACTGGCTGGCATATTAGCGTAGGTAACATTTTTTTTCATAAATTCATTTGTTACTTTTGACCCTGTTCCCTTTTCCCCTACCTGTTACCTTACAATGTGGTTTTCCTAAATCTATACTGCTCAAATACCTTTAAAAAGCAAGTGCATTTTGTATAAAAATGTGCAACTCACCTATAAATCTGCCACCGTTGTCATAAGGCTCGCTTTTTCCTACCTGAAAGAAAAAGAAACACCAAAATTACGCAATTTCGCTTATTTAATAGCAAAGAATAAAATATGATAAACAGTTTTTTTAATATTATTGTAAGCAAAAAAGGTTTGGTAAAATAAATTGTTTATGTACATAATCTACGTCCGTTTTATACAATAACACTTTTGGACATATAAATTGTATTTTAAAATAGAAGACGAAAGCAACGGGAAAATGATGATTGGAGAAAAGTAGGAAATATAATACAAAAGCCGTCGCTTGACGTTGTCTCCTGTAAAACAGTGATATCACCGGTCTAACAGGCCCATTCCTACAATAATACAAACTCTACTACTTTTAAAAGTGACACCATCATAAATGTTTTAATTATTATTTTTAATTCTAGAATTCCGATAGATAAATATTGGCAACGTTTTGTTGTTTCACTTTAGGCGCGAGTTAGGGTTAAGCTTACTCGCCTACTTTTTTTAAATGATACTGATTTTTTTTAATGCTGCCAGTGTTCCTTCATTTAAAGGAGTGTGTTACATAAAATTATACGCATTCTTTTTTTAAATGTTACTGTATTTTAAATGCTGCCAGTGTGTGTTTAAGTCACATAAGATTACTCGATTTTATAAAATGTTTTTTTTTATTTGCTGCCAGTGTCTTCATTTAAAGAAGTGTGTCAAAGTTTTTCAGCACGTCTCAGGTTTGGGTAGTGTTTCTTAGTAATGTTGTTTATGTATAGCAAGTCACAGCCGTTCATTCTGTGGGACAATGAGCGCGATATCTGTGGCGAGCCGATGGCCGGACACCACAATTAACAAGCCCAAACAACACATAAACTGCCGCCCCTACCACACGAAATGGAAATAACTCACAATCATTTATTATCTATTATTTTTCGATGATTTTAACCAATATTTCGTAGAAATATTCTGTGATTGGATTAGCCTAAAAGCACCAAGCTCACTAAAAGTTTACTTAAGGGTTTTCTTTTAGTTTACATATTATCGAAAGTAAATAAATCAACGTTATATATTGTTTTGAGATATCTGTTAGACCAGGCACTTGAGCGTTGAAGGAAAACGTGGTGAAGAAGTCTTATTTTCTTAGTAATCTTTGCATGAATGGCTGTGGTTTGTCAATTCTGTAAATAGGCCAATTGACTGAAGTCTTTTACGTAGTAGAAAGCCTAAATTGGGCGGCGGGTAGCGGATGGATGACGGCTACTCAAGACCGGGATGGTTGGCGCTTACTTGCGGAGGCCTACGTCCAGCAGTGGACAGCAACAGGCTGAGTATATATATAAGCCTAAATAGGCCGATATAATTATTATGTTACAAGTCAACCGTATTCTTTGTTATATTTCAGTAATATACTTTGTATAACGGCAAGTCTCATGTCCAAATAGGCTTTCGACTTGACAATCGTCTCTCGCTATTCGACACAATTCCACTAATTTCTCTCTTTATAGGTGACAAGTGACATCCATTCGAGTTGTTCCCTTAGTAGTGGTGTCGGTCGCCGGGCCGTCTCGAACGGTAAACAGTGGGTCACGGCGCCGTTGACCGACATCGCCGACACTCGCCGACACGCCGACACAGCAGACGTCACGCCGACACCGTGATTTGTGCCGACACTGACGCCCGACACCTGTGAGTCTAACTAATTTATATCAAAGCAATAAAAGTAGTTTTGGTGAAGAAAAACATTTTAAGGTATACCGGGTATATCAAGACTGCAACCGAAAACGAAGCCAGGTTGTAGTTTTAGTGGTTACAAACACGATGCAAATAAAAATTTCGCCAAAACAGTGATAGTTTTTTTTTTATACATTTTTAAAAATCATTATTTTTGGGTGGTAAATACCTAGCTAGTTTTTGCGAAAATACTAATTTAAACCCTTACGTACCATTGCGTGTTTAAAAGTAAAGAGGTGTTCATTTTTGTTTTAGGAAAACTATGTATATATCACCCAAAAACGACAATAAGTAAAACATTACAAAAAAAAAGTTGTGGATTTTTTTGCGAAATGTTTACTTGCATTGTGTCTGAAGTCACTAATACTACCACATGGCTTCGTTTTCGGTTGCGGTCTTGATAAACCCTGTATAATTTACTTGAGAGTTCGTAACAATTTTAAATACAAGTACACTAATCTGTGATGGATTAGGGTGGCTTAGGCCTAATTAGTTCCGCGATTTTAAAAAAGGACCAGTTTTAAAATTGTGAGTCATATAAATCTGCGTCGTTCTTGCACTGGTTATTAATATGATAGAACTCAGCGATATCGTTAACATCTTACTACTAGACGCATTAAAAATGTTTCGTATTCAAGCAAAATCTAGCCAAGTCGATTTTTACGTGTGGGGGATAAATGTAGCACGAAGAAACAAAAAGAAAACAAATTAATTTCGCCTTACTACGTCATACAAGAAATTTTGAAATAAAACCCTTGTAATGTACTCTCCAACTATTTTTAATTGCCAGACAGGCGTAAAAAATCATAAATATCATTTAAAATAATTTCTTCCATAC
Organism: Deilephila elpenor; assembly: GCA_949752805.1. Taxonomy (NCBI): domain Eukaryota; kingdom Metazoa; phylum Arthropoda; class Insecta; order Lepidoptera; family Sphingidae; genus Deilephila; species Deilephila elpenor. The sequence goes on from OX457119.1 coordinate 7,382,219, forward strand.
ATACAATTAACCTTTACGGCTATATTCATAGATTGATTTAAAACCTATTTTAGTCATCGAATGTTTTATCCCTTTCGAACGACTTTAGAATTCAGTTTGAGCGGAAAAGACAAAACATTCGATAGTTAAAATAGGTTTTAAATCTATCTATGAATAAGGCCGTTAACTTTGTTTACACAAGATACCATAACACACAGGTATAGTGCTTGCTAATCTAGACAATATAGGTAATGTCGCCCGCCTGACCTTGACACTAGGCATTATATCAACATTGGGTCAGTATTAGCCATCGATTGGCCCACTGCGGCTACGTCATTGATCCACGATAATTGGTCTGAATAGGGACTAATATCTTAGTTCACTGCCTTAGTGCAGATGTAGGGGGCAATGAGGTGTAGTTCGAAATTTGAATATTGAGATTTATTTTAAATGTAGTGACTTCTCCGTAGATTTTGCGGGTTAGGTGATTTGATTTTAATATGTAAATTGTTAAGCTTTTCATATTTAAGCCGCATTAAGTGACAAATATTTAAGCTTGGAATCAATCAAATTCACTAGTATAATCTAAAGGTACTGAAGATCAAAATATTGTTAAAAATCACATTAGTACGAATGTAAGTGTCATTAAAGATTGGTGTCAAACGTTGCGGTAATCATTCTTTCATAATTTAATTTTCTTTTTCGATTTTACTGAACTCATAATGAAATGCAGTGTGGTCACTAACGTCTCAATAAAAAAAAGATTTGTATGTTAATTTGTATATAAAAACAAAAACGTTCTATTTTCAAACCACCAATAATGCATTCCAATTTTAAATAACAATCGGTATCTCAAGCCAACAGGTACAGTCGCGCACAAATGATGACGTGTACCGTGTAGTGTAAACAATATGGCGGGTGTCAATAATCGGTCATGTGCCGGCCAGCGACCTTGACCCGGCGACAATTGGGCGCCCGACTGTACTCGCCCACGCTCACATCCTGACATAATACGGCCAGTTTGGACTCGAGTTAATGGTCAGGCTATTGATAGCTTGTATCTATCAATAGCCTGGCCATTATTTGGTATTTGAGGTCATTATTCATAAAAAAATAGACGTTAAGTGTAATTGATTTTGGCGCTTTTAGAGATAATGGTCAAGTTATTGATATAAATAACGAACTCTGAATAAAATTTTAACATGATGATTTGGTCAAAATTTCAAAAACAGTTACTTGTTATTTAATTCATTCCTTACAATTGAGATATGTACTGAAATATGGGCCCGTGTTCTAAAAAAATTAAAACCAGAAAAAGTTGCTAAATTCAATTGTAATACATATTTTCAATTGCAATCATGTGACTTTTTAACCCCTTCTACTACACATATTGCTACACGAATATCCTTAATCATTCTGAAAAAAAAAAATGTAAAGTAACTAGTTTATACCAGTTAAAACCGAATTGGGGCGGCTTACATTTCTGCTTCGGATATATTCTCTGGTTTATTTTATTTAAAAAGAAAATGCTGCCTCGTTTTCAATAAAATGCGTTAAAGAAACTGGTTCATACCAGTTAAAACCGAATTAACCCCTACATCACTGTTTGAAACTGCTTACAAGTTGTTATGTCCAAGAAAGTGCAACCCTTTTCTTAGTTTTTGCAAACCTGTTGTATCTGAACAGGTATTGTATTGTTCGTATTTTTTTGTTTTCGACAGTTCAATTGACTTCTAGAGGCTTGATTGCGTAATTGTTTGGCATGTGTATTGTCGCTTTAAAATAAATGAATGACCAAGTATCTCACATAGTTTCTATCCCCATTGTGTCAATATTTAATTATTAATACACACGCAACTTAAAAAATAATAGTTTTAAGAAAGCGTGGGGTGCATGGTATCAATAGTTCTAGATATTTTATGAACAGATATGACTAGAAGGGTTATTTTGATAATATCCTGAAAAGCATCCCACGCTTTTTTACAATAAAATCATTTTTTCTTACACTATTTTTATTTCAAATTTATTAAAACTTATTTTCAATTTTTTAGTTGGATTTTCTATAAAAGCGTTTTTTTTTAGTTTTTTTAAACCCGTATTTATTTTTCATTTTTTAGTTTAAATTATTGAATTGTCATCGGTCCTTAACAAGAATGCCAAATTTTGAGTTAATCCGACGTTTTGAAGGGGGTCAAAATCATGTTCAAAGATTCCGTTACATACTAACATACATACGTCTGAAGCTAATAAAAAGCGTATAAAAATAAGTAAGAACTGTGACCTTGCAATCAACCCCGGCAGACTACTCCCAGGCTATCTAGTTAAATTCTTTAGTATAATAATTGGACTACAATACAATACTTGTTCCAATACAACAGGTTCCGAAAATGTATCAAAATAGGGTTGATTTCTTTCAATATAAAATTCTCACAAGTCGAAACTAGTACAAACCACCTACTTTCGGTTCAAACTAGTTTCTTTACGCGTATTATTGAAGATACAAATCTTGACTGAATGCTATTGAGGTCAATATTGTGGGAATATTCGGTATAAAAAAAGTAAAAAACTATTGTTTAGGATTAAAAATTAACGTTCGGAATTTTATGTTATCCTTATTATGTAGAAGAGAATTTATTTGTATTTATATAATCCAGATAAACGTCTTGCTTTTTAATACATTTTATGTAGTAGCATTGATAATAACATCCTAAGCCATTTACAAATAAAAAATTATATGATGTTCTCACAATGATATTTTGTAATTTGGACTGTTTTTTCAGGCTAGCGTTCTCTTTGTTCATTCCAGGTTATTTGACAGGATTAACAGGAAGAAACAGATTACATAGATAAATAAAAAAATAACTACATCACTTAAACAATTTAATGAAGAAAAAAAAAAATCCGAATTCATCTCTGAAATGACATTTTGTCTCATAAAAAAAAATAGTAAAAATTAAAACAAATTTGATTAAAAAGAAAACTACAACGTTATCCAAAACCTGTACTAATGTTTCAAAGTATTGGTCATTCTGAATCAAAATTGTTACAATACAACCCTATTTTAAACTTTTAAAAAATAAATTCCCACCAAAGCCAGATAATTTTGATATAAACCGCTTTCATTCGGTTCTAACCAGATCTAACTGGTTTTGGTGGGACGCATTTGTGGATCTTCACGAAAGGAGGTGAAAATACCGGATTTGAGGTCAAAAATGTCGTGAGAATATGTTCAAATGTTGGTACTATAAATAGGGCACCTACTCAGGTTGTTTCAAATTGTATTTTTTAAGTAATTAGGTTACTTAAAAATAATTGTTTTTTAGATGTAACATTATCCAGTTATGCGATCCAGTATTGAGCTAGCTTGGTGGATTAATCTTGATTTCTCGTCATATAATAATATAGACTAGACGGGTGAGGTAGATCTAGAAAAACATGATATTTTGACATTTTATTTAGGGTAATATATTTTCTTAATGAAAAAAAACAATCAATTACCTATCTAATAATTTGATTATCATTAGCAAATATACTAACTAATAATATTGTTTCACAATCACACCCTTATTAAATTAAAATTGTATCGACCCTCTTTTATTGTACAATATAATAAAAAATATTACAACTCATGTCCACTTGACAATAGAATACCTGTTCTTCAAGACACAGGTTTACAAAAACTATGTCAAGATGCAACCCTAACTTATTTTTTTTATAAAATTCCCACAAGGAGTAGATAATTGTGCTTTATATCCAACCGGATTGAACCGGTTCAGTTGAATTATTTCTAACAAATTGGATTTGAGATATGGCACTGGATTTAGTTGTAAAGTTCAAAATGTCATGGGAATATAAAATCAATTGTATTTTACTAATAATGACTTTATTTCACACTGAATATCTTCAAGATATTGATTTAAAACTTATATTCAAGTTTACCATCAAAACGAACTTCGATCTGCTTTAAATTTTTCCATTAGACGGTCATCAAACACGAATCCATACTAAATTTCGAAAGCGCTGCGCAACGCTGCAGCGGATTCAAATCTAGCGTACAATTTCATAACCAGAATAAACAGCCCACCTTATTCCTAAGAGAAATTCAAATTTAGAACGCCTCTCGCACCGCCATCTTGCGCAAGACGTCGATACTGAATAACTATGTGCCGCGTATTTTTTTCAACAACGTCTTAAGTAGCATATTTTTATGCCACTATAGTCCTTAAGACGTGTTGCTAAGTAAGTAAATCGCTCGCGGAAAAATCTTCTAGCGTTGTATTTTAGATTCACGGTGCAAATAGTCATTCTTACATTTTTCCTTGTTGCAAAACCAGTCGTAATACTTTATTATAGAGACTAAACTCGAGTAGCGTGATTATAAAGTTACGTCGTTTCGGCACTAAGTATTAAAACTATAATAACAATGCATGTGGTCGGACTAGTTTCTATCCTTTTCCCCATGGTAACGTAGTGGCGTGAGGGAGGGTGACAGCTATATGTAAGGAGTTTCGTCCAAAAGGGGCGGGAATAGTTGAGATAGTGGAGCAAGTTTGGAAGAAGTTTGGAAGAGGGTAGGTTTTATTGGATTTTATTACATTTGGTTCCATAATGGGACACTGGTTTGTCATTAGAATGTTTGGATGTGGGTGAATGTGCCTTTTAGCGATTAAATAATATTTAATTGCGGATTTCAGACAAAATATTTTTTTTGTCATGTAGAGATTTCAACAAGCGCTTGTGTTAGAGAATTCAACTGTTTTGAAAATGGAACGCGTTTTGGTATTTTTTTAACTTTCCTTTTCGAGTTATGTTTTGCTTGAGTTTCTAATATTTAAGCATAAGTTTATGTGTTACTACTGTTGGGTCATGAAAAATTTCCGAAAATTTTCAAAATGAAAGTTTTCAATTTTTCAGAAAAATATGAAAAATTTCAGAATATTTTTCCGATATTTTTCCATTTTTGAATTTCGAACGAAACGTAACTTCCAGAAAAACGGGGTGAATCGAAACTCGGGAGAAATAGAAAAAAAAAAAATTGTTTGTTTTTACGTGTTTTATGAACCAAATTGATAATATTTTATTTAAAATTAATGATTTATGACTCTTTTTTACAAATTGCAGCCGTTACATTTAATCCCTATTGCGAATTTGGACTTTACAGTACTACAAATACATGTATTTTTACTTTATTAGCAAATTTATTACGAATATAAAACAATTTAATCGATTTTACGATTAAAAAGCAACAAATGAGTTAAATAATCGAATTTTTCCATTATTTTTCCATTTTGAAATTTTTCCGAAAAATTTCCTGAAATTTTTCCGAAAAATAGAATTTTTCCGAAAATTACACAACACTATGTGTTACTGTATTATAAGAAAAAAATACAATCAGGTTATAATATAATAATTGTGTCAATCAGAGGAAATAGCCACCTGGCATCAATGAACTGCCCTGCACTTGCCATGAGGCAAAAAAATGAGCTTATAATGACAGTTTCAGCAGCCCTATAAATAGCTTATGATACATCCAGCAGAGTAAATGCTTTGTTGTGTTCTGCCTTGAAGGAAATTGTAGCCAGAGTAACTACTTGACATAATGAGACTTAACATCTCATGTCTCAGGATGGCGAGCGCAATGGAATGCCAGCATTGCTTTGTAATTCATGCGAATGGCATCGGCTCGTCTCGCCATCAATGGCAATTAAAAAAAACATATAGGTATTTTACGATTTATAAACTGATTTACTTTTATTAACACAATTGAAATAAATCAGAATTCTATAAATTAAATTGCTTTTATAGAATTAAATTTTACTTTGTTTAAGTGCAAAAGAAGTGTTTAAGCTATAATTATATTTTCTTTTTGAACATTAACACCCAGTTTATCTCAACTGTGCACTTTCCAAAGGTAGTGACTGGTAGAGAATGCCCGCGGCATTGAGTCCGCCTGTATACAAATGTATATCTATATCTATATCAGCCCATATACGTCCCACTGCAGGGCACAGGCCTACTCTACAATCGAGAGAATCGATTGAGAGTGGTTAGGCCATATAGTCCACCACGCTGGCCTAGTGCGGGTTGGCGGACTTACATACCGTAGAAATCACCGTTAAAGTGCGTGGTGATTGACTATCAATACACACATAACTCCGAAAAGTCAGAGGTGTGCCCTGGGATTTGAACCCGCGACCACCGTGAACATGTAGGCAGCCGCGTTTGGTCCGTTACCAACAGGCCACCACGCACTTATACAAATGTATATAAAGTTTAAAAATAAAAAATAATATAAATAAATAAATAATTGTCTCGGTCAATTGGAAACCGGATAAACATGCGGGTGGTACTGCGAAAAGCACACACATCTGTGGCACTCTATTAAAATTTTTAGATGTTATATGTATGTGGAAAACATATAGTATTGTTGCTCAAAAGAATTTTGACAATCAATTAAATAATTACAAAAAAGAGACCCACATTTAATAGGAGGTAGTTAAAGGCTAATTATAACATAAACAATAAAAAATTATACAAGTATAATTTATACAAATACTTACATACATAAACTCACGCCTTTATCCCAGAAGGGGTAGGCAGAGGTGCTACTAGGACACCCACGTTTCGCCTTCCTTTTTCCGTATCACGATGTGATAAGGTCAAGACTATCGCCATATCGAGCACAAATTGATGATTTCAGACTGATTATGAAAAGAAAATCCCATTTCACTTTTCCTGCTTCAAACCTGAGACGTCAGCGTTATAGTCTAGGTACTACACCACCGAGGCAGTTGAAGAACAATATATTAATGTATAATAATATCACTATATTATTTATAAAGGTGAAGGAAAACAGCGAGAGGAAACCTGCATAGCATAGCGATTAGTAAGAATTCCTATGGTATGTAAAGTCCGCCATCCCGCACTAGGCCAGCGTGGTGGACTATATGGCCTAACCACTTTCATTCGTACCCTCGATTGTAAAGTAGGTCCGTGCCCTGCAGTGGGACGTATATGGGCTTATGCAATACAATATCAATATATTATAATGGCTTCTTAGATTTACGCGAATGCTACACATTGAAATAAAACTATTTTTTACGTTTACTAAACTTTTATTTCAATATATGTTCATCCACACGATTACTTGATACAGGGTAGAGACTAGAGACGTCGTTAGGCCACGAGTGAAATCACGTAGAGTACTGATCGCCGACGGAACACGACTCTACATAGAGAGCGGTACTAGGTAGAGGTGGTAGAGCTAATGTGTAGGAATGAAAATGGATACTTTTATAGTATTTTATTGTAGTTGATTGATTGTAAATAAGTTATATGCTAAATTAACGTTTCGAGTTGTATGAAAAGAATATGTATAAAAATAATATTTCTAAATTGGTCCTGCCGTTTTCGAGTAATCGGTGAACATACATAAAAAACAAAAGATTCCGACAAATTGAAGACCTCCTCCTTTTTGTGAAGTCGGTAAACAATGAGGTGAAATTGAGTTTATTATTTGGCATGCAAAATTTTATATGGCAGCACATTTTTTTGTATTTTTAGCCAACAAAATGAGAGATTGATTGTCAGAATGAATATGAATGTTTTTGGAATATATCTCCTAATATTTCACGTACGACATTGTTCTTACTACAGCAGTAATCATATTATACAAATAGACCTAAAAATCTGTTATTTACATTTAATAAATCAAAATGATAATCAAAATAATTATTGTACATGTATATTTTAGTTTAATAAAACATTATCGCAGTTATAAAAAATCTGTTGTTTACATTAAATATAACATTTGTAATAATAGTTTAGTTTAAGAAATTGTAATAAAGATGTTTGGATTTTGTTGTGATACTTTCAACAGGTCAGTGTGGGGATTCTTGGAGCCTATGTTCTGCAGTGAAATTCCTTTTGCTGAATATATAGATAGATAGATTTCAATACTAAATAGTATTGAAAATCTTTATCGATATGGGCTTGGAAATTAATTTATTAATTATTGATTTTACAGAATATTGTGAGGAAACCTACATACCAGAGAACATTTAACAAGGATTTAAAAAGTGCGTGAAGTTTGCTAAGTTTAAAGACCGGCTTTTCTACGCCCTATGATGTTGTAGATGTCAATGAGCGGTGGTGACCACTTATCAGGTGAACCGTATGCTCGCTTACCCCATTTAACATAAAAAATGCATATCAGGGCGATGGACTTTAAAAGCGACTAATATGACCGAAAGAGGTAATTATCGTCGTGTTAGTTGGCGTGATTGCATCAAAAACTCAAGACACCAGAGTGATAGAAACATTTGGCGTTCTAATATAAATAGAAGAAGGTGGCAGAGATGAGGTTGAAATAGATTATCATACATACATAAACTCACGCCTTTACTCCAAAAAAACATAAATATTTGAATGTGATTTATGATGAAATTATAAATTGCAGTGAATGATAGGTTGTGTAAAAAATTGTAATAAAAGTGTGTTTTTTTATTCATTCTCAAGCAAAAAGTATATTTATTTATTTCTTATCGGATTACTATTAGCCATTGCTGATTTTGCTGCTTAACACAGAATTATATCTTATAAGTTGATGCAATGTTCATATTTGAATAAATAAGTACACCCAACAGTTACATACATAGCCCTGACCCCACACTAAGATCGAGTCTTGTATCGTGGGTATCAGAAGCTACGAGGGACTTTTCGGTCTCACAAACACCCAGACCCGAAACAAATACCTGTGGTTCACACACATTTGTCTCGGTGCGGGGATCGAACCCGCGGCCTCTCGCTTCACAGCCGGTGTTTAACCAACTGCGCCACGGAGGATGCTAAGAGAGCTGTTAGAGAACCAAGGTGACTGACATATGTAGCTCTGAAAAATTCGCAGACCCGAGACAAATAGGTACATCACACAAATATTATAATAAAATTGATTGATTAAAATACGATTTAGAATATTTTTTATTATGGCTTCCGTGTCTGCTATTCCTGATTGGCTATGGCAATGAAACTTGTTCTCTTCAGGGTACGGTGTAATTTTTTTTAAATACAATTTGCAAGATTTTTTTAACGTAGATACAAAATACTCAGAAAATAACTACAAGCTGTGACCAACATCCGTGTGAACATTTCACGAAGCAATAAAAATATACAACATATAACAATGCAAAATATATGTACTTACAACAATCAAACTTGCCTTTTAGATTCACCATTTAGAAACCTCCCCTTAGCAAAAAGACACAAAAACATGTAACCTCAAAATTAGTTTTATTTCAATACATCAAGGAATCGAACCCAGTGTCTCTCAGTTAGTAAGACGCAGGTGTCGGTGGCGCTGTGGCGAGGTGTCTGTCGGTAGCATCGTCCGCACGTCATATCCACGCCGCCCGACTGACCGCTTACAGAACAATACAAACTATGGAGCCGACATTATAATATTATCTTTATCTAAATTATTTTTAAGAAATATAATCAACAGTCACATACATAGACCTGACACGCCGCCTGTGAAACGAAAGGCCGCGGGTTCGATCCCCGCATCAAAACAAATATTTGTGTGATCCACAGGTATCTGTTTCGGGTCTGGGTGTTTGTGAGACCGAAAAGTCTTTCGTAGCTTCTGATTCCCACGACAAAAGACTCGATCTTAGTGTGGGGTCAGGACTATGTATGTGACTGTTGGGTGTATTTATTTATTTATTCAAATATGAACATTGCATCAACTTATAAGATATAATTCTGTGTTAAGCACCAAAATCAGCAATCTATATCAGCCCATATACGTCCCACTGCAGGGCACGGGCCTACTCTACAATCGGGAGAATCGATTGAGAGTGGTTAGGCCAATAGTCCACCACGCTGGCCTAGTGCGGGTTGGCGGACTTACATACCGTAGAAATTCTTTAAAATCGCTACGGTATGCAGGTTTCCTCACGATGTTTTCCTTCACCGTTAAAGTGCGTGGTGATTGACTATCAATACACACATAACTTCGAAAAGTCAGAGGTGTGCCCTGGGATTTGAACCCGCGACCACCGTGAACATGTAGGCAGCCGCGTCTGGTCCGTTACCAACAGGCCACCACGCACGTTATCAGCAATGACTAATAGTAATCCGATAAGAAATAAATAAATATACTTTTTGCTTGAGAATGAATAAAAAAAACACACTTTTATTAAAAAATTTTACACAACCTATCATTCACTGCCATTTATAATTTCCTCATAAATCACATTCGAATATTTATGTTTTTTTTCTCCACTGATATAAAACACGTGTTGTAGATTTATGAGTATTTAAGAAAATACTTTTGAGTACCTATAGTTACGAGTTGGCACCGAAATTTGATAGACAGTTAAGAGGTAACTTCAACATGTCGATGTCGGATGCGTATCTTATAAATTTTATTCTTATTTTCCAAACGTCAAAGTATAATTTCAAACCCATCTTAATCGATGCCATAAAAAATCTTATTAGGTTAAGACAAGCCAGGTTTTGTTCAGTCAAAACAAAGGAATTGCATCCATCCAATTATTTAAAATAAAAATAAATACATGATATAAATACACACAACAGTCACACTCATAGTCCTGATCCCACATTAAGATCAATGAAGTCTTTTGTCGTGGGTATCAAAAACTACTAGAGACTTTTCGGTCTCCCAGACACCAATACCAGAGAAATACTTGTGGGCCTCACAAACATTTAACTCAGTGCGGATATCGATCCCGCGGCCTCTCGTTTCACAGCCGTCTAACCAACTGCGCCACGGAGGCTGACTTTAAAATATGAAATACATACACGATAATAAGAGTGAAAGTAAAATATTATAATTGTGAGGCGGCATCCATAGCTTTGTTGTTGCAGGTCGTCGGTCACAACACGCGTCGACTGAGTGACTCGCGTCGCGCACTTACATAACCACATGTTACAACACATTGTTGCGCATATACTACTCGTATATCCTATACTATATCCTATACTTTGAATATTACTGACCTTATACTTCGCATGTGGGATTAGTATCATAATTTTTACGATATAAATGATTTGACTGCCTCGGTGGCGCAGTTGTACTATGGCATGATTACAGCGCTGAGGACTGAGGTCTCGGGTTCGAATCCCGGGTCGGAAGTGATATTGTATTTTAGTATGCACTATCAGCCAAGAGTCAGGTGTTTATGTCCGATATGGCGATAGGCTCGCCCCCTATCACGTAATGGGACGGAACATAAAAGGCGAAAGTGTCCTGGTGGCGTCTCTGCCTTCCCCTTCTGGGATAAAGGCGTACGTTTATGTATGTATAATTTGTCTTATTAGAAAAAAGTATTGAGCCTTCAGCAATCACATCCATAGAACGAAAGAGAATAGTAAAACCGCAGTTTCACTTTGTGTGACAATGGTATTCTTCTATCCAACATTCCAGTAGCAATTCGAAGTAATTATAATGTATTTTACGACTGCCTCGGTGGCGTAGTTGTATTACGGTACGGCTACAAAGCTGAGGTCTCGGGTTCGAGTCCCGGGTCGGGCAAAGTGGTATTGGATTTTTCTATTCAGCCCGGAGTCAGGAATTTGTGCCCGATATGGCGATGGGCTCGCCCCCTATCACATCATGGGACGGAACATGCAAGGCGAAATGTGGGTGTCCTGGTGGCGCCTCTGCCTACCCCTTCGGGGATAAAGGCGTGAGTTTATGTATGTATGTATAATGTATTTCTACATGTATAAAACAATGTTATTAAAAAATATTTGTGTAAACGCCTTTTGAGGCTCGGCTACCTCGTTTGAGATCACAGAGCGTGGTTAAATAATAAGAATAATTACTACTTATTTTTCACGAATAAAAGGTTTATAAAAATAGTGCAACTAACAACATAAGCGAACAAAGAGTTCACACAGTGCGCACGAGATGCGATCAACCGACGCGACGGTCTGGGTCAGCACAAGATTCTTTTTCTGTTATTGCGTTGAGCGACGAGACGAGCATACCATTCGTCTGATGGTAAGCGATACGACCGCTCATGGACAGTAGAAAACCAAACAACACCATGAATTACAAATCATTTCTTGGTACTCCACTGCGCTCGACATCTTGAGACGTAAGATGTTAAGTGTCATTATGTCCAGTAGTTACTCTGGCTACAATGTCCTTCAAACCGGAACACAGCAGTGCATTTACACTGATGTTTGGCGGGATATGTACATATTGCGGTGGTACCTACCCAGGCGGCCTCTCATATATGAGATACATAACATTAGTAAAGAAATGCTAGTAAGAAGATGAAGAACAAGTATATACTAGAACTATAGCCCACGTTACATTTATCATTTATTTTATTGCGTAGAAGTGCTTTTTACTAGTGGTAGAGCCACAGAAGTCGAAACTATTGCTCAGACGATATCACTGTTTTATTGACGGCAGTTTTGTAACGGATTGGCTGCAGAATTTTCTGGATTGGAATTAACTATTTTCTCCTTAGTTTTATATCTCGTGTATTTTTAAAGCCCGTGAGTCGTGCAGGAGCAGTGTCTTTACATCTCCAATGTTGTTTATTTATTTGCCAATCCAGTGAAAAAAATCAAATAATGTTCAGAACAATTGCAACATAATTTCTATTGCCAATGTTATTCTGACTACAAAAATATAAATAAACGTATTTTTATTAGCCTACATTCCTACAGCTCCAAAAATATATTGACCTTTACTTGAGACCTCAGATTGAACCGTTACTAGATTACTGGGGCATTGACGCCTCGGCTTGCGGGGTCAGAAGATTTGGGACTCGCCGCCGGGACCTCAATAGTGTGTTACAACTATTCATGAATCTCGAGAATTATGTCCACAAATATTGTAGCTTTGATTTTATAACTAAATAGTTTAAGTTTTGAAGCCAGTATTTTTGTAGTGTATTTTTAAAGACCAATATATTTTACACGGTTACATTTTACAAATGTCTGGACTAGAAGTAAATATTTATAGGTTGTATTATTGTTTTTGGGCCATTTGTGTTGTACTGGGTATGCATTTTGAACCATTCGGCGCAAAAAATATTTTTATTGCTGTGCCAATTTCTTTTGTTAAAAATTCGTCCTCGGTGTGTACTAAATTATTATTTTTATTCATTTGATAGATGATGTATCCTCCTCCTCCTTGCGTCGTGCTCCTCAATTTTGAGGGTCGTCACCTTCCTTAGGCATCGTTTTCATCCTAACGAGCTTTTTCCATCTGGTTCTGTCTACGTATGTATAAACTAGGAATAATATTAAGAATGACAAAATAAAATTTATTAACAAATTAAATGAGCTTATATTACTGATTGTTTTAGAAAGATAGTGGAATAAATAAATATTGCTTTATCTAAAAATAAATAAAAACAGTTTTCCATTTAGATGCAAATACTATTTGATAACAGATGTCATATTGTTACTCTACTTTTCGGCAACAGATGGCGCTAGAATAAACTATTCGCCCACAGATGGCGCAACAATCTTGTTGAGTTTACAACGATTATTACATCGTTTTGTTTTCGCCCGAAATATATTTAAAAACTTTTAAATATCAATTGAATTTTGCAATGAATCATATTCAAAAAATGTTCAGTAAAATGTGGAGACACGAGTTACGGCTTAGTGATTCTATTGAATAATAGATGTCGCTAGTAAGATAGCACACAACAACAATTATCACACAATTTCTAATTATTTTTTTTCTACTAAGAAACAAGATGTTTTAAAGTGTAAATTCAATATTACATCATGATTTGATTGGTACAAAAATAAAAGAAACTACAAAAGCATGTAATAAAGTTATACGAGTATTTTACAATATTTTCAATGGAATTATTTTATAGATGTAAATCTCTAAGAACTTTTATATTTGGTAATCAATGTACATAAAGAAAATTCATATTAAATAAATTAGTATTTCCTTAATTTTCTTATTAAACTTAAAATAAGTAATTGTTTATCTAATTAGATTCCAATTCTTACACCTAATTAGATTATTAGATTCACTAGAATGAAATAATATTTACTTCAAACAACTATAGCTATATTTACATGTAACTAAATGAAGAAAAAATATATCCCCGATACGATGGCTCCAGCGTATCGCGGCGAAACTGTCGCTTAGGTCATTTTCCAATTATTTGCGCAATAGCTTTAGTTTACTCTAATCTATGATATGAAAAACAAAAAAGAAATAGTGGGCTACATCCAAAACATTTTTAGTCACCTTAGTCTCCCTAAAGTTGTGTATGTACGTATGTATGTACGTAATAATTTGTAATGTTTACGGAAATGGTGCACATTGAAATAAAATTTTATCGAATATATTTTTTTATATTTTTTTATTATTATGATGCACTAACAGCATAACATATTATAATCAATAAATAGGATTTTCTGTTAGCTTACGTATACATTTCAATATGCCTATTATAGGCGTATACAACTTTCACCATATTATATTTCGTGATATTGGGTTTTTCTATTCATTATCAGCCCGGAGTCAGGAATTTGAGACCGATATGGCGATAGGCTCGCCCCCTATCACATCGTGGGACGGAACATGCTAGGCGAAATGTGGGTGTCCTAGTGGCGCCTCTGCCTACCCCTTCGGGGATAAAAGGCGTGAGTAAATGTATGTATGTACAACTTTCACTATGATATATGTTTTATATTAACGGCCTTATTCATAGACAGCCTTAAAACCTATTTTAGTTATCGAATGTTTTGTCCCTTTCGAACAACTTTTGAATTCAGTTTGAGTGAAGAAGACAAAACATTCGATAGCAAAAATTAGTTTTAAAACAGTGAATGAATAAGGCCATGTATCTAGAGGATTTTCTTTCTAGACTTCACTCTATTTATAATTCGATATTTTATTGGCTTTGTGTTGCCTGATTAAGTCATCATCATTATCTTATTACGACAGCCTCCGTAGCCCAATTGGTTGGACGCCGTGTGTGAAACGCGAAGCCGCGGGTTCGATCCCCGCACTGAAATAAATGTTTGTGTGATCCACAGGTATTTGTTTCGGGTCTGGGTGTTTGTAAGACCAAAAAGTCTCTCGTAGTTCCTGATATCCACGACACAAGACTCGGTCTTAGTGTGGGGACAGGACTATGTATGTGACTGTTGGGTGTATTTATTCAGTTATCTTCAGCTACAGGAAAGCCATTAATGAAAATGGATAAGCCTTCTTCAAAGATTTCAAAAGCGACCTGAATTCAGACACCTTTTTCTTAAATTTCGTCAAAATAATATTATTTCATTAGAAGATTTTTTGGAATGTAAGTAACCGCCAGTAGAAATTAAGAAAATACAGCATTGAAAAGAATTTGTATAAGACAGGCACCATTTGTGATAACAAACAAATTATCTATACAAAAATAAAACAGAAATTAATTAGCGTGTCACGTAGTACTGAACAAGAAAACAGCGTCGCAGATAATTCCGTTTAAATATTTTTGTTATTTTTGCTAATATCTTAAAGACGAAGTTTAAGAAGTTAAATTCAACCCTAAATCAATCAATGCCTCGATAAGCCGTAACAATTACACAGAACATTAACCCTAAACGTCGGCGACCCTCTTTTTCCCACGCGTTGACCGCTGTCCGGTAGCGTCTCGGTACATTCGACCCCTTCGATGATAGCCCGTCCGTAGAATATTCTTGAAAAACCTGTTCTCGTTCTCACACTGGACACTGGGCTTCTTCGACCCGTCTTCATTTTTTAATGAACCGTTGGTGGGTTGAGTGAGAAAATTGTAGAATTTGTAGAAAGTTGTTCTATTTTTAAATTGACATTTTTTAGTTTTTAATTTAAATAGTAAAATGTGAATTAATGTGTGAAATATATCGAGTGAAACTGAAAATAATAAATAAGAAATAGTAATTACAGTTACCAATAAGTAATTAGGTGAGATATCAAAACTAAAACCCACAAACGTTCCATACTATTCAGAGTTAATATATACTTTATTTTCAATTTCACCCCGTATTTAAAGAAATAAAGTGAAGTGTCAGTGAAGAAGTGTGTTATGTGTCTTACGTATATTTTAAATGGCTTTGATAAGGCCATCGTATCATCGCTTTTGAAGAACTGTCCGTGCCTACATTTAAAAGCTAAGTAACCTCTAAAAAGTTTATAAATTGCCCCACACTGGGAATGCCAAACCGCAATAGGCCAGTGTGGACTATATGGCCTAACTCCTATCAATCGAACTCTCGATTGGATAGGAGAGCTGTGCCCAGCAGTGGGACGTATATGGGCTGATACAGATACCACACTAGGATTATTATCGTTGGTGCATTACTTTAAAGTGACATTTATAAATACACAGACCCAGGCAAATATACACATACAAATATTTATAAGTGCGGGGATTGAACCCGTAACTACCAAAGCCAACATCTTACACCATGCATTAATCAGTCGTCCAATTGATACATTAGAAAACTTCTTCTTCCTTCTTCTTTTCTCATTTCTTTCTTCTCTTCATATATCTATTCTATGGTTCTCTGGCAGAAGTCGCCTTAGAGCGACAATACCGCCATAATTTGTACTTTGTTGTTTTGTATTGTCTGTAAAAACTAATACATACATAAACTCACGCCTTTATCCCAGAAAGGTTAGGCAGTGGCGCCACTAGGACACCCACATTTCGCCTTGTATGTTCCGTCCCATTATGTGATAGGGGGCGAGCCTATCGCCATTTCGTGCACAAATACTCCGGGCTGATAATGAATATAAAAACCCAATACCACTTTGCCCGACCCGGGAGTCAAAACCGAGACCTCAGCTTTGTAGTCGTACCGTAGTATAACTACGCCACCGAGGCAGACAAAACTTAACATATTCTAATATAGATCTTAAAGCCTTACGCATACCTAATCCCTTTGAATGGTAGGATGTTCATATGTGTCATGATATCGAAAAATAGACAATTGTGGAAAAATCTATGGTGACCTATACAAGAACGTCGCGTTTTGAGTTCAGCTTGCATATATCCAGTTTCGTGTAAGCCGGCATATTTATGCCAAATTAAGAACAGTCATCTTTCACCAGTTGTTCATCCTACCTGCACAGTACAAGTTACCCTTCATAAATTTCAAAAATCTAAAAATCATTCTTAAGCTCTAGTTTTTGACTCGGCTCTCGGAGGCGAGGGGGTACAAAGGGGAGGGGTACAGGGGAGGGGTAGAGGTGAGCCGGCAGGTGGTGTCGCAGGCCCGCGTCGCCATAAATCCGCTCGCTTGAACGGGAAAACGTAATGAAACGACGTGCATTTTCTCCAGCCGTGGCATCACTCAGCGTGGCTGTGGCT
This sequence comes from Deilephila elpenor, assembly GCA_949752805.1. Classification (NCBI taxonomy): domain Eukaryota; kingdom Metazoa; phylum Arthropoda; class Insecta; order Lepidoptera; family Sphingidae; genus Deilephila; species Deilephila elpenor. The sequence goes on from OX457119.1 coordinate 7,399,552, forward strand.
GGATACAGGGGCAAGTGGAAATATTTGTGTGTTTTATTTATATTGGCATGTTGAGTTCATTTTGCACTTGATATACTCGCATAGTCCACGATGACTGGGTTTCCACCACCGAGTACGGTGGTTACTATCGAGATGGTTACTAATGTCTTTACACTGGGTCTTAGATCTCCAGCTAAATCATGTACCGAACGCAAAGCAGAAGTTAAGCTGTCTCTGTCGGTTCTTTATTAGACAGTGGCAGCATTCTGGTTGAGTGTAGGTGACAGTAATTACGCGTAAAAAAATGACGTGAATAGTTTTGCTCTGACGGTAAAATTCTCAAAGACCAAATTATAGGTAATTTCCACACATACATTCGGGATAATTTGAAGCATCTATTTGCGTGTGTTCGGTGGCGTAGTTGTACTACGGTACTATAAAGTTGCAGTCTAGGGTTCGAGTCCCGGGTCGGGCAAAGTGGTATTGGATTTTTCTATTCGTTATCGGCCCGGAGTCAGGAATTTTTGCCCGATATGTCGATAGGCTTGCCCCTTATCACATAGTGGAACGGAACATACATGGTGAAATGTGGGTGTCCTGGTGGCGCCTCTGCCTACCCCTTCTGGGATAAAGGCTTGAGTTTATGTATGTATGTCTATGTAATGTCCACAGCTTATACGTTAGGCTTGACACAACACCCCCACTTAGTTACACCATTCTTCGCCCAGGCCCAACTAAGCCAAGAGCTACAGAAAACAAATTACGAATCATCTGCCCCCGCAGCCCGCGCGAAGACGTACCCCCCTCAGCACCCTCCCCCCCGCCCCCTCCCCGCGTCTAGCCAAATGACTCAGTTAGAGCTAAATTGCTTCGGCGGTGTGTAGCCGTGTTGCCAACATTTCCGTTCGAATTTCTTCCCCGAGATATTATTTCGCCGGCGTTTTAATGAAATCATCTCGATTTATCGCTCCAATCGATTTTAAACCGGTATCGATTTGAGTGGATTTGATTGAATTTATTTTTGGTTTGGTTTGAGGGTTGGGTCGGGTTGGTAACATGTCTGTAGTAAGTCCTTCCGCTGTAGAATTATGGAGTTAAGTAAGCCGGCATGATTGTTTCGAATTGCAAGAGATAATTGTTCCCAATCGATACATTATTGTCGGCATTGTATTTGTCATTAGGTGCAGTAACATTGTCATATTCGATTTTAAAGAAAGATTATACGGGGTATATCAAGACTGCGACCGAAAACGAAGCCAGGTGGTAGTATTAGTGACTTCAGTAGTTTTTACTTATCGTCGTATTTGGGTGATAAATAAATACATAGTTTTCCTAAAATAATGATGTACACCTTTTTTATTTTTTAAGCCACAATGGTACGTTAGGGTTTAAATTACTATTTTTACAATAACTAGGTATTTACTATTCAAACACAATGGTTTTTAAAAAAATGCAAAAAACGTCTGTCGATTTTTTTATTTGCATTGTGTCTGTAACCACTAAAACTATCACCCGGCTTCGTTTTCGGTCGCAGTCTTGATATACCCGGTATGTACTGATATTATAGGCTGACTATCTGGAGATCCAATTATTGTAACAGCAGTGAAATAACAAATTTCGATTTCTCAATTATTCCTATTATTAATCATCTAAGTAAAAAACATACAATATAGGGGTTATAGGTTTTCACGAGCGATGACTATTTCCCGTATAACGCTAGTTCGATAATCCTAGATGTCTAAAACGATCTTATAAAGGTTAATAGGTGTAAAGCCGTCACTTACATCTTTCCTTATCATCATATCATCATATTATGGATGTCAATTGTCAGTTTCAGCCTGTGTATATGTGATTTCAAGCACGTCTGCACAATTGTATACTTGATTTATTATTTGCCATCGCTCCACGAGATTTCTATTCATCCAACCACAAAAATTATTAATGGTCTTATTTACAATTTTAAAACCCATTTTAGTTAAACAATGTTTTGTCTTCTTCGCGCAAACTTAATTCAAAAGTCGTTCGAATGGGACAAAACATTCGATAACTAAAAAAGGTTTCAAATCTTGAATAAGGCCGCAAATTCATCCACAGTAAATATTTGTTTAATGCAGGGATCAAAGCGAACAGTCAGTTCCTTGACAAATTGGCACTACTGAGGCTAACTAAATATTAATATAATACACCTTCAAATCACCCTTAGCTAAAAGTATGACGCTGTCAGAATATAAATATCCCCATACATACGTAAACCTATTCACCCCGTAAATCTTAAAAATACCCCAAGACATAAACACAAAGCGTGACGTAACTCACTGTCACAAAATCCTCGTCTTAGTATTTGTTCGGGGTCATTAGCAACGCGCGCCCATTCCGAGGCCCATTTAGATAAAACGTCACAGATTTGAACGAAGATTCCGCGCTCCCCGCGCCGACCTCTTGCCTCACACCCCGCGTGTGGGGCGTATTTGGGGAGAATTTTGAGGGTTATTCTAGGCTTTATTTAGATCTGAGCTAACATGCGGTCGTGGAGATTTTGGTACATAAAGATTTATTAAAGAGGCAAAGGTCTCTTAACTTTCTGTGGTATAGGTTAATAAAGTTAAAAACTGTACCTATAAATGTTTCGGTCGACATAGAGGAATTGTATAGTTAACCCGGATAAAAGGTCTAAAGGTGTGCAGGGCAAAGAATTTCGCGGTAGGAATTATTGAATTTTACCTACTAAAACGTGACAGTTCGCCTGTCACTTCACAGACCATGACCCCATTAATTATTTTAGGTGGTTTTCGGAAGTGGTAGAGCCAGGCTGTTGTCAGTCATGACTCAGCATGAATGGACAGGCTCGTCCGGGGCGGTACCACTGTCTCGCAGGAGATCGACGTGAAACGACAGCTTCGTTGTCGCGTTTCGTTCGGTGAGTAAGATTGCCGAATGCCCAATAACCTTTTCCTCTGCCCATCCTTATTCCTTGCCCCCCTTTCGATTTGATGGGCCGGCAACACATCCATGATCCAAACGTTGAGGATGTTCATGGCCAGCAGTGATCACTAAGAATCAGGTGATTTGTTTGCTCGTTTGACCCATGCAATAAAAAACGTGGGTCGTGGGTCATGCCCCCCATCTCAGATCTTCGGGTACAACCCTGCCACCCCCACAGCGCCCCGCGTAATGACGCGGAGAGATTTTCACGCGCTAACCTGTATGTAGGGTGAAAACGGAATGCTCTAATTGTTTTTCATTTTCTGTTAATTGATCTTGAACATGTAAGGAATACGGGTTCCGCCATGTTGGATTGTGACGTCATCGAGTGTAGCGGAAGTATCTTAGCAATGCAATGAATACAATATTAATTTTATCATCATCTTTAGCTACATTTTGGATGGCTTCTAAGTTCTAATTTTAATTCAGGTAAATTCGGATTGTTTTTTTCGATTCGATTAATATATGCAAGCTTGTAAGTGGTTCAATTCTCGTAGGTGTTGTAGTCTAAAGGGAATGCTTAAAAGTGATGTGCAGCTGGTCGCGAAATTATTAACCAAGTAATTGTTCAATCAGTGGAACATATTTTCATCCGCGACCAAATCGACTACAATAGAATGTCTATCATCTGATACATTAATCATAGAATTCTCAATAATTATGCTAATTTGATAAACTTGCAATTTTCTGTTTACCCTGTCGAAAAGTCACTAGTAACAACTATTTTTACTAATTTTTCAACTATTTTTACTAATTTTTCCAGCATCAGTTTAAAGTTATTTATCTAATAAATAATAACCCTACTATTTATATATAAAAGTGCTATTATTGGTAAATTTTACAACAATTTCTTGTTCTGGTTTTATTCTCCTACGACTTTCTTTAGTAAACGAAAAATCTTTAACAGAATACAAAACACATTATAGTACTTTTCAATTATATTTACAAAATGGGTAAAAAAACAAAATGGCGTACAAAGCAAAACCTACCCTTATCTTAGACGCGCCCCCGCGCTTCCTGGCCGCAGTTTTATAACGCATTGTAAAGGAGGGTTGGTTTGCATTCTTCAACGCTTACATGTGTAGGTGTTTTAAGGGTTGCTTAGGGGTGAACGCTCTGCTTAGAAACGGAAAATCGATGGGGAGTTTATCATATGGAATTCAAAATTAATAATTGAAAATAAATTATTAAGAGGTAGCTAGATGCAAGGCCGCTTCAAATAGAATTGCAATCCTTGGGCTATGTTCAGCAGTGGACTTGCTGACTGAGTAGATAATTATACAATTCATTTAACTGCCGCACAGTCAAGCTATGGAACGAATTGCCATCACACGTGTTCCCTCATACAATCCTGGGTCCTTCCGCCGTAGCGTGAAGAGGCATCTCAGCGGGCCAGCATGATTGTATCGAATGGTATGAGACTACCGTCTGATGCCATTCGGTACTCTATCTGGACGATATTCGCACTTACCATCAGGTGCAATGCAGTCACTGTGCCAAAAAAATAAAAAAAATAAAATAAAAGAATAGACAAAAATGTAGAGCTGTATAAAAAATATAAACAAAAATGTCGTACTTACTAGGCAACGATCACTGAAAATCAGTGCCCCTAGCCGGAACATTTTGCAGTATCGTAATAGAATAGTAATAGTAAAATGTTGTATGGGAATTTAAACAGCGCCACTGTGAGCGTATTTGGAACTAAAATTTGACAGCAGGAAACGATTACGATACTATACGAGTATTACTATACGATACTTCAAAATGTGACTGCCTCGGTGGCGTAGTTGTATTACGGTACGGCTACAAAGCTGAGGTCTTGGGTTCGAGTCCCGGGTCGGGCAAAGTGGTATTGGATTTTTCTATTCATTATCAGCCCGGAGTCAGGAATTTGTGCCCGATATGGCGATAGGCTCGCCCCCTATCACATCGTGGGACGGAACATGCTAGGCGAAATGTGGGTGTCCTAGTGGCGCCTCTGCCTACCCCTTCGGGGATAAAAGGCGTGAGTAAATGTATGTATGTACAACTTTCACTATGATATATGTTTTATATTAACGGCCTTATTCATAGACAGCCTTAAAACCTATTTTAGTTATCGAATGTTTTGTCCCTTTCGAACAACTTTTGAATTCAGTTTGAGTGAAGAAGACAAAACATTCGATAGCAAAAATTAGTTTTAAAACAGTGAATGAATAAGGCCATGTATCTAGAGGATTTTCTTTCTAGACTTCACTCTATTTATAATTCGATATTTTATTGGCTTTGTGTTGCCTGATTAAGTCATCATCATTATCTTATTACGACAGCCTCCGTAGCCCAATTGGTTGGACGCACATCATAAGACGGAACATACAAGGCGAAATGTGGGTGTCCTGGTGGCGCCTCTGCCTACACCTTCGGGGATAAAGGCGTGAGTTTATGTATGTATGTATGTACTTCAAAATGTTCCGGCTAGGGGCACAGGTGACCTGTTTACTCGTTTCCTGGACCTATTAAAAACATCAGGTTCATTTTGTTCCCTTGGTCGAAGTACTATTAACTAAACCTAAGAAATCTCCACAGGAATTTCAAAGGTCAATGAAGTCCGCTCACCGTGGCGGTTTATTAAGGCTTAAATGTCTCTATAAAGGAGGTTCAGACGAACCCATAATACGTTTCATAATCACAAATCGTTAATAAAACATTATTGGAATTAAAATTAGGTTCTTGGACTTTGTAAATACATTTTAAATTGGATTAGTATCCTTCTACATATGTGTATGTAATCTTATGAATAAAAATATTTTAGGTAATTTATATTTTTATTTATATTAATTCTATGCATAGGATTAAATAAAGAATTGTAAAAACTACAAAGGATACAGTATAAAATGTACAAAGAATTAACAGTAATTAGTAATTTCTAATTTAAATTAATAAAATTTCACTTTAACAATTTAAAATATAAATCACAATTCAACAATTTAAAATAAATAAAGAACAAAATGAGAACGTTAATTCAAAACACGTCTCGCGGCACGTTCGAAAACTTCGTTCCCTTTTCAATTCGTTTAATAATACTTACAACTAAACGCACACACTCGCGCTTCTGAACGCGACCTACCCGCCTCGCAAAAACACCTCCCCGCGCCTTGGGGCAATTCTTCAAAGGGTGAAAAAACCCCGCGCCCCTCCCCGGCGCACACCCCTCGCCCCCAGCGACCCGCCTTAGCGATTCTTGGGTTAAAAAAGGGGTGGATACTTAGCAACCAACTATGGATGCAGAGGGGATTGATTTTTGCCCGGTGTCGTTTTCGAATGAGTTTGAATTTGGAATGCGATTGGTTAGTTCGTTGTCGGATTTACTGGCGTTCGTTTTTTATTTTTTTACTTTTTAATCTATAGAATGAGTTTAAATTTAAATTGTCGATGGCCAGTGGTTATCTTATCGTTTTGTTATTGGAACTATTCTTGGATTTTGTGTTGAATTTATTTTGCTTTTATTTTGAGGAGACACTAAAAGGTACTATGGAGAATTGTTCCTAAGTAATAATTAAAATTATATTTTTTATTACTCTATAGCATTTATGAAAATGTCCCTAATCTTTTACGTATAAATTATTATATTTCCATTACATACAGAGATCGCGATGCTGATGCTTCCTTATATTCGTTACTGGAGACGTTAATATTAATATTTAGAAATTGATTGGTAAATTGAAAGTCTTAAACTTATATTCAGCAGTAGAGTTATTTTATATTTTACTGGATAGAATGATTTTATAGATTAGATTCTTTCCTGCTTTAGTCAATAGGAAAATACTGTTTTTTGATGGAATATCCAATTTATTATTATCTATTTGGCATTTCAATTGGCTCATAGCGATCGTGTCAACTTAATCTTACAACTGGACTATATCTAGAACTGGTATCCGTAACCTGGATTGGTGAATATTATTCCTTATATCTTGGGACGAAAATTCGGCGATCAATGAGTGGCACTTGTGACAATTCTGCCTACCCTTTCGTGTATACATAGGCATGAACTTATATGCAACACAATTCTACAGCAACTTCGCATGCAGTTTGCTGAACAGATGCGAGTCGGGGTTCGATTTCCGAACAACCACAAATATTTGCACGACCTATTAAACACTTCAACTTGGTGAATAGTTCATTGGCCTTTCTTATGCATATGAATCAGATCATAAACGTCCCACTGCAGGGCACGGGCCTACTCTACAATCGTAAGTCCGATTAAGAGTGGTTAGGCCATATAGTCCACCACGCTGACCTAGTGCGTGTTGGCGGACTTTACATACCACAGAAATTCTTACAAAAGCGCTACGGTATGAAGGTTTCCCCACGATGTTTTCCTTCACCGTAATAGTGCGTGGTGATTGACTATCAATACACACATGACTCCGAAAAGTCAGAGAGAGAGAGTCGCGAGTTCGAGGTCATAGCACTTGATGAAGTCACGTGTGTGTTGTGGTTAATAATAGCCCATTATAAGAAACCCGGGATAGCTGAGATTTGAGAACTCCCCATAACAAGTCCAAAGGAATGTGATTTATTTATTAAACTCACTATGAGTATGATCTACTAACAGCAAGAATATTTACCGGATTATTTACCCATATAGGTACTTACATTTTATTAACTATATTTTTAATCATCTCGTCCATATTTCGCTATTCGAACCAACTAAACCCATTAACAAGGAGCGCGTCCCAAAAAATCCATTACCATCCGACCGGAAATTCAACGAGTTAATATTATAAGTTTTTACCGAAATTCTACTAACTACGACCCTTGTCGACTAAAAAGCTTATCCGAAAAACGCTACCTAACTATAAAACTACCCACACTAATAAAAATCTACCCGACGCTCGTACACATGCAAAAAACGTTAACTAGTGCCCCCCGCCGCCTGCCCCCCACTCCGGGTGCCCCCCAGACCCCCCTAGCTGGCGGGGGGTGGGCCCTCATATCCTTGCAGAAATTTTGTTTACTTCTCTCTCGGCAAGGAACCGGGTATCCGGGATGGAGGAAGCGTTTGAAATAGGAACGCGGCGGGATTGGTATTGCGTTCGCAATTTGAATTTTTTATTTTTTTATAGATCTCAGTTTGTAGTCTAATGAGTTTGTATTACTGATTTATTATTATCTTAATACCTTTGACTATTGATTTCGCATTACTATGTAAACGTACAGTAAGGGCGGGCGAATGTGTCTCGCGGCATTGAGAGCATAATCGTTTTTTTTTTTTGTGTGAGATCTTATGTTAAACTTTTGCGTACTTCGTGTTATTTATAGCCAAATATAACTATGAAAAAAATATATATCTATTAATATAGCGTAGATAAGATCTGTCTGTCTTTTTTGTTAAACACACAAGCCTAAATTAGAGTACTTACATAATGTTATTTTATTCATAGGTTTAAATACACGTTTTGATTAAACTCGCTTAAATGGTCTTTCTTTTCTCATAACGTTTAGATTTAATTTTTAATTTAAAATGATAATTATTACCAAGTTATTTTCTAAGCAGGTAGTGACAACACAAGCATTACTATTATTCTATCGCAACCCTGCGTCGGTCGATGTTGGCAACCTTCAAATATGCTTAATTGCTTAAATGTTAGTGCCACGATTTACTTTTCATTTTATCCACCATTCTATCATGTTTAATCGTTTTAAGAAAAGCGGAGGAGGAACTATGAAATACTCCAATCTCAAGTCATCAATATTAAACCAAAAATAACTGTCAATTTCTCCTGCGACCGTTCCAGAAGGCGTGATATGAAAACTCGTGCTCGGAGCGGCGCGCTCAATCCAAACTTGAATTTAAACGTGGAACACCGCCCCAAGTTTCCGAATTTGAAAATTAAACCGACTTGGCGCGAATTAAATACAATATGGCGGCCGAGACGGGCCGCAGCCGGCGCTCGCTGCACTCGAAAAACGCTTAATATTAACTGCATTACTATTATAATAAAAGTAATGTTAATTGAATTTAAGAGTTTTTTTTATAAGGTTACTTTTTGTTTGACGTAGAATGGTAGATGTATCTTTTTAATATCGAAGGCAGGGTAATGATGAGGTAATTTAACAAATAAATCAATGTAATAGATAAGTTCTCTCCTACATGGAATATCACCGCTAATTAATTCGATGGGCTCTGATCAATAAATTGCAAATAAAAAAACTTATTTATGGCAAAATCCCAGAGACATATCAAGCATTTTATATTTAGTATTTCAAGAAGTAATATCTAAATCAATTTACTTTATGATATTCACTCATACTTCAATATCGAATACATATTTGAAGAATCTCGTTATATACTTTCTTAATAAATATAAAGAAATAGAATACAAGCCTGCATACCCCAAACTCCTTCGCCTATACCAATAAAACATTCAAAACAGCCGCCATTTTAATTAAGAAACACAATAAGAGAACTGGCAGTTACTCGCAAGACGTAAATAAAGATATTCCTTGAAAGTGCGAAATTAAAGCGGTCGGCATCGCGCACCTGCGACAAAGAGAAATTTTCATCTTACAACTTACTTGTAATTAACAAAATACATTCAGAACTTGTAACTGGATTTAAATAGTCGACAACGCGGGCTGGTCGACTGTCGATAGCGATTTGAATTGTATTCGAATTGCGTTCTGATTTTGAAAATGTTTGTTATAGAGAAGAGAGTAATAAGCAATATTTTTTTTGAACTTTGTTTTTTATGTAGAGATTATTATGATTGCCTTTTAGTGTATTTATTTAAAGGGGAGGGTCAGTTCAACATCGAAGTATCGTAAGAAAAACTATAATAAATATTGTTCTTTAAATGTTACATTTTTTAACTTCCCGGCTTCTCGATTGCTATACAGCTTTCGTTGTCCGTGATAAAATCCGTAAATACATTGCGTGAATCTAAGAAACCATTATTGTTCTTTACATAATCATTTTGGATCAGAAATTATTGTGGATGCATTTGTATAGCTAATGTCCATGGTCAATCTTGTTTGTTTGAAATCAGGTATATGCAGGGACCCGAAACGCGACGTTCTTAGATGTGTCGTTATGACGGGTTTTATATTAGTTTATATGGAGGTTGCTATTCAGCAAGAAACGAATATTCTACGATGAATAAAGCGTTGGGTCTTTCCACCAGCTAAAAATAATAAGCTTGCGAATTGTGGGTGGCACACGTGGCATTTCTACCAATCACTTTGGATATACAAACGTGAATTACTGTCGAAATTATATTATTTTAAAACCAAAATCAATTACTCCTTACAATCGACACCAGCACCCATCCTTGTCCCCGCACTAGCCTCCATACAAAGAGACACTAAGAAATTATGTATTCCCCTTTAGCGTAGTTTCGGCTCAACTTTATTGAATTTGTTCGCTCCGCCCGCGCCGGTACGTCGTGGATGCAGCACTTTTGTCAGGTGTTCGTGATCCGAATGCCACGTCTGCCGCTAATTTCGTTCGTTACCGACCGTTGTAACTTTCGTCTCGCCGCCATCTTGCCTTCTCCACGTTCCACTTTTGAATTTCAATTTCGCGTTTGTCTGCGGATTGTGTTTGATTTTTGAATTTGGAATTGCGAGTTCTTTGTTTTGTTTGAATTTGAAACAGTTTGAAGAACCATGGATTTGGACCATGTGTTGTAATGGGTTTTAATGAATTAATGCTATTTTAATTTTCCTTCCTTAAGTCCACACAATCATACACGTCTCTCTTCTCTTTAATTTTTATATTTCTATCAAACCACCAAAGCACAGTGAGTTTCATACGAACACTAACACACCTTTAATTGGCAAAGAAAACAAAAAATAAAATAAGGGTCTTTTTCGTAAAACGGTGCATATTATCACCATGTTATGAAAGTACCAGGCCAGAAACATAGATGGAAATACTGCGGATCATAGCTCACTAGTCCGTTGCGTCTTCAACGTTCAGACCTTAAAACGTTGCAAAGTTTATGACATGAATAAATTTTATTCTGTACGTTCATAGTACGCTAGTAGTGGACAGGGATGCTATATAGGGTTGATAACAAATAATTGCCCACTTAAGCATACAAGTCCATAGTTGTAATACACTTGTAATACAATGAATTATGTTACAAAATATTGAGGTTATGTTATTTATTGCTCCCCTTATCGGCAACTATTTAGCAGTTATATTAATATCCGACAATTGTGTTTCCACTTCATTTGTTCGGCAATGGGTTGTTTGTCATTGTAATTGCTCTTTTTGAGGGGAGCGTAAAGTAGCGTAGCTTCGATGTCTATAGTAATTTCTAAATAATTCATACATCATGTTTAGTGTTCTGATATTTTTCTTCTAGTTTTTTTTTATTGAGATGTATGGCGTGACGAGCATACCATTCGCCTGATGGTAAGCGATACGGCCGCTCATGGACAGTAGCAAAACCAAACAACACTATGAATTAAAAAGCAATGCTTGGCATTCCACTGCGCTCGCCATCCTGAGACATACGACGTTACGTCTCATTATAAATAAATAAATACACCGAACAGTCACATACATAGTCCTGACCCCACACTAAGAACAAGTCTTGTGTCGCAGGTATCACAACTACGAGAGACTTTTTGGTCTCACAAACACCCAGACCCGAAACAAATGCCTATAGATCACAGAAACATTTGTGTCGATGTGATTGAATCCGCACCCTCTCACAGCCGGCGGCTAACCAACTGCGCCATGGAGGCTGGCTGTTATGTCCAGTAGTTACTCTGGCTACAATGTTCTTCAAACTGGAATATAACAGTGCATTTACACTGCTGTTTGGCGGAAGAAATAGACATTGCGGTGGTACCTACCCAGTCAGTTTCTCACATAATATGAGAGACCTGTCGCCAGTAAAGTCTTCTAATATCAAATATAAAGTGTCCGAAAAACACTCACAGATGAAACGCAACAACAAACCTCTGACTCTTATGTTGGTTTTCACGTCTTTGCCCGGTAGTTGACAGTTTTGTAAGAGTATAGTGCTTTCCGCGAATTATATGTAAGGATAATATACAATAGCGGACCGTATTTTATGTGCTTTTTTAAATACTTACAGAGTTTCTAATGTAGTTAAATAAAACCTCTTTACAGAACACAAATCTACCAACATGAGAATAAACGATTCCAAATTCAAATTTTATAAAACCAGCTACGCGTTTGAAAAACGAATGACGCAAAAAGCCGTCCGTTACAAAACTAGTTAATAAGTAAAAATTCCAGCAACTACAGTAATCCGGGAGCGTCGGGACCGCGGTCCTGCGAAAATATAAATTGGGATTCATATATTTGGACGGGGAGGGGGCGGCGAGGGTAGCGGGGGTGGTGGTGGCAAGTGTTTTGAAAAGTAGTTCCACCCTTAATTCCTTTAGTTTTAGAGCCTTTTTGGATGTTTTTGGCTCGTTTCAGTGCGGGCTTATTTTATAAGGGTCGATGTTTGGTTAGGCGGACCTTTTTTGCCCGTCCGGTAGTTTTAGTTTTCGGTTGTAAAATTGCGAGAATTACGTTCGGCGGGAGTTCTCCGCTGGCCGTTTGTTTATCGGATTCTGTTCGGATTTTATATAGTTTCGTACGTTAATGCCGTTTTGTTTTGTGCTTGTTCTGTTCGCGCGGGAGTTGTTAAGAATTGTTGTCGGTTCATATTAAAAGTAACTGCATTTGTTGTAGCGCTTGTAGTGTTAATATGGGTATGCGAATAATATAGTCTTGGGAATTAAATTATACTACTTCCAGGATATATCTAATTACTTAGGTATGATTAGAAAACGAGATGCTACTGTTTTGATGACATTTACTTTTTTTTCTTTAAAGCGTTTAGACGTACGTTACGATCAAATGAAAACAGTCGTGAAAACCGGTAATTAATTTGAAAATTTCCGATTTCCTTTAATTACCTACTTTTATAACCAGTTCACGTTTGTATTCATAAATGAGGGCATTTCATGTTCTCACTTACCCACAATATTGCTCCTATTTAGCGCAGTTTTGTGGTCTCTGGACTAAAAGTAATGGGGATAAATCTTATTAGGAGCAAATATTATTTTTAAAAATCTATAAAATCATTTGCCATACATTTATTTCTATCAAGACTCTTACGATTATAGCTGCCAATAGAACATCATATTAAAATAATTACTTAAATGATATACTCCACAAAGCAAAATTATTAAATTTTATCACGCGATTTAACGTAATATTTTATCAAAATTTCACTTTAGTAATATGAAAGGCCTTGGGTTGTCGATACGTCGTGTACAAGGTTATTTCATGAGATAACTGAATAAACAACACATAGCCTTGGTAACGCACGTGGGAGGTTATATCGAATTAGTAAGGAAAATGTACCGGTTTCATAAATCTACGTAGAGGAGAATTGTATAGGCCGTGGTTTTTCGGTAATACCAACATTCAAAAATTGGAGTATTCCAAATTTAAAATAACGTTTTTTTGTTTAATACATTTAAAATGACAGTAAGTCACGTATAGTAAAACAAAAACCATTGAGCGCTGCTAAAAAATGTTAGATAATTGACAAATTACCCATGGAGAAGATTATGTTGAGTGTAATAAAGTATAGTATTTTTGAGTGCAGCTTTTAGAGATTGGATCCAATGTAATAACGCAATTGACATGAACATAATGTTTCTTTGCTAGTCTGTACGAGATATTTCACATTCATTTACTATGTATAGACTGCTTATTTCAATGTAAACGGAAGAATTCTCAGCATAAATTAATTAAACCAGCCTCAGAATGAAGTTGAAAAATTGATTAAAGCTCCGCCGACCGCGCGAACTGCTTGGGGGAGGGGGGTTAGTTCCACCTCCGCGGAAACGTCAAAGTTTCGCGAGGGGTCCGGGAGGGGCCGGGGCGGGAGCGACCAGCCGAGCGGGCAAAAATGAACCGCTTGCATTCTGAAGACGGATCTGTGCAACTTTAAATTTGGAATGGCGACCGGCTTCTTTCCGCCGTAAGCAGTCACGTTTGAATTACGAATTGATTTTGATAATGGAATATAATTTTTGTACATAGATCTTATATGTGTAGAATGCTAAGAAAATAATACCTATATAGATTATGGCATTGACATCTCCGACTACGTAGGATTTTACCAATTTTTTTAAGCAAAGGCATTTTAAAAATAAATTATTATTCATGGCCGTTTACCCTACTTATCTTATTGACTTATTTTCTATTTAATCGTTTTAATCTTCTAAAAGGAGAAATCTTACATCACAGTTGATGACGTCGCTCGTTAATAACCGAGCACATACAATTACGATATCGTATCGTTGCTCTTGAGAAACACGAGAACAAATTGCGACAGCTCAATCATTCATTATCTTGCGTTCTCGGTATTAATAAAAATATGTCTGTTATTGATATTGTATAAATGTCATCTTTAACCAAATGAAGTGGATTGCTGGAAAATGCCTCCCCTATGATATGTTTTACTCATTATTTGAAAAAAGAAGACAAAAACGTTTTGTAATTCAAAGCGTAGACATTGACCATAGAATGTGAATTTCTTAGAAACTGTCCAAGTATATCTTGAAGTGGTAGTGTCGGCCTATCTATGTACTTAGTGTAGTCGTATAAATGAATCAATCAAGAATAATTATAAGTTCTTTCTTTTTTTATAGTAAAAACGGAATAACTTTTAATTTATCAACTGAAGTACCTCAAATTATAAAAAAACCGGTTATGTTAAAAATCCGCTTTATTGCTTTCACAATTTCTTGCTGCTTTTTACCTGCATTTGCTACTCTCTAATAATTGTTTTAAATACGGCCATTTAGAATGATCCAAATTCAAATTTAAAAATGTTAAATTCGAAACATAAAGTTGAAATCGTATATACAAATGATACTGGCTGCTTGTAATCCGAACACCATCTTGTAGTGTTCCAAATTCAAATGAGCGTGGCATCTGCATAATATCGTCACACGGCTTGTTGGAGTTCGTCTCGTGTGAGGGTTGACGAGTCACGTGCAATTGTTCGGATTTTATTAAAAAACTGTTTCAATGTTGGCAGTATTGGGTGGATTTATTGGAAAGGAGAAATGTTTGCTTGTTGGTGGAATTTGGTGGCGTAATTTGAAATGGTTATTTTAAATTTGATTGTATTTGTCATAATCAATAGTTATAATAATAATAATAATAATCATTTTATTTCGGATAACAAGAAGATCCATATTGGGTTAGTAACATTTAAGCTTAGAAATAGTGTTAGTAATAAATTATACGTAGAATACCTGGAGACACTACAATGCCAACCTAACGCTAGATTATTTGACTGTATGTATGTGTATCCATCGAGCTAGCATTGTCGAGTCCCATCTATTCGTCAACGTACGCAGGATGCTGTTGGGGCTGCCACGCACTCGACGAAGTATAGACGCGCAGCGTTTACGCATGATGGCAGCAAATCCATCCGTATGTGCTTCCGCAAACATGGCGGAGGCACTACAGCAACGAGGCAACCCCATCAACAACCTGAATGCGTTGTTGTATTGCACGCGCAGGTCATTATATGCCCGCTGCGTATATCTAACCCACAAGCTACACGTTATAGTATGTTCCGCACAATTGTCTCACAAAATTAACAAATATCTTAAGAGAGACAAATTGATTGTGTTGTCAATATTGCAAGACTACTGGCCGCACGTTTAATTTTGATTGTCTTATTTACACCACCGCAAACAGATTCTACTTCACAGATGAATAGGAAGGCGTCATGCTCTGTTTGAATTTAATGAATAATTCCTATAGTCACACACATTATTTTAATTAATATATTTTAATGTATATTTTAATACGAGTCTTGCGCCAAAGGTGTCAGTTATTCATTACCTAGCAACTACAAAACAAATACATATTTGAGAATCAGACAAACATTTGTCCGCCACAGCATTCCTTTAGTTCCACAAATGGCGTCTATTATTTCAACATTAGCCCATAAAACACATACTTTAAAAAGCGTAGGTGTGACCTAGATAATTTAAAAGCTCGCGGTATATAGTGTAAGTGGCGTCGAGCGAGACGGCGCGGTGAAACTCTTGAAACAAAGGAAGGTAATTGAAAATTCTATCAAAACTTGCGTCGAACGAAGCCAACGACGCTCGCTCGCCCGACACTGGCGAGAGCGTAGGGACGGGCGGTATATCGCTTTCTGAATATATCTGGAAGGTCGAGTTATTGGTGTAGAGGTAGGGTCTATGGGCTGTGAACTGTGAGGCTCTGGGTTATGTAACCCACTTTGTGTGATATTGGTAAGAGAAACCCGTGTCTCAATGGTTATCTTTTGCATACGACCGCTATCTTTTGCATCTTATCTTTGTCCGCTATCGTTATCTTTCGGATATGCAAAGGATGAGCCTGAAAATTGACGTATGTATTTGAGAGAAAGCTCAAAAAATAAAAAAAAACAATAGCAATGCATATTTTACTTCATCTGAATTTTTAGTGAGACAGTGGCGCCACCCAAGGCTCCTACAGCCCAGCCTCTTTCTACAATAACAATGTGGCTCTACTATTTAATAAATTAAACTGATTGAACCAGCAGGTACGCTTGGAGGTGTTTAAGAAGGTTTAGTCGAAATTCCGCAACAGTTTCTATGAGCTTCTAGCTGGGTGAACCAGAAGATATCGACACACTCCTATTGCGTAGAAGCAGAGAGAGAAAATAACCGATTAACTTTTTTAAAGCTACTTTTAACATAAGTTGGTATGGAAATGTTTCAAATGGGTTACGCCGAGGGTGTCTCTGCTTAATGATTAAAGTGAATAATGGTTTGATACCAAACAGATAAATAAATTAAAAGTCCTAGATGACGTTCGCAGCACTAGTGGTGCGCCGAATGAAACGGCTCGAAGTTAAGCCCCGTCTTGCCTCTTGTTTGACAATCATAAGTTGATGGCTCCATTATTTTGCCTGCGTCTTATTCCAAGTTTGAATTCCGAACGTTGGATATGGTAATTTCGCGTAGTGGTTGAATATTTCGAATTTGGAACTTGGAATTCGAAATTTGAATTTGGAAAATGCAGTCGCGTCGGCGTCTATGGCTGACGATTTTGTTTTTATTTTACAGTCTTGATAAAGGTGTTTTAGCCCTCATGGTTAAAGCAGATTTTAAGTTTCTAAAATATAATTATCAATAGAATTTGTAAGGAAAAGTAAAATCTATTGTGTTCTGGCAGTATCCTCAATGAAATAAAGGGAAATGCAAAGTTAAAAAACAAGTTAACAGATTCTTAAAATTATGTTACTGATTGTGAAAAAACATGTTCTAACATTTCTCATGTTTATACCTACAGAACTTTTCTTGCACGATCATTTTTATACATATCTATAATGCCGGCGCCGCGCGGGTGGGGTGCGTTCATAACATAACATATCTCAAGCAGCGCCACAACCGTTTGCCGCGACCTGGAGCTAATTTAAATTTCTATTAAAACTTGCCGCCCGCGCCCGTGCACTGTCAAAGGCAATCACAATGTTTTATGTACACAATAATATATGTATCTTTCTATATCAACTGCCGCAGCGCGCCGGAGGCTGTTCCATTTTTAAATAGAAAAACGCTCGTGGTTTGTCTATGGTTGCTGTTTAATTATATTCCATTTTCAAATTGACTTAAGTGAACTCTATTTTGTTGCTATTTAAAAAAATATAAATGATGTGATTTTAACGACTAATCTTGATCGTAGTCTTTAATCTTTATATATAATCTTTCTAGACTGTGAACTGTGTATTTTTGCCCAGATATCAATAAAAGATATCCCAGAAGTGTGAAAAAGACAAAACGAACATGTGGCAGTAATGGTCTGCGTGTTTACCACATAAGCACTTTTTTTTAAAGTGGTTTTACTATTGATCTTTTGGCCGCAATTTTATTATATAAATTATACATATTTAAATCACGCTATATAAGATGTATATATTATATTCTACAGTTATCCTAAAAGTAAGGACGCTGTATAATTGAGCGATGTCACGAAGCTAGCTGGCCGTATTAAATTATTTAGTGTTTAAACGAAGTCTAGGCACACGGCCATACTAGGTCAGCCGGTTTATAAAAACATTATGACCTGGATTTTTAAATGAGGTGATATTAACCAGCTAGCCAACTACTTTACATATCAGTAATTTATGTAACGTTTCATTCTACTTATCTTTCATCATAACATTTTTTTTATTGCAACGAATGGCGAGACGAGCTTGCCATTCGCCTGATGGTAAGCGATACGACCGCTCATGGACAGTAGCAAAACCAAACAACACCATGAATCACAAGGCAATTATGCTTGGAATTCCACTGCGCTCGCCATCCTGAGACATAAGATGTTAAGTCTCAATAAGTCCAGTAGTTACATTCAAATTCTACATAATTATGATACTTTTAACAACAGGTTCAAAGACAAGCATTGGTTATTAGGAAGACTGTGGTCGAAAATAATGTTGCAGAATTTCTAAGGTAAGTTGTGGAAATCTTTGGGGGCAGTTTATATTCAGCTGTCGAATTCTTACTAAGGGCAAAAATGAGCCCCCTGTCAGTCGCTTTCGATAGATTTTTTTTTCCAAGGACTATAATTTGCGCTTATTCACTTCATAGAAGTGTGATTCTTTATTCGAATCAAGTCAGTCCCATTTATAAGACATATTTACACGCGTTTTTGGAAGCATAATTGTTAGTATCGATATGTAAACTTATTGTTAGCTGTTACTATAATTGTGTCATTCCTTCTTCGTCAAAAAATAAAAAGTTTGTGGCGAATATCTAACGTGTTTTAATAATAATGATGATTTTGATAATAACTGGCAACACTAAAGATCATCTCTGACAAAATTGTTTTCTCTTAGATTTTTATTATTTAACGAAATATTTACAGTTTGAATCAATTATTGGACCCAATTATCTAATTTTTATAACAATATAATGTTTTACCGAAGCCACAGTTCTGAATAGAATAAATAAACACCATGAATAAAGGACAACAATTTCTGACAATGTCACACGTCAAAAAAAAATTATAATTTACAATATTACGCCGATGAGATGATCAGGACAACCAGACAACGAAACGCACGCATAAGATCACCCAGCTCGTCGAGCTCCGCGTCGTGGGCGTCAGCTTCGGACGTGTTCGAAGTGACGCCGAACATTGACGCGTCGAGCCAGCGCGACGAGCTTCAGTCGTCCCCGCCGCCACTGAGACCTGCGCGACGAAGAGGACGACCCCCTCCAGCGGTGGGCTTGGGACCAGTGGGACAGAGTGTCCCATCTACGGTCCCCGCTACCGGTGGAGTAGTGCGCCGCATGAGATGGACTCAACAAATCAATGAAAATGTCATGCGGGACTACTTTGGGGCGACAAAGGGAGGAACACACCTTACTGCGTTTCGTGCTCAAATGCTGTCTGTGTTTCAGGTTCTGGAGCCAACGATCAATGTATCATCCCAGCGGCTATCGGATCAAGTGCGGTTTATTCAACGACGTAAGTTGTTGGATGATGAAGTACTTGAGCGGCTGCGTACAGAAGCATGTGTTGTTCTAGATGTTGTTACGCCTACTACCCAGCGAGCAGCAGATTTACCACCTAGTCCTGCTGCTGACATTGAGGTGGTGGACAATTTAGACAACACTGTAAGTCCCCATGAGGAACAGCGATTGAGAAGGACTTTGGAGAGTGCGATTTTGGAATATAAATCCATACCAGCGTCCTGTAGACCGCGGGTGCCGCGTCTGCCTACGCATAGGCGAAATTTGGCGCTGATGGGAGCATTGGACTCCATTTTGGCTACGTATATGGAGTCCAGTCGGGACCTCGTTGATACGCATTCGATCCTTTACTGTGCGGCCGTCGCGGCATGTCGAGTGGCCAATGTAAAATTTCCAAATAATTTTACAACCACTCGAGATGCTACGACTGTGCCTGCCTGGCAGCGTAGGATCGAGGACCGTATCAACTGGGCCCGAACTCTCATCGGCAAACTAACTGCTTTCCAAAATGGAAATAATAGACCAAGGGTTATGCGTTTTGTGACCCAGGCCTTTTCTGGGACTAATATAAGTTCTCGAGACTATGGGCTCTGGGTCACAGAACGCATAGATTATTATAAACAGAAAATATATGCGTGGGCAAATCGCATCCGTCGGTGTAGGAGGCGGTGGGATCGATTCCAACAGAATCGTACTTTCCAAAGTGACCAAAAGAGGGTGTATAGATGTTGGGATCGTTCTCCACAAAGTGTGGTAGATGGGCGACTGCCCAGTGGTCATGACATGCGTAGTTATTGGGAAAATATCTGGTCGTCGTCTGTCTCCCACACTGAAGCCGACTGGTTTGGTGTTGTTGAGCGAGCTTGTGAATTTATTCCTACCATGGAAGCCATTTCAATCACGCCAGAAGATGTTCTCATTGCGATCCGTCCGGCACAAAATTGGAAGTCCCCTGGCCCGGACGGCTTGCATAATTTCTGGTTGAAATGGTTTCCAAGTTCACATGTTCGTTTGGCAGCACAATTCCAGGATGCGCTTGATGGAGGTTCGCTTCCAGCATTTATGACTACAGGTGTCACTCACCTCCTCTACAAATCTGGTAGTACCACGGACCCAAAAAACTATAGACCAATCACATGCCTTCCCACCATTTATAAACTTTTCACATCCATATTAAGAGCAAAAATTTCAGACCATTTTATCTCAAATAATATTCTTTTTTCTGGTCAAACTGGATGCAAGAGTGGGTCACGTGGTACTAAAGAACTCCTTCTCATTGTCATGACCATTTGCCAACAGGCTCGTCACAATCGTAGGAATTTATCGGCTGCCTGGATTGATTATAAAAAGGCCTTTGATTCGGTGCCCCATACTTGGCTCAGGAGGGTGTTGAGTTTGTACAAAATTGATACAAAGGAGATCGGTCGATTTGGTCCAACTGTGGACAAGAAATTCATTACTACCAAAAAATTTGGCGTATTTTTTTAGATTTATTTCTCTATTTACTTTTATCCTACACCATTGGAATTAGATTTACAAAAAAATGAGGATATCATGAAATATTTCTACCATTTTTGTATTTGTCACCAACATTAATAGAGTTGACATCTGTCACGAGACTATTATCTGTCAAATTGTATTGTTTATTTCGTCGTGTACTAATGTGTATTTAAAATTGAATTAATTTGAAAATCATATAATTTCGTTTTGTGGCTGGGTGTTGTGTTTATTCTTTACGGCGTCCCTTGCAGTCAATTGCTTACCTCGATTCAACAATACTTTAGCATATAAATAAGTTAAAATATTTATAATCGTCATGTAAGCAAAAACTACGGGAAATAATTGATGCGCGCCTGAAGCCAACAACTACGAGACACCGATCGTAAAGGCGCAAAGGCTTACATGATCTGTAATGTCTGAATGGATTCATCCTCAATCATTGTTTTATTTTTTCATTATTGTGTACGGTAGCTTCAGATATTTTTTAAACTAGCGCATGACAAAGTGACTAACTACATACAATAAACCTGATATCAAAATAATATAAGTACTTTTAAATATTCAAATGTGTTTTTCTGTCTTCCTTGATAAGCTTACGCACTTTATAATAATGTATATTCATACTCATCCCAAACTTAAAATATAAGCCAACTATGACTACGTATTCAGATAGCAGAAAATGGTAGATTTTGTAAAACTTTAAGAGGATAAATCTTAAAAACCCCGTATCCTAGCTCAAGAAGACTATGTTATATTTGAAGGATAAAAAATCCTTATTATTTAATTCTATGTCTCATTTGTCTCCACCATGTTTCCACTACTAGGCCCAATATTCATAGGAAAACGACCGATCTCCTTTATGCACCTTTCTTGGGTCTTGTATGGGGCAGTGGACCACTGTCCTCAGATATCCAGGTGGTACGGTTCTTCCTGATTGTGATGAGCCGATTAGAATCAAGCGGGGAATATTCCAGGGTGACAGTCTGAGTCCACTGTGGTTCTGCATGGCCCTGAATCCTCTCAGCACTCTGTTGTTGGATTCGGGGTTAGGCTACTGTCTACGGAGAGGGTTTGAGCCTATTTCTCACTTACTTTACATGGATGATCTCAAATTATTTGCATCAAAACAATCTGAATTGATTGAGTTGTTAAAAATAACTGAAAAATTTAGCAACTCAATCAATATGGAGTTTGGTGTAGATAAATGTGCGTTTATCCATGTCAAGCGAGGGAAAGTTGCAGTCTCTGATGATATACAAGTATCAGAGACTGTAAGACTCAGATCTCTCTCTGAGACGGAAACTTACAAATATCTGGGTATGTCAGAGTCACTAGGTATTTTGAGTGCAGACGTAAAACAGTCGTTGAAGGAACGTTTCTTTAGCCGCCTGACAAAAGTACTTAATAGTTTTTTGTCAGGTGGAAACAAGATTCGCGCCTTTAACGGTTGGGTTATGCCTGTACTTATGTACTCTTTTGGCATACTCAGATGGACTCAGACCGAATTGGACGCCCTGGATCGTAAGGTCTAACTGCACATCGTATGCATCATCCACGTTCGTCAGTGATGAGATTGTACATCCCGCGGAGATGCGGAGGCCGAGGCATTCTTAATGCTAAGGTCCTGCATAATCGCGAGGTGTGCAATCTCAGGGATTATTTCCTTCACAGTGACGTGGGTATGCATAGGGCTGTAGTCTCGGTAGATAAAGGACTTACCCCGCTTTCATTGGCAAATGAGAACTGGCGGAAACCTCTGGTGATGAGCGTGAGGGATCGCGAGGAAATATGGAAGAGCAAAGAGCTGCATGGTCGGTTCTATCGGGCCCTCCACGGGCCTGATGTGGACCGTCCTGCGTCTGTATCTTGGCTACGTTTCGGTAACCTCTTCGGGGAAACTGAGGGTTTTATCTTTGCAATTATGGACGAAGTTATTAAGACGAACAACTATAGGAAATACATCCTGAAGGACGGTACGGTCGACATTTGTCGAGCATGCCACCATCCTGGCGAGTCAATCAGGCATGTTATCTCCGGTTGTTCGTATCTTGCTAACGGCGAGTACTTGCATAGACACAACCTAGTAGCCAAGATCATACATCAGCAAATTGCTCTTCGGTATAAACTTGTGACTCCTGAAGTGCCATATTACCAGTATGTTCCCCAACCAGTTCTTGAAAATGGTCATGCTACGCTGTACTGGGATCGGTCTGTTATTACAGACAGGACTATTGTTGCCAATAAGCCTGATATTGTGATAATAGATCGATGTGCGCGCCGGGCTATACTTGTTGACGTTACCGTTCCGCATGACGATAACCTTGTAAAAGCCGAAAAAGACAAATTGTCTAAATATTCAGATTTGGCACACGAGGTTACCGACATGTGGGATGTGGACTCAACAATTATTGTCCCGATTGTCGTTTCTGCTCATGGGTTGATAGCAAAGAGCCTCGACCAACATCTACAGAGGCTCTCAATTGGTCGTTGGGTCAAGAGCCAGATCCAAAAGGCAGTGTTGCTGGACACGGCTCGCATAGTGAGGAGGTTCCTCACTTTGGATCCCTAACCACCGGTGGCTTGGGTCTTGAGCCTCGCCACCGAAGGGTTATATGTATTTTTTATATTTTTATATGTATATTGTTTTTTTTTAATATATGTATATAAAAATGTAAAAAATGAAAAGTACAAAATAAAGAGAATAATAATGATGATTTCATGGACATGCGATTGTTGCGACAGTGCAATACAAGACACCACAAGCCCCGGTGGCGTAGTTGTATTACGGTACGGTTACAAAGCTGAGGTCTCGGGTTCGAGTCCCGGGTCGGGCAAAGTGAAATTGAATTTTTCAATTCACTATCAGTCCGCAGTCAGGAATTAGTGCCCGATATGGTGATAGGCTCGCCCCCTATCACATCGTGGGACGGAACATCTAGGCGAAATGTGGGTGTCCTGGTGGCGCCTCTGCCTACCCCTTCGGGTATAAAGGCGTGAGTTTATGTATGTATGTATGTGTAAGACACCACATGCGATTGCTCGCCTCAAGTCAATCACCCATCAGAACACATTAACAAACTTTTTGCAAGGCAAATTGGTTTTGGAGACTCAAATAGTAAATTGAATTTTGTCAAACTCAAAGTGTATCGAGCGTCTCGCGACTCGACTTTAAATTCAGTTTTAATGAGTTTTCTTAAAGCAAACACTTGGTCTTGAGTGCAAACCCTAAGAATATATTATGTACACTGTTATCTTAATTGATAATTTGTTTATTAAATACGTTAATTTACCTCTGAAGTTTATGTTTTTAATTATTTTTTTTCTGAAATACAATTGAACCATTGTCACTCTTTGTTTAATAAACTCTATGCTGTCTTCTTGAGTCCTTTAGTATATTTTTTTAACACTTTTTAGTTTTGTGGCAGCTAACTTGAGTACAAAGCGTATAAATGGCATGAAAAAGAACGCAGGATTAACTAGGGAATGAACTAGAACTCCAGGTGGACCGACGACCTGGTCCACGTGGCGGGGAGGAGCTGGATGAGGACTGCCCAGGACAGAACAACCTTGCGTGAATTGGAAGAGGCCTACACCCAGCATTGGGTGGATACATAGGCTGAAGAAGAAGAAGAAGAACTAGTCACCTGCTTTTAAGATTATGTCTAATATTAATCACACAAAATCTTTCTGGAATGTCGAAAAAAACAGTTTACAGTTTTGTTTCTATTTATTTCTTTCCTTGTAACGCTACCTAACTTAAAACGCTAGTTTATGATACGAATATATGTAAACTGAAACCAATAGTAGGAATATGTGGTAGATAGAAGAAAAACACACAAATTAATAACTAGGTATTAATATTAATTATTGAAGTTTAACAACGTAACATTTTCTAAATATAACGCTATACTGAGCTAAGTTAAAATACATATCGATACCGCCTTTTACAAGATCATATTATCTAACCTTCAACTGAAGAAAAAGAGTAGGCCCTTACAGACAAAATTTAATTACACATAATTATATTACAGCTATTGTACCTTTCTAACAACAAAGCACCATCGCAACTTCATTAAAATACGCCTAATATTAATTATTTACTATTTAATAAATAATGTTACGGGTTAATAAAACGAATAACGCCAACATAAATCCACCCGTATCCCTCCACAAGACATCGCGTTTACCCCTACTTTCGCACTTATATCTCGAGCGGGTACAACGTACCCCATCCGGTAACTTTTCACCCCACCAAGACGCGGAATATTTACATAAATTTACAAATTTCGCTTTACGAAATAAAATAGTGCAGGGTTGCCGAGAGCATAGGAATTTTATAAAATTAGAAAAGGGTTATATAAGAATGACGTCATATACGTGTTTGGTATCCTGTGGCATTTTAAACTGATATTAAAACTGAAGTCTTAAAGGGGTTTAAAAGTTGTTGCAGTAAAAATAAAAAGTGTATTATTGGGGTAAAATATATATTTAAAGTTTCGTATTTTATGGTAATGGAATTTAAATTTTTTATAAATATTTAGTCAGATGAATAACATTATGAAACGCATATTTGTGGGTATGGTTTCCGCAGTCAGTTACCCCAAGTACTCACGAGAACCGGAAACCACAACAAGGGGGAGAAAAATTTACATTCATATCACAAATTGAATCCGTTTAATGCGAGAATACTTGTATAGAATTATTTTTCTTTCCAAATAGAATATCATTTTACTGAACTATAAATAGTTCATATCAATATTCTTAAAGATGCAAAGATAATTTTTATCTATAAATTCTGTAACACGTCCCCATATTTAATAGCAGCCCTATCGGCAACATAGTTGGAGCGCGCCCGCCTCCTCCCCCTCAACTACGCGAGGGGGGGTTAGGAGTGGGGGGGGGGGGTGCGTGCCGTTTTTCATGTTTAATTTTAACTTCGCAAAACTGGCGTTTTAATAAACGCCCCAACCGTCTTCACGTCCTGAATTTTATGCTCCGCTAGCAACCTTTTGGCGTTACCAAATGAGAATTTCGCTTTAATGTCACGCTGGAGACGCTGTGTGAAGTTTTATTGTGTATAAATTAGTTTTTGTGGCGTTTCGACGGCACTCGTTAAAAAATTATCTGTTTTTTGACGTGAGGTAAATTCGTACTCTATTATGTTATGTCGTAGTATAGTATTGAAGTGGTCGCAGTTAGAAGGTGTTACAATATTGTAAGTCTTATTTTATTGACATCTGTTGCATTATTCTATCTATGTTGTTTTTATCTTAACGAAATCTTCTTATGACATTTATGTATAACTAAACAGCTGAAGGCGTAATAGCAAAAGGTTTTTAGTTATTTGTATTATTTTCTTCTTCTATCACTAATACGAAATTTACGAAAACGTCTTCCAGCTATTATAGTATTGAATGATTGCAAAATTAGGGGTAAATATTGCTTATAATCTGCCACAATTTATATATGAAGTATGGGGTATACTATATTCTTTGTTATTTTTTTTATTGCATTGAATGAAAAGACGGGCATGCCATTCGCATGATAGTAAGCGATACGATCGCTCATGGACAGTAGAAAACCAAACTACACCATGAATTACAAATAATTGATTGGCACTCCACTGCGCTCGCTATCCTTAAGATGATAAGTCTCGATATGTCCAGTTGTATTTCAATACCGAATAAAGATGAGCGTCTTAACCTAGTTTTATGTAAGCTGTTACTGATTGTCAAGTAGGACGGCCAGGTCAATATAATCATACTAGGGCACTGCACGACATAGGTCTCCCATAATATCTAGACGCCTTGACGTAATCCTTAAAACCCGTCTGATACGGGATAGTCACCAGGTGTCTATTAGTCTGAACATTTTAATTGTACTTATATAGGGTCGAAAACCAGTTCCATTATTACCCCTTTTAAGTTAGTGTGACAACAAAAAGGTTCCTTCCAAAAAGTAATTTGTTTACGGCAAATTAAAAGCAGTTATTAAATTTCGCACACCAAAAGAAAATAAAACCGTATTCAGCCCAAATCTCAACATTTTAGAAGCTTTATACATTTAAGCAAGAATTTAAATATATAATTTTCATAAGCATTTTGCGTTTAAACGTTCTTATGTGCCACACTTGAGTCACAAAAATTTACGTCTCGACGTAAACATTAGATAAGACACGCCCCAAAAGGCGAACATAACAATTAAAATAACTAAATACAATAATACCATCGGCCTACGTTCCGAGCTAAGCCGGCTGCCGTAAAACAACCAACGGAATATTAAAACCGGTGGCACCACCAACGAACGCCATTAAAATGCGTAATTGCTGGATTAGAACACCCAAGATTCCTCTATTTGCCTCTCTGCCCTCCCGGACGAACTCAGAGTGCCACAGACGGCAGAAATCACGTATAATACGAGTATAAAACAACACAGTACACTGAAATTAAATGGGGTAAAATTCTACTCTATGGTCGTTTCAAGATGGCGCGCGTTCCTATTTTGAACTTTGATTCGTACACGACGTGCCTCACATACGTCATGAGCGGAGGTCTCAAGATTAGGCGATTTACGTCGGCTTTTTCGTATTTCGAACGCACGCGACTCGCGTTTGCGTTTTATGTTTCGCACGAGTAACGGAACGCGGTTCTGAATTTAAATGGAATTAAAGCCAGCTTTAATTCACGTGTGATTTAAATGTAGGACGTGGTTTCATTAATTGTGTATAAAGATGCGAGTAAAGGAACATGGAAGGAAACAAATGTGCAAATAATGATTTGTATTTGTATACCTCTTATTTGAGTACCACGAAGGTTTTGAAATTACGTTTTTAAGATAATATAAGCAATGGAATTTTCAACACTACGAGTGAAAATAATAGTTCAGTTAATTTAATCGTATAATGTTTTCGTCTGAAATAACATTCACAGCAGAGATTAAAACCAAATAAGAGAAAAAACGCTAACCATCTAAAACATTCATAAAAGGGATTGTAAAAACTTTTACGCCCCCTCCCGTCGCGGTGGCGTCGGGCTAACACCCCGCCACATCTATAAATCTATATGACGTCACTAAGAAAACGGCGCGCGACCGTCTTCGTATATCCGTCTTGTTCGTTCGCGCACTTTTTTCACAAATAGAAAGAGATAGCCGATGTCTTAGTACCAGAGAAGAGAGCGGCGCGTTTGTCGTCTCACCGCGCCTTACAATGGAGAAAAGACGATAGAAATTAAATAATACTTTGTCGTTTAAATTGAAAAGTGGGGTCGGTGGGGGGTTAGTTTGGAAAATTTCTAGGGGGGGTAAGAGGTAAAAAGGTATTGATTTTAGTCGGAGATTAGAAGCTTCGTCCTTTGTGGTGTTTCGCTTTATTTTGCGGTTGGGTAAGGTTCTGAGGGCTGAATAGTGGCGGATTAGAGAAGATGCCTCTGTGATAATGACCGTACTAATCTATGCACATTATGACACTGTTAAGACGCGGCCGGGTGTCTAACTTCTTTGGCAGTTTATTCATATAGGTGTTAGTGGTAGTACGTATCAATTGTTAAGCTTTTTTATACTATCGGAAACATTTGTGCAAATTTTAGTAACCTATTATTGAAAAATATATGAAAATGGCACGGGTCTCGTCTACAATCGAGAATACGATTGAGAGGGGTTAGGCCATATAGTCCACCACGCTGGCCTAGTGCGGGTTGGCAATGTACTTGTGAAATACTTAAACGTAAAAAAAAATGCTGCTTCTTACTATAGGGGCAGTATATTTTTAGAAAAATCTTTTGAAAAAGCGAATTGTGAATACGTCATATAGATATATTTATTACATTAAACTTTATAATATTTTTTTCATTGTTTCAGGTGTACAACATATACATCAGAAAATAAGATGGAAAATTTAATTTTCGTGTTGAGTGAATATTAATAAGAGGTTTTAGTGAGGCATTATTAATATGAATAAATAAAATCCATTAAATACTTTGTTGTTTTAATTTTTATTTCATAAGCTTATCTTTATCACAAACTAAATTTTATGATTTGCAAAAAAAGTAATATTGGGTGTATATCCTTTCAGTAATGAGTTCCAATTCTAGATCAACAAATCCATTTCGTGGGAGATTATCAATTCCAAAATATATTTAACTCGTGGTACGATTTTCCAAAAGAAGATAAAAAGAGAACCTACCCTAATTTAAATCCTAAATTATATAAAAAACAAAATAAACCTTTGTTTCATGCCAGACACGTCAGAGCAAAAACTTTTAAAAGCTGACAGCAACGTCAGTTATAGATTCGAATTGTCAGCACAGATAAACGCCAGCGAGTCTATTTAAAATCACTGGCAACCACGAAACAGCATTAAAAAGCTGAAACAAAATGAAATACGAATAAAAACAGCGCTACGTTATAAATTTTAATTTACGATAATATTCAAGCGCTACGAAATTCGTAGCGAATTTCGCCGCTACGGAGTTTGCGTAACTTTTTTATTTTACATCTCGTAGCAAAACAGAGCGCTGCAATTTCGTTATAGTTTTGTCTGAATTTTTTATTTGCTTGTAGTGAGTGAGGTTTTGGACGAATAAAGCTGATGGAAGTATGGGATATAATGAGTGTTATGTGACATAGATTGTCATAGAAAGTTGTATGCTATAGTGTTGTGTACATTTAAAACTAAATTATTGTTTAGTTTAGTACCGAAGGAAATAAGCAGGTGATATTTCAGTATTTCTATAGTTAATTGATTCGTTTTTAGTTTATAAAAAATTACTGTAGACCACTGTCAAGTTATGTCTTTTAATAATTGAAAGTAAGAAAAGATTTGAAAATATTTATTAGTTTTGCACCTACCATTACTCTGGCTGGTTCCAGGACGCGTTTACCGACTCGTGTGTTGTCATTTCGCCCAATTTTTGGCATGCTTCATTGGCCTTTGCTTTGGCCCTAAATTTTACCTTACATTATATTGTATCAGCCAATATACGTCCCGCTGCAGGGCACGGGCCTACTCTATAACTGAGAGTACGATTGAGAGTGGTTAGGCCATGTAGTAACATGTGACCATATGTTAATTTTACCTCGATAAATTCAAATAAATGGTGTGCAGTAAAGTAACTCTAAAAACTAACTCTCATCTGATTTTAAATATCAATTCCGAAAATAAATAATGAAAGTAAATATATTGTACTCTTTAAACACTTCAATATGATAGCCATCTGCTTAATGCTTATATAGCACATACTTCAGCACATAAGCACAAACACGACGGTAAACAAAGACAAAATCAACTCAATTAAAACTTACACATCGGAATTCATAATACAAAGCGAATTCCCACCCCATCGCATCTTACCTCTTTTATCTTAGCAGAAAACGCGAAGCCATTTTAATTATACTACGGAATGGCATAAAAGCAGTTTATCGCAAAGGGGGTCGACCCCCCAGGGTGGCCGGAAGGGGGCAAGAAACAGAGATTTTATAGCTCAGTACCGTCGCAACGCTTTTAATGGCTTATTTGCCCGGCCTTAGGGGTAGTTTCCACCCCCGGGCTTTTGTATTGCCAATTTTATTCCACCGAAGAATGATAACGGTATCGATAAGGGCTGTCTTTTGAAACTTGAACGTGATAGTTAGGGTAGGGGGTGGTTTATGTCTGATTTGTTGATAAAAAATATGTACACGTGTACCTAAAAAACTTATGCCTATTATAGTAAATAATATATGAGTAATTTTATAAAACTTGTCACACCCAGTTACCTATTTTGGTAAGGTTTTATAGCATTTTATTTCACTTCCATTAATATTTAACCTTATTGGTGCATCTAGTTTTAATAAGCCATGAAATATGCACAAAAAAAGAAATCAATAATTCCAAATACAAAACTAGTTTAAATTTTAAACGCACATTCAGACTAGCGTAGAGTAGGAGCGCGGTCTACTGGTTCTACATTCAAACGTCGAAGGGTTGGATCCGGTTCTTTTACCATAGACAAACTATATTCCATTGATTTCGTTCTGACACATGATTATTTGTGTTCCAGTTTTAAAATGTTGAATTCCTGTTTTACTGGATTTTGAGTGCACGTGTTCCAATTTTAAAAAACGTAAAACTGGTTGAGTGTCGTCGTTTTTGAATAAAATCTTTTGTTCAATATAAACTATTTTCAAAAGATACATTCCAGTTTCTTTTATAACATACTTTATTATTTACCACAAATCGCCTATTCAATTACGCATTACAAAAACCTAAGAACAAACACAATAGTATGTATATTTTGAATACGCATTCTAGTAACTTATGTAAGTAAAGTGAAGAAAGAAAATACTTTAAACCAATTAGGTAAAGGGTCGAAAGTTGTATTTCAAATTAATTAAATGAGAAATTCGCCGCGTTGGAAGTGAATACTAATAAATAGTTGTAATTGCATTTTATTTCAGTTTGTAAACATAATGTTAATTAATTACGCTAAATATCACCTTTGGAAATTCAGCAATAGGGTATTTGACTCAATTCTTTTTATTGTATTTATCAAAAAGTACTCATATTCAAAATCTAGCGAACAAGGAATTTTGTAAAACTATTCAAAATTATACAAGTTAGAAACGTTTTAATTTTTGTAGTGGGAGTAAAAGAAAAGGGATGCAAAACAAAGCTAGTGACATCACTAGTCTTAATAAGCATTACAGTGTGCGGGTGTGAAAGAGACGGTATGATATCCCCACTACGCTCCCACTCTTTACTTTAAAATACTAATATTGGCTTCATGTTAGAAGATATTTTAATACTGTTTTGACAGACACGTTTTATTTTAATGGTATTAGTGCTTGTACGCAAAATAATAAATAAAATCGATGATAGTCAAATACCCTATTTTATTGGCTATATATTTTTTTCAAAATTCTTATTTCATGTAATTTCGAACCTTAGTAAAACCAAACGTAATATGCACATAAAACAACCCATCATGTACGTCCTTTCAGTACCAAACGTGATTAATTTTAATAGTTTCTCGGTAGGCAATTACTGGATGGCAAGTTGTTTGCCGGCGGAAAGTGCTGCGTTTCCGTAGTGCTCTATGTAAGAAGACAAAGAGCTTCTCAAGCATCCCCCCCACGCTCCCTCTGCCTAGCCCCCCACTTTGTACGGTGTAAAATGCTATTTCATGTAAATATGGATGTAATTGTGTGAAGAAAAATGTTTTTTTAGGACACGTAAAAGTACGAATTGTTGACAATGATGTTCTTTATGTGTATGTGTTATTTTTTTATTATTGCGTTAAATGGCGAGACGAGCATGCCATTCGCCTGGTGGTAAGCGATACGATCGCTCATGGACAGTAGAAAAAAAACAACACCATGAATACAAAGTATTGCTTATAATTCCACTGCGCTCGCTGTCCTGAGACGTAAAATGGTAAGTCTCATTATGTCCAGCAGTTACTCTGGCTACAATGTCCTTCAAACCGGAACACAACAGTGCATTTACACTGCTGTTTGGCGCGAGAAATAGACATTGCGGTGGTACCTACCCAGGCGGCCTCTCACATAGTAGAGACTTACCACTTGTTTTTCGTAGTCTTTCGTAGTTTCTGATACCCACGACACAAGACATTTTAACATGGGATTAGGTATACATGGGTATTAGGTATACAACGATTATCTATCTTTTATTATTATTAATTAAAGATAGATAATCGTTTGCTGTTTGGCGGCAGAAATAGACATTGCGGTGGACCTACCCGGCTGGCCTCTCTCCCATACATATGAGAGACCTACCACGAGTAAGAAGTGTGAACTATTGATGTGCCTAGGTTTAAATAAAGAAACGCGATTGATTAATTAATTGTGTTGTTTGGTTTTGCTACTGTCCATGAGCGGTCTATCGCTTACCATCAGGCGAATGGCAAGCTCGTCTCGCCGTTCAGTGCGATAAAAAAATAAGCCTTCCCAAAAAAATCCACAACGACCTGTTTAACCTGTCTGCGCCCAGCGATTTCAATCATTTATTACGTCATCTGTCCATTTTATTATTAAAAGTATGTTATATATCATAATATAAAGGAACATAATGATATAAATAGCGTGTATGTGCCGTTAATTAAAGCCATGATCAAAGAACAGGCCTCACTACAGCTATTGTGCTGACTTCCTGTTGTATCCGACCCGCATATGGCTGTAAGTATAGTTTTTGTGTTTTCATTTATTTATTTTTATTAAGTACCAGGGGCCGGTCAGGCTCCGCCCAGGTGCAGACACGTTTGATGACGCAGACGTTTTGAATCTGGACTCAACATATCAGCAACATATTATTTCACGTACTGTTTTAATTATAATCAAATTTTATGATATTCAAACTCAATGTCTTCCTCTGTTCTGCTTTTACCGCCACCATCACCACTTTTGGCCGACCCTGGATTCGAATTCGAGAACCTCTAGCCCGACAGCCGGCGTCTAACCAACTGCGCCACGGAGGCTGTCATACTCCCACTATAAATAAAATAAATACACCCAACAGTCACATACATAGTCCTGACCCCATACTAAGATGGAATCTTGTGTCGTGGGTATCAGAAACTAAGAGAGACTTTTCGGTCTCACAAACACCCAGACCCGAAACGAATACCTGTGGATCACACAAATATTTGTTTCGGTGCGGGGATCGAACCCGCGGCCTCTCGTTTCACAGGCGGCGTCTAACCAACTGCGCCACGGAGGCTGTCCCGATGAACCGCCTATAAAATACCTAAACTCTCACCTACTTGAAATTCATAAGTACGTCCCTATCCAACCACACCCACAGCCCCGCCATCTTGAAGGAAAACACAAAGATGCTGAATGGTGAAATTTTCTTGTGTAATTTTCACGCTTTTCCGCTCCAACCCCCTCCCCTTTGTACCCCTAGACGCCCGCAGGCAATTTTCCTAACAGCCGGCATAACAAGACCCCTACATTTACAAACGCTTGGAAGATCTCAATACGCGCTACATAGAAATGTGGTTCAAGTAATATTGGTAATGTAATTTTGTTTGTAGTTTATTTTAGATTCATAGGAGTGTAAATTTTTAATTGATTTAATATTAATTGCTATAGTTGTTGAGATATTTTATGTATCTAGAGGGTATAGTAACATGTAAGATGTTGCGTTTGAGGGCAAAAAATCCTTTGTACTTTGCTAAGTAAGTGAAGCCATGAATCCGCTATTGCCTCTTTTTAGTGGTTAAAATAAAGCTGCGTTAGAAAATTAGGTCGATGGAAGCGGATATTCGTCTCCGCACGGATCACCACGGGATAGATTCGGTTTCGTGCAGGCCGGCAAAATTGTGTCGACGAGACAAATACAATTTCGCGCCGGTGAATATTCGATATTGATGGCACAGCATTGCAGTAATTTTTTATTATTAAAAAAAACTAAAATTAAACTACATTTACTTCCTTTTAAAAATATGTCGAAATACTTCATAAAAATATATAAACATAAACTTTTCCCGAAGGCTAGGCAGAGGTGTTGCTAGGACTCCCACATTTCGACTTGTGTGTTCCTTCCCGCGATGTGATAGGAGGCGAGCCTCATGCATATCGGGCACAAATTCCTGATTCCAGGCTTACAATGATTATAAAAATCCAATATCACATTGCTCGACCCGGGATTCGAACCCTAGACCTCAGATTTGTAATCGTACAGTAATACAACTGCGCCATAGAGGCAGTCCAAAATACTTTAAAAAATAGTGTGAAATCTTCAAGTAATGTTATTCAAAGTCAACCCTCGCGTTGATCTTTTCCCACGCGTTGACCGCTGTCCGGTGTCTTGGGGGTCGCGACGACCCTTGTAATAAAACCAGTTTTTCAAGAAACGGGTTGGTTTGGTCAGACAACACCGGTTGTAAAGAAACTGTTTTTTTATTTGGAAAACGAGAGATAACAATGATCTAGAAAAGGTCACGTTAACACGTCATACTCATAGGAATTAAATGCTGATCTGTAACATATCAGAGCTGTAGGTTCGTCAACTCATCATACTCATACCTTTATCATATACAGGGTATATCAAGACCGCGACCGAAAACGAAGCCAGGTAGTAGTATTAGTGACTTCAGACACAATGCAACTAAAAATTTCGCAAAAAAAATCGACAACTATTTTTAATTATTATTTTCGCAAAAACTAGGTATTTACCACCCAAACAAGATGATTTCTAAAAAATTCTAAAAAAATATCTGTTGCTGCTTTGGTGAAATTTTTATTTGCATCGTGTCTGTAACCACTAAAACTACCATCTGTCTTCGTTTTCGGTCGCAGTCTTGATATACCCGGTATACGCAAAGTTCGTTAACCCCATAACCTAACACCTAATTTACCACTTTTCCTACTCCCCCTCCCACGCCCTCTACCCGCGCCCCGCGCTCGCTGCACGCCGCGGGCGGTTCAGTCCTACAAGAAAATTAGTTATTAAAATTTCACTGACGCTCCAAAATTTATCTCAGGCGCGCTATAGTGGGATTGACGAGTTTTGATACTTTGTTACGTAATTAATTAAATGTGGTACTGGTGGTAGGTCTCTCATATGTGACAGGCCGCCTGAGTAAGTACCACCGCAATGTATATTTTTCCCGCCTTTTACGTATTTTTAATATGTAAAAGTTAGCTCTTTCGTCCTATCCTATCCTACTAATATTATGAAGGCGAAAGTTTGCTACTTCTTCATGCTTAAAGGGCTCGAACAAATTTGATTAAATTTGGTAGGTAGCGGATACTCTAGATTAACATATTATAGGCTACTTTTTATCCCAAAAAAATAGTGTTGCTGTTGGATGAGCAAAGAATACCAATAATTATGTATATTTACTACTCCTTCAAACTCAAAAGGTTGGGAGGAGGTAATATAAAGATTATTAAATGGGATATAAGAGGATATGATTGCATGCCTTGAGTCACGGAATAAATAGAGATGGGACAAGACGGTATGCAATGGGACGGGACGGTAAAAGCATTATAATTGACGGCAGTCGCGTTGAGTTTCAATATAAAAAAGTTAGTAGGCGAAATAAAATGGGTCTGATATTGTCTCGAAAAATGTATGCATCTAAGCGAAGCTGGGTCAGGCCGCTAGTTAATTATAAACCGTAACAGAGAAGACACGGCAAAATTCGTAACACGGACAGCATAAATTGTTACTTTGGTCAATTCAACCCCAATTGAATTTTTTTATTCAAAAGCAGTGTCCGGTGTGGGAATAGAAACAAGTTTTTCAAGAAACCGCTATAGTTATGTTAAAAACGGGTTTTATCATTATAATGAGGGTCCTCGCGACCCCCAAGACACCGGACAGCGGTCAGCGCGTGGGAAAAGATTTGCGCAAGGGTTAAATTGTTGATTTTAGACATTACTGTTGAGTGTTAGAATTTATGAATATGATGATATCGGACTGAAGTTCTATAAATACTTTTGTATTTCGTAGCAACCTATTTGACATTACATTTTAACAGATAAACCAATTCAACGTGATTGTCAAGTTAAGAATAAAAAAATACCTCAATTTTTTTTTAAAATTGGTATATTGGGAGGCTTTTGCAAAATAAAATAATAATTTTAACTTTGTAGTGTTTTAAATAAAGAGTTATTATTATTAATAAGACTTTTCAATTTCTTTATTATCCATCGGTAATAAAGTAATCATCACATATTAACCTGTTTCTTGAAAAACAGGTTTTAACAAATAATAAGGGTCGTCGCGACCCCAAGACACCGGACAGCGGGCAGCGCGTGAGAACAGATTTGTGTAAGGGTTAACCTTGAAGAATGTTATTGGTGTGCCGATTTATATCATTACTAAAAGTCTTTTATGTTTGAAGATAGAATTATAAAATTATGCTTTGTATTGTTTGTCTATTGATACCATTAGATGGTAAGTTTTTTATAATTACAATGACCATGGATCTCAACCAAGGATCTCTACAGATAATTATTACAACCAGGAAAAAATGATATGATAAAATTAGTCCTATTCTCCATTTATTTATTTATTTATACACTTTATTGTACACCACAATAAAAGAGAATAACACAGTAACAGTAAATCACTTAAAGCTAATGTCATGGTTACAATTGGCGGCCTTATCACTAACTGCGATATCTTCCAGGCAACCTTTACCCCAAATTGGCCGTATCAAGTATCAAAGACATTCGTTCGCGCTACACTGCGAAGACGCTGTTAAAGTTTTCCGTGCTACTTTCGCGGCTCTGCAGAAAGTTGTGCGGGGCTCATTACTGGAAGAGCGCGGGCCTTTCACACTGTACGAGAAACGCGGCGTTTTATTACCCTCATTCTTATGTAATTTATCGGCCATCAGCTGTGTGGTGGATTTATACACAGATCAGTTAAATTATTTGTCTTTTTATCGGAAAATATTGTATTTTTAAGTGCTTTCATAACATACTCTTTTCAGACGACACAATTATCTGGGCCTGGTTAAAGCCCATACAAAGCCAAATACATACGTATGCAGTGGACGCAGAAGGTCTGATGATGATGATGATACATAGGTACATATAGCCTAATATACGATATACTTGCATCTGCCACTGTTACGGATTGTCCAGCATCATGCGGTGGCTATCCTGACGGATACGAATATAATAAGATGGGATAAGGATGGGCTGGGATAAGTACTATCCCAAGCTTTAGGGGCCCCGCAATTTTATTCACCGCACAGAAATTTCACGTTGGTTTTCTATAAGTCGTACTCCTGTAGGACCTCGTCGTACTGTGCCATTAAGAATACAGTAACTGCCTTATTCAAAGACAGATTTAAAACCTAGATGTCAGATAATTAATGATTTTTTCCCTTTCAAATAACTTTACAATTCAGTTTAAGCGAAGAAGACAAAACAGTCGATAATTATAATACGTTTTAAATCTGTCTATAAATAAGGACGTAAGGGTCCAATATACCCCAAAACACGCGATTAAAAACGCAGCGTTTCCCCGGCCAGTTGTAAAAGGGTCCCTAGATCCTTCGCCTCGGTACCCTGAGGCGTTTATATAATATCTAACAGATAAGTTCCCACTTACATAAGCGTGTATTGACAGCTTTAATATTTATTAGCCACCCTTTGTTATCAGCCATCTTGCGCTCGGCTGTTTTACAACTTACTATTTATAATTGAGTATGTATAATTAATGTTTGGGGGATCATGGTATGCATGGAGCTAGAATCGTGGTGCAACTAGTCTAGAATTTTTATTTCTCTTTGTTTCTTTCATATAAAAAACTACGAAGTAATAACTAAGCTAACCGTATTTGTGATACTAGCAAATTGCAATGAATTTGAGAGGTTAGCGCTAGAACCTTGGTGTAAGGTAGTTTTGTCATATAAATAAATAATAAATACACCTAACAGTCACATACATAGTCCTGATCACACTAAGACCAAGTGTTGTGTCGTGGGTATCAGAAACTACGAAAGACTTTTCGGTCTCACAAACACCCGGACTCGAAACAAATACCTGTGGAACATACACATATTTGCGGGGATCGAACCCGCAGCCTCACGTTTCACAACCAGCGTTGAACCAATTGCGCCACGGAGGCTGTTCAACATTAGGTGATAATGTCTCTTAACAGTATTACTGACTACAATGACCCACAAACCAGAAAAAAGCGCTTACACACTGCTGCTTAGAAAATAGACAAGACAATAACAGAAATAGAAAAATCGGTCGTATCTACCCAGATGTCCAATTTGTATGACTGTAACTCTTGAGTCAACATGATAATGGAATGAAAAGAAAATAATATATTGAATCCATTAAAATGTTCAACATTCAGTTATTATTTTTTAGTGTGCCATCCAGTTTGGAAACCGGTTTTCACTAGAGAAGAACAGGCAAGAAACTCTAGTGTTGGTTTTTTCAAAACCAGTTTACAAAACAGTGATTATCTAAAAATCCAATAATAATTGGTCTTAATAAGCAATTACATATGTACATGAGTACATTAGAGAAATATATTAATACGCGCAGGGCTAAGGCGGCGGGAAACATGAAGAGGCTGTATATCTTAATATAACAAGGTCAATATAATTATTTCCTTTTTACTTAGTTCTAGGTTTATCCCAGCCTGTCCTAAGGTCTGTTTTTCAGCTCAACTATCGTTATTTCGCCTTGAAAATAGCATTCTTGTTCGTAAGACCGTAATCAAACCCTTATGTAAGAACCTCACAAAGGCTAAAAAACTCCCCACATAATTCATACTATCGACAGCTCGTCTCGGGTCCGTCACCCCCCTCCCTGTCGATACCTCCTGCCTCTCCCGCTGCCCCTCCACCTACCCCCGCTAACGCCCCATTTATCCACATTAATATAACTTGACTCGTGATAAATTGCCAGCGAACCCGGCGCGGCCTACGTTTTCTTAGACGAATTTTGTATGTGTGTACAGGGTGTTACGTTATTGTGTTATTTAGTTTTTTTACAGTTATGTGCATTTGACAGTGGTAAAACTGCACTGCAAAGGACTAACGCCATGGAATATAAAAAGAAAGTAAAAATATATAGTAATCGTAAAAAATATTATCAACATAATTTAGAAGACTTAAATAAATGTCGGGCCTACAAATGACATTGCATTTGACTGTAAGTACTTTTCCGTTGAGATGGATCAGCCTAGTGGCATATAGACTCTGGTTCCTTAACTTAATAATGGCGTTCTTTTCAATTCCTTCTTGCCGTTCCATTTAGAGGGCCTGGGGTTATATGGAGGAGGAAATACGTGGGCCGTCACATCATCACAAAATGTGGGTGAACCATTATAGATTCGAATTAACGCACGATGTGCCAATGATTTCTCATAGTGGAACGACACATCTGACCAGTGTGAACTGATTGTCAATACATAACCCCTCGGTGACCTTTAGACACATTATGGGCGGTATCAGACATTCCAGGGCGAGAAGTGCTCCGATATACGTCCGCGAAACCACCTGGCGCAACACCATCGTCCTTCCATTGTGGAGGGTAATTTTTGCACGCCCGTTTGAGATGTTGTGGCCGTCCACGACAGAGACTAGCCCGTGCGTTCTATCTGGCAGATTTTGTCGTTTGACAAAAGATCTCCCGATGCAATCATGCCTCCTTGCTCGACACTCGACACTGTTGGTAGGTCTCTCATATGTGAGAGGCCGCCTGGGTAGGTAGCACCGCAATATCTATTTCTCCCGCCAAACAG
Source organism: Deilephila elpenor (assembly GCA_949752805.1). Classification (NCBI taxonomy): domain Eukaryota; kingdom Metazoa; phylum Arthropoda; class Insecta; order Lepidoptera; family Sphingidae; genus Deilephila; species Deilephila elpenor. The sequence continues at coordinate 7,439,771 of OX457119.1, forward strand.
CAGTGTAAATATACTATTGTGTTTCGGTTAAAAGGACTTTGTAGCCAGAGTACCTACTGGACATAATGAGACTAAATATCTTATATGTCAGGATGGAGAGCGCAGTAGAATAGCAAGCATTGCTTTGTAATTCATGGTGTTGTATGATTTTGCTACTGTCCATGAGCGGTCGTATCGCTTACTATCAGGCGAATGGCATGCTAGTCTCGCTATTCATCGGAATAAAAAAATACCTACTTAAGGTCACTTAGGGTCACTACAGGTGGATTAATGGCTTTTATTGCTCTTTATTTAACTTTGTCTTCCCTTGTACGATCAACAATCTACCCATCAGTTATTATAGCATCACCCTGTACATAATTTTCTCAGGCGAGTAATTAACGACGAAGGAGGCCTTTTCACTGGCAAAAAACCTCCGCACGTTCACGTCTATGGCACGCCTTTGTGTTGTGTGTGTGCGAACTTGTGTGTGAGAATTTGTGTGTGAGCGAATTTGTGTGTGAGCATGCTTATGTGTGCTAACACAGGATTAAGAAAGGAAAACGTCAAACTGAATTGAATGTAGGATTTATGGACTTGGTGGTCGCGTCACCGAGCGACGTGTGGTCTTGGGTTCGATCTCCGTTTGTAATTAATTGGAGGAAGTGTTTAAATTTTTAATTAATTATGCTTTTTGGTGGAAAAAAAGTGTTGTTTTATATGGATTTGAAGTTGAGCAGAAAATTGGGATTTGAGTATTTTCATGTAATAGACCACATATCGCAAAAAGACTCGCATAGAAATAAGGCAATTCCTTAACTTTGTGTTTCTCTACAATCAGAACGACCAAGCCATACAAATGTCGTTATGAAGATGTAAGCTTTTTAGAATTAGCTCTTTTAATTTCAAGGACTTGGATCTTCATCTCCAATCGTTATATCCGTGAAAGCGTTACGATTTTGGGAATTGTTGTAAGTCTTAATTACTAATATTTTGTGGAATACATATTCCGAAGTTCAATTAATTATTTCACACATTAAAAAAATCATTTCACGTAGTTGGCATTCCAAATTCAAATAAATGTAACGGACATTATATTATATTACCTTACAATTTTATTCCTGGAACCCTTCCGAATATCTTACAAAGAACAAAGCTAAACAAATTTCCACCCTCGGGAAGACACAGGGCCGTCTTCAAAACTCTTATAAGTGCGAATAATTACGCGGGGGGCATCGTAGGGGGCGAGGGGGCGAGGGGGCGTTCGTTAGCGAGCCCTAATGCCGGCACACATTAATCATTCCTTTCATAAAGAGTGGGGCCTCGTAGATAAATAAGTGTAGTATGTGTTTTCTTAGGGTACCCTTCTTGAGAAAGCCGGAGAGATAGCGTGGACCTGCCTTGCGTTATTTTTTCAAGCAATATTAATTTAAATACTGATAATTAGAATTTTTCAGCTATCACATATCTAGCATTGTGCACTAAAGTGAAATACTCCCCACAGAGACCCACGTGTTAACACAAATTTGTTATGGTTTAGATTTAGCCTTTGTTTGTTAATAGTCCGGCATTATTGTGTCGTCCAGTTACTTATCTATTTGTGGCTGGGCGTTCTCTACTTGAATAGTACGGAACTTACAATTCTATTTACAATAGTCACGTTACCTTGCTAGTATATAATGAAACCTTATCAGTATTAAATATAAAATGAAATTAGGGCGATTTAACTCATGATTTTATTTCCTGTCGCATGCCTCACATCAGGTCCCCTGGATTGTACCCATTTTTCTTCTAAATTTAAAAACATATTAATCACATGTTCCGACCCAGAACCCCAATTTACAACTCTTCCAATCCAATATTTATGTCACCGTAAAATTGTAAATGTCGTTAGATTGTAATCTATCTCGCGAGATTGTGAACTGTCGAAAGATTGTGAACCGTAACATACTGCTTACAATTTAACGTAGATTAATATAATGAATCTGGGTGTATTATGAATGAAGTACCGCAGTGAGTTACCGCAAAGAAACAATCGTTAGGTTTGGTTAGGTTAGTTTATATTTAAAATGGAAATAAACTAACCTAACCTAACTTAACGATTGTTTCTATGCGGTAACTCACTGCGGTACTTCACTCATAATACACCTAGATTTTACAATTTGACAATTTTAAGATTGTGATTTAACAGTTTCACTTCGATAGATTACAATCTACTGAAAAATAATGCGTTAAATTGTAAGCAGTATGTTATGGTTCACAATCTTTCGACAGTTCACAATCTCTCGAGATAGATTGTAATGTAACGGTATTTACAATTTTACGGTGACATTTATAAAACAACACTACGAACAACCTATAAAATCCTAAATCTAAATCCAAAAATACCTTTATTTCTAAGTCTTATCCCTCGTATTCTTTACCGTGTTTCCTCAGCGCGGCAAGGCGGTACCGCCACATAATTATTCATCTTAAATTGCACATGTACGCGTGCCACATACTACAGTATACCACGGTATACTAGTACCATAGTATACTAGTATACGCTACGTGTGAGCCAAATTACAAGAAAACTCGCTCGGAGCAACTTAAATTATTTAATATACGCTTCATTTGTACATCATTTGAAAATTGACGGGGTTTTAAGGTTATAATGGATGTATATTATTTTGTATATGTGTTTTTTGTATGTTCGTTGTGGCGTGATAGTGTCCGACACATTCAGCTTCGGCTTCGGCTTCGGCAACTTTCGCCCAATAAAGTGATCAAGTCAATCGGCTTCAGCCAAATTGATTGGCAATAATTGTATTAATTTACTTTTAAACATTTAATTATAATTAAATTTTAGAATTTTGAGGCGGTGGTGGCCTGCTGCCGTCGAACTGGACGCCTTCTATCGAGTTGGCGGCCGTGAATTCGAATCCCAGAGCACTCCTCTGTCTTTTCGGAATCGAATAAATGCTAGCCTATTACCACGCACTTAACGGTGAATTTCTATTTTCTATGGTATGTAAAGTCCGTCAACCAGCACTAGGCCGGCGTGGTGGACTATATCTAACCCCTCTCAATCGTACTCTTAATTGTAGAGGAGGCCCGTGCCCTGCAGTGGGACGTATATCTGCTGATACAGTACAAAAAGAGAGTGGTAAAGCCGTACTGTAGGTATTTTTTAAACCAGCACGTTAAAGTGACTAAAACATGCCTGATGGGATGTTATTTAAAAAAATGGAATACAAAATACAATGTACTCACCAAATATATAACCTGTCGGAAATATCTGTGAACCTAGCTGGAATGCGGTTTACATTTAATTTTTTTGTGTTCGCCTATCTACTATGTTATTTTACATTAAAAACGTTTTGAGATGGATGCGAATTCTATTTTTTATTCTTTTTTCTAATTTAATTCAGTTTGTTTAACCTATATTTTGAATTTGCTGAACTTATGTTCCAATGACGTCAATTATTCAGGTCCACAGATATTTCCGACGCGTAATACATGAATTATTACTTACAAAAATTACAAGTACGGTAAAGTTTATGAATTATACTGACACAAACTTACATTTGCCGAAAAAAAACTAAAGATGAAATTACTATTATAATATAATTTACTCTACCATACATAAGTACGCGACAAAACCCAAGTATCAGCGAGATATGGTTATTGTTCGTTGGTCGACATAATTGGTCAGCTTTCGTGGTAAAGAGGCGGATTGAGGTATTCATCCGCTCTGGGGGCTATTCTATTCTGCGACACGACGACGAATGTTCGAACCGCGTACGTTAAACTGTACGAATGTGACTAACCATTCTACGAAATATTCGAATCCTCGTACGTCGGGAATAGACAAAGTTCGAAATGAAATGATAAGTTTCATATAAAATGTTATTGATTTTTAGAAGTGAAAAGTTTTATCTTATACGTGGACGTCGAACGTTCGAACATTCGAACTCCGTGTAGTAACCCCCCAGTACTGTTAAAATATTACTGCCCTCATTTAAGAGTTATTAAATGAAAATTTTAGTTATTGTTTGCGATTCGATCTAGCAAAGTAATCGAAACGTTAGGAAGTTAAAAAAAAAAAAAATCTAAATTCGTGATAAAATCCGTAAAAAATAATTTAATTTCAACTCCGTTTCATCTACCTTACATTGATTAAAGTGATACAATGTTATCCGACCAAGTTCGCATACACTGTAACATTATCGCGTATGAAACATTACTTCACAGCCGGGTTATATTTCGTAGTCATATCATTTTTAAAGTTATTTTAAATAAAGCCTAGTAAAAATATTAAATTCAGATTTGGCGCAGTAGGTTAGACGCCGGCTGTGAAACGAGAGGCCGCGGCTTCGATTCCCGCACCGAGACAAATATTTGTGTGAACCACAGGTATTTGTTTCGGGTCTGGGTGTTTGTGAGACCGAAAAGTCTCACGTAGTTTCTCATACGACACAAGTCTCGATCATAGTGTGGGTTCAGGACCATGTAAGTAATTATGTCGTTGATATTTTAGCCTTATATTTTGTATGTTGGTTGTAAGTCAAATATTTTATCTTTGTTCTTTTATTTTAATTTTTATATAAACGTATGTTGTTAATTAGAGGGACCGCGATTAGACCGCTACTTATAATACCATTTTTGTATTTTCTTTCTTTCTGTAATTTACTTCTTTGTATTGGTTTATAATAAAGAATATTGTATTGTATTGTATTAGTGTAATTAGTATCACCGTACTAATAAATAAATAAACAAATATACAACTCTCGGGTGTTATAACTTGGATTTATTTATTAAGACAAGTAATTTAACAAATGTTCACCAACGACCAACACACATATTTATGGAAAATCATCCATGCGATTCTGAACCCACCCTGTGTATGGTTTTGAGCAGGCCGACATAATTGTGTCGATTTGACTGGTTACTCTGTGTAGATTGCACTGCGTTAGTATAAGGTCACACTGGTCTAGTGGCTGCAGGTATGGCTGTGAACTGTGAGGTTCGGGGTTCGATTATAAAGTCGAATAATCCATTTTAAGTTATTAGTACCACTAGTTTATTATATGATAGAAGTGGAGTTTATGCACGGTATGGTCGATAGGTGTATGGTATTTCTCTGCTTACCTCATCTGAATACACGCGCAATTTTACGTTCATCTATTATATCGTTTTATTATTCATCTCGTCACAAATTCCTTCGAAAACGGATTACTATTAAACACAGACTTTTTACAATACCACCCCCAGACTTTTTGCGTAACCCCCGATCCAACTTTCGACCGCAGCGCAAGATGTTTTTGTACCTAAGCTCCCGTAACTCGTCTTATATTTAAATAATGGTAATACAATGTTTGTTTTACCCCCAAAAACTTGCGCGCGCCCGCCGAGCGATATTTCTTCATTCACCCCTCCCCCGTCCCCAGTCGCCCCCTCGCCCCCGCGTGGGGTTGGCCCCACATTTTAATTAAATCTCGCGCCAAACACGGGTAAGTAAAAGATGTTTTGGTATTTTCTTTGTGCCAGGTGGGGCGCCATTTTCTTTGGATATAATTTCCTGGGGTGAAACGCAACGTCATGAGGAAATTATACCGGGTATATCAAGACTGCGACCGAAAATGAAGCCAGGTGGTAGTTTTAGTGGTTACAGACACGATGCAACAAAAAAATTCGCAAAAAAGCGACACATTTTATTATGCATTTTTTTAAATCATCTTGTTTGTGTGATAAGTAAGTACCAGATTTTTGCGAAAATATGTAGTAATTTAAACCCTTACGTACCATTGCGTCTTTGAAAATAAAAAGATGTACATCATTATTTTAGGAAAATTATGTATTTGTCACCCAAATAAGAGGATAAGTAAAAAATTATAAAAAAAAAATCGTATTTTTCTTTGCGAAATTTTTAGTTGCATTATGTCTGAAGTCACTAATAACACGTCTTCGTTCTCGGCCGCGGTTTGGTTATACCCTGTATAAAGATTTTCGAGGATTTCTATGGTGTTTGAAGACACAGCACTAGGCCAGCGTGGACCATGGCTTAGATCTTAATAATCGAACCCTCGATTTTATGTGGAGGCCCGTGTCCTGCAGTCACACGTATTATAATTTTCTTGTAGGGTTTAACTAAGACGATAATTATAAAGAAGGAGTAGCTTTGTCTTTATTCTACGTATCACATGGTATTAATTAATAATAATAAATAATAAATTGTTGACTGCCTCGGTGGCGTAGTTGTACTACGGTACGACTACAAAGCTGAGGTCTCGGGTTTGGATCCCGGGTCGGGCAAAGTGATATTGGGTTTTTCTATTCATTATCAGTCCGGAGTCAGGAATTTGTGCCCGATATGGCAATAGGCTCGCCCCCTATCACATCATGGGACGGAACATACAAGGCGAAATGTGGGTGTCCTGTTGGCGCCTCTGCCTACCCATTCTGGGATAAAGGCGTGAGTTTATGGATGGATAAATTGTTTATTAAGAAATCAGACTTACATAGGATTAAAATTACAAAGTATTCAAAAATTGTTACCAAATACTAAGTCGGCAGTTCGTGCAGCAAGAAATATATCAGATGATATCAATGACTTATGATATTTAATTTAACCCATGTGGGTTAAGTTACTGGTGGTAGGTCTCTCATACGTGAGAGGCCGCCTGGGTAGGTACCACCGCAATTTCCATTTCTCCCGCCAAACAGCAGTGTAAATGCACTGTTGTATTCCGGTTTGAAGGACATGTAGCCAGAGTAACTACTGGACATATTGAGACTTAACATCTTATGTCTCAGGATGGCGAGCGCAGTGGAATGCCAAGCATTGCCTTGTAATCCATGGTGTTGTTTGGTTTTGCTACGGTCTATGAGCGTCTATCTTACCATCAGGCAAATGGCATGCTCGTCTCGCCATTCATTGGAATAAAAAAAAGCTAAATACAATGTGTCAATAATGCTATAACGCTGGACATTGACGGTTGCTGGACTTTACACACCATATAAGTGCTTCCAAATCACTAGGGTATGCAGGTTTCTTCACGATGTTTTCCTTCACGGTTATAGTGCGCGGTGATTGACTATCAATATGGGATTTGAATCCGCGACCACCGTGAACATGTTGGTAGCTGCATCTGGTCCGTCTACCAACGATGTTACTTAATGGTAAGTATAGGCTCATGCCGAGAATGCACGGGCGAAAAAAAAAATTGTCAATATAACCCAAAACACAACCAAAATAATGGTTTCTTAGATTTACGCGAATGTTACACATTGAAATAAAACATATTTTAAGGATCTTATCGCGGATTTGGCGGAGTAGCTGTAAAGCAATCGAATCGAAAGTTGAACAATGTAAAAATTAAACCAAATCCGCGTTAAAATCTGTAAAAGTTAGTTTTATTTCAACAACCAAAATATTTATAGCATCCCGTTTTTTCAGCCAATGCTAAAAACTCCCGTTTAAAGTACAGTGAGTCCCTCAACACAAATTGAGCGCAATGTATCTTTTTTTCAGCGGTTAAAGCTGTGGGTGAACCGCACCAACAGGCGTTAAATGAAGTTAAGCGGTGGAAAAAACGCGCATGTTGTGATTAGTGCTGGCGATCCACTGCGTCCGGTGGGTAAAGCGACGGTTAGTGTGGAGATGGACTTTTTATACATACATAAGTTCACGCCTTTTCTCAGAAGGGGTAGGGAAAGGACCAGGACATTTCGCCTTGTATGTTCCGGCCCACGATGTGATAGAGTGAGCCTATCTCCATATCAGGCAAAAATTCCTAACTCCAGGTTGATAATGAATAGAAAAATCAAATATCACTTTGTCCGTCCTGGGATTCAAACCGCCATCGAAGCTGTCACTGGACTTTTATTAAAGGACAATAATAGGTTTGACGAGGGCTGGAGAATCAAAAACTGGTTGTACTGTGTTCCTGTCTGCCCCTATAGCGACCACGATATATGATAATGAAATACATGTGATATAGAGAAAATATCGTTGCGCGTGTAGACAGTGTCTTTTTATTGAGATGAATGGTGAGACGAGCATGCCATTCGCCTGACGGTAAGCGATGTGACCGCTCATGGACAGTAGCAAAACCTAACAACACTATTAATTACAAAGAAATGCTTTCTGATAGCGGCCAAGCCCATCGCAATATACACATAAAACACCGATCCTATTTCAATTTAGGATTCCATATCAACTTACATAAATACAATATGCTTTATCCCTCAATAATGCTATCTGAAAATTCCAATAAGCATACAATCACCTTCTCATATTACTTTTTAATTCAATAAGAAGCCACCTTAAATTCAAATAACATAAAGAGCCGTCTCCACACTCCCGTACACCATCGGTTGTTCTTACAATAAATCACGGTGTACAGGCCACTTAAAAATCCATTCTCTCCCCATAATGAAGAGTCCAGCGGGAGCGGGATGTTTCAGCGTTTTTACAAGCTTTTTTTATTTCCCACCATTTGTGCTGGAAAATTGTGTGAATCGTACGGGACGGTTCATGATATTTTATCAAGGTTGTAGGCTATAAAAATTTAAAAGATATGCATTATGGTTATTTATATTGCAAGGTTGTGGAAATTATATATTAAATAATCAAAAGTTTTTAAAATAAAAATGAATTTGCGCGAATCGTTGAAGGTACAAGGTATAAAATAAGTAATTGTTTTAACGGTTAGGAACATATAAAAATGACCGATATTCATTCGGGGCATTCTGGTTTTAACAAGGGAATCGTACTCTCGATTGTTGAGGAGACCCACGCTTTGCTATGGGATGTGTATGAGCTGTATTATTATATAATATTGGTTCATATACTGCCTCGGTGACGTAGTTGTAGTACGGTACTATTACAAAGCTGAGGTCTTAGGTTTGAATCTCGGGAAGGGCAAAGTGATATTGGATTTTTCTGTTCATTACCAGCCCGGAGTCAGGAATATGTACCCGATATGGCGATAGGCTCGCCCCCTATCACATTGCGGGATGGAACATACAAGCCGAAATGTGTTTGTCCTGGTGGCGCCTCTACCTACCCCTTCGGGGATTAGGGTGTGAGTTTATGTATGTATGTATGTAAATGTTTGTAATTTGAGTAAATATTCGCTCATACTTGTTAGGTTTTCGGTTTCCTTGTATACTGTATCTGTATCAGCCCATATACGTCCCACTGCAGAGCACGGGCATACTCTACAATCGAGAGTACGATAGAGAGGGGTTAGGTCATATAGTCCGCCACGCTGGCCTAGTGCGGGTTGGCGGACTTACATAACATAGAAATTATTACAAATCGCTGTGGTATGCAAGTTTCCTCACGGAGTTTTCCTTCACCGTTATAGTGCGTGGTGATTGACTATCAATACACTTATTATGACTCCGAAAAGTCAGAGGTGTTCCCTGGGATTTGAATCCGCGACCATGGGATAGATAGAAAGAAAGGCTAGTCTAAAGTATAGCGGATGAAATCTTAAATATATTATTTGAAATAATATTAAATTGATTCTTAATGTTCTTTTTTTAATCTTTACGTAATCCTGTGTCTAAAATGCAGAGTATTGAAGTGTATGAACTCGGTGCTTATGTTTTTACATAAAAGAGATTATGAAAGAAGTTTATTGTATTATTAAAATGCATATAAATTATTTATATTATAAAATATACGCTGTATTTTTTTTAGTTTTTTTTTCTTTTGGTGTGAGCGCCATCTGTTATTCGAGAAAATAATTTAGTTCTGGAAATAATATTCTAGTTGCATTTTTAAAATAATATTATTGTTGTCTTATAAGAATTTCAATAGTACTATAAATTAAAATAAAGAGCAAAAATAAAATTAAAATAACGTACTTCATTATTGAAACATTAAACGTAATTGATCAGATATTCTTTTAAAAAATTCTCTGGAACTCTAAAATATTTTGAAGTCGCAAACATAATTAATCTATTGGACACTAGATGTCGTTAACGATCTTAAATTTACAGACGTAAAAATTAAAAATATGGTTTGGTAACACAGTATAATAAATGAAGGACTAGTGTAATCATTACTTAATTCAATGAAAATCGAGTTTTGAATGCACTTTCCTAAATTATCATACGATAATTTTAACTACTTGCCAACAGATGCCACTAGCGACAACTAGCACACTATTTTAGTTCCAAATAGTTCCGTCCCCAGTGGCGCCACTGAAAAATCCAACAAGACAATTGGAAACAAAAGCCCTGACCCAAATCCAATAAGGCCTGTCAAAAACCCTCATTTAACTGTAACAAAAGAGAAAAAAGGACGCACCCTACCCATCTCACTTACGAGCCAATGAAGCGAGCAAATAAGCGAAAAATCCGCTTCACTGTGGAAAAAAAGATAAATTGAAAAAAGGTAGGCGGGGGTGGAAAAAACGCGTCACTCGTTGATGTTCAGCCGCGCGGCGCGTAATTGCAAAAGGTCGGGAAAAATACTCGTTTATGTTACAAACGAGACGGCCCGGAGCGTTCCGTATGCGATCTCCATTCATTGCGTTTTGGTTTGAATTATTCATTGGAAAGAGCAAGGAATTTAGCATGTTTTTATCATTTTTAACACTTCCAATTGCAGACTACTGGCAACATGAGATGTTTTTCGTATCCTTCCCTAGCTATGTCCTTAGTGAAGATACTTGTTGCACCTTCTCTAAGGGTCTTTATTATTTTATGTTTTGACAATGATTACTTACCTTTTTACTCCTGCTCAGTCAGACCTAGAACAATACAGAATATAGTTTAAACGTCAATTTAGATATGGGTTAAAGGGATCAACTAAGCTAATATAACTGCAAATACACGACTTATTTTACCTAATTCCTTAACTTTCAAATTAATACAAATAAATTGAAAATATAATCTAAGATTAAACTATACATTACATTTAAAAGTTTCAAATAATTTAAAAAATATATCAATAACCAAAATATTCTTCCGACGTCACCTACGCCCGCGGAACCCTTCAGAAAACAACGTAAAAAACGAGGTGGAAATGAAATCGGCATTGAATTCCCATCGAGAGGGAACGTTACGCGTCCGTGTCGGCGCCGTGACGAGCCTCACGGATTACACTCTATACGATATGTTTATTTTGATAACTCTTTTCATTTCACTCTTTTATCGAGTTAAAAATGAACTGGGAAAGATATAAGCGATTGCTCTGTTGATACAAGTATTTTTAAAAACAGGAATTTAAAAACAAAATTTGAATTTAGAATACCGATTGATTATGTTTTAAGTCTTGGGGCATTTTAAGCCTGCTGTGCAAGTTTTAGCAATTGAGTTGTCTAGTCGAACTGTCATTAAAATATAGACCACATACAAGTTGATAATACTATGTAGTTGATACAAACAATATTTATTATTAATCAATTATGAGCTAGAGACGATGCTACGAAATCTTATTGAGATTTTTGTCAATAATCGTAGCAAACTTTCTGATGGTCGCAGAATGGGAAGGAAATATTTTAAGGCGTACTATTTTTTAGAATTTATTTTTAATAAAATAAATGAAAATGAGGAAATGTTTCATTCTATATTTTAATTAGCTGTGAGAATTTATCATTTTAGTTTGTTGACCGGTTGTAAGAGTTAAAATAAAATGTAGAACGTATTTTTATAATTTTGTCAGTTTTGATTTAATTATTAAATAGACCCTTTCGAACTGGTATATAGTCAGTAAGTAGTTGCATTCTTTACCAAATATTATTACAAATCTTTTATATTTTTCAACTATGCTATTCGGCACTAGATGGCACTAGACGTGTTTCTGCACAATATTATTTATTTTTCATTTTATTTTATTTTTCTTAAATTTATTTCAGTTTAACCAACTAAATTTTGTAGCTACGTTTATTCGAAACAATTACATAACTGAGACTGAGATAGTAATAACTGTAATTTCTGCTACTCGCCACGAGATGGCTACAAGACCTGATGCGATTATAATTCTCTATACTCTGATAAATAATAATTTAACGACAAGAAGTTGATGTGATATTCATAATTTTGCTTTTGTATATAGCATCTTTAAAACCATTGTATTTTAGTAAACCATAACTTTGTTTAAATCCAACTACAAAAAAATCTATTACTTTGCAGGCACAGTGAAAATAGTGTAAAAATATTTAATATTTCACATAAAAGAAATATAATAATTTATCTTGGACATATTTATAAATATAAATAGAAAATCTGAAATTTCACGAGTAATGTGGGCATTACAATAAATTATAAATAGAGTTTAATCAACAAGATAAGAAACATTGTATAATTACTTTAAAAAATGGTTTAGTACGTATCGTAAGGAGTCTAGCTTAAGGGATATGACAAAGAACATCATACGTAGTTAAACTCAGACAAAATAAATACCAAACAACCACACAATATGTCCTACACAAAACAAATTATTTAATACCACCATTCAAAATAAATTCAGTTCATACGCCGATAAACACGCAAAAATCTCCGCGCGCACTCAGACGGAACTAAAAGACCTACAGACAGTTCATAAAAACAAATTAAATTTGATACCGCAACATTTTTATATACCTGGGAAATTTAGAAAAACTCCGGGAGAACTCGTCGGCCGGAAAATGAAAAGTCCTGAAAATAATTAACGCACCGCTCGAACCGACTCTACGTTTCCATTAATATTAAAAACTTTAATGAAAAAAATATTAAAAGGATACACACACGCGAAAATTTTATCCTTTTTTCCATTAGATGTATCCTCGGGAGCATGGAGAGGCGTGGAGCCGCAACAATATTATTTTTTTGTTTATTTGGATTTTGTTGTCCTGTTTAGACATGTGTAGAGATCAGATGAAGTGCAAATTATAATAATTATAATTACACCGATGGAGTGACGTCAATGATTAAAGATTATTTCAAAATAAAATTTCGTGCGCCATGACCATTTCATATAGTGTGAAGGATATATTTTATATGAGGTGTGTTTGTTCATAATAATGTTATTGTGATGTCGATATTAGCGGTATACCATACAATTACTAAACTTTTAATAATTATAAGTCGAAATTTACTTTTCTCTTATGCATAGTAAATTAATATCACATATCCTAGACTCTCCGAGCTTCAATGCCTGGTTTTAAATTATTGGCTCCTGTTGAACTTCTAATAGAAGTTGCAAGGGCGGGCGGGTTATCAAGATTGCGTAAAAACATTTGGACCCAATAACTAAGTGACAATGGCTTCGATGTATTTGTACTACGGTACGATAACAAAGCTTCAAGAGGTCTCGGGTTCGAATCCCGGGTCGAGCAAAGTGATCTTGGATTTTCTCTTCATTATCAGCCCGGAGTCAGAAATTTGTTCCCAATGTGGCGATAGGCTCGCCCCCTATCACATCATAGCACGGAACATACAAGGCGAAATGTGGGTGTCCTGGTGGCGTCTCTGCCTACCCCTTCTGGGAAAAAGGCGTGAGTTTATGTATGTATGTAAGTAAGTGAAAAAAAAAAACATAAAATATAACTAAAACCACTCCACACCACCTTTACCCCTCGTGAAAAATGATTAGGTACAGTCAACTTCAAAATTACTTGCTACGACCACCCCTTTTAAGGGGGCGAGCCGGCCGAGACGAGACAGCTCTCCGCTTACATACAAGATGTACTTGTACTGTACAATTGGAAAATCAGCGATTTTTATTCCTGGTAAGATATTTGTTTGTGTGTTCGATATATGATGTTATATAGTGATTTTAATGTAGTTGATGAGTTTGACGTAATTCGACTAACTTTGAAAAAATACGATATACCATTCCCGACGTTTGGTATGACAGTCTTCATGGCACAGTTGGTTAGACGCCAGCTAGAGACAAATGTTTGTGTGAACCACAGGTATTTGTTTCGGGTCTGGGTGTATGTGAGACCGAAAAGTCTCTCGTAGTTCCTGATACCCATGACACAAGACTCGATCTCAATGTGGGGTCAGGACTATGTATGTGACTGTTGGGTGTATATAATATTTCTATATCAGCCCATATACGTCCCACTGCAGGGCACGGCCCTACTCTACAATCGAGAGAATCGATTGAGAGTGGTTAGGCCATATATTATATTTATTATTTATTTAATACGAATTAACTCTACGGTGAACAAAACCCTAGTAAGATATTAAGTCTTGTGTCGTGTTAGTGACTACAAGACTACTTATTCACAAACATCTCGACTCTGGGATCGAACCTGCAACGTCACGATTAAACATAGCACAGCACGTTACCAACATTCAGCTATCAAAGCATGAAGAGACTATTGAGCTAGCAAGAGGTACCCACTATTCATATATTTTTTATTGCTATAAATAGCGAGATGAGCATGCCATTCGCCTGATGGTAATAATTACAAAGCAATGCTTGGCATTTCACTGCGCTCACCATCCTGAAACATAAGATGTTAAGTCTCATAATGTCCAGTAGTTACTCTGGCTACAATGTCCTTCAAACAGCAACACAACAGTGCATTTACACTGCTGTTTAGCGGGAGAAATAGACATTGCGGTGGTACCTACCTAGGCGGCCTCTTACATATGAGAGACCATATTACCTACCACCTATTTAAATTCACAATAGCAGACGTCATATACTATTAAACATTTTGCTACTTTATTTCACTGTCTTCAGCTTTCTCCTTACTTTACAGTATTAGGATAAAAACACACAAAATAATACATACATAAACTCACGCCTTTATCCCAGAAGGGGTAGGCAGAGGCGCCACCAGTACACCCATATTTCACCTAGTATGTTCCGTCCCATTATGTGACAGGGGGCGAGCCTGTCGCTATATCGGGCACAGATTCCTGACTCCGGGCTGAAAAACAGAAAAAAAGAAAAAAAAACAATAGAAAAACCCAATATCAAAATAATAAATATTAAAAATTAACACAGCGACTGTACCCGGGTACTTTTTCTTTCCATCGCGAAAATAAATATTATAATCCGGGGAGTAAGTTGGGATCCTCTCGTCCAATTACTGAGCCCTCCGACTTGAGGGTAGTCGGGAAGTCTCCCGCTTTTTATTTCACGTGGGTTGGGCTTTATTATATAAAACAGATTATTAACGTATAAAGTTTTGGACAATATGTGTTTTAGTTAATTTACTGGTTTCTTAGATTTAGGAAGGCGCTGTGGAATTAATATCGTAATTATTTTAGTGGTAGAAATACTGGGCAAGTTAATTCTACCACCAGCAATTTTTTTTTTAATTCTAGTTGGGCATTGTGACTGCACTGCACCTAAAGGTAAGCGCAAATGCCGTCCAGAGTATCGAATGGGATGAAACGGCATCTTATGCCATTCTATACAAATATATCGGCCTGTTGAGAGGATTCTTCACACTAAGGAGAAACGACACAGCACTTCACAGTTAAGGAAAGTGTGTAATAATTTAGTAAACTGAAGTTTTTGGTAGTCGCAGGATGCGGGACCTTCTAACAGATATCTTAGAAATCATTGTTGCCTATATTCAGCAATGTATGTTTGTGGCAAAAAAAAAATTTGAGAATAGAGTAGATGTAGAAGTGAATTGGCTGTGTAGCAAAATGTATGGGTCTATTCAATAAAAAAAAAGTAAAAAATATAATTTGTTCATTTAGCAGTTTAGTTGTCAAATCTGCAAGTGACATGAAATTGGTAAATAATTCGTTTTTTTCTCTATGGCTATGGATAATTCGTACTTATATATCCAGGGGGTTTTAAATCACAAAATATTGTATTTGGATGAGTAGTCCCAGTCTTATTGAAACGAAATCCTAAACGTCTTAGTAATTTTAAGGAAAGCTGCCTATCTGAGAGGTTAAAAGTAAATGAAGTACCACTAACTTAAACTAGACCAACGTGGCAATCTAAATCCTAAACCCTTTGTAGTTGTAGAGGTAACCCGCGTTCAGCAGTGGGATGTATATGGACATATTTATATTTTGTAATACAAGGTCATGTATAACGACTTTGCGTGTACATAATTAGAAATAAATAAATAGTAAACAAATGCACCCAACAGTCACATACATAGTCCTGTCCCCACACTAAGATCAATTAAGTTTTGTGTCGTAGTTAGTTTATAGAAATTAAACTAAAATATATGCTGTACTCATGCAATTTGAATGCAAAGAAAATAAGTAGAACATCGATAGCATTCTAATAAGCATTCTTACAATAGGGCTAAAAAAATATCTATTTCAAACACCAGTCTCATATCTAATTCGGCCTATAATAATATAAAATGCAATAATAATGTTAAAGTTATTACTTATATTCAATATCATAATCTTGACTTTACATAATTTAAAAAAGCAAAAGCTTAACCCTAACCAACTCGCGTACACCGCAGAAGCCCACTTAATACAAAAATTATTCGCAAAATTCAAAACCGAATCCCGGACAAAAACTCAGATCCCGGGACGCTGCCCCCTCCCCCCGTCCCGCCTGAGGGTAATTTTTGCAAGGGCCCGATTTTCTTTTACCTGCGAATTTTATGTACTGCCTTTTGAAGATTGCCGAAAGGATTTTACGCACGAACGGGTATAATCTGTTTCGGTATTTTTTAGGAGTTCAAATGTGTTTTTTGTAAAATTATGGAGAATAAAAATAAATACATAAGGAAAGGAATATGTTTTTTTACCGCTTTTATTAAACAACTAATTATATTATTCAATATGTCTTTGAGACTAGTAAGAATATTAATAGCATCTTCATGAGTCCTAAACCACGGTCTTATATTTTTACTGTGGTTTGAAAGTCACTGGTTCACGTTATCTATTAAAAAAAAATAGAGTCTTAGTCTCTAGTATTTCTAATATTCATATAACATTCCAAATACTTATTTTATACTTCCTAACTCTGTTGTATTTAATTCACATTCGATGGAGTTTATGTAGAAACTGGTAGAGACGTAAATAATCGCGGAGAGTAGGGGCGGTATTTTTGTGATAAGGCAGATTTATAGAAACGAATCTTCTGCGCCGGAGGCCTGCGGTGTCTGCCGCTGAGTACCGCGCTTAGGTAATGTAGAGTAGGCTTTTATACGTGTTTTGCTAAGGCCAGATTTTTTATTCGCCAAATAGAAGGCTATAAATAATACAATACACCCAACAGTCACATACATAATGCTGACCCCACATTAAGGTCAATTAAGTTTTGTGTCGTGGGTACCAGAAATTACGTGAGACTTTTCGGTCTCACCCAGATCTGAGACAAATATTTGTAGGCATCACAAACATGTGTCTCGGTGCGGGGATCGAACCCGCGGCCTTTCGTTTTATAGGTGGCGTCTAACCAGCTGCGCCACGGAAGGCTGTCATGCACACCGTTTTGACCGGCTACATTTTACTAACATACATAATCTCACATTTGTACTTCAAAGAGTTAGAAAGACAAATACCACAGCCCGGAGAACTATTTTAAACCCCAAGTTATTACACCAGACAAGCTTAATAGGCGCAAATTCTAGTTCCAGACAGTTCCTTAGACTTTTCCAACCGAAATATTTATCAGTCAAAAGTACCCTGAACCGACTAGAATGTGTGAAGACATTGATGAACGTAGATGTAGCGAAAGTAATGTTAGAATCGAGCAAAGCAATTCAAAGTCTCTGTCCAGCTCTACGAAATAAATATATCGCAAATATTTATAATTGTATTGTAGTGCGTGGTGGCCTGTTGGTAACGGACCAGACGCGGCCGCCTACATGTTCACGGTGGTCGCGGGTTCAAATCCCAGGGCACACCTCTGACTTTTCGGAGTTATGTGTGTATTGATAGTCAATCACCACGCACTTTAACGGTGAAGGAAAACATCGCGAGGAAACCTGCATACCGTAGAGATTTTAAAGAATTTCTACGGTATGTAAGTCCGCCAACCCGCACTAGGCCAGCGTGGTGGACTATATGGCCTAACCACTCTCAATCGATTCTCTCGATTGTAGAGTAGGCCCGTGCCCTGCAGTGGGACGTATATGGGCTGATATAGAAATTTATAATTGTATAAGAAATATTTTTCTAACAAAAGTCCATCTCCACATTTCTAATCACTTCCCATCCCTTTGTCTTGCCGCGCGCGCACTCCGTATTTTTTCCCCATTACATTTTCATTTTATTTCATATTTCTCCTTTGGGGGGTGTAAGGGGTTGTTCGGGACGCGGGGGTGTGCGGGGGATAATAAAATTTTTCCCTCTTCGGCCCGTCGCCTTTATTTATGGGCTCGGTTAAGGGCGCGAATATGTTTTTCTACATTTTCCGTAATGAGCCAAATTATTGGGGGATGTTTTTCGTGATTGCTGGGGATTTTTCATATTTTTCCACCCCCTTTTTCTTTTTACGCGTATGTTTTGTGCTGATAAGTGTCGTGTTTCAATGGAGTTCACGTTTTTGCGTTGTGTCTTTGTTATTTTCTGTGTGTTGTTTGTTCTATGTGTAGAGTTGTTTTAAATGTATTGTTTATGAAACGTATTGTTTTTACAGGGTTTTGGAACGAGTATGTATAAATATGACGTTTATAAGATGGACACATGACTTAATAAATGCTGCAGGGAAACCTGGACTCAGCAAGCTTCCACCACATTGCTGTGGAAATCCTTAGACGAGGGCTCTGTTTAGCAGAGAATTTCCGTGTCTGAAAATAGCTATATGTATAGGAGAAGAATTTTAATATCTTCCAGAGTATTGAACAAAAGACTCAGGCTGTGAATCAAATGGCCACGGAATATCAAGTGTTTGTGCGATCATGCATTTTGGTTTTTCATTCTTGAATCCTTTTTTTTACCGGCTTGATGGAGTCATTGCAATGCACCTTAATGCGCAGTGTAAGGTCTTCTAAAGAGAGTATAATAAAGATAAGGTTATCTATTGTCGAAGTTCTCGAAACAGGTTATGAGCGCGAAACGACTCTTTTTGATGGGTTTGCCAACATCGTCGACTGGGAATACTACTCAGGTGAGTTTTACTATTCGAAATGAAGTTCGAATGTTCGAACGTCGTACGTAAAACTGCACGAATGTGCTTCTGCACTTCACCAAATGTTCGAATCTTCATACGTCGTAACCATAGACTATGTTCGGAGTGAATGATAAGTGTCATAGAGAAAAGTATTGATTATTAGAAGTCGAAAATTTATGACTGACTTCGGACGCCGAACGTTGGAACATTATAACTTCATTTTGGATCACAAATTATATCCATACATACATAAATTCACGCCTTTATCCCCGAAGGGGTAGGCAGATGCGCCACCAGAACACCCACATTTCGCCTTGTAGGTTCCGTCTCACGATGTGATGCGAGCCTATCGCTATTTCGGGCACAAATTCCTGACTCCGGGCTGATAATGAATAGAAAAAAACCTATATCACTTTGCCCCACCCGGGACTCAAACCCGAGCCCTCAGCTTTGTAACCGTACCGTAATACAACTACGCCACCGAGGCAGGCAGAAAATTATTTAGAAATACATAATTAATTATTTAATTAATATTACAGATTTGAATTGTCAATCTCTTCCTGGACGAACTATTCCACTTGTAAATACGCCAGAATATCTCACAATAAGTTCAAGTTTAAGAATATCGACCCACAGTTCTTGAAGTAGGAAACGCAGTTGTTTCTTCCCTAATTGCTATCCTAAAACATTCATTAAATTTAAATATAAGAAGGCTAAAGTGTGATGCTTTAAAACAAAAAAAAAACTAAATTAAAAAATGTAAAACAATTATCAAATTGACATGTATAAAAAATCCTAAAAATCAATTTTCCACCCTAGTATTATATTACCTCTCTAAGATGACAAAATTCACAAAACATAAACCCAGTAATTTAAAACACCAGAAAAACCATCCAAGAACATTCAAACAAAACATTAAGGGCGAAAATTACTCAGCTTAAAAAGCATTAATAACCTTTCCTTGCCCCCACGATCCGCCATTTTCGTCCTTCGTTCATTAAAACTGTAGAAAAACACCTCCGGGGGGGCCAACCCTCCCGAGCTTGCGGGGGCCTCGCTCTCCCGGCCACTCTAAAGAATAAGAAATATGGATCAATAAAGAAATTGCTGTGTGCCCAATGGAGGCAGTGGCTAGCTCACTCACACAAACGAGGTTCGCAGTGCAGGGAGGGGTAACCGCAAGGAGGAATTTTTTACGATCCGATTCAGGATTTTATGACGCGATTTCGAGGTAATGTGGTGTGATTGTGCTGGGGTTAGGTTTTACTGAGCGACTGAATGATTTTCTTTGTAGTTTGTGATTGATAATATGACGAATTAAACGTAAAAAATGTGCTATAGTTTGAATCTTAAATTTATTTTTTTAAAGTATTTAGAAAGGCAGGATATAGCAAACTAGTTGATGTTTAAATAGATTTATGATAAAAAAAATGTTAACGCTAGAATTACAAATGAATTTAAATCAATATCGATGTCTAAACAATATAATATTATTATAATAATTTTCCACCACTATTTCCTTTTTTCATACAATATTTAAGTGGAAATAGGGCGTCTTTCTTACAGGTAAAAATAAACAATTAAATTCTAAAAACCTTCAGTTATTTTTAAATAGTTCCATACAATACTCATAAACCTGTGACATTGCGTCATAAACACCGTCTCTTGCCAAATACACAAAAAGCAAAAATAACGGCACGATATCGCGCGTTGCAACATTAAAACGAGATAAAAGCTAGTTGTTGGCAAAAAACATAAATTTGGGGAACATATCTAGGGCGGCGGGCGCCCGGCCGGGTACGATGTACCGCACTATCAACTTTAGGGTTGAGTTATTGTTTATTGTTTGCTGTTTATGTGGTCTTCTTGTGTTTTATATTCCATTTTTGAATTTTACTTTTTAATTTCGGGTTTTACGGCCACGGTTTTGCTTGCGTGAAGTATTATTTGTGTTCTATTTTCAAGTAATTATTTATTGTTTTAAATATGTTTGGTTTATGATTTTATTACCAGTTTTTTATTATGATAATGACTATCAATATATATTGACAGTCAATCACCACGCACTATAACGGTGCAGGAAAACATAGTGAGGAAACCTGCAAACCATAGCGATTTGTAATGTCTCAGGATGGCGAGCGCAGTGGAAGGCCCAGCATTGCTTTGATTCATGTTATTGTTTGGTTTTGCTACTGTCCATGAGCGGTCGTATCGCTTACCATCAGGCGAATGGCATGCTCGTCTCACCATACATCGCAATAAAAAAATGTGACAGCATTAACAGTGGTTACGTTAGTTTTGTCTCTTTCACACTTCCTCGTCAGTTATTTAACACAGGTGAATAAATAAGGAAATCGCGAAATGCTATATGATCACCCATTGTACCATTTTAATTTTTATTTGTTATCTAATTTCTATCTAACTTGATATGTACAAAGAGTACTAGTATAGATCAAGTGAATAGAAAAGGGCAATGGACTCTCTTTGTATGCGTATGATGGAGTTTCTATTTCCATAGGTCGTCTGTATCGATTATTTTTGAGACGTTTTTTTTTCGATGACACGTTTTGGAATTTCATTTTTTTCTCTACATAGAGTACGAGTTATTGTTTCCTGTTCTGGAATTCAAACCATAATTTACATTTTAATTATGTTAATATGATTGATAACATTTAAACAGATACCTTTTTCTAGAAATTTCTAACAACTCTATTCTATTTATTTACCAAAAGGCCGACAAAGACGTGACTACAACTTAGTCTAACAATAAATAATAACATCCTTCGCCATCCATCTTACCCCAAAACAATACACCCCCGAGCATCCCTTATTTCTTAAGGCTTTTTGCATCATTTACGAAAACCAGTATAATTTGACCCCAAACTTTCTTAACTTGGCCATGGAATGTTGGCATTTTTTAAAAGACGTCAATGGATGAGGGGTCACAGTATGTTGGACGATATACGCTGACACGGGGTAGCGAGGCGTGACGTCATCAAGGGATGAGATAGGTCTCTTAAAAGAAAGCGATTTGTATAGTAATTTTGCTTGGTTAATGATCCGGAACATCTTGTATGTGTGTGTAGATGCGAGCAGTAGCTATGGCAAATGTAATTGTTTTACATAAATACATTTCCTTTTTACGCCTTGTATGTTCCGTCCCACGATATGATAGGGGCGAACCTATAGCCATATCAAGCACAAATTCAACAGCTCTATACAATTCCATTTTCAAATTTCAATTTGCAGTGTCATTTTTTATAAATGTTTTTTTAGTATATTAGTCCTTTGGCCATCAGTAAACAATATTAATATCATCACACAAGATATATTTCTTGGTAAACAAAGGTAGGTAGATATAAGTAGAAAGTGCTGATTCAATACTTGGTGCCCTCACAATGGGGCTGAGCTTAAGAAATATGTAAAACGCCGCTACGGAACCCGCCGCGACGGCCGCCAGGCCCGCACTCAGTACGTGAAAACCAAGATCTTATTTATAATGTAAATACTTTCCTTTTATACTAAAGTTAAGTGTGACTGCCTCGGTGGCGTAGTTGTACTACGGTACGATTACAAAGCTGAGGTCTCGGGTTCGAATCCCGGGTCGGGCAAAGTGATATGGGTTTTTCTATTCATTATCATCCCGGAGTCAGGAATTAGTGGTTGAAATGGTGATAGGCTCCCCCCCTATCACATCATGACTCGGAACATACAAGGTGAAATGTGGGTGTCCTGGTGGCGCCTCTGCCTACCTCTTCTGGGATAAAGGCGTGAGTTTATGTATGTATGTTGAGTGTGTAGTGTCCTGTTGGTAGCGGAACAAACGCAGCTGCCAACATGTTTACGGTGGTCGAGGGTCGAAATCCCAGAGCTCACCTCCTACTTTTCGTAATCATGTGTGTATATTTGTGCATGTCAGATACCTGCATGTCAGAGCGTTTTGCAAGAATTTCTATGGTATGTAAAGTCCGCCATCCCGCACTAGGCCAGCGTTGTGGACTATAAATCCCAACCCCTCCCAATCGTACTTTCGATTGTAGAGTAGGCTCGTGCCCTGCAGTGGGACGAATATGGGCTGATACAATACAAAAAAGGTTTGTATTAATAGTCAATCACCACGCACTATAACGGTGAAGGAAAACATCGTGAGGAAACCTGCATATCAGAGACATTTTAACAAGATTTTAATACATACATACATAAACTCACGCTTTTATCCCCGAAGGGTTAGGCAGAGGCGCCACCAGGACACCCACATTTCGCCTTGTATTTTCCGTCCCATGATGTGATAGGGGGCGAGCCTATCGCCATATCGAAGATTTTAATAAGGAGATGATAATGTGAAGTCTGCCAACCTGAGGCCAACTAGGCCAGCGTGGTTGGCTGTAGCAACCTCTTTCAAAGGAACTCTTTATTGTAAAGAAGTCCCCTACTCAGCAGGGGGCGATTATGGGGAGATAAAGTATATTGCAGTATAATAATAATAACACCCAACAGTCCCATACATAGTCCTGACCCTACATTAAGATCAATTAAGTCTTGTGTCGCAGGTATCAGAACTACGAGAGACTTTTTTTTTGGTCTCACAAACACCCAGACCCTAAAGAAATATTTGTGGGCCGCACAAATATTTCTCTTGGTGCGGGGATCGAACCCGCGGCCTCTCCTTTCACAGCCGGTGTCTAACCAACTGCGCCACGGAGGCTGTCATAGTATGTATGTAATCGTAGTTGTAATGATTATAAAAATTCGCTGAATGCAAACTGCTTCCGACAATTTTATTTATATTGTTCAACTATGGACTTCCTCCAGTGCCTGAAAAAATAGAGCAGGTTGGTG
Source organism: Deilephila elpenor (assembly GCA_949752805.1). Taxonomy (NCBI): domain Eukaryota; kingdom Metazoa; phylum Arthropoda; class Insecta; order Lepidoptera; family Sphingidae; genus Deilephila; species Deilephila elpenor. The sequence goes on from OX457119.1 coordinate 7,463,577, forward strand.
ATGTATCTTTGAACCGTAACTAACCATATGGACCAAGACACGGCGCAAGAAACTTACTTCGCCATACAAACTACATTCATTTTTATTTTCATACCCTCCGTGGCGCCGTTGGTTAGACGCCGCCTGTGAATCGAGAGGCCGCGGGTTCGATCCCCGCACCGAGACAAATGTTTGTGAGGCCCACAAATATTTGTCTTGGGTCTGGGTGTTTGTGAGACCAAAAAGTTTCTCGTAGTTTCTGATACCCACGACACAAGACTTAATTGATCTTAATGTGGGGTCATGAGTATGTATGTGACTGTTGGGTGTTTTTTTTTTCACATTTTTTATCAGTATTTTCTACTAATACCTTTATTGCTTTTCTTTTCTTGAAACTCTTATTCAGGCTGTCGCCTGTAACTTCCTGTTATGTAACTTCTTACATAACAACTCCTATAAATACAAAACATATTCCCTAATACCTCGAGTCCTGCCCCGGGCCGCTGTCCGTGCTGGGGTGTGGGGGTGTGCCGCCCGCGGGGGGAGGGGGGGAGGCGTCCGACACAGCGCTCCTTTTTACGTTCCGCGCCTTGGCAGAGGGGCGCAACGGTTTCTTCGCTTGGGATTGTAAATTGTTGTATTTGCTGAAAATAAGTAGTATTTTCATAGTAACGTGGGCGAGTGGCCTGCATTTAGCGACTTTACAAATTTTATTAGATCGTGGCAATCTTGCAGAATGTGATCCATTCGAGAACATTGTCATTTATTAATGCGGTTTATTTTTAATTATTTTCTGCTATTATCTCGCTCTTTATGGTAATGGTGCGACATTACTTTATTCATTAATGTATGCAGAGTGATTTGGCTTAAGATTATAAGCCTATTAAGACTATTACTCGATTGCCTGACATCAATTACTTTAGGACGAGGATTTTTGGCCTCGTCTTCTTACTCAACAAACAACGAATACGACATATTATCTTTGAATTTCATACGAATCTTCATTTGTAGACTTTCACAGTAAACTTCTACTTCCTAAACACCATAAATAAATATGAAAATTATATAACCAAACCAAATGTTACGTACCCCTGCCACAAGAAGGTGTGAGCTGCGCGTCGCCTCAAGAATGCTACAATTTTCCCGAGTTTTCCATTTCTCGGCGACCCTCCCCCCTCCCCCTTCCTACCCGACCTCCCCAGGGGGAGAAAAAAGAAATGGTCTCAGCGTTGCCTGGCAACCGAGGCGCCTTGTACATGCATCTTTTGAGGGGATTTTTTTAATGAGCTCCGCGCTGGTAGGAATTTTATATTTTTCGATGGATTTTTGTTTGTAGATGTTACGATTTAAATATTATTATTACGTGATTATTTTGTTAAAGTTATTATTTTAAAATAAATTTTGGATTTAATTATGTAAAAACGTTTTTAGGATTTTTTGTGTAACCCGCTAGAGCGACCAACACTAGAATGTCGTGTTCCGGATTCGTCTTATGTATAATTGATTCCGAGCAGGGGGACATAGGTTACAGGAAGTCGTTGGATGCAGGCCACTTCCAACAGGTCAACGTGGAGGTCCTTGAGGTCTATGTTCAGCAGTGGACTTCCTAGCTGAAAAGAGAAGAAAGATAGAGAGAGACAAAATAGTGGCGACCGCCGAGATATGTTTATCTCTTATCGATGGATTTTTTATGTAGACTACATCATACCCAGCGTCAAATGCATTGTGAACAACGCCGAGTCTCTTATAGACACAATTAGTATTGAATGGTATAAGAACAAAAGAGACTATTGGTCTAAAATTCAATGTGGTAAAGCCACGCTGTTGTCAGTCATGAGTCAGCATGAATGGGCAGCGTCAAGAGGCATCTCAGCGGGCCGGCATGATTGTATCGAATGGTTTGAGACTACCGTCTGATACCATTCGATACTCTATCTGGACGGCATTAGCACTTACCATCAGGTGCAGGCAATATGCCGTGCCAGATTATAAAAAAAATGGTGGTACCACTGTCTCTCAGGCGATCGATGTGAAGTGACAGCTTGGCTGTTGCGTTTCGGTGAGTGTTATTGCTGGTTGCCACATACCCCTATCCTCTTCCCGTACACCTTCCTCCTCCCACCCTTTATTCTTCTCGCCCCCCTTCCGATTTGATGGTCGGGGACACATCTATGATCCAAGCGTTGTGGATGTTCATGGGTGGAAGTGGGACCTGTTTACCCGTTTGCCGGGACTATTGTAAAAAAAAAATAACCAGAACTCAAAAAATATTTATAGACTCAATCATTTGTTTCGGCTCGTGGTCTATTCTTTCTCAGCAGGCGCTTTAAAATACCGTGGCTCGAATTAATGCAATAATACTAATATTATAATTAATTAAAAGCTTGCTTGTTGGTTTGTCCTTTCACATCACAATAAGGCCACAATCAATCTACGTAATATTTTAGAAAAATACACAATATCAATAGAAAATATTACCCGCAATATTCCACAGACGAACGCTAGTACTCCTAATTTACAAGTTTCATTTTGTCACCGTCAGTTGCGTAAACAAAACGCCCGAAACAAAATGGCGTCTCATTATTTTTACACGTCAAAAATAACAAAATTAAAAACTCATCGTTGCGCTCGCGTAAAATAATTAATTTCCTCCATTCGGGCCCCAGCCGACAGTCCGCGCGACGCAACAAATCTCTTCGCCTCCTAAGAAATATAAAAATTACTCTGAGAAAAGCCTATGTCCAACACCACCCTGAATCTACACTTTCTGTCTTATGCCTATAAATATAGAACACAAATTTGCATATTCCCTCAGTTTTTACAGTTCTTTCTCTAATAAAATATAAACGTCTTATAACTCTTCACGCTGCCAACAAAAAACAACCTTAACTTCAACCAAATTAAGTCTAATTTCTAACACACGGACACCGACTTACATCATTCTGCCACAAACTTTTCTATACAGGCTGTTCCAAGAGTGTTGGCGAAAATCCCCAAGTGTTGGTGCCCTCCCCCCTTCAGTTCTTTGCTGTGTTAATTTACATTTTAAATTGCACTTACATAGCCCGGCGTCGAGATGGCCCGTTTTAACCGTCCATGGAGGGAGTTTGGAACAGCCTGTATACAAGATGGATGGATCAAATTGTTTAGTAGTCACGTTGGATTGCGCCGCGATTTAATACATCCTGTATAATTTATCTTTATAGGACACGGAAGAAGTGTCGGCATCCGGGGAATAGATAAATGTAAATGTTGTCTATGGTTACATCGTGTATTTGTCTATGAAAAGCGTGAATAAAAACGGTCCGACATAATTGTGTTGAATTGCTAAAGGTAAATAATTTGTAATTGTCTATTGATAGCACCTATATTTCGACGACAATGCCACGAGACAAATTATGTTTTTGAAAGTAAACACTTAATAATAAGCAACAACTCATTTTCTCTATAATGGTTTCTTGGTATAATTATTAATGGTAATTTATGCTCCAATTTTTTGTTTCAAATTCCTCCTATATATTTTTCTTCCTGATTAATTTCGAACCTGGTTAAAGACAAGCTAGTGTCCCTAAGAGACTCGGCTCGCTCCGGAGCTCGGTGCCAATTCTTTGTGTGCTGTTGATCCTGGCTGAAATTCTCTAATACATGGATGACGTCATCATTATCGCGGATGTACATACATATAAATAATATGTATTTGTTCAGCGAGTGTAACGTAATACGGCTTGGACAGGAGGAGCTACCACGGTGTATGAACACTAATAATAAGTTTGTAAAATAATTTGCAATATTTATATAGTTTCTTGGCTTTTATATTCTATGTAATAACAAAATTAGGTCTGTCTTTATATTTAATAACTGGGGATGTTTTAAGTACAAAGTAACTCAATATACAGGGAGTATCCAGACCGCGACCGAATACGAAGCCAGTAGGTAGTATTAGTGACTTCATACACAATGCAAGTTAAAATTTCGCAAAAAAAAATTACAACTTTTTTTTGTAATTTTTTACTTCGTATTTGGGTGATATATGCATAGTTTTCCTGAAATAAAGATGTACACCTCTTTATTATTAAACACGCAATGGTAGGTAAGGATTTAAATTAGTATTTTCGCAAAAACTAGGTATTTACCACCCAAACACGATGATTTTTAAAAAATTCTAAAGAAAATTCTGTCACTGTTTTGGCGAAATTTTTATTTGCATCGTGTTTGTAATCACTAAAACTGCCACCTGGCTTCGTTTTCGGTCGCAGTCTTGATATACCCGTAATTTTATGATTTCTATTATTGTTGCAAAGGTAAACAAGAAAATTGCTCACTTGATGGTTAAAGGTTATCGCTGACTTGAAAATCTACATTTAGTTAATATATGCGTTATCGACTTCTCTAAATTAAAGGGGCAAGGGAGGGCAAAGCACGAAAGAAAGACAGATATTTTGGAACTCCGATAATCTTACTTTCCTAAATAAACCACTTCAACTTACTAATCCACAATGAGTCATAGACGCTTATCATCCATCCACCAGCCAAAGGAAGTCCACTGCTGAACATAGGCCTCTCCCAATGATTTCCACAGTGACCTGTTGGAGGCAGCCCGCATCCAGCGACGTACCGCCACCTTTACCAGGTCGTCTGACCACCTTGTGGGTGGACGTCCTACGCTGCGTTTTCCACTACGTGGCCTCTATTCGAGAACTTTTTGAACTTTTAACTTTTTGTCTTAGACGCTTATAAATAAATAAAAAGGTTAATAAATTATGAGTCCTTTCTAACCCTAATACTTTCTAAAATAAATCAATAAAATAAAATCGAAAGTGAATTAAATATGTACCATCTGCCCCAAAACCTGTCGAAGATTTGTTTGTAATCGGAAGTCGTATAGATTCCATACTTTTTTACTAATATCAATACAAATTACTTTTTTTGTTTAACTGTCATGACAGGCATGTGTTAGCACTTTATGATCCTGTCAAAAATAATTTACATTGGATTTTATGCCTTACACTTTCATGATAAAATTCAATTTCGCTTGATGTTGTAAAATAAAAATTGTGATAAAACTAAGATTTATACTGTAGTTGAAAAATGGGCTTTATTGTAAATGGATAAGGTTAAATATAGCTTGGGTGTGGTTTGTGAGAATTGTGGATAATTTCGTGATAGCTGTGTCCGGGAAGAGCGCATTTTAAAATTCAATAAGTTGGACTCACGATAAATAAAGTTTCGACGCCTTGTTAGCACGACATAGAGTAAATATACGTAGATAGTATTCTGATATTCTACCTAATTTTAGAAGCGTTCACCGTTGAATATGTCACAAATAAATTGTCCTTACTAATAAAATGAAACCACATTATTTGTGAATTTGCAGATTTCACAAGTACATTCATAATATAAAAGGGCGAATTGTATTAAAATTATTAAAGACTGTTTGTGAAACTCTATAACTAAACACATGGTTAATGGAAAATTCCGAGCGGTCATAAGAACAATACAATAAATTCCTCTTTCTTACATTTTCGCGGTAATTTTTCCACGACGGTGTCAATTTGACAGCTAGTTGGTTTTTTGTGTTTATCCTATCGGAAAGGCAAAGATCTAATCCATACTTTGACAGCTAGATAAAAATGCGCGTTTCATACACCTACTTTTCCATAAAGACTAGTCTACATTTGCATCAAGTCTGTTTAATCTATGCTGTAAAGGCGTGACCACACGTGGCGGCGCGGCCCGCGACATGTGTCGTGGCGGTGTTTTATGCCGCAACTGCCCACCACCTGTTGCCGACCTTTTTACTTTCACACAAGATTTGATCGTGTATCGATACCTTTATGACTTTCAGATTTTTTTTGAATATCGAACGCTTTTATTGATTATGGTCGTTTATACTTTTTTATTTGCGTTTTGTTGCTTTGTGTTATAAAAGAACGTTTTATTGATTTATAACAGATTGCGTTTTATTGTGTTTTGTGTTTTGATAGTTTACTGCTATTATGGGTTAAGTATGTTTATTATGTAAATTTATTTCGTGCTTGCTAGAATCGTGTTTTTATACATTGATAAACATTCTCTACCTGTTATAAAATCTATAAAGAGTAATTTAGTTGCATCGAATTAATCCGTTTTAGCGTAATATCCGAAAATAACCCTTAATAAAATTAAGGTCAAATTCTCCTATGTTGGGTACCAAGGCACAAACAAGGGCGATAAGAAAATACTTAATTAAAGTATGTACAATTGTACACACTGGGCTCGAATACATCACGGCAGCCGAAATAGCACCGTGGAACTATTTGTAAAGCAAATTTTTAGTGTGACGGGCGGCCGGATATCCGTCGCGCGGTTAACAATTCCTCTCGCCGGATAACCGGTGTAAATCTTACGTTTGAACCGGGTGTAGGCGGGTGGGGAATTTGGGTCGAGATGTTGAGTTGGCTTGTCTTACCTGTATCTTTATGGGAGTCTCGCTATACCTATGTTTAAAAGGATTTCCAGGTTTTGGATTGCGATTGCGTGATGATGATGATTCCGAAGATGAAATAATTGTTACCTCTCTGTTTTGTCTAGTACTTTTTTATTTTGAATATAATTTGATAGTTTCTTCGTCAAGTAAGCTACAGTGATCTATGGCGCTGTGATACATCTCTAAGCTGCTGATGAAACTCATGTTATTACAGAGTAATAAATAAAATTAATATTCCTAAAATAATACATAATGCACCTAATTCCAATTTGTCGTGCGTGGGTACCGCATATCACAGGAAGCCGGCAATAATTCGTCGGTGTTTTCGCGAATTCTTCCCGCCTCGCCCGCGCCACGCTCGCGCCACGGCCGCGCCACGCCACCGCCACGTCGCACGCGCGCGGTATCCGCCGCCTTATCCGCGATCTATAATGTCGCTAATTTGTCACCCTGGTCGACATTTGTACAACGACGAAACAAAGTTTTGTTTTTATTTGTGCATGTGTGTTGTTTGTAACTTACTAAGTTGCTGTACTGTATCAGCCTATAGGCTCTTATTAGCGTGGGACTAGCAAACGGAAGTTCTATTGAAAGGGGTTAGGCCATCACTGGTGCTGCCCATAGCTTTGATCTGTACCGAGACAGATATTTGGGTGACCTATAAGTTTTGGTTTGAGGTGTGGGTGTTGTGTGGTCTTACTCCGTAGTTTTTCATAGATTTTGATACCCATGACACAAGACTTAGTCCCATACTGAGTAAGAACTATACGTGAGGCAATTGTGTGCAAAAATGGATTGAATTGACGCTAACCACTTTTCGGGGAACTAATATACAGCTTAAACAAACGCGCAAAAAAAAAAAGTGTTCTTCTTTTCTTTATAGGATAGCTCCCCCATAGTATTAGAGATTTTGCCAATGTCAAAATTTTTATTGTGGTGATATAGATTATATTTATAAATAGAGAGCTTAAACTAATAGATGAGCGAAAATGTTTTTTCTTGTCCTTTTCTGTGACTGAGCATTCCCACCCTGTTCATCAATTTGAATATACTACATTCAAGACCAGCATGATTGCACACTTGTAAAATAGTGACGCGACGTTTCACTATCAGATCTACCGGAACACCAAAATTAAAGGATAGGGTCCTTTTACTTTCAAAACAATTGCAACACCAAATAATATCTATGAATAGATTCTTTCAACATCTGCCGGGTCTTTGCGACAATAGGCCCGTAAGAAAGGGTCACTCGCTGGTCAGAACCGGATTTAACCGGTGTGATCCGCACGCTACCGGTTTGCACCCGTATATGGCATATGCTTTTGGATAATATGGGACTCGAAATTGGGTGTTTTAGAACGGATTGTGAGTTAAATGTTTTGGGATTACTATGTATTAGTAGAAAAAGTGCGTGGTGGCCTGTTGGTAACGGACCAGACGCGGCTGCCTACATGTTCGCGGTGGTCGCGGGTTCAAATCCCAGGGCACACCTCTGACTTTTCGGAGTTATGTGTGTATTGATAGTCAATCACCACGCACTTTAACGGTGAAGGCAAACATATTGAGCTAACCTGCATACCATAGCGATTTGTAAGAATTTCTATGGCATGTAAAGTCCGCCAAACCGCATTAGGCCAGCGTGGTGGACTTTATGGCCTAACCATTCTCAATCGTACCAACGATTGTAGAGTAGGCCCGTGCCTTCCAGTGGGACGTATATGGACTGATATAGATATATAGATATTAGTATGCGTATTGTGGGGAGGTTATAAATGAGTAATGTTTTGTGATGTAAGAAATATTATTTAAAAAATAAAAATTGTTGAAAATAGTAAGTCTCATGTTATTTTAATATTGTTTGTTTGTTTTCAAAATTCATGAATTTGACGGCGCTTTGCTAGCGCCATCTATCGAGATACGGCGGAACGAGATTGTTGACATCTGTCAGTCTGGCGGAGCGTCATGTTGTTGGTTAGCGCGGTCATGTTGAACGTCACTTTTATTTTGAACGTCAACGGCAAGCGCACCACAATTGCGACGAATCGCTTTTGTTCCGCGTAATCCTGAGTCCTCTCGTTGTGGAGATAATTGTAATCGATTAATTAGATGATTCCGTAATTAGTAGAGAATTGATTTCTGTGAGACACTGTATGTGACATATATATTGTGCGAAATACATAACTTATTGATTGTGACTTACCTGATTATTTCACTGGATCCTACCTACATTTCTGATGGCTGATTCTGATGAAGACGGGCCTCTGCCCATATCAGAAGTGGGATACCACGAGCTACCGACCGAGAAAAATCGACCGCCTGACGAAAATAGCGCTTTAAAGCTGTTGAGTAATATGGAAGCTTTACTTACGCGTATGTTAGCAACTCCTCAACAGCCGGCGGCAAGTACTAGCACCCAGTCTAGTGTAGTGCAACTCGTACAATTCAACCCAGATGATGTCGACGCGGATATAGAAGGTTGGTGTAGGATAACTGAGCTTATTGTCTCGAGTAAACATCTAGAGGGTGTAGATTTGCTTATTGCTCTCACCAGTGCATTAAAAGGCCGCGCAGCTACTTGTTTGACCAAGTTGAATTTGAATGAGCTCACGTGGGAAGCTGTGAAACAAAGCTTGATGGCCAGATTTTGTCGCCCTAAATCATTTCAAGACTACTTCGATGATGTGCTGCGTTTTCAAATTGGAGCGAAGGAGACCGCATCAGAAGCTGGTCTACGCTTGTGGCATATGATCGAGCGGATACCTAAGACTCAGATGACAGAGGAAGCTATAACTGGATTCGTCGTATCGATCTTATGTCAGAAGGATGGATTCATACGCCGCGAGCTGAATGCTGCTGCTGTCACTACTAAAGCTCAGCTATTTAGAACCTTAGGAGGATGTACACTTAAGCGAAGACTGGAACCCACTGAAATCCAAGAACCTGATTTCAAGCGACCCAGAATTACGGATGCAAAATTTCCTGGCAAATGTCATTGGTGCGGACTTCCTGGACATCGGTTAGCTGACTGTCGAAAGCGACGAGAAGATTCTTCTGTGATGACGAAACAACAAGAACCTTCACCTGCCACAGTTACATTTGAGAGAACTACGACTGTAACCTGTTTCAGTTGTGGGAAAACCGGACACATAGCACCGAATTGTCAAGAAAAGGGAAAAAGGGGCGGAGTTACTACGAGGAAAGAGGTCAATCTCTGCAAGCAACGACTGTCGAGGGGTACCTTGAAGACGTCATCCGGTGAGCCAGTCTCTTTTTTATTTGATAGCGGGTCGTCTTGCTCTCTGATAAAACAAAGCTTTTCTAGTAAATTCCTGGGTACTGTACGCAATAACCTCGTGTATCTTACTGGCATTGGAGGCGATGAAATTAAATGCACCTCTCAAATTTCGACTGATGTAAATCTTGGGGACATATTACAAACCTTGACATTTCACATTGTACCAGACTCTTGTCTTATGGATCCTGTAATAATAGGCCGTGATATCTTGGAACATGGCGTGAGTGTTAAAATAAATGATGATAACTTAATATTTCATTTCAAAGAGCAAGCTCATGTTTGCGAATCTATAGTTAGCCGGCCAGACTTTTCTCAGATAGATACAGATCTGACCGGTAATGATAAAGAGGTTCTTATTAAACTGTTAAACAAATATGTTAACTGCTTCATAGAAGGTATTCCCCATAGGCGTGTTAAAACAGGAGAGTTAGAAATTGACTTAGTAGACCCACATAAGACTGTTCAAAGACGCCCCTATAGGCTAGCACCAATCGAAAAACAAATCGTTAGGGAAAAGGTTCAGGAGCTCCTCGATGCGGGTGTGATTCGGGAAAGTTCATCACCATTTGCAAGTCCCATTCTCTTGGTGAAGAAGAAAGATAACACCGAGAGAATGTGTGTCGATTATCGGGAGCTTAACTCCAATACACGACCCGAACACTACCCTCTCCCGCGCATTGAGGAACAAATAGATATGCTCAGTGGTGCCTATTATTTCACATCCTTGGATATGGCATCAGGATTTCATCAGATCCCTATACACCGTAACTCAGTAGAAAAGACAGCATTTGTAACGCCCGAGGGGCAGTACGAATATCTCGCAATGCCCTTCGGATTGCGCAATGGTCCTTCGGTTTATCAACGTTGTATCACAAAAGCTGTTCAACAGCTGAAGGAGAAGCCCTTAATCTATATGGATGACGTGTTATGTTATTCTGATGACGTATCCGAGGGTCTTAAGCGTCTTGATGAAGTCTTGAACGCTCTTTCTACCGCCGGTTTCTCATTAAACCTTAAAAAATGTAAATTTATGAAAAAGAAAATAGATTTCTTGGGATATTCTCTCCAGTGTGGTGAAGTAGGACCAAATTCACGTAAAATACAGGCTTTAGTAGATTCCCCCCAGCCCAAAACTGCTGCGCAGGTCCGTCAGTTTTTAGGTCTTGCATCATATTTCCGGAAATTTATCCCTGGTTATACAAACATTGTTGGGCCGTTATATCCCCTAACAAAATTGAAGGGTCCTGTAAAATGGGACGATAAACATGAAAAGATCCGTAATACCATCATAGACGTACTTACTTCTGAACCAGTGCTCATGATCTTTGACCCAGATTTGCCCGTCGAGTTGCATTGTGACGCCAGCTCTGAGGGCTATGGAGCAATCCTAATACAGAAAAAGAACGATCTACCACATGTCGTAGAATACTTCAGTCGACGCACGTCAGAAGTTGAGTCCCGTTACCACTCGTACGAACTGGAAACGCTGGCCGTCGTACGAGCGGTAGAACATTTCCGGCACTATCTATACGGTAGACGATTCAAGGTTTTTACGGACTGTAACTCATTAAAGGCATCGAAATCGAAAATCGATTTAACTCCGCGTGTACATCGGTGGTGGGCGTTTTTACAAGCCTATGATTTCGACATCGTGTATCGCGAAGGTCGAGGTATGGAGCACGCTGATTACCTCTCTAGAAATCCCTTACCAGAGCCCAATAGTTTAGCTTCCACACCCCAGGTTTCTTCAAAACCTATAACCAAGTCTGTACATTTCGTAGAATTGCATCAGGGTTGGCTTTCTGTAGAACAGAAACGTGATGCAGAAATCCAAGACTTGATCAACAAATGCAATCATAACGATTTCCCCGACACAGTTGGTCAAACATACGACGTTAGGGACGGTATTCTTTATAGGAAGATTGTAAGAAACAAGACTATTTCATGGCTGCCAGTTGTCCCTCGTTCCTTAATATGGACTTTGATCAGTCACGTTCATAGTGAGCTACAACATCTAGGTTATGATAAAACACTGGACAAATTGTATGAACAGTACTGGTTTCCCCAAATGTCCAAGTGTGTTAGGAAATTTATTGAGTCTTGCATTGTCTGTAAGGCATCGAAAGGTCCCTCAGGTGCTCAACCTGTGCAGCTACATTCTATTCCAAAAGTGTCAGTGCCGTGGCACACGATTCATATAGACATTACCGGTAAGCTAAGTGGAAAGAGTGACCGCAAAGAATATTGCTCAGTTATTATCGATGGGTTTACAAAATATGTGCTGCTTGAGCACACTTTTTCATTGGACGCAGCCAGTGCAGTTCGAGCTCTTAAAAAGGCCGTTTGCCTTTTTGGAGCACCTATGCGTATAATAGCTGATCAGGGCAGGTGTTACATTAGCCAGGACTTTAAGAACTTTTGTTCAGAACATAATATTCAGCTACATTTTATAGCAACGGGCTCCAGCAGGGCAAACGGGCAAGTAGAACGCGTAATGCGTACCTTGAAAAGCCTGTTAACAATTATCGAGAATGATCCCAACAAAACATGGCGTGATGAGTTAGGAAATGTCCAGTTAGCATTAAATAGTACCAAGTCTACCGTCACCAAATTCACACCAACAGAACTCATGTTCGGTATTCGTTCACAATCTTTAGGCATGTCCAAAATTAGGTCTTCGGGCCCAAATTCAGAACAAGAACAGCGTATTGACTTAGAGTCTGCCAGGCAAAATGCGTCTAACAATATACAAAAAGCCGCCGCATCCGATACTCAGCGATTTAACCAAGGTCGAGCCCCTATCAGGCCATATTCAAAGGGCGACTTTGTATTTATCAAAAGCAGCGAACGTAACCAAACCAAACTGGATAGGAAGTTTAGGGGTCCTTTTGTGATAACTTCAGTTTTGGACAATGATCGCTACGAGTTAAAAAATTTAACTGGCTCACATCGTACCTTTAAATACGCGCATGAGAACTTGCGTCCAGTACCTCGGGGTCATGACGGGTTAGTCGAAATATCCACAAGTTTAATGATGGAGGAGGAGGCCATGACGGCGCCGGAAAACGTTGAACTCGATAATGGTCACCTCGACGGACAAAATAGTTGCGATGCATTGACTGCAGATTCCGTAACCCTATCTGCAGGATCTGATACACTTACAGCAGGGTCCGATACACTTAGTTACACTTCAGATCATGAAATCATTGAGCACGAAGTCCAGTTTCACGCAGAGCAAGACAGTCCGTAATTTATGGGTATATGATCTGTAAACTTTATTTGCATGAAGTCTATTTAATCTAGTTGAAACGTTTAGGAGGAATGATTGGATAATGTAAGGTGGTCGAAGGGATAATGTCGTCCGGGCCATGCAGCTGTTAGCGGCTGGTTGAAGGGACACATTCATCCGGTCCAGCCTTAATTGTTAACATACTGGTCGAATGGACAGTGTCGTCCGGGCCATGCACAAGGGGCTGGTTGAAAGGACACACCCGTCCGGTCCAGGTTAATGTTAAAATATTGGTGGTAGCACGACAGTATCGTCCGGGCCAGACCCGAAGTCTCGGGTTGGTTGAGAGGACATACTAGTCGATTCGGGATTAGTTACCTGTTAAGGGAAAGGTGTCGTCCGGTCCATGCGTGGTCGAATGGACACACACTTTTCCTTGTAAAATAAAATTGAGGAGTATCTCTAAAATAGCTTGTCAGGTTGGACGAGCGAGTCGTTCGTCAAGTAGATACAGGCACTCGTTCGATTGATTGTGTCATTGTTACAGGACTGCAATCTGATGCGCCCGAGGACGGTCGATAGTCAGTCCGGCCGTGACGGCGCTTTGCTAGCGCCATCTATCGAGATACGGCGGAACGAGATTGTTGACATCTGTCAGTCTGGCGGAGCGTCATGTTGTTGGTTAGCGCGGTCATGTTGAACGTCACTTTTATTTTGAACGTCAACGGCAAGCGCACCACAATTGCGACGAATCGCTTTTGTTCCGCGTAATCCTGAGTCCTCTCGTTGTGGAGATAATTGTAATCGATTAATTAGATGATTCCGTAATTAGTAGAGAATTGATTTCTGTGAGACACTGTATGTGACATATATATTGTCCGAAATACATAACTTATTGATTGTGACTTACCTGATTATTTCACTGGATCCTACCTACATTTCTGATGGCTGATTCTGATGAAGACGGGCCTCTGCCCATTAATTTAAATTGTTTAGTAAATTTTTAGTATGTTTTTTAATAATTTGAGGTTTTATTACTAAAACTACAACCATTTACAAATATTATATTTTAAAATATGTTTATTATCATATTATCAAATAAAAAAATACCCAACTTTCTTAACCCATGGTCACCGTCCAACTGACCGTCACGTTTCCACAATAGCGTCGTATCGATTATTAACATTAAAAAACCAACAATGGGACATATGGCCATTGGCCACAAAGGCCCGGCGACTTTTTATTCTAGTCACGTTTCAATAACCATTTTACGTGGTTACTGACCATATGCTGTAAAGGGTTGGTGTCTAGTTATTGATTTTTTATGAGACACTGACTTACTGGTCTATTGGGCTGTGAAATGAAATCTTGTGTTCGATTCTCTAGTAGAGCAATTTATATTGTGTGATTTTTTCTGTTCGATAAATTCAAATATTATTTTTTGGGAATTTACAGATATATGATAATTTGGTTCAATCACTTTTGCTTTTTGGGACTTAAATATGTAAAGTTGAAGAAGTTGTTTGTTTGATCACGCTAAGCTCAAGAAGTACTGGTTCGAATCTAAAAAATATTTTTTTTTAGACAGCCTATTTATCGTAGAAGGGCAAAGACTTTGTAACATCACGCTATGGCCAATAGGGGTGGAGCATTAACGAAAAATGTTTAAAAACTATTTCCTCGTCAAAATGTATCTGCACCTTATTGAAGCCAGGCCGGGCCGCGAGTTAACTTGATATACCTATATATACTTATATACCTGTTATTGGTGAGTGGCCTGATCCTTGAATTGTACACGTTTAAATATTATGCATGTTTGGTCCATAAACTGTTGTTGTATTTATCACCCAAATACGACGATAAGTAAAAAATTACAAAAAAAAAGTTGCCGTTTTTTTTTTGCGAAATTTTAACTTGCTTTGTGTCTGAAGTCACTAATACTACCACCTGGCTTCGTTTTCGGTCGCGGTCTTGATATACCCTGTATAGTAAATAAATAAATAAATACTGGAAGCGGGGCTAATGTCACCCCTGCTCACTCCTTCAAGGACATAGTCGTGAATGTGTATAATATATATGTATACAAAAGCCCACAAAAAGCCGCAGTGAAATAAAATACGAGTACAAATCGAGCGAGGTCGCAAGCTAATAGTTCGGTACCAGTCGTTTATAAATCGATAAAAAGCGACATCTTTCGTTTGATTGAAATTTTATAGAGCGTTCGCGTGATCGCCGCGCGGCTCGCTTGTTTGAAGTAAGGGGGTGTATTAAGAAAATATATTATGTAAAAAAATATATTTTAAATTTCGTAGACACATTTAAGTTACTTTGGGCTATTTTATTTAGACTGCCTCGGTGGCGTAGTTGTACTACGGTACGACTACAAAGCTGAGGTCTCGGGTTCGAATCCCAGGACGGGCAAAGTGATAATGGGTTTTTCTATTCATTATCAGCCCGGAGTCAGGAATTTGTGCCCGATATGGCGATAGGCTCGCCACCTATCACATGGAACAGAACATAAAAGGCGAAAAATGGGTGTCCTGGTGGCGCCTCTGCCTACCCCTTCTGGGATAAAGTGGCTTAAATGAATTATTGCTCTACCAATTTCAAGAAAACACACGTAACTTTAAAAAATCTACACACCCTGTATCTGTATCTGTATCAGCCCATATACGTCCCACTGCTGGGCACGGGCCTCCTCTACAATCGAGAGTACGAGTGAGAGTAATTAGGCCATATAGTCCACCACGCTGACCTAGTGCGGGTTGGCGGACTTACATACCATAGAAATTCTTTAAAATCGCTACGGTATGCAGGTTTCCTCACGATGTTTTGCTTCACCGTTAAAGTGCGTGGTGATTGACTATCAATACACCCATAACTCCGAAAAGTCAGAGGTGTGCCCTGGGATTTGAACCCGCGACCACCGTGAACATGTAGGCAGCCGCGTCTGGTCCGTTACCAACAGGCCACCAAGCACTTACCACGCTACCCATCCCAGTATACTACTTAAATCCACCTCCCATACTTTTTGAATCCATACTCCAAATACGCATCTGCTTGTAGTGGAAAATATGCAAGGGCATATAGGTAATAACAGGCCGCGGCACGGTCTAGTAAATTGTGAACAGTACGGCCTTCTTTCTGCCTACTACTTACTCGACAGAACATCGGTTCACACAGGGAAATACTGTGACGTCATTGATAATTGTCATGATATCGAGGGTTTAATAAATTGCATTTGTGGTTGAAAACATATTTTATTTTGTTCCTATTTATTTTTATTTAAAACTGACTGCCTCGGTGGCGTAGTTGTATTACGGTACGGTTACAAAGCTGAGATCTCGGGTTTGATTCCCGGGTCGGGCAAATATTGGATTTTTCTATTCATTATCAGCCCGGAGTCAGGACTTTGTGCCCGATATGGCGATAGGCTCGCCCCCTATCACGTCATGGGACGGAACATACAAGGCGAAATGTGGGTGTCCTGATGGCGCCTCTGCCTACCCCTTCTGGGATAAAGGCGTGAGTTTATGTATGTAGGTATGTATGTATATTTTGTAATAAAAAAAAATATTATTTCCTACTTCATTTTACATTTAAATCCCGCCATTTCGCGTTTTGTCAACCATGGATTAAAATGAATACAAAATAAACTCGTCGACAATAAACGCAAATTCTTTTATTATAAAATTTTATTTTATAAAAAAGTTAACCGTTGCATACTCAATTGTCCAAAAACCTGTTTTTTTGGACAGCTGCATAGACCAAAGGACAAGGAAGGGTCAGTAAAACCAGATTGACCAGTAGGAAAGAACACAATACGGTCTAAATGACCCTCGGTCATTTCGACCCGTTATGTCCCGAACCGGTTCCGTTGAAGGGTTGAAAATATTATTTGTTAGAAATAGAACGGTCAGTTTGGCGTTAGATTTAGTTTCGGAATGTTAGTGGTGGTGATGTGTAAAAATATTTTAAAGTGCAGTGCTTTCATGGTTTCAAGAAATCGTGCGGCTCGGACATCTGTTGATAACCTGAAGGGTCACATTAGCACTTAAGTTATCTCCTTCAAGAAAAAGTTAAGCTTTTTAATACCTTAATATGAAGTATTCATTATTTGTAAACTTGCATCAATTAGTTTCTGGGTGAATTTTGGCCTATCAACGTCATACTCAACTCAATGTTATGACTCATGAAGTCATACTCATACATCATGTACGGCCATAGACTGCTACTACACATTATCAAATTTTAGTAATACTTTAACTACAACATTAAATACATTCTAAATTCAAAACAGCACAATCCTTCGAAATTTAAAACATCTAAATGTCGCACCCTACAAAATTCCCACGCATAAAAAGACCGGATGAAAAAGGGTGAAAAGTGTTTTTTCTTCTTTCAATTGTAAAAAAGCTACAATTATCACCTCCCCGTTTTGCCGGGCAAATAGAATTAGGCGTGAATTAAATTAGCCCGGGCATTAACATGGATAATGCCCGGTTCTCTTCGCTTTTTTTTAACCGGCTTTTAGCGGATATCCGGCCCCTCCATACCCGTCAATTTTGCGAGCGAAACCTGTGTTTTGTTAACTTTTTCTTTTTATTTGGGATTCGTGATTGGCAAGGTTGAAGAATTTCTGGCCGGCAATTGGGATGTGTAGTTAATTTGTAGGAATTTGTTCGTGTTATTGTGATTTGGGTGCTTTGAATAATTATTGTGTGACAGTACCAAAATGACGTTTTTTAAATAATTTACTATCTTCTTAAGTGCGGGCTATTCCCGTATTATTATCTGCAGCAAGCATATATTATAAATCTCGAAGTCCTAAAGTCGATACCCCGGCCAGAAAATCTGCTAAATGTTTATTTTAATTAGAAAAATATATTTTCGTAGGGTAAAAAAGTTTCCCAAAAGTTTATGTTAAGCAGACGGTGAAATAAAAAGGTCACTTTGAATTATGAATTTTTCAAAATGAATATTTTGCTCAATTGTATAATTCCAATATTGTTCGTACGAAGGCTTTTGTGTTAATTATATACTTTTTGCTAGTAATTAGTAAATAGGGCCCAAATCGAGGGGCTGAGTTTTAAAGTGCAGGCGAGTTGTAGCGTTCATGTGGCAATTATACTGTGTTATTCGTCTTCAACAGTTTAGGGGACGCGGCGTGGATGTACGGATTTACGGAAATGTCTTGGAATAGTTTTTTAATAATGAATAATAGGTCAAATAATAATTACTAAACGTAGTAATACTCGTAGTATAGGCTATACGTCAATAAACCAATTTATACCGTGGTTATTATAAAGCAAGATGAACTTTTCAAGTCTACAAGCGCAAAGTTTTTGATACATCTATAGCTATTTAATTGTGTTAACGTGTACTAGTAATTGTTACTTTTTTTCTGTTTCTGTATGTTATTTTACTGTGTACAATAAAGATTTAAATATCTAAATAAATAAAATAAATAGTAATTAAATAATAAAAAAGCATGATATATTTTTTCTCTTACGTTTAACAGCCACGAACGATATTGCTTACAGTTAAGTCTATGAATGATATGCTAATTTTCAATCGCAGAAATTTTACACTGAAAATTCATTTAAAAATATTCACGCAAAATAATTATTTAACACAGGCCTATTTTTAAATAAATAAGTACCTTATTGTTTACAACGTAAAAGGTTTACATTATTATTTTAGGAAAACTATGTATTTACATACCCAAATACGATAATAAGTAAAAAAAAAATTTACACAATTTTTAATTGCATTGTGTCTGTACTTTGTAGTCACTAGTACCTACCACCACCAGGCTTCGTTTTCGGTCTGGATATACCCGGTATAATTACATGCGCTACTACTAGAGCTTTTATAACAGTATAGACGGCTTCTTAGATTTACGCGAATGTTACACATTGAAATAAAAATATTTTTTACGGATTTTATCGCGATTTGGTTTAATTTTTACATTTTTTAACTTCCCGACGTGAGTCCGCCCCGTGACCACGAAAGCTGTAAAGCAATCGAAACGTCGGGAAGTTAAACATGTAAAAATTAAACCAAATCCCGATAAAATCCGTAAAAAATCGTTTTATTTCAAGATGAATTTTATCTGAAGCTAATGTCACATCTGGTACAAATAATTCCTTGCACAAGGGTTTAAGAAAAGGGGGTCTTTAAAACGTCAAAAGAAGGCGAAATTACCCCAAGGGTGAAACAACCCCCTTAATTATATCTTTTAATGTAAATGACGGAGTGCATTTTTACCACCCCCGGTACATAATGTCTATTAGGGGAAGAAAAGAGGGTAGCTTTTTAGAGACTCGAATTCAATATATTTTATTTATGTTTTCTCGTTTAGGGGTATATTTCTGAAGGTTTTGTGTTGGCGTGGAGGATAAGAATTTCATTTAAATGATAAAATAAGTAAAACGTAATATAATCGTGCATGTAGCACGCAAAACCACATGGATTTGATCGCTGTTCGTTATTCCTGTAATTTAAATTTCTTTAAAGTTTATATTAGAAATATAAAATATTTAATATTACAGTGGTTGTCCTGGTAGCACCTCTTCCTAACCCTTTGAGGAAAAAGGCGTGAGTTTATGTTAGTTTATGTATTTTTTATTTTTGTTTTATAAATATTTGGGAAACATACAGAACAATAAAGCGTATAAACAGAGTACAGTTGCTAATACATAATCCAGTGAAGCTTCCACAATTAAATACCTATTTGTATGTATTAGGAGACTGTCGCGCCCTCACACCCGCCACTGCAACTCCTGTAAGCCAGGATCAACAGTGGCACGCATTTTGATGACACTGAACATTGAAGCCCAGCGCGTCTCCGGGAATGTCTAGCTTGTCTTTAACCCGCAACGAAATCAATCAAAAAAGTTAAATTAATAGGAGGAGTTGGAAATAAATTATTGTCCACTTCCCTTCACTTCTTTGTATGTATTAGCCCATATACATCATTCTGCTATGTACAGATATCCTTTTCTATTGACATATTTGACAGCCTCCGTGGCGCAGTTGGTTAGACGCCGGCTGTGAAAAGAGAGGCCGCGGGTTCGATCCTCGCACCGAAACAAATATTCATGTGATCCACAAGTATTTGTTTCGGGTCTGGGTGTTTGTGAGACCGAAAAGTCTCGTAGTTTCTGATACCCACGACACAAGACTCGATCTTAGTGTGGGGTCAGGAATTATAGTCCGAGACCCAACAGACACATAATGTATGTGACTGTTGGGTGTATTTATTTATTGTAAGGTATTTAAGTATAACTATAAATATAAGTTATTTCTTTCACAATATAGACAAAAACAATGTCATGTCTATCTGTATTAATGTAAAAATAAAACTTTTTTTAAAATAGCGCATCAGCTCGTACTTAAAAATATTAATTCAGGTCATAGGTATTTCATACTTTACTGTTATTTTCAAAATCGACCGCAAATTACATCCTGTTTTTGTACGTGTTACTAGATTTAAAGGAAATCAGAATTTCCTTTGATATAATGCAGATATTTTGCAATAAACGTCTTATTACAAAGCAATAATTTATAAAAAAAAATGTAGTAGCATGGAAATAAAAAAGCTCAATTATTCTACACGGTTCTACTATTCTACACCTCCCGTCTGCACAGTATTTGTAATTATTTTTAAACTTTATAATCGAAATTAAATTAATTAATTTCCATAGTAACTACTGGGCATATTAAGATTTAATATCTCAGGATGAGGAGCGCAGTACAATGCAAAGACATGCTTTGTAATTCATGTTGTTTGGTTGTCTACTGTCCATGAGCTGTCGTATCGCTTACCATCAGGCGAATGGCACGCTCGTCTCGCCGTTCAACACAAAAAAAATCTATTGAAGATTATTAGGTACAGGGTTCGACCCTCGGTTTTCTTCATAGCAGGACTTCCTTCCCAAATTACTATGTCCATGTGGTATGTAAATAATAATATTAACAAATGTCTTAACTTCACTTAATGCTTTCGAAAAATTCCTCAAATAATGCACGACTTTTTTTAAATATCAGAAATGCGTTCACGATTCTCTTGGACTGTTACAAATGACGTGAGGTGATCCCTCATCAGGTGTATTGCCTCTACCTTCGCTGCTAAAACACTTGATACAAAAAAATATAGTCGTGATCGCTAAACCTCAAAAAAGGTAATTCAAATATTTCTATTCACGATCTTATGAAATTAAAAACGCCATAGAACGATCTCTGTCATCTGCACGCTGCGCCATTATTTTTTTCCTTAACAATAATTTTGAAAGCATAATTAATCGGCCGGGTGGCGCCCGCCTTAATTGAATCTCTTACTGCCACCCCCATCCCCTGGTCCCCCAGGAAAAACAACCCTTTCTTATTTTTCCACTCTTTCCCCCTCAGAAGACGATAAATCCTTCGTAGAGACAGCGGGGAGATAACTTGCCAACATAACAAAACAATTGCGAAATTAAAAATGATCTTTATTACTAATGCCATAGAGTCCAATTTACGAAGGAAAATATAATGTAACAGCAATGTTGAGGTTTTTACGAGGTACAAGAAAAAGCCTCTGCGATTCGTCATTGGAATTCCGCGGGTGAGTTAAGGCGCGCTTCCATTTTCAAAGGGTAATTTTGAATTTGGAATCGATTTTTTCGCGCCCTTTCGTGCTTGATTGTCATTAGCAGTAATTTCTTTTATCTTTATATTCTAGGGCATAAACACATAGAGCATATAAAATAATGAATTTAAGAAAATAATTTATTAAGAGATATAATCACAATATTCAGTCCTCTGTCGAAACTATATCTGTATACACTACACTGCATTTTAGATTTTTTTTGCAGTTAAAATTATGAATATTTGAAATACTTTTCTATCTTTGTAAGTAATATCCAGTATGACAGTTGCTTTTAACTCCTTTTTGTATCTAGAAAGGCAATGGAAACCAAACTATAAGTCCTACTTTTATAGTTATCTAAACTATTTAATATCGTGTTAAAATGTATACACATACAAACATGGAGCTTTATTAAACTTTTCTTTTAATAGATAATTGCGGATCCGTAGTACACATTGACCTAAATATAACGTTCAAAATCAAAACACGCATCTTGTACGTTGACCCAATAGCGAATGTGAAGGTTAAAGACCTTCGGTTTATATACAACCTATTATTACCCTTATTATTAACCCTATACAGCTTATTTTCGTTTGATATAAACACAACATATGTTTAGAGCAAATTCCCGCGTCAATTAAATACACGTTAAGTTTTGATTATAACGCTTTTGAAGTTTTCATTGATGCTCGCGAATGTTGTAAAAAGTAGTGTTGTTTGTTGTGTGTTGTCACGTACTCCTGATCGTAACCAAAATATTGTAGTATTTGGATCAGGAACATTTATATGTGTACCAACAATTTGGCAAATAAATGAATGCAACATTTGTAATCAGTTATTTGCTCGAAATAGGCGAAGGAACAAGGAAACCAACAGTCATATCACTAGTTATTATTAAAAAAAATGATTGGTATATGCTGTGAAATGTATGGATTAAAGCGGAAACACATCATGTATACATGTTTAATAAACAACAATAAAGTTAAGTATTATGTAATATCAATATTACAGTAGATTTCCATACTTTATTATTATTGCTTAAATTTCAATTCTAATAAAAACTTCATTGAATTACGGGCTATTAAGCTCTGCGGGAATGAGTCACAATTCTGTACATTATGAATAATGGAAAAAAATAATTTAAAATGTCATAAAAATTAAAATTAAAAATCTCAATTTCGAACTTGGAAAACGTTCGCGAGCTACGCCGTTCGAATTTCAAAAAGCAATTTAAATTTGGAACGTAATCGAACGCCGCTCCGCCAACAAAGCGCCCCGCGCCAAATCTTAGCCCCCACCTCGATCTATCTACTGAAGGTACGGCATACTTTTATTCTTGAGGGGCCAGCCCGTCCACCCCATTTAAAAGAAGCCATCTTGGGATTGGGTACCGTGGGGTGCACCCCGGCGGGTGGGGAGGCGCGGTGGCGAGGGCCGCGAGGGGAGCGCGGGCCGGGAGGGGCGAACCACTTTTCTCTCGGCGAAGTGTTGTTTTAATTCTACCAAATATCTTTTCGTGAATACCTCAGTGGAACTTCAGATATAATTTTCTTGGGTAATATTTATACGTTTTAGGTGTAAACTCGGAGGAGTTTCTATAAGCGAATTTTGTAGAATAAGCCTTTCTGATAATTGTACGAACGCTAATTAGGTTTGCGGGGATTAGTGAAGGTATGTTTAAATTCAACTGACATCTTGAGATCCATATGTTTTAGGAGATTTTTAAGTCATCCACATATTATTAGTATAACAAAAAGTATGTATATAACTGTAGTAATAAGTTAACCATACTATTTGCCTTTATTATAAGAATTCAATTTGGTACAATTTCTCAGAATAGAAAATAGTTTGTGCAGTTTCTTCAATCTTCATCTGTTATTAATCAATTGATCTGTAGTTGATGCATAATTATACATCGATCAAAAATATCGAGTCCTCTAAACGAGCAATTTAAATATCGAAGTAAGACCATAAATAATGGAGCGAAATCAAAAAGTTAATTGCTTGCGACATTCGAAATTTTAAACAGCGAATTCGAAATTCGAATTGGTCTCCGCTTTGAAACCGGGCGCCATAGTTGGGCAAAGGAATTCCACTTGGGTCCACTAGCGTCGGTGCGGTCCAGGTAAATTTTAATTTCTATGCAAATGTAAGCTTTCATTCAGGGTTTAATCTACGAGCTTTACCGATGTGACGGTATCAAATCGCGCCCTGAAAACTTAATGAAAATACTAAGGAACCGTCTTGGACCGTGTCATTGTGGCGTTATTTTTTGTCTGTGGTCAATTGTTTCACTTGTTTCTTTTTTTATTTCCAGCCAGTGTTTTGTTTATAACATTTTCATCGTTCTACTCAAACAATGCTACCTACAATGAAGGAACGGAAATCGAACCACAAATTATAATTATTTATTTGTTCTAAGCTTACTTTCTGTAAACATAGCATAAAAAAAGAATTGTTAATTAAAACAATAAGAATGCAGTTTACAAGTTGTTTTACGGCGCTCGCTACTAATTTATTGCGTTTATTTGTATTCTGCTGACGTTTAGTCGCGTTTTATTAGCAACGAGAAAAGTTTGTAACCTTTTAATACCTAATTATAAGTTTTTAAAGAGTTGCAAATGCTGAAATATCACCTTTTCTGTCGCTTCAATGATATATTTTAGATATAGACTTTAAGCATTGTCTCTTTTCGTCACTGAATTTTCTATAACGAATAAAAATAATCACTCTTTAAATAATTATCAAACTATTCATCAATATATTACATAATAAAATCTCTTATTAATTTAATAATTGTATCTTCTACTACATCAGAGCAACTACCTACATAACGTCATTTAATTATAGCAATGAATACATTTAATAAAATGCTTTTCACTATAATATTCAAATCATTTTGATAAAACTTGTGCTTAAAAATATATTTTGTCTATTCTTCCTACATAACACATTTCAAATTTAGAACATCGACAACCCCAATGCTGCCAACACAAAACAAAACTATAAACAAACCCACTTACTAACACCAAGTTTAATTTGCACACACGGAAACCGCAGGCGTGTAAACTATAAAAGTGAACACGCTGTATTACAGGCAGACATTGTTAAAGTCTGAAAACACTGAAAATATCTGTAAAGTCGATTATAACTCGCGCCATAATGGCTGAAAGAATCCGCGGTGAATGTGTAGCGATGCCCCTACTATGGTACATTACGAGTCATATGGAACTCGAATTGAAATCGAGATGACTATTACAGTACAAAACTGTTTAGTTCATGTAGAACTGTTTTTATAGTTACATAACATGGAAATCCTTGGGGTCAACTTGGGCCTGTTCATGTCCAGTAGACTTTATGCTCGAGATGATGACATTGATGCAAACTTTTTAGTTTGATATCATTAACATTATTGGTTAGTTGTCTGTCAGTGGTGCGTTATAAAATGAAAATAAAAGTAATTTCTTTTGCAATGTCTGTAAGAACATGGTCTCATTATGCGTTGTGGGAATTATCATTGTCATGACCTACAGGTGTCCGCTGCTGGACATAAATTTCCTCCAAAAAATGCTATTTCGCATCCAGCGAACCAGTGACTTTTGCATATCGCCACGTAAATAACAATAATTAAATAATGTTCTACCTTTTGTATATCCCGTTTGAATAGTTTCGATTTGTAATTGGAATATGATTTGGTAGACTTTTTAAAAATTAAACGAACTGTTTTCCAATTTTAACATCTCGTAGGGTTTTTTAGAGACGTTGCGATGTCACTGAAAGTTCAATGAATTAATTCGTTCTTAGAATCGTAGTGTAGGTTACCATTTTGCTCATAAGGTCGAAAAATCAATTAAAAATAAGTATTACATAATCCCTTGCTCACGAATCGACTACCAGCCGTACCGGCCCACTATCAACCGATCTCCAATTACGTGTTTTTGTTCGATTCCAATTTCGAAATTCGAAAAACGTTAGTTACCCGCCGCCGCCGAGCCGAAAAGCCGGCGAGATCACGTATACCGATAACATTACCAAGTTTCCACATTAGAGAAACTTTTATTACACTTATCTCGCGAGCGGGAGCCAGGTATGTACGCAAAAATGTACTTAGCGTTCCAGCCGATGGGCGATGACTGATGTGGATATCGAACGCCGAGTTTGAATTTGGAATGCTTTTTTTGTTTTATGCCAGCAGTAGATTAGATAATATATTGTCAGTTATTTATTTGTGTTTTGTTAAAATGTAAATTCGTTTGTTTTTTATTGTGTTCTGGAACGACTACATTTAAATTTGGAATTATTTTTAAAATCGTGTACATAGAGAACGGATTGCATAGTCCTATCCAACTGACAATAAAATGAGTTTACAAATAAATCACGCCATTTCTATTCCATTCCATTTCGCCTCATTTTTCATCATTGTATTCAATATTGTATAAAATACTGTATTTTGTTTTATGAATAAAGTATCCCCGCTTTTACACCCGTGTGTTATTAATGTTTCCGCTGAAACTAAAACTACTTTCCTTTAAGAAGTTGCTTACACAACAGCTAGCGAGAACGCCCCATACAAGTTCCGATACAACACAATGAGTAAGTATTCTTCAGAATTTGTTTTTGCGCATTGTGTTAAAATATTGAAGTTTTTTATTGTAAAGTGGAGGAAAGGAGTAAATAGATCTGCGCGATCATGAATGTCTATAAAACTTGGATACAATGTGTATTGTGTAGCCGGTCTCTCATCAAAGTGGCATGGGAAGGAAAAGGAAGCAAAAATGTATTGAGATTCCTTACTAAAAATCATTAACAGCTAATTTAGTCTATAAGTAATAGCTTCACAAAACTGGGAACTTTCTAGATTCTAGAATGAGATACGAGTGCCCGATCGCTTCGGATGCATTCAAATTAAAATGAATAAATTACGGTATATGCTTAAACATCGTAATTCAATGAGAAAATCGATATTTAAAAAATATATTGCAAAATATCTTGTGGTTATAACTTGGCTTTTATGGTTTCAATTAATGTCATGTCTATATCACCTGGTATTTATACCTGGTACTAATAATAAGAATACTAATTAGATATATTATAATTTGTTCTGATATTGCAAATTGCACTATACCTGAAGTAAAGTGGAATACCGGACCGAAAGTATTAATTTGGAACGGACGATAACATTTTGCCATTCGAGATTATTATGCCGGCCTACTTAACCGCTATTCCACTAAGCTACGTTAAATAAATATACGCAGAGTTCTTGACCCCTATACATATTCCTTCTTTTATTGCCATGGATGGCGAGACGAGCATGCCATTCGCCTGATAGTAAGCGATACGACCGCTCATGGATAGTAGCAAACCAAACAACACCATGAATTACCAAGCAATGCTTGGCATTCCACTGCGCTCGCCATCCTGAGACATAAGATGTTAAGTCTCATTATGTCCAGCTCTCTGGCTACAATGTCCTTCAAACCGGAACACAACATTTAAACTGCTGTTTGGCGGAAGAAAAAGACATTGCGGTGGTACCTACCCAGGTCTCACATATGAGACTTACCACCAGTAAAATTCCTGTTCCCACACTGAGATACAACTTTTACGTCACAAACTACAACTTTTTGGTCTCACAAACACCCAGAGCTGAAACACATACTTATGAATCGTGCAACATTCAAACAGGGTTCAAACTTCTCGTAACACAGCTTTTAACTGCGCCACGAAGGCTATCTAAGTGATTTATTTTTTATTTCTTTTTCACAGATTTATACAGTGTTTATCAAGACTGCGACCGAAAACGAAGCCAGGTGGTAGTATTAGTGACTTCAGACACAATGCAAATAAAAATTTCGACAACTTCTTTTTTCGTCGTATTTGGCCGATAAATACATATTTTTCCTAAAATAATGATGTACACCTTTTTATTTTTTAAGACGCAATGGAACGTAAGGGTTTAAATTACAATTTTCGCAAAAACTTGGTATTTACCACCCAAACAAGATGATTTTTAAAAAAATCCAAAATATATCTGTTGCCATTTTGGTGAAATTTTTATTAGCATCGCGTCTGTAACCACTAAAACTACCACCTGGCTTCGTTTTCGGTCGCAGTCTTGATATACCCGGTATGACTGATAAGAACCGCTGTAACATAATATGTACATATGGTTTCCTAGTAATCTCAACTCAAGCATACGATTACCCAACCAAAATCAAGTGGTTCCCTATGACCTTAACGACACCAACACCTAAATTGAACATGTAAATGGTCGCTAAAAATATCCTCACCAAAATATAATATAGAATAAGCAATCAGAACAAATGTCCGAAGCTAAGTGAGCGGGGCGGGGGTGGGGCAGGCAGCGCGGGGAGGGGTTGAGGGTGGCGAGTTTACGACAATGCCTATAAGAAAGCGGGCGGTGTGTTATAAAATTTGCATTCGGCGGCGGGTGATGCAGGCGGATTGGGGGGTGTGGAAGCGGCTTCTTTGCAGGAAATATAAATAAATAAAGCTACATCTCTTTTATCCTTCTCTTATTTCCATCCAGATTGCTTCGAGAGATATGATCGATTTCGTACTGGTATCTAATTTTAGTAGTTAGTTATCTGTGCGTGGTGGCCTGTTGGTAACGGACCAGACGCGGCCGCCTACATGTTCACGGTGGTCGCGGGTTCAAATCCCAGGGCACACCTCGTGACTTTTCGGAGTTATGTGTGTATTGATAGTCAATCACCACGCACTTTAACGGTGAAGGAAAACATCGTGAGGAAACCTGCATACCGTAGCAATTTTAAAGAATTTCTACGGTATGTAAGTCCGCCAACCCGCACTAGGCCAGCGTGGTGGACTATATAACCACTCTCAATCGATTCTCTCGATTGTAGAGTAGGCCCGTGCCCTGCAGTGGGACGTATATGGGCTGATATAGATAGATAGATAGATCTAATTTTAGTGCGTGGTGGCCTGCTGGCAACGGACCAGACGCGGCTGCCTACATATTCACGTTGGTCGCGGGTTCAAATCCCTCTGACTTGTCGAAGTCATGTGTGTATTGATAGTCAATCACCACGCACTATAACGGTGAAGGCAAACATCGTGAGGAAACCTGCAAATCATAGCGATTTGTAAGAATTTCGACTGCGCTCGCCATCCGAAAACAACTAAATAGTCTTAATAGTTTCTTAGATTTACGCGAGTGTTACAAAAAATTGTTTAAGTTCTAGAAAATAGTTTTATTTCAACTATGTAGTCCATATTGCGTACCTATACGGTGAGAGGAGATCATGGGTTCATACGATTTGAAATCTCCTGAGGCTAGGCAAAATACGTAGGCAGAATCCAAAACTTGACACACTTAATTGGATCAATATGTGTATTATGGCTTTTCAGTCTCTATTAAATAGATAAATAAATACACCCAACAGTCACATACATAGTCGTGACCCCACACTAAGATCTAGTCTTGAGTCGTGGGTATCAGGAACTACGAGAGACATTTCGGTCTCACAAACACCCGAAACAAATACCTGTGGATCACACAAATATTTGTTTTCGGTGCGGGGATCGAACTCGCAGCTTCACGCTTCACAACTGGCGTCTAACCAACTGCGTTACGGCTGTCAACTGTATTATAAGTAAAGACTGTGATTTTAAACTTTCTGTATGGGCTTTGCAGTTTGACAAATCCCCTATGAGTTATGTTAAGGTCGCCACACACGTAACGATATAACTGCAAGTCTGAGTTTACACAACAAACGAAATGCATTGAAAGTTTTATAAAATATTATTCCATCAGGAAATTCATTGTCTCTGTCTGTCCTATCGGCTTCGGTATATTGTATTGTATTGTATTATGCGTGCATTCTTACACTCTAATTTGTAATTGGCAAAACATTATATATCTTATTATTAGTTGACATTACATATCCAGAATGTCATTGTATTTTTCGTTCAAAAAATGAAATTAATAAGTTAAAAAACATCGAAAGCCGCCTCCACATCGCGCGTGCTAAGAGGGGGGGTGTCCAACCTCTCCGCCGGCAGGGGGAGGGGGAGGCGAGACAAACAGGAAAAAGGAGGGTAGCAAAATTTCCATTTTCTTACGTCTTTCGTACTTTGCAGCAGTTTTTGATTAACGGATGGCCGGGGGCGAAATTTCATTATGTATTCATTTGCCGAGCACAGTTATTTACTTGCCAACCCCCTCGGCCATAATGAAGGTGTTGTAAAAGTTCCAATCGATTGTCATCTGAAACTTGATTGTTAGAAGACGAAGGAAATGTTCAAAGTAAGGACTTGAAGAAGTTGAGATTGTTTATACAATACACTTGAATAATACGCTTTGTTTTTAACTATGAAATGAAATGAAAATATTTATGGAACCCATGAAATGTCATACATTATTTAGATTCAGTCACTTTTTTCCACTACCACCCGGTTCACAAGGCTGTTTTCGCCAGAGAAGAACGGGCAAGAAACTCTAGCGTTGCTCTCTTCAAAACAAGTTTACAAAACAGTATTTATACAGAGGTTGCAGCGCAGTTAAATTCAGATCAGCTCATAAATAATTTAGAATAATAATTAATAGTAATATTGGTCAAGCGATTTTGTACAGCTGAGTTAGGCACTAGGCACGGTGAAGTCACCTACACTTGATGTTAACTCTTGGTACGGTCAATACCGGCGAACACGGAATGAAATTGCAAGCCAGCATCAGTACTTATCCGCAAGCATGCTGGAAGACCAGACATTCACATGCACCTATCAGCCTCCTTTGGAGTATCGAAAGGAGGTTAAAAAATTCACGTACATGTCTTCAATGGATACCTTCGCTATAATGGAGATTATATACTTTTCAATCATCATCATCTGCAGCCATAAGAACTGTATTACTGAACTAAGCTCACTCTAAAAACAAAGAATCTTTTTTTAAATTCCTAAGCAACCTGGCATTGAAAGTGTTGAGTTCTCCAGCTTATTCTGAACATGCTACCACGTATATGATGTTACATTTAAAGGTGGTCTGTATTGTAAAAGCTGTATCAGCCGATATACGGTCCGGTCCTACTGCTGTCCTCCTGTACAATCGAGAGTACGACTGAGAAAGGGTACACGCTGGAAACGTTAAGGCTAATGAGACAACTCGAATCTAGGATTGGCAATAAGTGGTCTCGAATAAGTTTGGCCAATACTTGCCACGCTTGGTTGGTTGTCTCACGCAAGCCGTAGTTTCTCCCGCTGATGACGCTGGTGCCTGTCATCAGCCTCGCATCTGTCTACGTCATCTCTGTTATGGTTATCAAGCTGTCGGTCACCAGATCTTCGTCCGCTGGCAAGCAGGAAGCATTGCGACCACATGGCCATTACATTTTGATTAAAAGAGCATTTATGGAAAAACTTCTTTAAAAAATCCCACAAATTGAATATCATTTAGGCTTACAACTTATTCCCCGATCAGGAACCACAACACCTGTCGCACATTAGTAATTATTTGTGGAGCAAACAATTATTTTTCTTGATGCGGGAATAAAACCCACGGCCCCTCGTTTCTCATCCACCTTTATAACGAACAGAGCCACGGGAGCTGTAGAAATAATTATACCATCTAACGTGATGGCGACAACATATTTTTCATGTATGAGTAAATCTTCATATCAAATCCGGAACATAGTAAGGCCGACTCATTTATTTATTCTTATTTTATAAACATACTAATCCTCCGTGGCGCAGTTGGCTAGACGCCGCTTGTGAACCGAGAGGCCGCGGATTCGATCCCCGCACCGAAACAAATATTTGTGTGATCCACAGGTATTTGTTTCGGGTGTCGGTGTTTGTGAGACCGAAAATTCTCTCGTAGTTTCTGATACCCACGACACAAGATTCGATCTTATTGTGGGGTCAGGACTATGTATGTGACTGTTGGGTGTATTTATTTATTTACTAGCGGCCCGGCCCGGCTTCGCCCGGGTGTAGATACTTTTTGAGTCCAGTCCACATCAGACACACAGACAAACTATTATTTCGCTTACTTACCGTAATATATTGACTCGAAACGTGACCGTCTTTCCGTCCCATCGTCTCCCATGACCCAACACATGCAAGTCTGTCTTCTTCTGTCCCATTTCATGCGCCCTACCCATCCCATCCCATCCCTTTAACTTAAAGAATTTAGCCAACGGACTGCCTCGGTGGCGTAGTTGTACTACGGTACGACTACAAAGCAGAGGTCTCGGGTTCGAATCCCGGGTCGGGCAAAGTGATATTGGATTTTCCTATTAATTATCAGCCCGGAGTAGGATTATTAGCAAACTGCACTAACTCCCGCACAAGACCATAGGGAGATAGGGGTGACTGAAAACCAGCGCTGATCTTAACTCTAGTTTCGGTCAGCATAATATGCTGAGTCATTTCCTTTTGTCTTTCGATAATGTTATGTTTGCTTAAATCGGCTGTATTATTTGTAAATTTTAAGGCAATAAACTTTATTTTTTATTTTTATTTATTTATTTATTATTAGTCTTACTTATCACTGCATAGCACTACTGCCTCGGTGGCGTAGTTATAGGGCACGATTACAAAGCAGAGGTCTCGGGTTCGAATCCCGGGTGGGGCAAAGTAATATTAAATTTTTCTATTATGTGGATTCGTAAATCGTAAGGTTCTGGATACGCTTTCAAAGTCGATCACTTGATTTTGTTTATTTTAATTTGGAATGTCATACAAGTTCTCAGACCTAGAATATGTTTTTTCCACAGAGATAAACAGATATCTTTGGATAGTAATAAGCCCGAACACTTGTCCGTGACGATAGTGGGGCGTCTGCCTACCACGTCTAAGATAGGTGAGCTTAATATTTTTGAATGAACAGAGTTTGCCGAAACTTAGCTAAGTAACATACTTATTATATGTTATTATGCAGAATTCCTTGTAAATACATATTTTCATCATCTATTAGCTGTTAGTTAGAGGTAATTTTTAAATATTAAATTTGCTATTTTTTCTAACTAATAAAATAAAGTATATACGAAAATAAGAGATGGGAAAGCCATAGACTTTTTTGAAACGAATATTTATCGAGATTCAACTAAACAGTACTATTAGGGTCGCAATCTATACTGGGAAAAAATAAGCTCGTCATACTACGACTAGTGGCGCCCCTTCTTGGAACTTTTTTCTAAAATACATTTTTGAAGCCAAGCCGATAAATCAAAGCCATAGTTGTATTTAAATTTATTTGTGAGTCAAAGAGAATATTATGTAAAAATATTTTGGTTTAATAAGATTTTAACCACAAAAAAAAAATAGTTCCGCTATTCACCGACAGATGGCCACAAATAGTGTAAGTAAAATTATAATATAACGGGATGTATAATTAAATTACGCGCACTTGTAAATAAATCACGTCTATAAATATGCCAACATTATGCAAAACTTAACAAAGGAAATTAATGTTTACGTACTTTTTAAAGAACTTAGATTTGAATTAATCTAAATACAAAATATTGATATAAGATAAAGATTAAATAATGAATGGAACTATACGGGATTTGCACCATTCTATGGATAAATATTTAATATAAAATCGCATAATACATTTTTATTTTATGCATGCACAATTTATTTTATTTATGTAACATGTCTACAATATTTTACAAATACTAATAGATGGCGCTGATATTTTTGCGTTGTTTTACTTAACAACGTCTAGGTGGCAGCACCGGACAGCATTTTAAATGACTGCCTCGATGGCGCAGTTGTACTACGGTACAATCATTACAACGCTGAGATCGTAGAAAGCTAAAAGTAGAATGCCCAATCCGGGTATCGGTAAAAAAATTGCGTTGACCCAGATATCTATACTGCTTAAAATTCATTATAGGTTTTTTATGGTTTGTCCTTAAGCGTTTTCTTGTTTTATCCCGGGCGACAGACTTTTATTAAATAAATTAATATCATCAAATTTTACGAGACGTCAGCCATTACTACAATTGGAGCTACCAGAGTAACTGGACTTCAAGTTCATCTCTCCAAGAACTCCGAATCTGGGTCGCAATTATGTTTATTTTTATTAAAAATACATAATATTTTACCCTACACAACTTAGGTAAGGTTAGGTTTCATCGAGGGACAAGAAATCTTCGCACCGATACCAAGTTTCATAGTAAAATGGGCATTCTCCTTTGGTATGTAACCTAGTATTAGTGCGCGAATAAAAAAAAACTTTTATATTGAAACCCTTTAAACCAGGAGATGGAAGCTCGTACATGAGTTTTGCAAATTTTGATGATAGAAGTTTAAAAATTGATATAGCAATCTTTGTAATAAATATTTAAAAAATGTGTAATAAAATACAAATGCAACCCTTTATTTATTTATTTAGGGACCTTCAGCGAAGGATACACGACATAATATAATGAAGACAATGGTGTAGCGTTATTCTAGTTTACATTGTGACGATATTCAATTATAAACAATAACAAAAAACATTAACCCAAAAAAGAGCACTGTTTTAAGTAACTTACAAAAAGAAGTAAAATCCTACCAAAACATGGGATTTAATAACTTTTTGACAGTGCGACTCATATGGTCTCGTCTTGGCAACATTTCACATGAAAATGTTTTTGTTGTGATGTATTGTTGTACAACCGATGAAATAATGAATCAAAAAAGTGAGAAAAAAATAATATTTAAAAATTCAAAGTGCGTGGTTCGTGCCTATTCGTAGCGGACAAGACGTGCCACGTCATGTTCACGGTGGTCGCGGGTTCAAATTTCGGTGTATACCTCTGACTATTCTGAGTCATGTGTGTCTTGATAGTCAATAACCACGCACTATATGGGCGAAGGAAAACATCGTGATGAAACCTCCTAACCGATATGTAAGAATTTCTATAGTATGTAAGTCCGTCAAACCCTACTTGACGAGTGCGGTTAACTAAATGGCCTAACTCCTTTCAATCGTACTCTCGATTATAGAGGAGGCCCGCGTCCTGCAGTAGGTTGTGTAGGGGCTGACAGACATATTTAGTGCTTCAGAAAACATCAGTTATAATTACTAAATAACACGACAGAGTACTGACAGCTCTCAAAACCGAACGTCTTAATCTTTGCCGCACTTACACAATCAGTTCTACGCAAAATTATCAATTAATCTATGACGTAACGCTATCCGAGTGTATCCGAACGGGAAATTCTAAATAGAAACTAATTAGAATGCCCAGGATTCCTGTCTGTCCGCCGATTGGCTTTTCGGATGTTTTGACTAGCGTTGCACCGCGGATATTCATTTCGCCCTTTGTGACGCGCAGTTATTAAGGTATTTTATAATTATTTTTCGGTATGTCCGTACGGTAATAGTTATTTGATAAACGAGCATGGAATAACATGTATCGCTTTGGTATATGTATATGTTTCGCAACGTTTTGGAGGATGGAGATAACTTTTTCTTTTGTTGCATTGCGTTCATCACCTGAGACACTAGGTGTAGTCTCTTAACGCCTAATAGCCACTGGCTACAATTTCCTTCAAACCGTAAAAGGTTAAAAAAGAAAACAAAGGAACGTATAAAAAAAACAGTTTGCGTTGCTAACTGATTTTCTCGCGGCGTTTTAGCTTCACAGCTCCAACCCGAAGCGATGGTAGCATCAAATAACGATATAAATACTACAAGAAAGTACAAGAAGTAGAAATATACAAAGCAGTGGTATAGAAATGTGGCCTACTTACCGCATTCCTCTCGAAGCTGGGTAGTCTACACCGACGACAACCCTCATATATTATACCACTAAACACATCTTGACACTAACACACACCACTGCACCTCTATCAGCCAGGATCTTGGAAAGAATTGACACTGAGCACTAAAACTCAAGTATTTGCTATAGACATTAGCTTGTAATAAAACCAACACAAAACGGAGTTCTTAGGATAGTATCTGTATTAGCCCATAAACGTCCCACTGCAGGGCACGGGCCTCCTCTACAATCGAGAGTACAATTGAGAGGGGTTAGGCCATATAGTCCACCACGCTGGCTAAGTGCGGGTTGTGCTTTTACATACCCTAGAAATTCTTACAAATCGCTACGGGATGCAGGTTTCCCGATGATGTTTTCCTTCACCGATATAGTGGCTGGTGCTTGACTATCAAAACACACAAGACTCCCGAAAAGTCGGAGATTTAAACCTGTGACCACCGTAAACATTTTCAACAAATACACAACAAAATTGATGAGACTAATAGGATTTTGAAATAAACTATTAACAACAGTTGCACTATTTTCTCCAGATTTTACGAATAACACAAAAAATTCAGCGCAGTCGGTTCTGCGCCTCGCGCTTAGAACACGACACTAAACTGTCGACGCAGTGAGAAAGCGAACTACCCGCTGATATTCACGGTAAAAGAACAAGAACGAAAAATATTATGTTTTACTACCCTCCGCAGGATTATATTCAAAATAAAATACATGATTGACAACATAAACTCACGCCTTTTTCCCAGAAGGGGTAGGCAGAGGTGCTACCAGTACACTCACATTACGCCTTGTATGTTCCGTCCCACCATGTGATAGGGGTGAGTCTATCGCCATATCGGGCACAAGCTCCTGACTCACACTTTATCAGACCCGGGTTTCGAACCCGAGACCTCAGCTTCGTAATCGTACCTCGTAGGTACAACTACGCCACCGAGGCAGTTATTATTTTTTATTGCAATGATTGTCGAGACAAGCATGCCATTCGCCTGATGGTCAGCAATACGACCGCTCATGGACAGTAGCAAAATCAAACATCACCACGAATTATAGGCATTCCACTGCGCTCGCCATCCTGAGATAAGATGTTAAGTCTCATTATGTCTAGTAGTTACGCCGGCTACAATCCTTCAAACCGGAACACAACAGTGCATTTACACTGCTGTGTGGCCACAAAAATATTTGTATAAGATCTCAAGATGGTCCCAAGATGTTATAGGAGGATGTTATTGCCCGGCCAGGCTTTTAATTACGTTTTTCATAGAAGATTTATGAAACTGAAAACCTCAAAGAGTGTCAGACCAACTGCTCATAGACCTTACACATTGCCGACGTCAATGAGGCGACACGAAAATAGTATTTTCCAAGAAAAAATACCTTATTCGCCTCGCCCAATCTTGCCATATTAAATTTGCCCCACGTGTAAAATAGCAAACACGCTCGCAATTTCATGCCAAATTAACTTTGACACAAGGCAATTATTGGTTTGTAATTATTTTCCGAATCATTATGTCGGCCCAAGTGACGACCATGCTGTAGCGGCGAAATGACGTGGACACTGCTTGGGCTCCTTGTGTTTCTGTGTGTTATGCCGGCACGGTTTGAAAGTATGTGTTTTTTGTAGTAAGTGTTGTTACTTAAAGCTATCAATTTAGCTAGGTCGTGGGTTCGAATCCCATGAAATAACGAAGGTGTGTTGTGTGAAATTATGCCACGTGTAGAGGTGTTAATATCGTAGAATTAGGTAATAATAATTAATTTAATTAAGTCATTGATTGAGTGTTGTTATACTCAAGAAAGCTATATCGTAGATTAAGATATTTGCGAGTTAATAAACAATATTTATTTCAGTTTTATGTAAGTTAATAAATTTAAATACTAATAAAATATTTTTAAGTTTTATCTTAATAAAATGTGATGACGGAGACATTCTAATTTCCCCCTACAGAATATGACCTAATTCTAATACCGATAAAGAGCATACAAAGAACCATAAACACAATAGACTCGCCGAAAAGGAGTCGAAATAAAAGCAAGAGGGAAGACTACATCCGTCTCGACATAGAACACTACGATGAGCCCACAGAAATGCCGGATATCGACAACTTTGACTACGGAAAAGACCGGGATGAGGTCAAAAGGCTAGACGAATATGAGTCTAATTACGGGGACGATAAGATCGTTGGAGGGATAGAAGTGGATATCAATTTGTACCCTTATCATGCCGCTTATGGGACGAATTGTGGAGGAGCTATTATTGATAAGCTGTGGGTTATTACGGCTGGCCATTGCGGGTGAGTAATAGACTAATTGATTCGGAATTTGGATGTTTCTCGAGTTATCGAAGGGATATGTTATAGTTGGGCCAGAGTACGGTTAAATTTCAAAATTAATATTTCTGAATAATATTTTTAATATCACTCAGTTTAATTTATATACTGTAATGGTATGACTGCCTCGGTGGCGTAGTTGTATTACGGTACGGTTACAAAGCTGAGGTCTCGGGTTCGAGTCCCGGGTCGGACAAAGTGATATTGGATTTTTCTATTCATTATCAGCCCGGAGTCAGGAATTTGTGCCCGATATGGCGATGGGCTCGCCCCCTATCACATCGTGGGACGTAACATACAAGGCGAAATGTGGGTGTCCTGGTGGCGCCTCTGCCTACCCCTTCGGGGATAAAGGCGTGAGTTTATGTATGTATGTATGTATGTAATGGTGTTTTAAATTTTAAACGTTGTAAATGATTAAAAGGTTGAAATGACTGTGCAATATAGTGTGTCAAATGTGACTTTTGACACTGTTCCTTATAATACTAGTACGATACAAAGACTACATGTTGATCTTGCAAGTCGACTCAATTATGCTGGGTTGACTGTATCCGGAAATACACAAATTGCGTATCAGTTCTCTCTCTCTCTCTGTTTAGCCACAGGAAGTCTACTGCGGAATATAGGCCTCCCCCATGGATTGCCATATAGACCTGTTCTTGTACGTTGTTACCTGTGTGTTATAAACTTGTAAAATATTATAAAAAACTGAATTATATTATACAACATCCAGGAAGGACCCAGGATTACACCAAGGAACATTGGGAGAAACTGTTCCACACCCTTTCAAAAGGTTGTATTCTTTTGTATCCACAGAAAGAAGCCCTACATCCGAATTGGCTCCAAATATTTGTACCAAGGGAGGAAGGTGTTGGTCAAACAAAGCCACATCCACCCAATGTGGTCAGCGAAGAAGAAGGACCATCCATTTGACTACGACTTCCAACTATTGGAGTTGGCAGAGCCTTTGAAATTTGACGACAATGTCCAGCCTATAAAGATCGCTCATATTGAGGATATGGTCATTGGGAAGGTCGTTACTGTCACTGGATGGGGGAATACTGATGAAAATGTAAGAGAGGATGGTTTTTAACATGCTTTTATTACTTTCGCCTGTATCTCTTTTGATTCGTAGTTGGAAGGTGAAAAATTACAAAAATTGATGTCGTATAGCGTGGTTGATTTAGATAACGAAAAACGTCTTGATGATGCAAACACAAATCGAGTTATAAAATATATTTATTATAAAATAAAAAGGTCAGGTCCAAAGAAAGAAAAGAATTGCAAAACACTTAAGCCAACTAATACTTTAATGTTTTTTTTTAAAGTCTACTAAAAATACGGATATAACAAAAACTACATATTATTGACAATAATATAGCATTCCCATTTTGATTACGTTTTACGTTTGCCTTGACATTTTTTAACCTGCAAGGCTTATTCCAGGGTCCATACTCAAGCGTCCTCCGAGCAGTAAGAGTCCCGATCATATCCAAGCAGCACTGTCAGAATGTTCCATTCCCATACTTCAGAGGCAGCTTGACTCCTAGAATGTTCTGCGCAGGATACTCGGAGGGGAAGAAAGATGCTTGCCAGGTAATATCTAGAATATCATCATCATAGGAAGTCCATTCTTAGCCAGATATTCTGTACAGATGACGGCTTCACCAAGTTTGAATGCATCCAACATTCTCGTGTAGATCATGAATAACTTTTATTTTTGTCCTAAAAAGCCTTTGGCACGACAAAGGGACTACAAAGCTCCTGATGGTAGATGCAGTGCCATATCCAAATGAAACATTAACCTGTAGGAGCTGGGTATCACCCGCCAGTCAAAGATTTTGGGCAGATCTGGTTAATACAGACAAAAATGGCTATAATCTCTATTACAATCCGATCATCAGCGGGTTTGCTATATACGTAGGCTGCTTGCTCCAGCTGATATCAAAAGCTTAATTTCATACCCCTGAATATTGATCCCCCTCCTGATTCCAGGGTGACTCTGGTGGCCCAGCGGTGGCGTACGACCGACTACTGGGCATGGTGTCCTTCGGCTATGGATGCGCAACTCCTGGATCCTATGGCGTCTACAGCAAGGTGGCGAAAGTGAGGAACTGGATCCAAGAAGTCACTGGACTGTTACTGAATTGAACAGTTTTGTATTGAGTACAGAATTTTGAAATATTTGGAGTTTTATTTTTATAGTTTATAGAGGTCATCTCATTGGTGGAAGTGTGTTTTAGATGTAGACGGTTGAGACGTTGGGTTCGAATTCCAGAGAGAATTCGGCTTGGAAAAACTTATTTCATGAAGAGATTTTCGGTTAAAACTTTTAATAATACTTAAAGTTCTTTATGTGTTGTTGTCGATCCCGACTTACAGAAGTTGCAATAATAACAGGATAGTCCAAAAATTGGGAAAACTAAGACAACTTAAACCGTATTGCCTATAAAATAGAGACTATTTTTCCCAACATTAATTAGGTAGTGTTTTATAGTAATCGCGTGGAATCGTTTTTACGCCGGTTATAGCCGTACAATGAATCAATAAAAAATAATTGTTTTTTAATTTCTCCACGTCTCGCGATAAACGTATTAGTGATGTTGTTTCTGTTTCTTATTATCGCAAGAATTGTGTTCGTGTATGGGTAAGTTTATTTTTCTATGGTATGAACTTGTGCTAAGATATTAGTTTCGGCCTGGAGCACTACAACACTGTTTCGATTTTCGGTTTCGACCTGGGTGGCATAATTGTGTGGATCAGCACAATTTACCGAATGATTGAAATCACCCCAAATCATAATCTTATTCTGATACTCCTGCATTAATAATCTGAAATCCAAGTAAGTTATTATGAAACATCCTTGTTAATTACGAACCATGTTTTATAATACAAAAGTTAATTATTCAAACAGTTCAGTTTATTAATGAAGGGAAACATGGTGAAGAAACTTGCATACCGTAGAGATCTTTTCAAGAATTTCTACGTTATGCAAAGCCCGCCTATCCAGGTTGCTGTGATTGTGAAAGTATATACATACATATACTCACGCCTTTTTCCCTGAGGTGCTACCAGGACACCCACGTTTCACCTTGTGTGATCCTGACGATGTGATAGGGGGCGAGCCCATCGCCAAATCGGACACAAATTTCCGATAATGATTTTAATTAATTGTAAAAGAAATTGAATATGAAAGGTATGCAAGGAAAATGTAATAACTACAATTATAATTAGCAATGCGAAAATATGAATTTGTCATTATTATGACTACTAGACTTGTAAAATTATGATATTACCTATGTCTGTTGGTAAAATCTCCAGTCTTTGGAGTAGTGTTGGAGTTGTCCTAGTCATAGATTCGATACCTAGGTTGGGTAAATTACTGACGCTATATATTCCATTAAAAAGATTATGTTAACTATTTATCCTTTTCATTTTCACCCTTTACAAGGCATTCTAATGCATTTTCTCTTTCCTTTCCTTAAACCCATATAAATGTTATCATGGTTTTACATACTTGTATACAGTTTTGATTTTATTTCCTGATATATATCTTTTGGCGCGTTTTGAAAATGTGAGAGTAAAATTTTACGATGCACGCACACTGGCAGCCAAAAAACAGCGTGTTTTTTGCTTATATTTTATTAATTTACCACACACACAAACCCACCAGGACACCCACAAAACGCCCCGTATGTTGCGTGCCACGATGTGATAGGGGGCGAGCCTATCGCTATATCGGGCACAAAATCCAATATCACTTTGCCTGACCCGGGACTCGAACTCGAGACCCAATCCTAGCAATCGTATCGTAGTACATAAAACTATGCCACAGAGGCAGTTAAGTATTAACTTATCATTCCTTTTACACACAAAGGGTATCAGCATACGGGATGCAAACTTTATCTTTTTTTTCTGTTACGCCAACGAAGTATATCATCTTACGTACATATTTTTACCATTCTGTCAAAATATCTATCAGCTAATACTTAAAAAGCCAAGTAAAGAAGTTAACCCGTTCTACCTAGTATCGGTAGACCTTGGTACACGTTGGTTTTCTAACATTTTTGATTTAGAGATAACCCGCGGCTGCAACGGACGGCGAATGTCAGCCGACCGGTTCCTAGCAGAATTCTAACTATCTAACCTTATAAAACACGGATTGGATATTGGCAATATTTTTCCTTTATTATAGGCCAGCGTGGTGGACTATATGGCCTAACCACTCTCAATCGATTCTCTCGATTGTAGAGTAGGCCCGTGCCCTGCAGTGGGACGTATATGGGCTGATATAGATAGATAGATAGATAGAATAGATTCTGATCGTGGCTTCGGTCGCTTAAGCAATACGGGAACATTTTTTCTAGTTAATATAGATTTACATCAAAGATTATTTTTAGAGCGAGAGAGAGCTGCGAGGAATAATCATGCCACAAAAGATACACTATCTGCTCTCAATTTACCATCTATTGGGAGGTATTTCATATGTGAGAGGCTGCTTGGGTGGGTACCACCACAATGTCTATTTCTCCCGCCAAACAGCAGTGTAAATGCGATGTTGTCTGCCGGTATGAAGGACATTGTAGCCAGAGTAACTACTAGACATAATGAGATTTAACATCTTACGTCTCAGGATGGCGAGCGCAGTGGAATGCCAAGCATTGCTCTGTAATTTATGGTGTTGCTTGGTTTTGCTACTGTCCATGAGCGGTCGTATCGCTTACTATCAGGCGAATGGCGTATCGACTCACCATTCATTCAAATAAAAGGCATTGTAGTCACTACGTCATGTTAGTTTATATAAATATGTTCATTAGAATTCTAGGAGGCTACGAAATCAGTATAAGACACGCTCCTTATCACGTGAACTATGGAGACATCTGCGGCGCTGTATTAGTGCATAGACAATGGGCGCTAACTTCTGCGCATTGTGGGTAAGCCTTTTAAACCTGAATATTTCTCTACTGTATTTCGATTATAGTAATATGAATAGAGTAAAATAGTCATAGAAAGATTTGGGGATCATTTTTGATCGACTATCAAAAGCACTAACGGTGAAGGAAAACATCGCGAGGAAACCTGCATACCATAGTGGTTTAAGAATTTCTGAGTATGTAAAGTCGTCCCCGCACTAGGCCAGCGTGGCTATACGGCCTAACCACTCTCAATCGTACTCTTGATCGTAGAGGAGGTCTGTGTCCTGTGGGACGTATATGGAGATACAGATACAGATTTGTAGTACTAATAAGATATTTTGTGCCTACAAATTTCAATGTGGTTAAGAGTAAGCTATGTAGTGATCTATGGGGGAGGCAGTTCAGCAGTGCTGAAAAGAAGAAGAAGAAGAAGAGTAAGCTAGCTTGGAGTAAGGCCTGGTCACTTTTAGTAGTCAAGAACGCCTTTTTTCAGCAGTAATTCGAATGACTGATCAGTTGTTATTCACAGCCTCCGTGAAGCAGTTCGTCGAAACAAATATTTGTGTCAACCATAGGTATTTGTTTCGGGTCTGGGTGTATGTGAGAGCAAAAGTCTCTCGTAGTTTCTGATACCCACGACACAAGACTTGGTCTTAGTGTGATCAGGACTATGTATATGACTGTTGGGTGTATTTATTTATAATTTTCCAGCACAGAAGAATCGTTCATCCGTGTAGGTAGTAAATACAGACTTAGAAGTCCAAAAATAACAATAAAACGACATTTAGTCCATCCAAAATATGGACGAGAACACGCTTTCGACTACGACATACAGCTGTTGTTGTTCAGAAGACTTCATTTTAGCAAATCAGTGAATGCTATAGAAATAAATGATGGAAAATACGGCGACTATATTTTTGTAAATGGCTGGGGATTTGGCTTTGAGAAAGTAAGTTTTTTATTTACTTCTGTATCTAAAGAAGACTTTAGTAAGAGATTTTACAGTATTTTTTTTGTAACAAAATATTTATAGCGAGAAAGTTAGCTTGAACATATAAATTACTGTCGTTCATGACCATACCCAACGCCAAGAAAATAATATTTTAAATTATTTGGGCTACAATAATTACTGCCTTGGTGGCGTAGTTGTATTACGGTACGGTTACAAAGCTGAGGTCTCGGGTTCAAATCCCGGGTCGGGCAAAGTGATATTGGATTTTACTATTAATTATCAGCCCGGTGTCAGGAATTTGTGCTCGATATGGCGATAGGCTCGCCCCCTATCACATCGTGGGACGGAACATGCAAGGCGAAATGGGGGTGTCCTGGTGGCGCCTCTGCCTACCCCTTCGGGGATAAAGGCGTGAGTTTATGTATGTATGTATGTATGGACAATAGCAACACCATTAATAACAAAACAATGCTTGGTATTTCACTGCGCTCGCCATGCTGAGACGTAAGATGTTAAGTCTCAATATGTCCAGTAGTTACTCTGGCTATAATGTCCTTCAAACCGTGCATTTACACTGCTGTTTGGCGGGAGAAATATACATTGTGGTGGTACCTACTCAAGGGGCCCGTCACATGTGACCCCACGACCAATGCATATGAGAGACCTACCAGTGAAAAGTAATACAAATGGCGACATTATACTTTTTCTCTAAGAATATTCCAAAGGCATGGTATATAATGAGCTCTTTACGATTATCATGTTAGACCATTGTTTACCCTTCTTAATTCGCGTTATTTTAAGGGGAACTACAACGATCTACTCCAACAAGTTCAGCTACAGATAGTACCAATGAAGGAGTGTCAGGAAGTCAACAACTCCTGGTACAACCACACGCTTACTTCTAGAATGTTCTGCGCCGGAGGAGAAGGGGTTGACGCTTGTCAGGTTAGTCCAGAAATATATGGTTAAATGGCTTGGAATAAATAATGAGATACGTGTCTTGTGTCTTAGCTATAAATTGTAAGATGCTATAAGACCCCAGATCAAAAAAGAAATCGTATTATATTAATTATTTTGGTGTGGGAGTTGAACTTCTAGCTTATTGTGTCACGAAGACTGTTAGAAAATCAGATTCCCTTTGCACTATTTTTATGAATGATGGAGTAATAAGAAAACATTGTGAAGAAACCTTTCAAAGAGATATATAAGAGTTGACAGCCTCCATGGCACAGTTGATTGGACGCTGGCGAAACGAGAGACCGCGGATTCGAGCCCCGCACCGAAACAAATGTTTGTGTAAACTACAGCATTTGTTTCTGGGTGTTTGTGAGACCGAAAAGTCTCTTGTAGTTCCTTATATCCACGACACAAGACTCGATGTTAGTGTTAACTGTTAGGTGAGGACTACGTATGTGATTGTCGGGTGTATTT
This sequence comes from Deilephila elpenor, assembly GCA_949752805.1. Taxonomy (NCBI): domain Eukaryota; kingdom Metazoa; phylum Arthropoda; class Insecta; order Lepidoptera; family Sphingidae; genus Deilephila; species Deilephila elpenor. The sequence goes on from OX457119.1 coordinate 7,508,561, forward strand.
ATTTTAATGTCAATGCTCTGCCAACCACTAGGCCAGTGAGGCTATGGCCTAAGCTCTCTCAAATAAATGGGGCTGGATTATTTACACATTATAAAATAAATAATGTGTGTTCTAGGGCGACAGTGGAGGGGCAGCAGTGTCTTTCGGCCGTCTTATCGGGCTATCATCATTCGGCTTCGGCTGCGGACGCCGAGTGCCCGGCGTCTACACTAATGTGAGCGAAAGCAGTGTCCGAAACTGGATTAAGCATTATACAGGCGTTTAATAAATTTTATTTTCATGAATATTTTTAAGACTTTTTTGCACTCATAATTTTTATTTAAATCTACAAGCGTATTTCATTAGAATGATTTAAGGTGACTGTAAATATGAATAATTTGAACTAGTTTTTGTAAATGGTTATAATTGGTTGGTAACAACATGACCACATGACAAAAAAGTTCTGAACCTTGGAGAGGATCAAGAAGTCGTGGCAGACCCCTTTTTACATAGATGTCAGCGACCTTTAAGAGAGAAAATATCGACTCGACGACGACCCAGATCCGTGATCTCTGGACAAGGATGACCAGGAGACCCGACCACAAATAGAACTGGGAAAATGGCCGGAAGATGATGTAATAATTTGGTGTAAATTCTATTAAAACATAATTACTACCTAACCCCTCCAAAATTGCAGATTTTGCCCTATCACGCGCCAGACCGTGACAAATGATCATCAAATGATCACTAGACGGTGACCCTCAGTCATGATGACGGCTGAACGTCGGGGGCCAACCTGGTGGAAAATTTGACGCCTTGGGCCCCCGTACACTTCGTTACGTTCCGTCCTGTGTAGTCGTTGGTTTGGTGTCGCGGGAATTTCGGGAGGGGAAAAATATGTGGAGGTAATTTGAGGGAAGTTTTAAGGAGTTGAGCATTTGCTGATAGTAAAATGTGGCTGATTGTGGATGGTGGGCATTGTTATCTCTTTGTTTAATTTCTTGATCTTTATTTGGTTCCTTTTTCGTTGAAATCATAATCGAACATGAAAAGTGAAAATAATTTATGTCTTACTAGGGGTTTTGAATCCTGAAAAGGTGGCAGACTAAACGAACAGCGACTCATGAGGTAATTTCATGACCAATTTTTTGTTTTTAATACATTAGTACAACTTAATTTATTAGTTGTAGTGTGATGGTTATTATGTTTTGTTTTGTTTTATTTTATTTTCGTATAAATTGTGTTATAGTCCCGCCAAGATCGAATTGAGTACCTAAACCTGTAATGACTGTGTGTGTGTTGAATAAATAAATAAATAAACATTTATTACAACTATTGGCTATAATACTAACGGCAAAATTATTTAACTTAGTGACCATTGCATCCAGTGTCAACTTTGTGATAGTATGTAGTTTACCTTTAATATGATTTAAACTTCTTTAAATAGTGCAAAATAAAGATTGCCAACAATAATTATAATTATTAGTTTACTTTTATGCGAGTTCAGAAGACATCAGCCTTTTCATAAAATACCTGAATGTGTACTACGTTTGCGACATTATCAGAAATTGATTGAAAATTGTGTTTGTACATTGATTTTACGTCTGGACACCATATTGTATATATATTTATACATATATTTAACTATCTTAGTAATTAATTCGACGATCATGGTTCATAACCGTTTGATATTATTTTAACTGCCTGAGGGACCAACTACGAAAACATGAGACAAATGATGATGTCAGAATTATTGGATGACCTAACTCTTAAAGAACCAAAAAGTCACATTTTAATATAATATTTTTTTTGTAATTCATATTTAATTCTATGTGCAATTTAACATAATCTGTCTTTTTTATTAATCACAAACAAACCTAATTATTGTAATATACAATTGAAATCCAAAAACTAGGTTTTAAAATGAGTTAAATTATACGAAATGTACTCCCTGAGATTTTGCTACGTATAAAATGAAGGCGTATTGCGTTCTCTAATATTACAGTACCTAGTCATATATTTTGATACATTAGCCAAGTTATATACTTAAAACTTTTACACTTTTTTGTAATAACGTCTTATAAAACTAATTTCTAGCATCATGTTTATCGGTTATAATATAAATTAGGTAAGTTTAGTTATAGTCAGCGATTTCGGGCACTTTTAAATTGAATCTAATTATTTAGTTTCTTGTTATTTCTTTAATAATTAAGATTCAAACAGCAAATTTATTGACACATTACGCAAGTTTAAAATCAAAACTTTTAAACGTACTGTCTACATTTAACTTTTTTTACCATCTTTATCTTAAATTCTTAAGATTTCTTCACCATTACCTACCATTATGAAACTAGGTCTTAAACTTGATACAAGTAACACTAGGTATTACATTAGGCAAGTTTTCTCCCGTCGATACACAATTGGGTTCATAAAGGACAGACTGAGATGAATGGGACGGGTCAGCGACCTCGAGTCCGAGCGCTACTTGTAACGAATTTGGCACTACAATGTTCATTTGTACACGTGTTTATCTTACAATGCTGTGGGATTGATGAAGGCTTCAGGGTATGATTTTAGGATTGAAATAAAGCCAGTTTTATACTTTAATATTTTTATGAACGAATTGAAGTAATTCCAGAACTAATGAAAAATACGCAAACTAAGCAAAATCTATAATTGTACATTCTAATTAAAACGTTAAGGATTAAACAAGTAAGAGTTGTCACATAGTTTTCATAAATAGATAACACGATAATATCTATATATTTTAATGTATCATGTAAAGCTACTAAAAATAGGTGGTATATGTAGCCAAGGTTGCAAATAATTCATTTCAACATACTCCAAATATTGCAAGTTGCAAAAAAAACCTCTGATGTCACCAGGCCGCCATAATTGTTTCAATCAGTGAGATGATATTTCGACGGTGGCTACTCTATCTCCATACGATTACCATTGGATGCATCGGAATCTCTTTGCGCCAATGACAAAGGAATAAAGAGATAATTTGGGTTTTTTAATGCTGGTTCGCTCGCTACTGGCCATGATGAGTTTCTGGTGGCCATGAGTAATCACGCAGTTGACATTATGGCAATAAACGAGACTTGGTTGCGGTTGGGCGAGGAGAATCGAGCACGTACGGTACCGGGATATCGTTTAAGACATATTCCCCGACCGGTAACGATACGTGGGGGACGCGGAGGGGGTGTCGGGTTTTACATCAAATCAGGTATAAGTGCGCGAGTCCGACAACATCCGGACCAGCCAAATGTCGAGCAAATTTGGATGAATATTAAATTAAATAACAAAACTCTCTTATTTGGTACTGCATATCGACCACCCTGGCTTGACCTAGATTTATTCCTTGACTCGCTGACAATGAGTATTAACGCATTGGCGCCTTATGATAGCGTTATCCTGCTCGGCGATTTTAATGTGAATATGTTAGATGTACAGGGCAGTAAAACTAAGCGTCTACTGGAGTTTGTCAATCATTGCGGACTTGTACAAATAGTGACTACTCCAACGCATTTCGTCAATGACAGTAGTTCACTTATTGATGTTATTTGCACTGATGCACGATATAGAGACCTTTGCGTACAACACATTAATGAACTAGGAAACCACTCTTTTATCACGTGTCGTTTAGATATAAAGAAGGATAAGGCTGTTAGAAGGCTGGTAGTGCATCGTCCATTGCGGAGCATTGCGCTTGACCTTTTTGAACGTGACCTAAAACTGATTCCGTGGGACACGTTACGCAACATGGGAGACGTAAACACTATGCTTTCTATATTCAATGCTAATATAATTGGACTATTTGATGCTCATGCCCCAATTAGGCGTAATTCCTTTAAAAATTTGCCCACCCCTTGGATTACCCCGAATATTAAATTAATGTGTAGTCTACGTAATGCAGCCAGGGCTAAATATTTACGTACTAAAAAGCAGGGTCACAAAGATTATTATCTTCAATTAAAAGCTTTAGTCATAAAATCATTACGACATGAGAAGGAGGCATATTTTAATAAACACATTAATGAGAATATACACAGTTCTAAGGTATTATGGAAAAATTTAAAATCACGTGTTTACCCTTCAGAAAATTTAAATGTTCTTCCAGACCATCTTTGTGACCCGGAAAATATAAATAGGGCATTCTTAGACATTCCTGGGAACCAGGAGGTGGCCATATCTAAATTAACTTTTTTCGAATATCACAGGCACGGTCCGTCAACTTTTTGCTTGAAAGAAGTTGACGAGACAACTGTATTAACTGCTTTAAAAAGGATTAAGACTAATGCTCAGGGTATTGATGGTATCACGAAAGATATGATCCGAATGACGCTTCCTGAAACTCTGACAGTTATAACATCCATTGTGAATACCTCAATCAGAACGTGCACATTTCCTGATCTGTGGCGTTGTGCAATTGTTAAGCCTATACCTAAAAACAACAATCCCCAGAGTTTCAAGGAATTGCGCCCTATAAGTGTCCTGCCATGTCTTTCTAAGGTACTGGAGCGTGTGGTATACTCACAAATCACAGAGTATCTTGATAACTACAATATTCTTCCTGATTTTCAATCAGGATTCAGGAAGGGTCGCGGTACTTCTAGCGCTCTTTCAGATGTGGTGGGTAATATCTTGGAGGCACGGGATCGAGGTGAAGGAACTATTCTGACTCTACTTGACTTCTCGCGAGCCTTTGATGCGATCAATATCCATTTGCTCTTATCCAAATTGCGATACTATGGTTTCGAAATAGACACCGTAAGATGGTTTCATAGTTATCTCACCAATCGTTCGCAGTATGTGGAGATACAAAAAGAGGATGGATCTTCTTTATTTTCCACTCCCAGACCAGTGACTCGAGGTGTTCCCCAGGGATCTATTCTTGGCCCTCTGTTATATATTATCTATAGCGCGGATATTGCACGCTCTCTTAAGGAATGTAGATACCACATGTACGCGGATGATATTCAGCTGTATCTATCGTTTAAGTATGATGAACTAGCATCAGCCGTCAATAAAATTAACAACGACCTAGCTGGGGTAGTGTCATGGTCCAACTCCAACACACTTGTACTGAACCCCGCAAAGTCTAACTTTATAGTTTTGGGAAGCAGTACACAAATCAAACTCATATTGTCGGCTGCGCCACGGATACACATCATGGGAGAAAATATTAATAGGGTTGAAACAGCGCGCAACTTAGGACTGATAATGGACCCAGAACTTCACTTTGAGCCACATATAAACGAAGTTATTAAAAACTGTTTTTATAGACTAAAAGTACTGTACCGGTTTCGGCAGTATCTTAATATAAAATCGAGGAAGTTACTTGTGGATAGTCTTATTTTATCAAGATTAAATTATTGTGACACTGTGTATGGCCCTTGTTTACTTTCTCGAACAGTGCGTTTAATTCAACGCGTGCAGAACGCCTGTGCCCGGTTCTGTTTCAATATTCCCAGTCGCAACCATGTCACGCCATTTTTAAATGACGCTAATATCCTTAAAATGGCAGCCCGTAGGGAACTACACTTGGCTACCCTGTTGTTTGGCGTCATAAAAGAAAAAAAACCGAAATACTTGTATGACAAGCTGATGTGGAGACAGGACAACTTCAAATATGCGTCCCGTTCGGCAACAAATCCACTTGCGATTCCTCAACATCGGACCTCTGCTTTCAGAGGTTCATTTAAATACGCTGCCACTCGTTGTTGGAACAATATTCCTCCACCATGTCGAGCTAAAAATAACAAATATACATTCAAAAATAATCTAAAGAAGTATTTATTATCTAAACAAAAGCAATAATGTTAAATGTTTAGCGAGTTTAGTAGCCTGTACTTACCACATGGTGTTTGTTAGTTTGAACTCCATGAAATACCGTGTTTTGTCTTTTCTTAAGTTCATGGACGGAAATTGTAATTTGTTTCAAAGTGCGCGTTTGCGAAAATTGTGTTGTTTTGATGCCACTCGTGTAACAAGATGAATAGCTTAATTACCTATATTACTTTTAAATTAGTCTTAAGATGCGCGTTGGCTATCGTACGCGTGGCTCATAATGACGGTTATGAATGTTTATGGGGTGATCGTTGCAACAATCTACCCACTCAAATAGTTTATATTTTTCTTATTACTAACTACGGTTGCTGATGGCTGATTGTTGTATTTGTATTATTTTATTTTGTATGCATTGTCTTTTTTATAGAAATAGTTATTATTTGTTTGTGCTCCAATTTGTTTTTGTACCGACTGGACGTCTGTGTGTCACTTGAGCTTCTCTTTGAAAACCAGCGCTGCGGTATTATTCAGGTGATATCGCAGCATACAAGCTGAAAGAGTGGCTCATTGTTGGCACAATATTTTAGGCAAAAAAAGTGTTAACTCGTAGTTTAGTCTATCTTTATTGTGCCAATAATAAAAACTATTATTATTATTATTTTTATTATAATCAAGCTTTTCGAACCAAATTGTAAAAGTAGATTGTTTGATATTGGATCAAACTGCTCTTCTGTTTATTTTGCAAAGAGTCAACCAGTATGAAAATAGATCGACGCAGCGTTATCTCGGCTAGTATTTAAGTACGCTTCGCTATAGATGAAATTGAAAACACAATTTTGACAGCCTCCGTGGCGCAGTTGGTTAGACGCCGGCTGTGAAACGAGAAGCCGCGGGTTCGATACCCGCGCCGAGACAAATATTTGTGTGAACCACAGGTATTTGTTTCGGGTCTGGGTGCTTGTGAGACCGAAAAGTCTCTCTTAGTTTCTGATACCAGCGACACAAGACTGGATCTTAGTGTGGGGTCAGGAGTATGTATGGGACTGTTGGGTGTATTTATTTATTTACTGTTGAGATTATGTTGAAATACTTGTTTTTTTTTACAAGTTTTGTTTTTGCCTCGGTGGCGTAGTTGTATTACGGTACGTTTACAAAGCTGTAGTCTCGGGTTCGAGTCCCGGGTCGGGCAAAGTGATATTGGATTTTACTATTCATTATCAGCCCGGAGTCAGGAATTTGTGCTCGATATGGCGATAGGCTCGCCCCCTATCACATCGTGGGACGGAACATACAAGGCGAAATGTGGGTGTCCTGGTGGCGCCTCTGCCTATCCCTTCGGGGATAAAGGCATGTGTATATACAGACACAATCATAAAATCTTGCCTAACCTAACCTAAGTTGTTAGTAGAAATTATATAACAGCGTTTATCCTGATCCAGGTGTTTATGTAGCCGGTTTAGAAACGTGACGCCCCGGGTTCGATCTGCGCACCAAGACCAAATTGTTGTGTATATGAATATGCACTATTATGGGCGTGGGTGGTTATGAAGTCCTCATCTTCCGATAGACATAAGACATCTTACAGAGAATCGGTTCACATATAGGCGTATATTGTGAGTTATTTAATATTATTTAGCTTGATGATTCCATATTAAATTGAACAGGCATTTTGTACAAAACCGTGTTTTTATCATCAGTTCACAGCACTCCACTGCAGGTGATAAACAGCTTCAATTGTGCTTTAATAAAAAATATTTTCAACTTCTAACCTCTTCGTAGTCAGCCATTATCGAAAATCATCGCCGCACCTTATATTTAAGGGCGTTGTTCACGTTGTATGACAAATAATCAAATAAACAGTACTACCTACTCTATACCTATTATGACCAAAGCATTCAACTTATGATACCCTGATCCACAAAGGCATGCATTAAATAGTAATTCAGTTTCCATGCTTTCAAAAATGCGCGCAATATCGCTAAAAGCAAACGCCATTCGTAAATCCCCTACGCGAACCGTCGATCGAAGAAAATCATCGGGAAAAACATTTTCGCAATTTTTCACCACCCCCCACCCCCCACCCTCCCTTATATACCAGTAAATGCCACGCCATATATTGCTTTAATGTAATTATCTTACTTCAATTTTGTATAAAATGCACACATTGAAGCTTTGGTGTGCGTGTTTCACACTACGTTTATTTTATACCATATATTGGGGGGTGGGGGGTGGGGGTGGCCTCCCCCGAGGGGTCATCATGACGATGATGTCGAGTCTGCGCAGTTGCGAGACAGAGACAAAAACTATGGGGCCACGTCCGCGTTAACACTAGTTATTTCGCCCCGTTTCGCCCGTATTTCCGATTGATGTATGGAAGATACAAATCTATGCAAATAGATGCTTAAGCGGTGTTTTAGTTGATATCTGTATGGCTTTTAGAGGTAATTTGGTTTGGCTGGTTGCGGGTTCGATTCCTAAAAATGAGGCCATATTTATCATGATCATATACACGCTATGGAAAACTGTCTTGAAGACTTAGAACCTTGTCTATTGTATAGGTAATTTATCCTTCTATAGGCAATTATAATGATTATATCAAGGGAGTTGTCACCTTCCTTTATAGATAATGACAAACTTATAGATAGTTGAAATAATTCATGTAGTGTACCTTATAGTATTCCAGTTGTATTTTACTCGTGTTGTATAAAATTCAGAACTATACCCGACCTCTGTAACTCAGGAAAAATACTAATGCCAATGAATGAACTATGTAACAATACTACGGGTATGAGGGATCCGTGCATCTTCTAGTTTCTTCGCAAATGTTACACATTGAAAATAAACTATTTTTTACGGATTTTGTCGCGGACAGTCCGCCCCGTGACCGCGAAAGCTGTAAAGTAATCGAAACGAAAGTTAAAAAATGTAAACATTAAACCGAATCGCTATAAAATCCGTAAATGATTTCAATGTGCGTCTTCTGTTCCTAGTGAGGAATTTAACATCATTCTCAGCCACAGAAAGTCCACAGTGACATTGCGACCTGCAGCGTACAAGCCGAAGTTTAGAACTGAGATGAAACGGGTTCGACCCTTTCACAGAGACAATATTTTTAAACACAAATTTATGACTGCCTCGGTGGCGTAGTTGTATTACGGTACGGTTACAAAGCTTAGGTCTCGGATTCGAGTCCCAGGTCGGGCAAAGTGATATTGGATTTTTCTATTCATTATCAGTCCGGAGTCAGGAATTTGTGCCCGATATGGTGATAGGCTCGCCCCCTATCACATCGTGGGACGGAACATACAAAACGAAATGTGGGCGTCCTGGTGGCGCCTCTGCCTATCCCTTCGGGGATAAAGGCGTGAGTTTATGTATGTATATATGTACAATAATTTAATTCCGTCTTGAGTCTATGTTGAATAGTCCATCTTATATCAAGATATAATACGCGTTCCTGAAAGGATTGTACACCTAAAGTAAAACTAGTCTGTAATGCCTACGTAATAAGACTCATATCTGTATATATGACTACGCAAGCCTAAAAAATCCATCATCTAACACCTACCTGAGACATCTACCTGAAAAATCATTAGTCTCTATTACCTACGCAATAAGACCCACAATTGCACAGCCATGGACATTTTCATTGTTATTTTGGGCAACAACGCAGACGGATGCGATATAGTATGAACCGGCGCGTCCATACATTTATTAATTCTCTGATAATTTTTACATCCGACGAACGTTTTCACGAGGCTTTACGCGTCTGTCGGGCGTAGGGTCGGCAGAAAAGATAATTGGAATCATCGGGTTTTTTAATCTTGTAGTGAATCCGGATCACTTTTAGTACGTAGTTTTACCGTAGAAATTCTTTACAATCGCTACGGCATGCAGGTTTCCTCACGATGTTTTCCTTCACCGTAATATTGCGTGGTGATTGAATAATACACACATAACTCGGAACAGTCGGAGGTGTCCCAAGCGACCCACGACCACCGTCAACATGTTGGCAGTCGCGTCTGGTCCGTTACTAACAAACCACTAAGCACTTTTTTACTATAAATAGATAGATTGCAAGGCTAGAGACCCTCTTAATATCAGATATCCAAAAAAGACTAGTTTTATAATGTATAGTAGTGTATCTATGTATGTATGTCTAGTTTAAAAAAAAGTTTTTAATTAACTTTTTAATTTAATAATTGAAAATTAAGGGTAGTTAAATTGTTACAGTCACTGAGCGGATGACTAATACCTCAGTCCGCCCCGTGACCACGAAATCTGTAATCGAAACGTCGGGAAGTTAAAAAGTGTAAAAATCAAACCAAATCGCGATAAAATCCGTAAAAAATTATTTTATTTCAATGTGTAACATTCGCGTTAATCTAAGAAACCATTATCTTTACAGTATACTTAAATATCCATCTATATATATATATATATATATATATATATATATATATATATATATATATATATATATATATATATATATCTATATCAGCCCATATACGTCCCACTGCAGGGCACGGGCCTACTCTACAATCGAGAGAATCGATTGAGAGTGGTTAGGCCATATAGTCCACCACGCTGGCCTAGTGCGGGTTGGCGGACTTACATACCGTAGAAATTCTTTAAAATCGCTACGGTATGCAGGTTTCCTCACGATGTTTTCCTTCACCGTTAAAGTGCGTGGTGATTGACTATCAATACACACATAACTCCGAAAAGTCAGAGGTGTGCCCTGGGATTTGAACCCGCGACCACCGTGAACATGTAGGCAGCCGCGTCTGGTCCGTTACCAACAGGCCACCACGCACTTAAATTATATTTAAATATCCATATTCGATGTATTTAAAAATCTCTGTGCCTGCGGACGGTACCCATCGCAGCGCGTGCAGTTAATAGTAGAATTTTGCGCACACCCTTTAATCTTACGGATTACTCGATGATGCAAAACGGTTGAACGAACTATATTATACGTAACATAGCCATGGATAAACTTTACATATACATATCATTTATAGTTCGTAAATCCTATGACGGCTTCTCAATTCTGTGTTTTACATACATACATAAACTCACGCTTTTATCCCGGAAGGGGTAGGCAGAGGCGCCACCAGGACACCCACATTTCGTCTTGTGTGTTCCGTCCCATGATGTGATAGGGGGCTAGCCTATCGCCATATCGGGCACAAATTTCTGACTCCGGACTAATAATGAATAGAAAAATCCAATATTACTTTTCCTGACTTTTTATTAGCTTCTACCAGACTTCAAAACATTATCCAACGGATTATTTAATACCAATAGTTATTGGCACATCAAATTTTCTATCGTACGTGAAGTCCACCAATCCGCACTAGGCCAGCGTGGTGGATTGGCCTAACCCTCTCAATCCAACTCTCGGTTGTAGAGAAATTATGCCCAGCACTGGGTGAGTGCGGGCTGATAACCATCACATAAAATTCAGCGAACTAGAAGGCGAGTATGAAACTATAAGGTATCAAGTACAATCTCCGCCAGAATGTTTGTGTGGTCAATCAATATTTCATTCAGTTTTGAGGTTCGTAGAATCTAGCCTTGTTGTAGCCAACAACATAAGTTTCAGTATTGGATTTAAGACAGGACTGACGTATAGGTTCCAAGAAATCGCTGGAAACGGGCCGGTCTTAATTGTGGAAATCCTTGTGAGGCTCTTATTCAGCAGGTGACTTATTGTGGCTGATAAGAAATTGTAAAAACTGTATATCATGTTCCTAGTGATAAAAAACTCCTTATAAGCCTTCTCAACATACCACATGGGCCACAGAATGTCTTCATGGGCTTCCTGAAATGATATCACAATGATCTGTTGTAAGCGGACTGCATCCAGTGACTTTCTAAGACTTTGCGGGGTTGAATTTTGAAGGACGAGCAAAGCTTCTCTTTTGGTGTCTCCATGGGAGAACATTTAAAATAATCTATATGGAAAAAAGTATATTTTACCGACGAGCGTGTATGCAAAGATTAATTACAGTGGATGAAGCGAAAGAGTATGGAACGTAGCACTTGGCGCTCAATAGTCTCTGCCTACCCCAATGGGACATAGGCGTGAGTTAATGTATGTATGTATATTTTAATAAGAAATTACGAAAACACTCTTAATTCATTTCAAATCCAACATATCTAAGAAAGACGTAAGAAATAAGCATAAAAAAAGATGTTGAAAGTATTTCTCCGCAACACACAATTATACAAGTTATACTAAGTTGCATACACTCTGGTACAAGTGTTCTTGTCAGGGAACCAGCAATTTGCTCTTGTTAAGTAATAGTTAAGTTAAAAAACAAGTAGAAAATACGCTTCAAGCACAAACTGTTACAGTTGTCGATAATTTTTGCGAAGTTAAATACATAATGTGAACAAAAAGGTAAATGAGGGTGTTAGGAATGGAATAGATTGTTGAGAGGTTGCAGATTTGATTCCAGAGGACGCGCTTTTTCAAAGATAAAGTTAACTAAACTGAAAATAAATTAATAATAATAAGTAAGTGACTATCATGTGTAAGTAAGTGCAGCTTAAACAAAATAGAGGGTCCACGTAAGAAGGATTTTTGCTTATCGGTTGACACATTTATGACGAATTAAAAATGGATATACAGACTGTATTTGTAACGAAACAGACCACACGTGGACCATGTAGGGCTCTCATCGTGGTGAAATCGTCTTGAAGTTTGTGTACTTGGAAGTTCTCGCGAAGAATTTCGAAGATTTGTTAAGTCTACTTGCAAACACAAGACTTTTGTATACGGCCAAGGCCTAACCACCTTTAACGCCGGTTAGTTATTTAAAGCTAACAGATATTAAGCAAAATTCAAAAGGAATTATATTAATATCAGAATGTAATATACGAGTTAGAAGCTAAGTAAATTTGAGTCCAAAAAACATGCAGTTTTGAAGAATTGTCAACCAATCGAACCCAATGAAACATATTTCACCATCATTTGCAACTAGACCAATCAGACCAGCATACGCGTTATCAAAAAATATACGTACTAGAAATCAAATACCAATAAATGGTCCGTCATCATCCCAACGAGTCGGTGTAAAAATCTCAAACAGCAACATAAATACGTAGATACAAAAGCTGTAAGCACAGTCATCGAAGAGGGACTCTGAATTGAAAAATGCAGTCATTAACGTGAAATACCGAGGGGACACGAGGGACCAACTCAATCAATGACGCAAGTACTGTAGCTACATCTTAGCAACAACTGGGTGCGTCCTCAACAAAACCATACAAATACCACCATATAACCAACCAGAAGTATTGATCCGAACTCATAAAGCGTGCAATGAAATTAATAATAAGTAAATAGTTTATACTAAACGTTGAAATATCATGCATACCCACACAAGCACGCGGTGCTTAGAACTTGTTAGATACCACTCACACACACATCGTATAACGTATGAAGTTTTATAATAAACACGTGAAATCATTATTTGATGATTTCGAGGTGTACGCGAGTCATTGGGTGGGGTTGCCGGGGGGTCTACGGGGGTGGGGGCCCTCATACCACTGGACACGGGAGGCCAACCCGTTGCAGCAGCATTGCAAGCAAATGATTTCAGTGTGACCGGTGAGGCTGGTGACGCCGCGTGTATTCCACCTACGCAACGCGCCAGGCTTAAAAAAACTAACGCGCAAATAATAAAAAACACCAACAAACAACAACAAATCTAAATTAAACCTTTCAAAAAAACATTAAACGGCCTAAATCAAAAATATCGAATTCAAAAACCAATTGTTTGGTTCGGAATTTCAAAATTTGCGCGCATGCGTTTGGCCCGTCGCAGCCCGCCGTCACATTCACGAGATAGTTTTATGCAATAGACGCTATTAATTTTTTCCACACATAATCAAATAGTTTTTAAGTGATTTTTAACCGTTAGTATTCAGCAACACTTGGACTATCACAATAGACTTTCGAAGACCGGTTTAATTTCTACAAACTGTAAACTAGTGTTAAGGCAACTGGGGACGTTCTGCCTGGATCTGTCGTTCAAGGGCTACGCAACATCATCGACCATCCGGGAAGAGCATCCTAACCCAACGGGGAAGAAGAAGAAGAACAACATCTATGGAAGAGAAGCGCAAACGGCCATGTCACCACACATGCGGCCCACGATAAGTTAAATGCGCAAGAAACACAAGAAAGCCAAGATTTCATAACCAAAGGAAATCTAGCAAATAACTAATAAAACCATCGCCATTTGACGATAAAGCAACACGTTTTTTCGCAATAGAACAAGTTTTATGTTTATATCAACCGTTATTACAAGGAAACAATAGAAAGAGCATTTAAACATTTCAGTTTTTTGAGTACATTTAAACAACACTGGTTAATTTTGGAACTTTTCGATTAATTTACTTTGGGTTTTATATACAAACTCTCTATATATCTAGTGAAAGTAATTTAGTGAAAGACTCTGGACCTAAACGTTAAGGCTAAGTGATATTTGAACATTTTGGCAAAATAAGTTTTGGAAGAGTTTCGACCAATTTCATCGACCGTTCCAGACTGCATGGAAGATGAAAACAGATTAATTAAAAAAAAAACAAATTCTTGTGCCTTAAATTGGCCTTAAATTAATAATAAAAAGGTAAGATAAAAAATTTACGCCAAAAAAGTTACAAAAAAAAAATCTAAATTTACCGAGTTTACCTACCTGTTGAAACGACTTCTAGATTTGTTTAATAGTACAAAATTAAAAATAAATTAACGTTAAGACTTAGTTAATGTTTGCGTTATTTCTATACCTATAACATTTTATATGAGTAATAATTAACGGGCTTAACAAGGGCTATCCACACAATAAAAAGACAATACTAACAAACGAGAAGATAAAGAAGAAAGGAAGGCAGAAGACGACCGTACATCGAGTAGGAGTAAGGAAGAAGCAGATCTTCCACACCAACCTGAGAGGACGTAAATCTACTAAGAAGAAAAATCGAGGTAAGGACTAGTTTAAGGTTATTATCACCTTTAAAATGTATATGAGAGGAAATGAATTTTTGATGAGGTTTTATTAGGCGTCATCCGCCATTGAAGCAAAATGATCTCGCTTGAACGTCTCGCTCGCACGCGCTCCGTGCACAACGCAAAATCGTTAAAACGAAACGTGGCACTTCAAATTTGTTTTTAAGCTCTATATTTTTTATTACATTATCAAAATCTTTAATTACATCATATTCTGCATATCCACGCCCATCTCCACCGTATTTATCATAAAAGGAACGTGTAACGTCAATTTCGTAAGTTCGATCGGCAAAAGTAGAGTGTTGTATACAATACATAGTATGTGGCAGTATCGAATGCCAAGAATGAGCTAGAAACATTCGCCTCTAACTTTCGTTTTCGCCAAGTCAAGTTCAGGTTTTGCCGATGATTCCGGCGTGAGGTGTTGTGCGCATGCCCGAGTCATCACAGTCATTGCCCAGCCAAATTATTGATTGCAGCCATGTTGGAAAACTGCGGGGGCCGGGGGCGGCGGGGTGTCATTTACCAACGTGATAGTTTTCACAACGCTCAATTATGTAGGGGGAAGTGGGGTGGTTGGGTGGAAAAAATGTATACATCAATATGGCGGATTTCGGCGGATTTTGTATTAAATTCTATCGGTTACGCCCCCATCGTTCGCGAAATTTATGGCGGACAGTTCCGCAGCAATCGATGCTTTATTTAATTATCGTCCTTTTGAAATATAGCTTTTAGACTTATTGAAAACGCTTTATGCGTGTCTCTTGATGATTTTTGCGTGAAATGGAACGTTGCATGAACCGGGCCGGCGTTTCTGCACCTCATTACATTGTAACTTGCATTTAATTGGTTTTTATTCCTCGCTCCACGCGGTCTACATGGCTGTATGCAGATTAGGGTACTCTTAGCGTAATTCCTTATTTAATTCTATACTTTTTAATTCTTCTTAAGACTTGCTACATAGGAATAAGCAGATAGGTTTTGGAAAATAAAGGTTTATTTTGAAAGGTATTAGTTTAGGAACGGATTGAAGGATAATTAGGGTGATTTTAGATTATTTCTTCAGTATATTATTTAAGAAATTTAGTTACTTGCTGCAAGTCTTGAATGTTGGCTGTGAATTCGAAGTACCTTTCTCAGTTTCGGTTCTTTTTAAATCTTTATTTAATACACCTTGTATTAAATAAAGATGGAATGGAAAAAAAATAACTTAGCATCTTTAAGATTCATTAATTACGTTGCCATGTATTTAGTCTCAAAGTTTGAAAGTCATTCAAGGTGCATAAGAAACACGGAAATACATTAATATCCCTTGTGAGGTTGGGAAAAGGAATTTAAAAATTCCAGCCTTACAAAAGAATATGTAGTAGTTTTAGTTAACAACAAATGAACCTAAGACATTTGATGTATACTTACAAATAATATAATTAAGTGTTCTTGTACGAAGCTATTCATTTGGCCAATTAGGTACAGTTGCACAATATATGGATGGAAATTTAAATCATAGATTCAATAGTTGAATCTAAGTCAGATCAACTAATAATTGTATTAGTTTTCATTGTGACCCTTTTTTGAACGAAATTGTTTTGCAAGAATCGTTATAATAACATATTGAATGACGCGACGAGTGTAGACATTGTTTTAAGCAATGATTTCATCTAAATATAAGTTTCCGGACATAATAAAGAACTTTAAAAAGCACATTTTCATACTTAACTACATTGTATACCTAAATCATTCTACATTTAGTACAATCATCAGTTTTTACAGTCGTGTGTTGTTAGTCTCACAAATTACATGTTTTTAAACTTTTGTACAGGCTCATTAAGAGTTCTAATGTATATTTAATACTTTGCAATCAAATATTACTTTAAGAAATAAATGTTTAAACTTTGAGTGAGGGCATTAATATTTTTTAAATGGTATGCCCAATTTTAGGCCCTTTTTTTGTTTATTAAGATATCAAACTTATGTAGGATTAAAAAATACACAGAAATTAAATAAAAATATAAGTAATTGTTATACACACTGACATTACCAGGGATTCCAAACTAGGCGCAGCCTGTTTCTTGAGAAATCAACATTTGAGTTACATGATAACAATAATTAAGGTAAAGTTTCTTTGAACCAGAATTTCAATTGGAAGTAGTTCTTATAATAATAATAAAACGTTCATATTTCAAATATTGTTGAGTATTCCTTATATAGGATTTGTAACTTACGCGCATTGTGAACGGCCAAGTCCCGAATTAGTGTCCAAGGTCAGGCACGGGTTAAAAAATATAATAATATAATAAATACACAGTCACGTTCATAGTCCTGACCCCACACTAAGATCGAATCTTGTGTCGTGGGTATCAGGAACTACGAGAGACTTTTCGGTCTCACAAACACCCAGACCCGAAACAAATACTTGTGGTTCACAGAAACATTTGTCTCGGTGCGGTCATATTTTCCTTTTGTGTCTTCTTCACGTCAATTGTAAAAAAATCTGTGAAATATCAATTTATTTAGAAGAATGCAACCTCGGTAACTATACTAATGAAGAATCACGTCGTATGGCCCGTAAATAGCTAAGTACGTTAATAGCATTGCTCGGCCGCGTCCAAGCGATTCGTTTGTAGAAAAAAATAAATACAATGTTTTTGCTGAAACCCCTTAGTTGAATCATTAGGGCGCCCTTAATGCGATGTCAAAGAAAAAACACTAGCGAGAAAAAGTTTAATTATTATTTCATTGACTTACAACCGAGCAATTTTAACATAGTCGGGCAGGCTTGTAATGGCGCTGAGATTTGCTAGGTGTTTCTTAAAGATGGTTCTTGTATTCTGAAGTCAAATTAGCTGTCTGCTTTTGATAATTCATTTTCTAAAAATGCTGTTAAGTTAAATAAAAGAAGATCGCGCGCTACATTAGCTGCTGGCATTATAAGTTTTCGATGATGACTCTTCTTATAGGCAATCTCTTGTCGAGGGTAGGCTGTTGTTTCGTCCAGTTTTAATACAGATTGATAAGTAAAAGCTTGAGAGCAATTCTTAACGGCTTCTGATACTGCAAGGTTTCTAGAACCTGTTCGTGGCTGCTCCAAGGATTTATACATAATTTTAGTTTTCATACCTCGTTATTATTAAGTCCTTGAAGATATGCTAGTTCTTAATGTAAGACTAATAAATCTAATAGAAGAATTAAACGCAGGCTTAAATGATTCTCTAGAAATGCCGTTCACCGTATTTTAATGTATATAAATGAAACTTTCGAACGTGAAAAAACTTCGAAGAAAATTAAACATTCATATTTTGTAACTGATTCTTTAATATAGTATTAAGAAAACTGTAATATAAATGTATTTTGAAGCCCTTTTTGTCCTAGAAGACCTGTCTTACAATAATTTGAGGTCCATTTTCGGTGATGTCTGCTTCCCGACGGCCGACGGCAAGATGGATTCCGGGTTGCTTCAACAATGAAAGCCTATTTGATTTTGATGTTTTAGCGGGTTCTATTCCTCGTTGAGATTGTTCAAACCATGAGAGCTTATTTTTGTTAGATTTTAGAGGAATTCGATCATAAGTGATAACTTTGAAGATATAAATGGTGGTAGCAAGCGATAAAATTTAAGGAAAAAAGTTATAAAATTATTCGACGTTGTAAATTAGCTAGTTTAAGAAAGTTTATAGTGAAGAGGTACCGTCTCGTATCTTCGATGCTAAGATTATTAAAAAAATATATTAAACAATGATGAAACAATAAGATTCTTGATTAAAATCTTTGGAATGTAGGATAGTACTCCAATTTTGATTAAATCAGCGCATTTTAGTTATATATAATCAAAATTAAATTTCTAAGTAGGTGCGTTAGTTTGCTAAATAGCTCTGATTTAAACTAACTTGTAATTTTTGTAATAATCACTATAATGTAAACTAGTTTTGAAAAGAGCAACCCTAGAGTTTCTTGCCCGTTCTTCTCTAGTGAAAACCGCTTTCCGAACCGGGTGGTAGTTCAAAAAATGACTGAATCTAAATAATTTTGAAAATTTTAATGGATTCAATAAATTATTTTCATTTTCAATAAACTGTTGGGTCTCAGGTATAATAATACTATGAAAATTTAAGTTCCCTTTACACTATCTTGGTGCCTTTCGAATTATTATGAAGTATATTTTTACCATTAACATATTTTGAATATTTGTTTTTGATAATGCGCGATTAATATTACAAATAAGATATCGATTAGTGGCTCACGGCGATCCTTGTAACATAGTAGTTAATTTAGGCCTTTAATAATTATTTTAAATTTGGTAAATATTCATTATTTAGACATAAGAAATCTTCGATTCGACATAGTCTAAAAATTTCCAGTATTTTGTGTGCAATTAAATAAAAAAGAACCTAGAAAGATTGGGTGGAATGGTGGAGAATAAGTAAGAAGACAGATTCTTGCACTAGCCAGCAACTTCTAACTCCAGGTGGAGCATAGTGTTGAACTTCTGTTATGTATTATCTGTGGCAAAAATTTAATTAGCGCCTTCTTATATTTCTTTTTGGCAATTTTTAGTCTGTACATTCTTTTGTCTTTGCTCTTTATTAAAAACATTATAAAAGTTGGTCTCGTTGCAACAATTATGTTTACGATCAACAATTCCCATTTCTTTAATTTATTTTACAGGGATAGTCTTAAAGAAATAAAATAAATTAATTATGACAACTTTGATTTACATTGTTGAGTATATCTAATATGTTTTCTGTAGTTTATTTAGTCTTTCAATAATTAGAGAATTTCAGGCCTTTTTTAACCGACTGCAAAAAAGCAGGAGGCTCTCAATTCGTCGGAATCTTTTTTATGTGCTTTCATAATTTGCAAGTTTCTTTGCGTTGTTAACGATATATAATAGTACATGAGGAAACCGGCATACCTGTGAGATATCTATAAGAACTTCAGCGGTACCTAGATGAACTCTACCAAACCGTACAAGGGGCATAAATACTAAACTACATACAATGATAGACTGCCCGTATTTCTACATCAAAAAAAAAACACGGAAATTAAGTGAAAAAAATATTACACAGTATTAGAATGAAAAGATACAATATGAAATTTCCAACCACAATTTACCAAATTTGACAATTATTTACAGCAACTCGAAAACCAAGTATACAAAAACTATATTACAAAGGTACTTTATTAAAAAAAAATACTCTTTACAATATCCTCATATATAATCAAAGTTAACGAAATTCCACAAAATACACACCAACTAGAAAATTAAGCAAAGGTCATATGTTTGACCAAACTGACCAAAGACAACCATACAAGATCATATTCCCCACCAAAACTGACCAAATTCGACATTCAAACGCAACCCGGAAACGCGCCATAAAAACAAATAACACCCGCGATTTGCGTTGCCATTGAACTCGTCCAGTTCAAGCTAATATTTGCATAGACAAGTCAAAAGCTGTATGCATGAGTAGCATTGCAGCTTGTTTTGCTCGTTGGAATGTGAGGTCTGCAATGAAGAATGTATTCGTAGTAAAAACCTAGTGTTAGCTCTGAAACGATACGGTGCGAGGAGTGCTTTATTTGCAGTATGTTGTTTTATATTATATTATTTATTAAGCTGCTTTAACAAAAGTATACAAGGCGGACTTAATGCCAGTGGCATTATGAATATTAGTAAGGGATAAAAAAAAAATGGGTGCGTAGTATTTCATTTTATAGTCATGTTGTAGTAACACTTATTAGGTTCGTTTAGAGTGAGCGTGTATATTTATTGACAGCCTCCGTGGCGCAGTTGGTTAGACGCCGCCTGTGAAACCTGAGGCCGCGGGTTCGATCCCCGCACTGAAACAAATATTTGTGTGATCCACAAATATTTGTCCCGGGTCTGGGTGTTTGTGAGACCGTAAAGTCTGTCGTAGCTCCTGATATCCACGACACAAGACTTAATAATTGTTCTTAATGTGGGGTCAGGACTATGTATGGGACTGTTGGGTGAATTTATTTATTATTATTTATTGAAACGTAAGGTCTTTTAGACTTGATTACCCAGTTCGTTATTCAACTTTGCCAGAATTTTTCGATTTTGAAAATCCTCTATGAGTTGCTGTACTGGAATTTGTGCCTGTTAGGGTGGTAGACTTGCGCACAATCTAGAAGGAAAATAAGCTCAACATACTAAAGGCATATACGTCTCTGATACAACTATGTACTTTGGTATGTATGTTAAAACTATCCTAGAAGAAAAAGTTGTTTAAATAATATTTATGTGATAAAGTTTTCTCTTATAAATCGAAGCACTGTCAGAAAACATCCTGTAACGTAACGTTTACTCGTTGCCGTCCGTTGATGATCGGCTATTAGTGATAACAGGTTATAAAAGTTGAGGAAACCTTGTTTATATTTAGGTTAAATTAAAATTTAAGCTACAATACGCCCGTCCGCAAAAATAGACCCATGTAATTAATCTAATTTTTATTTTTTTCTGGTTTCATTAATTTTGATTTTTGTTATACATTTTGTTCTTAGCATATCCACTATTATAGAATCTTAATGCGAATAGAGCATTCTCCGCGCTGTACCGCGTTGAACTCACATATCGTCAATTTTCTAACAACATTAAGCGAGGCCGCGCGCATAGAAGAAAAATTCATCTTATTACATTACCGCGCGTCGTGTGTCGAGTTGTTTTGTGCGTGCATACTATCACGAGGCACGATGCTTGCGGGACCGGCGATTTTACGCCATCTCGCCATTGTGGGCCGTTACTCCATCGAAGGTTTAAAAAAAGAATTCGGTTTGAAATTAGAGTTTGGTTCGAAAAAAGAATTCGGATTGAAATTAGAATTTGGTTCGAGAAAAGAATTCGGTTTAAAATTAGAATTTGGTTCGAAAAAAGAATTCGGTTTGAAATTACAATTTGGCTCGAAAAAATAATTCGATATTAAAAAAAGGAAATTAGATTTGAAAAATGAATGCGCTAAAGTTGGTAATTAGGAGAATAGCTCGGAATTTATTAATGGCTAGTTCATATTTTGTAGTATGATTTTTTTTGCCAGATTGATTAAATTGCGTTATGTCATAATTATGATTACTAGGTTTTTCATATTAGTACATGGGATTCTCGGATTAAAATAATAATAAGTGCCTTAGGCAACAAATGGGTTTTGAACTGAGAGATACTAAATCAAATTTTGGGAGCAAGTACAGGATACCTTAGGTACCTCGTTTGCAAGGGGTCTTCTGGGTAGGTACCACCGTTTTGTCTCTTTCTGCCAAGCAGCAGTGTCTAAGCACTGTTGTGTTCCGGTTTAAAGAGCATTGTAGCCAGTAGTAATGACCAATAGGAGACTTAAAACTTAATGTCTTGGGCATGGAATGTTTGCTCCTGATCATAGGCAGGCGCAGTGCTTACCACCAAGTAAGCAACTTTCTCGTTTTGTTATTGAAAAAAGTACATTTCACCCTTTCTACTGCATGATTTGACCAAAAATTAGGGGTATAACTTGGCCAATATTAAAAAACAACCATAAGATAATCCTTATTCTAAATTTGCCCTTAACTCTCAGATAATCGTTAATGCATTGACGACATTCAATGGAAGAAAAATGGTATGAAGAACAAAAATCGCTTGCCTATATTACCGTTATTGATAAATCTAAAAAATTACAAGGACAGCAAAAAAATAGATAGCAGACTTAAGTAATCTCATTCGTACCTAAATATTTTCTAAGTAAAAGGAAATCTAAAAATCGTCACCCACGCCATCTAGCATTGAAGAAACAAAACCTCCAGTGGGTAAGTTTTTGTAGGTTAGCAAATGATGGTGCGTACGACCGAATCGAATCGGGTAACACGTCCGATGCACCGAGCGGTCACCGAGCTACCATGATCTTTGTTTACAGTTATATTTTATTAAAGGAAAATGTATATTACTACTGGAAAGGTAGGAAATTGAAGTTAGTAGTGTAAGGTTTATAGGGTAAAATTGGGAAAACACATACTGAAATAAAATTATTTTTATTCGGATTTTATAGCAATTTGATTCCCGTGACCACGAAAGCTGTAAAGTATTCTAAACGTCGGGAAGTTAAAAATGTAAAATTAAACCAAATCGCGATAAACTCCGTATAAAAAATAGTTTTATTTCAACGTGTAACATTCGCGTAAGTCTAAGAAACCATTATGAAAACACATACTGTTGTGCGAAAAAAGCGAAATATGGGTGTCCTGGTAGCACCTCTGCTACCCGTTTGGAAAAAAGGCGTGAGTTTATATTATATGTATGTATGTAACTTAAGATTTCTTTAAACTGTAATACTCAGACTGGATCTCCTGTCCTGGGAATCCTAATATCTCCAGTTTCACACTTCAAAGGAATTATGTAAAGGTTTTATACTTGTTACAATTAGTATACAGGTATAAGGTATATTTAGTATCGAAGTTTCTGAACAGTCCGTATAAGAGTCGCCGTTACATTACTGTGTTGGCGTGAAATAAATTACCTGCTTACAGACAACCTGCC